>CM033643.1:168236237-168879815 GCA_019512145.1 Engystomops pustulosus | reverse complement strand
TTTGCAAAGTCATTATTTGCCTAGAAAATGAATTTTTTCCCCCAAAATACATTTCAACTTCATTGCAGGCCTGCCTTAAAAGGAGCAGCTAACATCGTTTCAGCGATTGCTCCATTAACACAGGTGTGGGTGTTGATGAGGACAGGGCTAGAGATCAATCTGTCATGATTAAGTAAGAATCACACCATTGGACACTTTAAAAGGAGGCTGGTGCTTGCCATCATTGTTTCTCTTCTGTTAACCATTGTTATCTCTAAAGAAACATGTGCAGTCATCATTGCAATGCACAAAACTGGCCTAACAGGTAGTCATTGCAGCTAGAAAGATTGCACCTCAGTCAACAATCTATCGCATCATCAAGGAATTCAAGGAGAGAGTTTCCATTGTTGCCAAAAAGGCTCCAGTGCGTGCAAGAAGGACCAGCAAGCGCCAGGACCGTTTCTTAAAAGAGTTTCCGCTTCAGGATTAAGCTACCAGCAGTGCAGAGCTTGCTCAGGAATGGCAGCAGGCAGGTGTGAGTGCATCTGCACGCCCTATGAGGTGGAGACTCTTGGAGCAAGGCCTGGTGTCAAGGAGGGCAGCAAAGAAGCCACTTCTCTCCAGAAAAAACATCAGGGACAGACTGATATTCTGCAAAAGGTACAGGGAGTGGACTGCTGAGGACTGGGATAAAGTCATTTTCTCCAATGAATCCTCTTTCCGATTGTTTGGACCATCTGGAATACAGCTTGTTCGGAGAAGACAAGGTGAGCGATACCACCAGTCTTGTCTCATGCCAACTGTAAAGCATCCTGCAACAATTCATGTGTGGGGTTGCTTCTCAGCCAAGAGAATCGGCTCCCTCGCAGTGTTGCCTAAAACACATCCATGAATAAAGAATGGTACCAGAATGTCCTCCAAGAGCAACTTCTCCTAACCGTCTAAGAGCTGTTTGTGATCAACAATTCCTTTTCCAGCATGATGGATCACCTTGCCATAAAGCAAAGGTGATAACTAAATGGCTCAGGGAACAAAACAGAGATTTTTGGTCCGCAGCCTGGAAACTCCCCAGATCTTATTCCCATTGAGAATCGTGGTCAATCATCAAGAGACGGGTGAACAAACAAAAACCAACAAATTGTGACAATTGTTGATTGTGCAAGAATGGACTGCTATAAGTCAGGATTTGGTCCAGAAGTTGATTGAGAGCATGCCAGGGAGAATTGCAGAGGTCCTGAAGAAAAAGGGTCGACACTACAAATATTGACTTGCTGCATTAACTCATTCTAACTGTCAATAAAAGCTTTTGTTACTCATAATATGATTGCACTTGTATTTCTGTATGTGATAAAAACATCTGACAAACACACATAAAAACCAGAGGGCAACAGATCATGTAAAAATATAATATTTGTGTCATTCTCAAAACTTATGGCCATGACTGTACACACTAAAAAGGGGTTAATACAGAGAGAAATACCGACCTAACTTACCTTTACATGGATGCCGCCAGAAGTCACACTAACATTTTTCCAGAAGGGTAATAATACTCCTTTCACCATTTTTGAGGAGTATTTTAGCCGTGGAAGAGAATGGAATTTTCAGTAATACAAATATATAACTCCAAGTTGTATAAATTGTTAATAGCCAGCCCCAAACCCCAACCTCTCCACGCTGAGCAGGCTGAGGCTGCCGCCTCTAAATTTATTTCATTTATTTTTGGGGGGGTTGAGGGCATAACACTTTTTTTTTTTTTACACTGTTTATTTTTTACTAGATAGTCCTTCCCAAAAACAAATGCCCTCTGACCAATGAACTTGCGTTTACCAACTAGCAAAGATATTTTTGGCCGCGATAAAGATGCTACTTACTGAGCACAAGTGTTTTGGTTCAGGGAGGATTTTTTTCAATAGAATGAGTTTCATTACAATGTGAAAACATTTTATCCCTTACTTGAAATGCCTGGATCATTGTACAAGCACTGTCATCTCATGTGTCCACTCCTTATAGATTGTAAGCTCTTGTGACCATTGCACAAGCACTGTCACCTCCTCTGCCCCCCCCCTACTCATAGATTGTAATCTCTTGTGACCATGCAAAGCACTGTCACCTCCTCTGCCCCCCCCCCGACTCTAGATTGTAAGCTCTTGTGACCATTGTATAAGCACTGTCATCTCCTGTGTCCCCTCCTCATAGATTGTAAGGCTTGTGAGCATTGTACAAGCATGGCCACCTCGTGCCTCCTCCTCCTTATAGATTATAAGCTTTTGTGACCATTGTACAAGCACGGTCACCTCCTGTGCCCAACCCTCCTCATAGATTGTAAGCTCTTGTGACCATTGTAAGATCACTGTCACCTCCTGTGTCACATGCAGTCCACCCATGTATAGAATCTCAATCAAAACGATAAAATACATCTTATGTCAGGCTCAGGAAACCAGTATTAATCAATTGAACTCCCTGGGAATAGGGCAGTCACACAAACCTGTGAGAGCACCACAGCAGGCACCGGACCCCCACCACAGATGACAACAAACACCTTTGGAATGAAACGCTCCTCCACTCTCCTCCTTTCTCTCAGACTTTGCCAAGTCTGCTAGTGCGCATGTGCAGCTGCATCTATACGAACTAGGGGGAGACGGCTCAGGAGGGGAGGAGGAGCAGAGACCCCAGTAAAGGTCACATGAGAAGACAGTGACCAGCAGCAATGAGTGCTCAGGGGGCGTGGCTTCAGCCTCCCTTCTGCCGGCAGAAGCAGAGACATCTCTGCAGTATAGTGGATCGGTGTGCACGTGACTGCTCTGTGTCGATGTGCTCCGCTGTCCGCTCTGCTCCTTACAAACTAGCAGGCGGCAGCTGCACATCACTACTGCCGAGAGCCAGCGCTTTTACGAGAAATTCACCAAATCAGCCTCTGCATGCGTCAGACTCTTGTAGAAGCGTTATCGCGATCTCTGGGTGCCACCATCTAGGATGGCAGATCGCCACACCCTGTGACGTCATCAGAGGGCGTCGATCGGTTAGCATGGCAGCCTACAAGTCTCATTGAGACTCGTAGACTTGTCATGTGCAATGGTCTCTAATAGCCAGCAGATGGCAGGCTATTAGAAATCATTTAAATATTGCTATACTGCAATACAGTGGTATTGCAGTATATAGTATTAGCAATCCAACCCTAAAGGGTTAAAAGTTAAAAGTTTAAATCACCCCCCCCTTCCCTAGATCTCATATAAAAGCAAATAAACAGTAAAAATCATCAACATGTTTGGTATCATCGCGTCCCAAAATGTCCAGATCAAAATATAATAACGCTTTTTCCCGACATTTAACTGTGAACGAAAAATAGCGCCCAAAGTCGAAAGTGGAATTTTTATTGCCATTTTGAAAAATATAAAAAAATTGTGTCACGAAAGGCCCTCATGATCAGAGAAGACAAGCAGTGAGCGATACAGCAATCAGGTTACAAATCAGCTAAGTCTTATAGAAGAGTGCCACACCACCTTCTCTAAACCAGTTTCAAAAAACAGCCCCCACAACCAAATCCACCCCCTTCTCCTCTGCCATCTCATTATCACCTAGTAGGGGGTGGTGGGGAATTTATTACCCTAGTACAGGAAACCTCCACTGGATATGTGGAGTGACAAAGACTTCTGGAGGAGTGTAGAACATTCCAGGACTACAAACCTCCAGAGGTCTATGTTACACACGATTATATACAAATACGCATGTAACACACTGCAAAACACCACAGTGACACATATTATGAATGCATCACAGCATATCATGACTACGTCACAGCCTACCGTAACACCACCAACAGCTCTTTACACTGAAATATGATAACGTTATTAGCGCCATAATATCGCAAAATGAAGAATATTTTCTTGTACAGAAGGTTTCATTTTTGTAGATGTATGAAAACATTCTAAAACCTATACAAATGTGGTATCCTCATAATCGTACTGACCCAAAGAATAAAAGTAGACATGTAATTTGGGGCTTTTAGTGAAAGCTGAAAAATTCAAGCCACAAGAATGTGGTGCAAATCATAGAATCCTAGTTTATACAGTTGAAAAAAGACACTTGTCCATCAAATTCAACCAAGGAAGGGAAGGGATTGCATGAGGAAGGGATTTAGGGGAAACATTTCTATATAACATAACCATCAATGTTATTTAGGTGTAAAAGGGCATCTAGACCCTTCTTGAAGCTCTCTGCTGTCCCTGCTGTGAACGGCGCCTGAGGCAGGCTATTCCACAGATTGACAGTTCTCATAGTAAAAAAGCCCTGCCGCCTCTGGTGATTAAACCTCGATTTCTCCAAACGGAGACAGTGACCCCTCATCTTTTGATTTGATTTAATCTGAAACAACTTACCACCATATTTTTTGTATGGACCATTCATATATTTATATAAATTAATCATGTCCCCTCGTAGTAGTCTCTTTTCCAGACTAAATAAATCTAGTTGTTTTAATCTTTCCTCATAACTAAGACCCTCCATAACCCTTATCATTTTTGTGGCTCTACGTTGAACCCTCTCCAGCTCCAGGGCATCCTTTTTATGGACCGGTGCCCAGAACTGGACAGCATACTCCAGGTGAGGCGAAACAATGCCTTATACAGTGGTAATACCGTGTTTCCCCGATTATAAGACACCCCCGAAAGTAGGACGTAGCGGGGGTGTCACGGGGGTCGTCTAATGTAAGACGTACCCCGAAAGTTAGACGTACCGGTACCTGCAGGGAAGATCACCGTAGTGGAGATTGCCGGCTGCAGCAAGCTGTCGGCCAGCGGAGCAGCAGCCATACGAAGGTACCGGGAGCGCAGGGGAGATTGCCGGCTGCAGTCACCTGTCGGCCGGCGGGAGCAGCAGCCATACGGAGGTCCCGGGAGCGCAGGGGAGATTGCCGGCTGCAGTCACCTGTCGGCCGGCGGGAGCAGCAGCCATACGGAGGTCCCGGGAGCAGAGGGGAGATTGCCGGCTGCAGTAACCTGTCGGCCGGCGGGAGCAGCAGCCATACGGAGGTCCCGGGAGCAGAGGGGAGATTGCCGGCTGCAGTAACCTGTCGGCCGGCTGGGGTAGGATCCCTATACATGCTCCGTGAGCGGAAGGGGGATTGCCGGCTGCTGATGGCAATCATGATGTCGGCCAGCGGGGGCGGGACTACAATACAGGTAATGGGAGCGGAGGGGTGGGAATCCGAGGTACGGTAGGAGGTACAGTATGTGGGGGCGGGTTGGAGTCGGCCAAAGGGTCAGCGGGAACTTGATGCCGGCATGTGCAGCCTCTGATTGGACCAGTGGCTCCATGAGGAAGAAGAAGCCACACCTCTACCCAGCACCGCAGAGGAATTGATCCCATCGCCATTACAGTTGCAGGTACAGTAACCCTATGGGAAATGTGTAGGATACTGTATGGTGCTGTAACCCTATGGGAGATGTGTAGGATACTGTATGGTGCTGTAACCCTGTGGGAAATGTGTGGGATACTGTATGGTGCTGTAACCCTATGGGAAATGTGTGGGATACTGTATGGTGCTGTAACCCTATGGGAGATGTGTGGGATACTGTATGGTGCTGTGATACAGAACCATAAGCAGTATATTTTTGCCCCTAGACATGAGCGCTTCCGGTTTTTTTATTCAAAAGTGTGTTGAATTAGTGTTTTTTACTTTTTTTCTTTACTTTTACAGGTTAGCTTGAATAAGTGATCCACTGATCACTTGTTCAAGCTATTCTTCACCTAATACAGTGTAATACAGATGTATTACACTGTATTATGTGACACACCACACCAGAAGGCACGGACCCGGCTCCCGGAAGAAGAAGTCCCGGGGCTGCGATCAGAGCAGCGGACCCCCCGCCGGTAAGCGCCGCGCGGGGGGGTCCGATTCCAGCTAAATGCCCCTGACACGCCGCGGGTGTTAGAGGCAGGTGTCGGCTAAAATATATAGCCGACACCCGCAGCTTCTGGCGCTGGCTCCGTCCAGAAGCTTGACGTACTATTACTGCATTTTGCGGGAACGCACCTCCCGCCATGCAGAAATAGTACGTCAAATGTCGGGAAGGGGTTAATGGGGTAGCCACGGAGGATAACATAGCCCCACATATGCGAATATTATTATGACAGCATTGGAGGAGGACTTCGTCTATATGTCCCACCACTTCCAACATGGCGAGTGGTGGCGATACATAGACGATGTCTTCCTCCTTTGGACATTGAGGAGTTGGTTGCATTGCATATGTTTGTAAATACGATGGATACATTTATGAAAGTTTTTTCTCGACAGGAAATCCAATTTCTTGATTCATTGGTTAAATGTGATGATGCTGGTTTTTTCACAGACCTATTTGTTAAGTCAACAAATCTAGGAATGAGTTGTTGACAAAACACAAAAAGAGAGACATTCATAAAGAATCCCATTTTTTTGGGGGGCGTGGCTGAGCTCCTAAAAGAGACCTCTCAAGCACCCTGATTAAAGGGGTATTCCCATCAGGGTATTTACATTTAATTAAATTCCTTTGCCATATGTAAACATTTCTTCAATTGGATGTTAATAAAAAAAAAAAAAATTTTCCTGTGTGAAGATAATTTCTCATAAAGTCATGTTGCCCTTAGAAACCTCGCTCTGGCAGCGGTGGCCAGACATGCGTTATAGAGTCAATACCATAGGATGGCTGAGGGACATGCAGAAACTCCCGGACATTTCATATACAAAAATTATTTGTTTCTTTGTGCAATCTCTCCAGTAGAGGTGGCCGTATCTGAGGAAGCCATCTCGTTTCTAAGGGACAACATGACTACATTTATGGGAAATTATCTTCACACAGGAACATTTTTTTTAATAACATCTAATTGAAGAATGTTTACATATGGCAGATTAATGAAACTGAATGTGAGTGCCCAGACGAGGTCGTACACCGTACACTAAAAATACAATATTATCTTTATTCTAACGATCACTACAATTACAGTGATACCTCATTTATAAAGTTTTTCATTTATTTTTTCAATTTTACTGGATAAAAACTAATACAGGCAGTCCCCGGGTTACATACAAGATAGGGTCTGGAGGTTTGTTCTTAAGTTGAATTTGTATGTAAGTCGAAACTGTATATTTTATAATTGAAGCTCTAGACAAAATTTTTTCTTTTGCCCCAGTGACAATTGGAGTTTCAAAATTTTTGCTGTAATTGGACCAAGAATTATCAATAAAGCTTCATTACAGACACATTACAGCTGATCATTGCAGTCTGGGACTATAGTAAAGTTTCCAGAGAGCTTCACCAGAGGTCACAGTGGGCAGAGAGGTCCGTCTGTAACTATGGGTTGTCTGTAAGTCGGGTTGTCCTTGTTAGGGTATCCGCCCCCTTATAGAGGAAATCTCTTTGTTTTTGCATCGCCATCTTTTCAGAAGTAATCTTTATATTTTTTGGTAGACAAGCTATTCTAGGGCTTTTTTATTACGTGTTGCATTGGGTACCCTTTTGCGCACATACTTTTTTTGATCACTTTTTTAGAACATTTTTGTGAAGAGATTTTATGACAAAACGTTGTTGTTTTTCGCTTTTTGTTCTGTTAACAGGGTTCAACCGAGCGAGCCTCATAGTGTTCTCTCTTTTCTGGAGCTTGATTGTACGGATTGGACCGACGACGGGCGATAACCAAATATGTGGGTTTTTTTTTTGGCGATTTTGGAGGGATTTTTTTTTTTTTACCTTCATTCATGTGTATAAGGATGTTTGTGGGACGTATTAACTTTAATTTAATTCTTTTTTATTTAAACAATTATTTTTAATGCTGTGCATGCTTCAGTGTGTTAGCAACAGGTAACTGGGCAAGACCAGTGAAGCAGGTACCTGCACCAGAGAAGCAGGGACCTGGCACCAGAAGCAGGTACCTGCGACCATGAAGCCAGGGACCTGGGCACCAAGGAGCATGGACCCCTGGGCACAGGAAGCATGGACCTATTCCCCAGATAGGCTCATGTAGTGAGCCCTGGCAACATGAGGCAGGGACCTGGCACCAGACGCCAGGGACCGTGGCCAACCAGGAATTCTGACCTTGTCAGCACCGGAAAGCAGGGGCCTTGTCACCAGGAGCAGGGACCTGGCACCAGGTAGCAGGACCTTGACCTGATGAAGCGGACCTGGCACCAGGGAGCCGGGGGACCGTGGCACCAGGAAGCCATGGACATGGCACCAGAAGCCGGGACCTGCAACCAGGAACCGGGACCTTGCACCAGGACGCAGGACCTGGCCCAGGACAGGACTGGGCGACCAGGAAAGCGGTACTGGCACCAGGAAGCAGGGACCTGGCACCAGGAAGCAGGGACCTGGCACCAGGAAGCAGGGACCTGGCACCAGGAAGCAGGGACCTGGCACCAGGAAGCAGGGACCTGGCACCAGGCAGGACTGGCACCAGGAACAGGGGACCCTGGCACCAGTAGCAGGTTGACTCTGGCAACGCTCGTTCACTACGGGGGGCGGGAAAGAGGACGTGGATAACCTCCAATGCCTTTCCTGGCGGCACTCAGGAACGAGGGAGCCCTGGCAAACGTAAAGCCTCTGCGCAGCCCCTAGGCAACTGGCAGGTCCGGGCTGCAATCGTGGAGTAACGACCCCCGCGGGAGCGCCAGCGGTCCATTCTTGTGGAAATTCCCTTAAACAACACCCGGATTGGAGAAACTCCACAGCGGGTTTTAGAGGCAGGTGTCGGCTATAATATATAGCCGAACACCCACTAGCTATTGGCCAGAACGGAGCCGGGCCCAAAGTTGGACGAAGAGTTACTAGCATTTTGGCGGGAACGCACCTCCGCTATGCATACTATACGTCAAATGTCGGGAAGGGGGTTAACCAGCCCTAAATAATTGCTTGAATAACATTTTCCCATATGTCTACTTTACATTTATCTAATTTTTGTAATGTCTGGATAATTTAGTTTGATGTCACGCGGCTTACAAATCGAATATCGGTTTTCTGTACTTTCAGAATTGACCATTTTGGGGATAAATACAGTTTTGAATGAAATTTTACATATTTAACATCAAAACCCCCTATATATTTACAAATCTGCACCCCTCAAACAATCAGAAACAGTTTTAAGGAAGACTGTTAACCCCTTGAGATCTTCATAGTAATTACATTAAAATGGAGGTGAAATTAGGAATGGTCAAATTGTGTCGGTTATACGTTCATTTAGCTCTAAAATTTACACATTTCAAAAAGATAAAGAGAAATCTCATCTTCCAATTTGTTATGCAATTTCTCCCGAGTACAGAGACCCCCCACATATGGCCGTTACTTGTTTTATGTTTTAGTTTCCTCATTGGCTCCTTTTGTAGGCTATAAAAAATTTTCTTGACTTTTCTGGCTACAGAGCTGGCTGTTGGCTTGTTTTTTGCGGGACATGTTGTACTTTGCAACAGAATCATTCTTAAGTACATATGTTTTTTTGATCACTTTTTATTGCATTTTCACTAGCAATATCACTAGCTTCCAAACTAAAGAAAGATAGACTCCTAGACCATTCTAGGTTTAAACAGCAATTACGCCAGGCGGAAAGGGATTATACCTCCCACCCTACGCCTTTCCTACGTAGGAAAATCTTAATGCTCCACTCTAGAATAAGAGAACTAGACCTAATGGACGTTGAACGCATGATCTAATTCTCTAAACGTAGGTTTTATGAATTCGGGAACAAAGCAAACACAATGTTGGCAAATCAGTTGCGACATAAGATGGTTAATCAAACATCATATCATATTAAGGATAAAAATGGCACCTTACATTATCATCCCTCTAGAAATGCTGAGCTTTTCCATTCTTATTATTCCCCCCTTTACTCACTACCACCCACGCTCCCTTCCTCCTCCCCTGAACGGCAGATAAAATTAGATCAATATGTCTCTCAATGCTCTCTCCCCCAATTAACTGCAGAAGCTTTAGCACACTTAAATAAAGTAATAACTCCAGAGATAAAAGAAGTTGTAAAGGACTTATCGGGAAATAAAGCCCCAGGTCCGGATGGATTTTCATATCTCTTCTATAAAACCTTTTTACCATTCTTCCTGACACATATGGTGGAACTGTTTAACAGATTTTTTAAGGGCGGTGCAATTCCCCAGACAATGTTGGCTTCTCATATTACGCTTACCCCTAAACAGGGAAAGGACTCAGAGTGTTCAAGTTATAGGCCTATTAGCCTATTAAATGCACATCTTAAGATCTTTACTAAACTCCTGCACTCGGCCGCACAATCGATCTCATAGATCTGGTGCAGAAAACCAAATCCGAGGCCCTTATATTGAGTCTTGCTGTTGAAAAGGCATTTGACTGTTTAAATTGGCACTACATGTTTCAGACATTGACTCACTTTGGTTTTTGTGGACCATTTTTGACAGCCTTTGCGAGTTTATACTCTTCCCCTACAGCTCAAATTAGATTACCACATGCTCACTCGAATTCCCTAACAATTAAAAATGCGAACACTGGGCGAGCGGAAGGATACAGGTTTGAAAAAACCGGGAGTTAGGTATAAGAACGCGCTGCCCGCAATTGAGTTGGTCAATCCGACACGTATTGAGTAAAAAAGACTAGTATTTTATTTGAGAGCAAAACGGTCCTACTACTGCCGATTTTCAGGGGGGGGATCTATAATTAACCCGCCTTCCTTCAGTTGTCCGTGACTAATGTTGTGCTAAGGCAAAACAACAGAGAAAACTAGTTTCAGTATATATATACATAAAAATGATTTTGTTTTTTTGACAAGATTACTAATAATAGAACTAGAGAAACGTGTCATTATAACGTACCAAGGTCATTGCGTCTTTCTTCACTCCTCTCTTCGGTTGAAATAAATTTCATAATCATACAAGTACGCTGAACAAAAATAATTCATAATTGATGTCAAAATCAAGACTACATAACAGGAAATTCATAGTATATCTTAAAAAATACATCAATAAAAAAATACACCTGTGGATGTTCCATGTAGGTACGTCTTGCATATAACAATAACTATAAAATATTCTGTAACACTAAGTTAGAACTGGCATAACTAAATCCATATAATTATAAAAATGTACATCGTATAATACATGCAGGTTTGGGGTGGTTGGAGAAAAATCAGATAGTGTAAGCAGTCGGGTATTCCATACTATATATGGATGCTGGAACATGATGGGTTTGAGATGCAGATGATTGTGTAATAGGAGAATTGAGGTTAGATATATATGTGGGTACAATCATTATGTAGTTACCCTTGAGCGCCATGGTTCAAGCACCCGGTAAACACAGGACGGCTGTTGAAGATGCTGATAGGGGATTAGTGCCTTTGAATGAGACATCTTATGATGACGTGGGTATGATAGGGGAGATACGTACTGTTCCACTGGTTCAGGGTTAACACAGGATCGCCGGGGTTTCAGGGTTAAACCAGACGGGCTGTTGGAGAGTGAAAGTGGGATTAGCTTTCCCTTGATGTGAGCATCTCGTGGGAATATGCGGGGGTGGTGGAGGGAGGTAGACTTACTTTTCCCGTCCCAGGTGTTGAAGGCTTTGTGGCGGTTTTGGCGCGAAGTGGGTGCGCCCAATGGGAGCATGAGCCTTTTTATTGTAGGACCTATATAGTTGTAGAGGCGCCTACATAAGTGTGGGAGAAGAACAAAAAAAACCAAAAAAAAAAAGATTGGGGAAACAAAAAAAAATAGTTTTCCGAGTTAGTGACTAGATTGGGAGAAACAACACCAACAAAACCCACTGGGAACACAAACCCCAACGACCCGTGCCACCCATTGTTCCACCCGTTTGGGAGCCCCCACACCCCCCCATCCGTTGTTCCGGTCGTTGCCTAATGCATAGTTGGACAACCCAAATCCACACTGGTATCCTACTACTTCCTGAATTTCAGTATCAATGAAGTTTTAGATATGTCAATCAGATCACTAAGTAGATGATCCTGCTTAGGATAGTATTGTGGAAAGTAGTACTTCGACTTAGTCAGTTATCATTGGGGGTCAAGGTGTTTAATTTAAGATCCAAAGTTTCTCCCTCGGACCAGTTGGTTACAATCCTTCTGAATGTGAAGTCGGGATTTGGCTCGATCGTGGTTTTGTGTTTAATGAGGAAAGGAGAGAAGTGGGGTTTGTGGAGGAAATAAGTGAGGATGGACAGACTAAGTGAAGGGGGGGTCCCAGAGTGGTAACTAAATGCGTCGATAAGAAGAACGGGGTACACAAACTACAAAGAGATCGATCGACGTAAATTGCATCCCAGGGAAACAAGGCAAAGGAAGGCACCATGGAAGGTCTAAAGCACCCCGAGTCGAAGAAAACAAATCGAGGCTCAGGGGGTCCAAGGAAGGTGGTAAAGGAGCCAGATGGTCCGTAGGAAGAACAAGGAAAGGTCTCCGGTGTCTGAATGTGCTTGTCTACCAATTGGCCATACTAACTGTAGGGTACCACTTTTGACATCGGGCATAACTTGTACCCACAGAGCCTCTGCACCTCGAAAAGACCTCTATAATCGTGACAATCCACAATCCGAAGGTCTACGTGTCAGACTTGATCTTAAACCCAATGATATACGAATCGACGACTGATTCACTACGCACATACGCATGACTCATCTACTTATGATCTTTTAATTATCTAAATATTCATTTAACTATATCATTTAATTGATAACATCCATTTTTTATTTTTATTTTTCCAACTTATTCATACACCTCTTACCAACTAGTTTTTTTTTTTTTTTTCCCAACTTTACTTCTCCTTACTATTTTTTTGTTTTTTTTTTTCCACTTTTTTTTTTTTTTCTTTTTCCCCCACTGTATTCATACACCTCTTACAACTATTTTTTTTTTTTTCCCCAACTTTTTTTTTTTTTTTTTTTTTTTTTTTTTTTTTTTCTCTCCCCAACTTTATTCATACACCTCTTACAACTATTATCTCCTCACACATACAAGGCTCCTGTCTGCCCATTGGCGGCACACGCTTCGCGCCAAAACCAGCCACACAGCCTTAACACCGGGAACATAATCCACCTTCCCCTCCACCACCCCCGCTATCCCACAGATTGCTCACCCAGGAACTTAATCCCACTTTCACTCTCCAACAGCCGTCCTGTGTTTACCCTGAACCCCGGCGATCCTGTGTCATCCCTGAACACCGCGGAACGTAAATTACAAAAAATACAACCCCCTCATAACCCCCGCTATCATTACAGATGCTCTCATTCAAGGCCTTATCCCCCTCTCACTCTCAAACAGCGCCCTGTGTTTACCCTGAACCCTGGCGCTCAAGGTAACTAACATATTGATTTTGTAGCACCACATTATATCATTACCCATCTCCCTATTACCCATTCATCTGCATCTCAAACCCATCTGTTCCACCCATCCACTATAGTATGGAATCCCGCCTGCTCTACACTATCTTTTTCTCCACCACCCATCCTGCATGATATTTTTATACATTACTTTTTATATATTTATTTTATTATTCTAACAGTTTACCCCTATTCACATATTTTATATATTATTATATTCAGACTAGTCCCTACATAACCACTTATTTTTCTTTTTATGATTTTCTTTTACGCATTACTATGAATTTCCTGTTTATGTATTTTCTTTGATACTATCAATTATGAATTATTTTTGTAGTACTTGTATGATATGAATTATTTCCACCAAGAAACGACGAAATGACTGTACTTTATAGACACGTTTTTTATTCTTTATCTAATCTTTTTTCAAAAAACAAACATTCATTTTTATATGTATATATACTCTAACAATTTTTTATCATGTTGTTTTGCCTAGCAATTATCACGGACCTGAGGAAGGGGTGTAGACCACCCCCGAAACGCGTAGTCCTTTTTTATCCTCTAAAAAATATCTTATACTCCACTACCGTGTCGGATACAACTCATTGGGGCAGCGCGCTTATACCAACCCGGTTTTTTTCAAACCTTTACTCCCTGTGATCCCTATCCGCACTACCCGTACCGGAACTCCCGGGAAGAACTGCAGCACCTACCCTACCACATGCTACCGGAGAACAAAAGTAGCGACCTAGACGCATAACACAAGGTGGTCTTCAGGTGAGCAGATACTCTCTAATTTACCACCTCATCTCACTTATAAGTGACCTATTGCACTAGGGGCGCCGCCCGTGTCTCGTTCTATTTAAAAATGGAACTGGTCAGGGCTGCCTATTATCCCCTTTACTTTATTTATTAAGCATCGAGCCCTTAGCAGGACGCATTAGAAATAGCCCGGACATTAACCCCTTCCCGCCGCAGCCCTTATTCGTTTTTGCGTTTTCATTTTTCACTCCCCACCTTCAAAAATCTTTAACTTCTTTATTTTTCCATGTACAGAGCTGTGTGACGGCTTATTTTCTGCGTAACAAATTACATTTCAAAATGTTGGTATTTAAAATTCCATGCCGTGTACTGGGAAGCGGAAAAAAAATTCCAAATGCAGTGAAATTAGTAAAAAAATTTACAATGTTATCATTTTCACGACTGTGCAACTTTTTGATCACTTTTTATAGAATTATTTTTTTTAAATGGCAAAAAAATGTGCCATTTTCGACTTTGGGTGCGATTTATCGTTACAGGGTTAAGCGCAGTGAAAAACCGGTATCATATTTTGATACAGGCATTTTCGGATGCGACGATACCTAATGTGTTTATGATTTTTACTGTTTATTTATATCAGTTCTAGGGAAAGGGTTGTGATTTCAGTTTTTAGGTTTTGTATTATATTTTAACTTTTTTAAAATTTTTATCTTTACTATATTTAAGACTCCCAAGGGTACATTAACCCTAGGTTGTCTGATAGCACATTGTAATGAATGAGTTAAAATGAAGTATCCGAGGCTACCATCTTTTTGAAGCCGCCGTCAGCGCCGGGAGATGGTGTCGGATGGGAGCTTCAGGCTGGCGGAAGCTCCCTGTGCACCCCTGTATACAAACCGGCTCACAGATGAGACGGACCGCAGTCCAGGACATCAGCGGCGCCGGAGGCGGTAAGTACACAATGTTATTTTTAAATAGCCCGCCCCAGCCCGGCCAGAAGTAAATTTGTATATCCGGATAAGCCCTTTAATATGTTGGACCTTTGGTTCCTTTTTATTTCTTACCCCTATATTGTTTTACACAAAGTGTTACAGCTGATGGAAGGGAGATCAAATGAAAGACTTTATTTTTTCCCGCATTGGACTTTGCTTCTCATTTTCGTATCTATAACTTAGCTATTCAAAAGTGTCTTTCTTATATACCTTAAACGCCACCAACGAGAGGTCCTGCGTGACCTAAATATTGCAATATTAATCATTTAGTGGTATATGCTTATACCATACTGTGATTTGCTGTTTGTGCTTGATTGTTTGTATTTTGAAAACATTTTTTGGGGGAAAAAAAAACCCCTTACAATTTGATGGACAACAGCTTTCAAGTGACTTTGAAAGGCCTAAATAATAGTTAAAGGACACCTGTCATCAGGTCTCTGCCACTAGTCCTGTCACCTCTACCTGTTGGAGCAGCTCACAAGGATCCCATCCCAGCCTTTATGTAGTTATTTCATACATTATTCATTGTAAAATCATCTATTCTTTATCATGTAAATGAGGCTGGTCACATGGTCAGAGGCAGTGATGTCACCCCTGTTACCCCTCCCCTCTCCTCCCCCTGCTCATGTCTGTGTGTAATGTATAGTAAAGCATGGCTAGTGTGTGTGCTGCATCTGCTGACATGCTGCATCCTCCTAATATACAGGTGAGAGACACAGACATCAGCTACACATAAATCTGACATGTTCTGCTGTAACATGGCTGCCTGGAGCTGCTGTATCTCTCCTATACACACACACACATGCACACACAGGCTGCAGGGGGCGTGGCCACCAGCACCAGGAAGCACATCATTACACAGCCTCACATCATTATACAGGCCGTCAGTCAAGCACTGGGGGTGTGGCTGTGCCTCCCACTCATGAATAGAGTGGACAGCTTGAATATGCTAATGCTTCATTGGACATTTCACAGGTCATTTGCATACAGCTTTAGGGCCTCATTGCTTAGGTTTGCAGGCATGTAGAGGGACAATGAAGGGATAGAGGCAATGCTCTCTAATGGCAGTTTATGAAAATATATTTAGTTTAGGGGGGTTATTTTGCATGACGGGTTCTCTTTAAACCCCAGTAATTTATTTTTTACTATCAACAACTTTTGAGGGGCATAACCTCTCTATTTTTTTGTTGACAGGTCTGATTGATAGCTTATTCTTTGCGAAAAGAGTTGTTCTTTACAGTTGTATCATATTAGGGCACGTAACTGATTTTGATCACTTTTTGTGAGGGTATTTGATTAAAAATTGTATATTACGGGAGATTTTTCATTTATTTTTTTTTATGTCGTTCACAGAGTGGGTACAATATTGTTTTAGATTTATTGTACAGATTGATACGGATGCGGCGATACCAACTATGTAGATATTTTTTGTGTTTTATATACATTTATTTGGATTTCATATCTAATTGGGCTGATTAGGGGACTTATTTAATTATTATAAAATGATTTTCACAAGGTTTTTATTACATTTTCTTTTTCCAGACTTGGGCTTGAACAAGGCCCTTACACTGCAATATATTGTACACTGCAATAAAAGTGTAAGTGCAAGCTCAGTTACTTACAGCCAGGTCCTGCCAGGAGGCAAAACCCCACGTGAAGAGGAGCCGTAAGACTCGGGGCACACGCTGGATCCCGGGGCTGCGAGCACACTGGGGGAGGGTCCGATCCACAGGGGACAAACTTACATGACTGCGGTGTGTAAGGGGTTAAACACCCGTGTTAGTGCTGGGTCTGGGATGTGATGTCACAGACCAACACTGCAGTACCCGGTGTCCCACAATCTTCTTCTGTCGCGCTGTAGAAAGGCGTTGCATTATTAGAAGTACCCTTAATGACCGCCGTAGAAACCTGATAGAGTGGTGATTAAGGGGTTAAAAAATTTTCTCGAATAAAGAATAAACTTCTTAATCTGAACAGAGTGACTGTATCCTTATCTCCGGTAATGGAAATCAGGATGGCATAGGCTATTGTAACAAGCTAACATTCCTGGCGACAGGTTCACTTTCAGTATCCCTCGTTTATCATACTTGATAGATTTAGATTTTCTTTAAATCTCCAAATCACATCTTAACTGCAGGTATACTTGCCTAAACTTACAGAACCATAGATAATCAAAATGTTACTATTTAGGCAATTTAATCCATGGCTAGCATTGGATTTTAAGATGGAATAAAGACAATAAGGCCCCATACACACTAGCGAGTCTGATGCATCCAGCAAGTACAAACTGGAATGTCCATCTCGAATGCTAAACAAATGAAACTGAACACAGCATGTCCCTCAGCGTTGGGACGTTCCAGCCAACCCATTGCAAGTGTGTCATTGTGCTGCTGAGATTTCTGTGTTTTGTGCCTGTAAGACACGGATTTACTTCCTAGCAGGAGATTGTAGTTTGCAGCTTGTCTCTCCTTACAATCTACAAGGAGATATGTGCCTGCATTCCCCTTACCCCAGATCACTTATCTGTGAGACCGAGAACAGAGATATTGCCAAGCTGACATGTAATGGATCTCTTGCATCTCTGATCGGTCTAATCTCTATCTCCATGGGGGAGATTTATCATTAATCCAATGTAGCTTCATGGTGATTAAATGTCGCAAATTTCTGCCCAAACATCGTTTTTGCTGGTCACGCCATGGCGTAAAAAAACTACACCACAGAGTGTGCAACACCACATTTATCAACTGAGAATTTCAAAATAACACAAATTTAATTGCAAAACTAAACCACATAAGAGGTGGTGTATGTGGGTCCATTGCTTCTACAGGAGGAAGTTTTTGCTCAATTTTATGTTGGAGGTATCTGAAAATTTCCTGTGAAAAAACATCGCAAAAAAGCAGAAAGTGAGCAGATGGTAAACATACGTGCGACTGGTGCCGTCTATTCGCATAAAGCACACACAGCAAAAGGAAGGCATTTAACACTGCATACACACCAGACTATAAATCCAACTGTTGGAAACCAGCCAGTCTAACACATAGACAACTGCGCAAAATCCTGTCAAATGATAAATCTCCCCCTATGTGTCAGTACGACGTCAGATGAAAGTGTATATACACCTGTACCCTTGTGAGGGAATAGAATCAATTTTTGAATCTGTTCTTCTATCATGTATCTATACAAAGATCCCTGTGAATAGCACCATCCCCCGCGTACACAGATCATCTTTCAGAGGCTATTGGAATGTGGGTATGGTCAGTAGGTTCCTTTGTCTCAAGAACCTATAAAAACTGTCTGCAACCTAAATAAATTGAAATTCTCTCAAACATGTGAAGGTCTCAGTGATTCACCGAGCAGCACGCACTATACAATGATTTGGAACCACATATCACATCGAGAGATATAGGGATATTTCCCTGACACCCTGATAATGTAACCACATTGTCACCCCACTAAACTAGATGGATTATAATGTGTCTGCTAGAGAGGCCCCACCCACACCCTGAGATTTTTCACTGTAGTGATGGGAAGTCCGGCTCTTCTTAATGAGCTGGCTCATTAGGCTCCGCTGACTAACCGGCTCTTTTGGCTCCTGAATGCCTCCCTATTAAATATATAATAGGAAGCCGAAGGCCCGTAAGTCACCCCACACCACCTTTAACCCGATTTTATCAGGTTTAAGGGGGCGTGCTAAGCCATTTGGGGCAGGGTTTAGTGAGCGATCGGCTCTCACGTCGTTCACGTGAATGAGCCAGCTCGTTCGTGAAAGACCCATCACTATTGCACTGAGCAGCATAGGGAGTGATAGGAGCTAAAACAGCAATAACACCGAGTTAAATTGTAAAGCAAAGGGTTAAAATGATCTTTAATGTGTTAACTCCACTAAGGGATTGAGATGTGAGAATTTTCTTTTGTGGGAAAACCCATTTAATCCATGAATGTGTTACTGAACAGTGATATAATTTAAATGGCGCCATCAGCAGGAGATTTTCACATGCCTAGGTTACGGTAAGTCACTTCAGTATCATACTATTGGGCAACTAGTATTTAATGAAATATACAGAAACCACATTTGTACACTGCACTGATCATGTGTCACTTTTAAACGCCAGCATTTCACTTGCACCTACTACAAGGGATTGTGAACACGATTAATACCCATATTTTAAGTATACAAAGATACGAGGATACAAGAAGATAGCACAGGTTACTTACAGTAGTAAGCCACCACTTGATCGCGCTTGTCATGCTCCTGCGCTGTTCTCAGGTGGTGCTGCAGTGACTTGAACTGCGGAGGAATAGGAGGCAGCTGAGCGGTCATTTCTATGAGGATGTAAGAAGCTAATAGTGACAGGGAAGGTACGCAAACAAATTGCACAACGTTGTTCTTCCGCTTCCGCCCGTCTTCAGATGCTGTAAGGCTAGAATGGAGCTTTTCCTGGTATGGTTTCACGTGACGAGGATGGGCGGGGCTTCCTCGATGAAGGGAAAGTGCGACAAAACCGTCTGAAGTAGAAATGTTACGGGAAGGATTTCATAAAAGTGAATACTTATATTTATACTTTCTTGCTATTAAAAACAAATGATCACAATACAAAAGTTTGATTTTTTATTGTAGTTGTATAAAATATGTTAAAATTCAAATCAAGAGGACTTCACCAGAAAACGTACATTTGTTACTGTTGACAGTTTTTAGAGCATCTTTTTGCCTTATTATCCTGTTCACGTAATATTTGAAACTAGTGGATGAAAGGGAGCAAGGTGTAAGTTTCCAACTGACTCTTCATTAATTGTAACAGAAAGTTGGTAAAAAGAGAATTCTCAGCCATGGGGTTAGGTGTCTGGGTATTATTTCCCAGAAAAGGCCTTGGCCACCTTGAATGGGGAACTTTTCCACCATAGGCAGCCCCACTCTTGGTTATCTACAGACACAATAAGACTTCAGAAAAGCTGCTGACACACATCTTCACACTTTGCCTGTATTCACACAAACCTATGGGGAATGTATATACACTCACCGGCCACTTTATTAGGTACACCATGCTAGTAACGGGTTGGACCCCCTTTTGCCTTCAGAACTGCCTCAATTCTTTGTGGCATAGATTCAACAAGGTGCTGGAAGCATTCCTCAGAGATTTTGGTCCATATTGACATGATGGCATCACACAGTTGCCGCAGATTTGTCGGCTGCACATCCATGATGCGAATCTCCCATTCCACCACATCCCAAAGATGCTCTATTGGATTGAGATCTGGTGACTGTGGAGGCCATTTGAGTACAGTGACCTCATTGTCATGTTCAAGAAACCAGTCTGAGATGATTCCAGCTTTATGACATGGCGCATTATCCTGCTGAAAGTAGCCATCAGATGTTGGGTACATTGTGGTCATAAAGGGATGGACATGGTCAGCAACAATACTCAGGTAGGCTGTGGCGTTGCAACGATGCTCAATTGGTACCAAGGGGCCCAAAGAGTGCCAAGAAAATATTCCCCACACCATGACACCACCACCACCAGCCTGAACCGTTGATACAAGGCAGGATGGATCCATGCTTTCATGTTGTTGACGCCAAATTCTGACCCTACCATCCGAATGTCGCAGCAGAAATCGAGACTCATCAGACCAGGCAACGTTTTTCCAATCTTCTACTGTCCAATTTCGATGAGCTTGTGCAAATTGTAGCCTCAGTTTCCTGTTCTTAGCTGAAAGGAGTGGCACCCGGTGTGGTCTTCTGCTGCTGTAGCCCATCTGCCTCAAAGTTCGACGTACTGTGCGTTCAGAGATGCTCTTCTGCCTACCTTGGTTGTAACGGGTGGCGATTTGAGTCACTGTTGCCTTTCTATCAGCTCGAACCAGTCTGCCCATTCTCCTCTGACCTCTGGCATCAACAAGGCATTTCCGCCCACAGAACTGCCGCTCACTGGATGTTTTTTCTTTTTCGGACCATTCTCTGTAAACCCTAGAGATGGTTGTGCGTGAAAATCCCAGTAGATCATCAGTTTCTGAAATACTCAGACCAGCCCTTCTGGCACCAACAACCATGCCATGTTCAAAGGCACTCAAATCACCTTTCTTCCCCATACTGATGCTGGGTTTGAACTGCAGGAGATTGTCTTGACCATGTCTACATGCCTAAATGCACTGAGTTGCCGCCATGTGATTGGCTGATTAGAAATTAAGTGTTAACGAGCAGTTGGACAGGTATACCTAATAAAGTGGCCGGAGTATATACGTCCAACCATACATCGCAATGGCGTAACGGCGCCGTACGGGAGCAGTACCGTACCATAGCACGTACAAAGATAGCACATGTCCTATCTTTCTCTGGAATACGGCACCGTATTCCAGAGAAAGATGTTATATACATAAGATGTTAAGATATGTATATAAAGTGAAGGTTAATAAAATGAGCGACTCAGTGCCTGGGTGGATTCACACCTTCAGCCACTGGTGGTCAGAACATCGGGTTTTCTTAAGGACAGTTCAGATGTGCTGCGAATTTTTGATGAATTCAAATGGGAAAAGTCTTTTCTTTTTGGTACATGTGACGTTGTCAATTTATATTCCTGCATTCCCCATGCCCTGGCCATCCATGCCATTCACTACCACCTAAATAAATACAGTCAATTTGATCCAGATTTAAAAATATTTCTAATATCTTGTGTTGAATATTCACTTAATAATAATTTCTTCATGTTTAATGGTGAAGTTTGTGGTGCCCCGATGGGCTCAAAATTTTCCCCATCATTAGCTATATTATTTGTGGCATGGTGGGAAGAAAAAACTATTTTTTCCACATATAATCCTTTTTTACAGAATATCATTTTTTATGGTAGGTATGTGGATGACATACTGAGGTTGGGCATGGGGAAGCAGAGCTATTTTCGGAGTTTGTTGTGTATATCAATAACAACGATATTAATTTAAAATTTACATCTGAACAACTGTCCACTTGTAATGTTGCAGGGGAGACGACAGACAACGTGCTGAATATAACAATAAACTTTACTGAACTAGTAATAAATACAGAAAATGTTCATATAATGCAGATAATAATGCAGATGGATTTCCTTTAGCCTCACTGCAGGAATCATGGTCTTTTTTCAGCCGCACGCCTGCGGGACGGGAGACTCCCTCTCCGTCCACGCTGTCCTAAGACCTCACCTGCAGACTATCCTTTTCTGGTGCCCACCACCAGAGTTCTGGACACAGTACTTTCTCTCCTTAGTACCAAGTAGGGGCTTATATCTTAGCCAGGAGCACACAGGCACAGCACCACTTCTGCCTCTTATCAGCTCCTCTGACCTCTCACACTGAATCACTTCCTTTTCCTGCTCCTTGCAGAATCTCCTCTTCTGTACCCTGGTGCCATCAACTGGACAAAGATCCACACTGCAGCCCCTTGTTACACCTCTTCCCCAGGGTTTAAGGGTTGCCGTCCCGACAACCTGAGTTTGCACAACATAATCCTCAAATCGAGTTGGCATCCTGCCAAAGTTGGAGCGTTGAGAGTGTTGAGAGTAGTGGGGTAGCTTCCTCCACTGTAGTACTCTCTCTTTCTTCTCCCATCTCTGCGAGGGGCACATTGGTCCTGGGTTCCAGTGGTCGTTGACCAGCCATTGGGGGAAGCCACCACTCCTCATCAATAATCGCGGTAGCTGGAGGCTGCGGGACACTTTCGTTGGTAACAGGGGGTCTAGTAACAAAGGCACATGGCCTCAATAAATTCCGATGCACCATCCTTGTGGGTCCCTGCTACCCTTCTTGTCTCACCTCGAATACCGGCATGTGTGGGTTTGGCTGTCGAACAACTTCATATGCTTGTGGTTCCCACCGCCAACACAGCTTTCCTCTCCTCTGGGCAGTTTTGTTTCTCACCATCACACGGTCTCCAATCTGCAAGGGTAGTTCTCTCAGCTTTCGATTCACTACCAGATCACGGGGGCCCAAACGGTGGGCAACCAGGTTATACACGTCCTGTATTATTTTACGATGATCCCCCATCCATGTCTGAGGAGTCAATTCTTCCACTTCATGTTCATTTGGGACCATCAGGCTGAAGGGACATCGACCATTTCTCCCAAACATTAGCAAGAAAGGCGAATATCCTGTAGTAGAGTGCACTGTATTATTGTAGACCCACACTAGCTCAGCCACAAAGTCAGGCCACCTTTCCCTCTTTTCCTCTTCTAGGGTTTGCAGCATTTGCAGAAAAGTTCTATTCATGCGCTCACAAGCACCATTACCTTGTGGGTGATAAGGGGTGGTCCGTGTCTTTCTAATCTGGTAAAGTCGGCACAGCTCTTCAATAACTTGTCCTTCAAAGCAGGCCCCTTGATCAGAGTGCAGTTGGTTGGGACATCCATACACCAGAATAAAGTTCTTCCATAAAGCCAAGCAACTGCAAACTTGGTAAAGTGATCAACGATGACCAACAAGTATTTGAACCCTCGCACAGATTCTGCCACGGGGAGGTAGTCCATCATAACTAGCTGTAATGGATAACAAGTTTGGATGTTTCCTACTGGTGCCTGTTGCTCTGATGCTCGAGCAAGTCCACAATTCCGGCATCTGTTACAAATATCCTCAGTTAGTCTCCTCAAGCTGGGGTGGAAATAATAGCTTTGTAGCCACTCAAAAGTTTTGGAAGAACCAAAGTGTCCTTTTTTTTCATCCACAGTACTATTCCCTCCACCTCCTTAGAAGGCACCACCACTTGCCAGGTCGGGCCTATCTCTGAGAGGAGCTGCACTTGCCTGTAGAGTACCCCGGCTCGAACTTTAAGCCTCTCTCTCTGCTGCCAAAACCTCTTCCCATCTGGTGAAAGGGCATTTCGCTCACCTGGTGTAGGACCATGTCCCATCTGTAGCCAATCTCGCACTTTTCGTATCTGGAGATCACTTTCCTCCAATCTTCTTCAAACCCTCCAGTCCAAACCTCAGCTTCGATATCCTGAACTGCAACAGACCTATGAGGCAGCATGGGTTGACTGAAGTCAGGAGTCTCATGTTCACGGTCTTCATCTGTGGTACCATTGGGTCTCTCCACAGGGTTACGGGATAATGCATCTGCATTAGCATTTTCCCGTCCCGGACAGTACTGTGTTTTAAAGTTAAACTTACTGAGCTGGGCCATCCTCTGCTGCTCCAACGCCCCCAACTTGGCATTCTCCAGATGAACTAAAGGGTTATTGTCGGTCATCAATGTGAACTGTGCCCCTGTTAAGATATCAGAAAACTTCTCTGTAATGGCCCAAACAACAGCCAGCAATTCTAGGTTGAATGAACTGTAGTTATCAGGGTTCTTTTCCCCATCTCTTAAAGTCCGGCTGGCGTATGCTATGACTCTTTCTTGGCCTCCTTGCACCTGGGTCAGCACAGCCCCCAAACCTTTTAAGCTCCCATCAGTCTGTAGCACAAAGGGCAAATTATAATCCGCATAAGCCAGAATCGGAGCACTGGTTAAGAGTCTCTTTAGTTCCAAAAAAGCCTGTTCTGCATCATCATTCCAGGAGAGCACTCTTCGCTTTACGTCCTCTGGGGTGGCTCCCTGAAGAAGGGCATACAAAGGGGCTGCAATATTAGCAAAGTCTTTAAGGAAACGCCTATAATAGCCCACTAACCCCAAGAAGGACCGCAGTTCATTCACTGTACGGGGGTTGGCCATTGCTGCACTGCACGTACCTTAGAGTCCACGGGCTGGACCCCATCTTTGGAAACGATATGGCCCAAATATTCTATGCTCTCCCGGAACAAATGACATTTGTGGGGCTTCAACTTCAAACCGTGGACCTCCAGTCTTGCTAACACCTGGTCAAGTTGCTTCAGGTGCTAAGTGAATGAGGAGGAAAATATGATAATGTCATCAAGGTAGATGAGCAGGCACTCATAGTTTAAGTCCCCCAGGCATAGCTCCATCAGTCTCTGGAACATGGCAGGTGCATTGTTTAGTCCAAATGGCATGCGCAGGAACTCAAACAGCCCCATGGGGGTAACAAAGGCTGTTTTCTCCCGATCCTTCTCAGCGATTAGCACCTGCCAGTACCCACTAGCCAAGTCCAGTGTAGAAAAGTATTAAGCATGCCCCAGTGCTGCCAACGAATCCTCAATGCGGGGAAGTGGGTAAGCATCTCTTACTGTGCAAGCATTAAGACGTCTGCAATCCACACAGAACCGGAGGGTCCCATCCTTTTTCTTCACTAACACAATTGGAGAAGCCCATGGGCTCTTGCTGGGACGGATGACCTCCTTCTCTTGCATTTGTTTTAACATGGCCTTGACCTCTTGATACAGGGCTGGAGGAATCTTTCGGTAATGCTGCCTGATTGGGTGAGCATCCCCAGTTGGGATCTCATGCTGTAGTGTCTGTGTAAGGCCAAAGTCTGCCTCATGTAGGGAGAAAGCACTGAGGTGGGCGGCTAGGACAGAGGATAGTTTGGACTTCTCTGCTGTGGTCAACCCTGTCCCCTCAGAGCACACTTCATTCAGGATTTTCTCAGCCGAGAGGGGGTGGTTCTCTGCCCTCACTTGGCACAGGGTGACTACTCCCGCTTCTGTCCCATTGACCTCCAGTTCCCATGAAGACTGACCTGAGATCTGTACTTCCTGTACTGGATACACTTCTGCCATGTGCTCTCGGGGTGGCAATGTCACTACATGGTCATTCACGTTCATTACCCGAACCAGGACACGGCCATCTTACACATCGCACAAGGTGCGGCCCACAGCTACTCCTTCCATTTGAAGACTGGGTTCCACCATCACTGTAGTACCTTGTAACTTTAGTCCCGTGCCTACAGGCAGTGGAACCAACAACTCATGTCTTGCAGGCACACGTACTGCTCTGGAATGGGGTACTCTTATGCTTCCCAGTCGGCCAGTGACTCCTTCCAGGTCTGCCTTGATCCGGCACTGTCTAAAAGCTCTCTGTAAAGCTCTGTGGGGTGGACGATTATCAGGAACATGTTTCCAATACTTTGGTCCCAACTCACGAGCCATGAGTCCATCAAGGGCTTGCAACACATTCATGCCAAGGATAACTGGCACTTGGGAGTCCATGGTGTTCTGCACTATCACTACACCTTTTCCTTTCACCATACATATACAGCATATATTCAGCATATATTCAGCACCCCTTACAGTGCACAATTTTACACAATTAAGAATATTATTCGAAAATAAATTCCTGTAATTAATCAGGACAATATACTGTGTGAGGTTATGAAAGATGGCCATAGAAGCGTTGCTAAACGCGGTAAAACTCTCGGTAATATTTTATTACCCAGCGTTTTTAATGCCAGTGGGTGACAGGCTTTTACAGATGTGGAGGCAACAGATGTAATGTGTGCGTATATGCAGCTAACAGAACGCTAGAATTCATAATTGATACCAATATAAGCAGGAGGATAAAAACCTTTATTATCTGCGATACGCAATATGTAGTATACATCATTCAATGCACGTGCTTCTCTGTCATTTATGTTGGTTACACAATACAAAAATTTAAAACAAGGATAGCTCAGCATCTCACGAGCATTAAAAACGGCAACTCCATTGCTTCAGGAGCCGCTAAACATTTTATAGACATGCACAACAAAAATCTCTCTTGTTTTTCCTTTTTTTCTATCGAATATGTTAATCGACCACTTAGAGGAGGAAACTGGAGAAAACTCCTCCTGAGAAGGGAGGCTTTCTGGATTCTTGCCCTTAACTCCAGGTATCCCCATGGGATGAATTCCAAAAATGATTTAGCGTATATTTATTGATGCTCAATACACATAAAATGTTTTCTTTATATGCTTTATTTTCTGTATTCTGTATTTAACAACATATATGAATAATAGATCTGACTGCGTTGGTGTAACCGGATGTGACGTTAGAAGCCTTTGATTGCTCAGGTGTACCATAGTGTTTAAAGTGCTGTTTTTAACTTTGTAATACTATACCATAACTAAGGCTCCGTAGCGAGCTGAAACGCGTAGGTTTCTGCCTTTATAACCTGCACCGTTTATGCACAAGATATGTGCTATTTTAATGGATACCCAATAAAGTGATTTTGGATTTTATATACAAGTGCTCCGGCTATCTTCGTTTTTCCTTGGATTTGCTCTACATGCCAGATGCCATTGCAGCAAAAACTTGGAGAACCCCGATGCTTAGACCGGCCAAGGGAATGTGAGTGCGTCTTTTACCATTTACAATATTGAAGCACCTGGCAGCTTCTTTCTTTTTCCTCATTTTCCCACACATATATGAGGCGGTCCCTATAGAGAAATTTTTTGTGCTTTATTTTCTCCTATATGGGCGTGTGGACATTGATATATTGCCACAAATAGTTTTGAATGCCTACAAATAGGAGATCAGCACAATGGGGGTTTCTCTCCTTTTGAACGATTTTAGATACGACTCATCCATTTTTTCATTACGAATTGCTTCACCGTTGCACCTGTAGCAAACGCAGCCATGGCTCATGAACATAGGCTACAGAAACTAGCTTCTATTTTTGGTCAGAATACAGACACTACATCCTCTCTTTCTACTAACTACAAAGAACAATTGCATCAATGGGAGAAATTATCTAAACAAGAACTTCGGGTTTGGTGGGACCATAATACCCTCAGAACTTACCTTGAAAAGGATCTCATCCCTAGAGGTTTAAGAATTTATAAATCTCCCACCACAATTTTCTGTGAGGAATTTGAGCAAAAATGGAATAACATCCTATCCAAATGTTCCAGCGAATTAATGCAACTTATTGTTTACTATGAAGAGAAAATAAGAACGGAACAAATTTCAGCTGTGAGGGGACAATTAACTCCGTTTATTAACCCCTTATCACCGACACTAGTTTTCAGCTCAATGACCAGACTCGATTTTTCAAATCTGACATGCATCATGATAATTGGTTATAACTTCAGAACACTTTAACATATCAAGGTGATTTTGAGAATGTTTTCTCGTGACACACTGTACTTCATGGTAATTCTAAGTTTAAGTGATAAGTTTTGTCAAAATTCTTCATTTTCCAAGTTTGAAATGTTCTGCTTTCCAGAAAGGAAATAAAACTACCCAAAAAGCTTGATAATTAACATTTTCGGAATGTCTTCTTTATGTTGGGATGATATTTTATGCGTCCTGTAATTTTTCTACTATGTTATGAGGCGCAGAACTTTAGGTGCGATTTTTCTCATTTTCATGAAAATTGCTAAAACTCACATTTTGAGGGACAACTCAGCTTTCAAGTGGCTTTGTAAAGCCTATATGATAATAAAACCCCATAAATTACCCCACTATAGAAACTTCACCCCTCAATGTATGTAAAGCAACCTCTATTGAGTCTATTAACCCTTCAAGTGTTTCACATGGGTTAAAACAATATGGACCTGCGATTTAGAAACTTTAGAATTTTTTTGGAAAATGCATTAATTTAGGCTAAAACTGACAGTTTTATAATAAATAAAATGATGAAACGCTCTGCAACGTCTAATGCCCAATTTCTCCCAAGTGTACAGAAACCCCATACTTGGTAAACTGCTGTATGGGCGCACGGCCGAGCATAGGATCAAAGCAGCGCTATTCACAGCAGATTTGTATTGTCACATTGTACAGGTTATACATTTAAATTTTTTTTGGTAATGCGAACATATGAGGGCTTATTATTTGCGTGGTGAGATACAATGTATAGATAATTCATTTTGGAGGTCTATAGCTTATTCATGAGATTTTATTAACTATTTCAGGGGGACAACAAACAAAAATTCATCAATTTTTTATTTTTTGGATTTTAGCACTTTTCTTTTTTCCCCGCTCACCGGTACACATAAAAATAATATTTAATCTTTATTTTCTCTGGTTACTACGAGTTGCGGTGATACATCATTTATATTGTTTTTCTTTACATTTTTTTTGTGATGGTGTTTGATTTGGAAAAAATTGTATATATTACGGGAGTTTTTGTTTACTTTTTTTTTTTTCGTCGTTCCACCGGGCGGGGTTTCAATATTGATTTAATTAGTGTACAGATTAAAATACGGATTGCGGTGGAATGCCAAATATGTACATTTTTTGTGGGTTTTTTGTGTTTTATTATACTGTATTGGCATTATAGTATAACTGGGGAGATTTATGGGACTTTTATTTATTATTATTTATTATTATAAAAATGGATTTTAATCTTTTTTTTTTTATTTCATTACATTTTCCACCTTTGGCTGAACAAGCGATGCATTCCGATCCACTTATTTCAAGCCTCTACAAATGCAATTACACTTGTATTGCAGTGTATAGTGTAAAGTAACTGAGGCATTGCTGTGGCATGGCTCAGTTACAACAGCGGGGCCTGACAGGAAGGGCAGAAGAACCCGGGCAGTGACACAGGATCGGTCGAGGGATCGGATCCCCAGGAAGCCCACACCGGGGGGGTTCAATCCACGTGGGACACACTTGCACGGACGCGGTCATACTTGACCCGCGGCGTGTAAGGGGGTGTTATTTATGTAAAAAACTCCCGACGATCTGAGGTCAGTTTTTCCGATTTTTTTACCGGGTGTTTAGGTGCAGGGTTCGGGCTTGTGATATCACAGCCGACACCCCGGCACTATACTGACCCGATGTCCCGAAATCTTCTTCTGTACGCGGCGCCGTAGAAAATGCGGTCACGTCAGAAAGAAGTTACCCTTAAGACCAACGTAGATTTTTCCCGATTAGGGCGGTCATTAAGGGGGTTAAATGCACACGGAATATATATACAACTGCGATCTAAAAATACAAAAAAAAAGACTTGATACGGACAAGAAGAAGAGAAGAACTTATAACATAATGAAAAAAAGGAAATATTGAAAGGGGATTGTAGAGGGGACTATGCCAAAAAAATCTGATCTATGATTGGGAAAATGTTACCGTCCTAAAATTACTAAAAATATTAAGTCCATTCTGAAAAAGAAAGATACGGCTTCACAAAAACCCTCAGACATTTCAGAATACGGCAAAGAAAGAAAAAAGTAAATTTTACTTCTTCGGAAGGCGAAACATCCGATTACACAATCTAATAATTGGATAACAGAAAATAAACAATCCATCGGGGGAAACAACAAAGATATACCAAAAAGTGAATCTCTTCCAAATAACTGTCAAATAAAACGGGCAAGCCGAAACAAGACGGGGGGGGAAAGGGAATAGAAAAGAGGGTACTCAACATGCAAAAAACAAAAAAATAGATGCCCATGCCGAATTAGGATCACAGATCACTAGATGAACATTATCTTAGTGATCCTAATTCGGCATGGGCATCTATTTTTTGTTTTTGCATGTTGAGTACCTCTTTTCTATTCCCTCCTCGTCTGTTTCGCTTGCCCCGTTTTTTGACAGGTTATTTGGAAGAGATTCACTTTTGGTATATCTTTTGTGTTGTCGCCTACAGTTCTATCGGAGGACCAGTTATCTGTCTTGGCCAAAGGCCTGAACTATGTTCCATCCCAGAACTTTGATATTTTTCAGACCCTCCTGGACGTTAATCGTTTTGTTAGGTCACTTGCTGTGAAAAGACATTTTTTTGTTGATAGTTCTTCCATTGAGGATTCTGACAATTCTATATTTGATGTCTCTCTTGTAGACAATGAATTCACTGACCTCCTGTTCCACGAACAGAATGCCATATTGGATCTACATGAGCTCAGTGAATTCAAAGATGTTTCAACTGTCGACATTTCCAATGTGAAGTATGCCATGACTAACAATGATTTTTATCCGATAAAATCTAGAGTACCTGCGCTTGATGTGTTCCAGACATTAGTGGAAAAAGAGTTACATACGGTATATTAAATAATACAATTCAGCCTGTGAGATGTACTAAAAAATGTAACCTTAGTGATGCCCAATTCAAAGCCATGCACACACTTAAGAAAAATACTTACCTTATAGTCCGAAAATCGGATAAAGGAGGATCAGTTGTGATGGATTCTGATTTGTATGTGCAACTGGCGAGGGATATCTTATATGATCCTAACACATATGTCAAACTTCCATTAGATCCCACACCTTCTGCCACGTGCACCATAAATCAACTGATTAATGAAGGTTTATCTCGGGGCGTAAGAGCGGGATGACGTGATCCCGGCTCCTCCTCCTCACCCCGTAGAGCACCTGCGGCATGATGGGAGGTCATCCTTGACAGGACGCGCGGCCCACGGGCCAGACCTCGCTGCCCCTTAGGAAGTTGAAGCGGAGTGAAGCGGTGAGCTGCGAGGACCCCGGTTGCCGACTAGAGCACTTGAAGCGGTGGACATCAGCTCCCTTCCCCTGACAGCTGCGGTAGTCCCCTCAAACGGAAAACAACAGCAAGATGAAGGCGGGTGAGCGTGGCAGGAGCCATGCAGTAAGGGAATCGTCAACTCTGAAAAACTCCAACATGGTGAAGTCTCTAAGGTTTGATGTGTGCCTGGCGATACCTACCCCCCTTACTGGATGAAAATTCCAGCATTGCTTTACTAATCTGATAGCTGCCCCCAATTGGGGATATACTGCTAGGGGGGTTTAATAGAGTCCAGGTATATGGCATGCTTTTATGACCTTGAGGAATTTCAATGATCATCGTTGCCAGTTTATCTTACTGGAGTAACTTGATTGCCACACGCTTTACTAACTCTGACTAAACATGCCTGCTTATGCCAACTGATGCTGAATGTTGTTTGTCGCTGTGCGCAACATGGTATTATATGTCTATCTACCTTTTCAGAGACTAACAGCTGGGAAGGATCTCTCAAACTAATACCCTGAACTAACTTTATCAGAGTGTTATATATATTTATCTGACACATTATCTAGACTAACTACGGTAAAAGTGACCAGGCACTACAGCCTAATTAATCTGGCAAAAGCTATATTTACTATAGAATCGCTTAAAGTGCCTGGCCACCCTCTGGACCTTACATCTGGACCGAGCTTGGACTGGTTACGTTGCTATAACTGTGCATTAATACCTCTAACAAAAATTTGATGACGTAGAATGGAAGTAAATCGAGTCCCTTAATCCCGCTATACTGCGCAACACTAACAGTTGTAAACGCTTTCTGGAATCAACGCTTAACTAACCCAAACAAGGCTTTTTTTGCAATATAACCACGGGACTCGCTCTATTGCTTTTTTTCTTTTTTGGACTTATTATTTCTGTCGAATTGGGACTGGTCTCCTTGTTATAATTGTTCATTCTGCATAGTGTTAATTTCTCTAGTGAAACGTATTATTTTTCAAACTTTACACCCCTGTTGATCTTGGACCGGTCTGCCCGGTATAACTGCTTTCCCCGCTTCGAGCCAATATTGTCGGCCAGAAAAAAAAAAAACATTTATCAGGGTGGAATTGAAGCATTTTGGGGGCCACAACTCAGGGGTCCCCTATTCTATCCCGGCCCGATTCAGGGGCTATATACAGTTACTAGCTACACCATCCAAGATCAACAGCCACTCCTAGGAGCTAGAACTCAATCAACTCAATTTGGGCCATTCTCACTAGATAACTGTTCTACTTATTTCAAGGTTTCTTGGACTCAATATTTTGGCTGACCAGAGACCGGCCTGTTTATTATATTTGTTTATTTTGCAGAGGGTTAATATCTCCAGTTAAATCTGACTGAATCAACTGCTGTTTGGTTTACTAACTGTATTTTATGTCTAAGCTCAGTAGTCATATATAGCTATTATTTATTTAGATCTTTGATTGTCGGGCTGCTAGATCGGTTTAATTCTTAAAGGGTTAATACTGACACTAACCAGTATAACGGTTTAAATACAGCTATAGAACAAAATCCCCCCAAAAAAACGTAAATCGGCAGGAGGGGTCTCTCCAAAGGAAGCAAAAGATAGGGTGGGGTCTAAATCAGAGACATCTGCTAAAATAGATAAGCTGTTACCAAAGCATTACCAAAATTGCGGGTCCCCCAAATTATCAAGGGGACCCGCAAACAGTGGCAGAAATAGTAGAGGCCCATGCTGGGGCTAGCTCAGAAACATCAATGGTGGAAGGAGATGTTAATCACATATTATCAGAAATTTTAAATACTGTCAAAAAAACAGGGGCGACAGTAGAAGCACTAGCGGCTCAATTTGGGACTCTTACAATAGAAATAGGCTCTATAAAGGAAGAGATGACTAAAATCCGTGAAAAAATATCAAGCACAGTAGCTCAAGTAAAAGCTTTGGAGATGGAAACCAAAGGGATAAAAAAAGATTTCTCAGGTATTCTTAGGGAGAATAAAGTCTTGAAAGAAAGATTAACGGATCTGGAAGACAGGTCCCGACGCTCCAATATTCGTATTCTAGGGATACCTGAGGAAATTGGTACAGAGGGTGCATAATAAGGTGGATATTAAAATTATCTCTACAAAAATAGACAAAAGGGGTAGATTTATTTTTATTTTCTGCGATCTTTATAAAATCAGATGTACCCTTGCATTTGTTTACATCCCTCCTCCATTTTCATATGAAGTTTTACACCTGTTAATTCAATTCAGTTTGGATAAACAGGATTGTCCGATTTTGGTCCTAGGAGATTTTAATGCATGTATGGATAATGCGCTAGATAGATTGAATATGAAAGGACTTAAAGATCCGGCCATGGACTCCGCCAAGGTCTTGTATCCTGCAAAAGCCTTGGACTGTGTCGAGGATCCGTACCAGCTTCTGGGTGACTTTCCCAGCACTATTGCCCAGCAGGCCCAAGAGATTGCTACGCAAAAAGAACTCTTGGATAAACTCGCTGCCACCCTGCGGTTTATTACCTCCCAGCAGCAGGCTCATGTGACTCCTCCTGTTGTTTCTGTCCCACAGCCATGTTTTTTGGCAGCGAACTCTGGATCAGATTTTTTGATGCCAAACAAATTTGATGGCACCCCCAATTTTTGCAGGAGTTTTGTTGTCCAGTGCTCGTTATACATCAAGCTGACGTCCTCCCAGTCCACCCCCGAACGCACTAAGTTGGCATATGTTTTTTCTTTGCTCACTGGAGAGGCGCTGGACTGGGCAACTCCTCTATGGGATAGTGGTGACCTGGACATGGTTACTCATACCAAGTTCCTTGCAAAAATCCAGTCCAGATTTGAATCACCTCATCTGTCCTGCATGGTTCCAGTGTCTCCAGTGTCTCTGCAGCTTCCAAGAGCTGCACCAGCGGTGCCCAAGCTTCCGCAGCTGCCCAGAGCTGCTCCAGTGGCTCCGCAGCTCCCCGCAGCTGCTCCCGTGACTCCGCAGCTTCCCAGGGCTGCTCCCGTGACTCCGCTCCCCGCAGCTGCTCCAGTGGCTCCGCAGCTCCCCGCAGCTGCTCAAGTGGCTCCGCAGCTCCCCGCAGCTGCTCTACAGACTCTCCAGCCTCCGCGGCTCGCCAATGCTGCTCTACAGACTCTGCAGCCTCCGCGGCTCGCCAATGCTGCTCTACAGACTCTCCAGCCTTCGCGGCTCGCCAATGCAGCTCCAGAGACTCTCCAGTCTCCGCGGCTTGCCAATGCTGCTCCAGAGACTCTCCAGTCTCCGCGGCTTGCCAATGCTGCTCCAGAGACTCTCCAGCCTCGGCGGTTTGCCAATGCTGCTCCAGAGACTCCGCAGCTTCCCGTGGCTGCCCCAGTGTCGCCCCTCACCTTTCCGAGCTGGCTGCTCGGTGTGCCTAGAGCCGCCCAGCCTGCTGCTTCCCAATGTCTTTCCGGTGCCTTCTCTCCTCCTAAGGTGTCTCATCACCAAAAAGAATTGAGAGGTCCGAAGAAGAAGAACAGCGTGCTAAGAAGAAGAAAGAGGGCCCTAAGGGAGGGTGTACTGTTCCGGTTCACACCCCGATCCTCGGTACGGATTGATGGTGTACCCATGCCTCTGCGTGCGGGTCCCCGCTCCCCCCAGCTCTTACTTTACCTCTCTGGGCTCTGGCCTGCACTCTTTGCTCCCGAGCGTGTAGGCCGCATGCTGTCCCATGCAGTCACGTGCTCCTTGCCCCTAAGGGGCGCGCGCAGACTTCTCCCAGACTCCCAGCATCCCCTGCCGGATCTTCATGTCCTGTTGCTGAAGTGAAAGCCCTCCGTGTTCCCGGGCGTTTCCAGACGCCTTTGTGGATTCTGTGATTCCTGTGTTCCCTTGTTCTGTGTTATTCCTGTGGCGGTCCTGCATTCCTGTGGCGGTCCTGCATTCCTGTGGCGGTCCTGCATTCTTGTGGCGGTCCCGGGTGCGGCTAAGGTTGTTATCTCCCGCGGTGGTCCAGGGAGTCCACTTACTTAGTCCTAAGGGACTATTCCCCTGAGATTGTGACAATGACTTCCTTGACCCCATCCCCCTTCCTTGCCTCCCAGAGGACAGGAGACGTGGGTTAGGGGGGTTGGTGTCGGGGGACGAGATTCAGAGGGCCATTAATGAAGCTTCGGCTGATTCAGCACCGGGGCTGGATGGACTACCTTTCCCATTTTATAAAAAATTAAATAAGGTACTGACTCCCATTTTAGTGCAGGTGTTTTCTGCAATATTTGAGAATGCCCATGTTACGAACTCAATGACCGAGGCATCTATCGTATTTCTGAAAAAAGGTAAGGATTCATTAGATATGGGGTCGTATAGACCCATTTCCCTAATTAACTGTGATATAAAAATCTTGGCCAAAGTTTTGGCCACGAGATTAAAAGAAGTAATTGGGGACATTGTGCATCCAGATCAAAATGGGTTCATCCCGGATAGGGGCACAGATTATAATCTACATAGGCTCTTTTCGGATATACAGCTGGGAAAAGTGGAGGGCCGCTCCATCCTGTCGTTGGATGCTGTTAAAGCCTTCGACAGGGTGGAGTGGCGATTTCTCTGGAAAGTTTTGGACAGGTTTGGACTGGGAGCAGAATTTATTAAGTGGGTTCGGATCTTATATGACTCCCCCACAGCTAGAATGAATATCAACGGCAGTTTCTCAAATTCCTTCCCCTTACATCGTGGTACCCGACAGGGATGTCCCCTTTCCCCCTTACTTTTGGCACTATTTATAGAACCCCTTGCCATACTTATAAGACAGGCGGAATGGATTAAGTGGTGGGGAAGTGAGGGCGAGAAGGACAAGATATCATTGTATGCCGACGATATCCTAATGACCATCCAAACCCCAGAAAAAATACTAAAAGAGGTTTTTTGGGAAAAAACAGTACTACTCCCACTGGATGGGGAAATAACTGACCCTCGAATGCAAGTAGAGGTATTGCATAAAGAGGATGCTATTAAATATTTAGGGGTTATGGTTACATCCGATCTGAGTAAATATGTGGACCTGAATATTACCCCAATAGTGGAAAAAATCCGGCATAATATCACCACTGGCTTAGAATGCCCTTCTCAAGAGCAGATAGGGTTGGATTGATTAAGATGTTTTTACTCCCACAACTATTATATCCATTAACGGTTTGCCCAGTATGGATCCCTAAAAAATTGTTCAAAGTAATAGACTCCATTCTGAGCAAATTGATTTGGGAAAAAAAAGGGCTAGGATAAAATTCATCAATACCTGCAGGACAGTAGAACAAGGGGGAATGGGAATCCCATGGATCTTTGGTTACTATATAGCAGCCCAATTAAAATTTTTAGTCAGTAGACGCAATTGCGACGCGTATCATAGGTTAGTTAGTTTAAGTGTAGGAACTAGGGACTCAATTTTTACATTATTAGAGAGTGGGGAACTTACACAGGGACAATATAGAGGTATGTATATTGCAAGGTTGTTGAATAAAGTGTGGATGACACTGAAAGAGGTGATCGCCGGAACTACAAAGGTAAGGATCCAAATAATAATAATGTACATCAAATTAACAAAAAACATATAAAGCACTCCACATAAACAGTGTGATATAGAGAATGATGAGTGACTTTTGCATCTATTATCATTTTACTCAGGATCCATAACAATACTGCCATATCGGTTTATCATTAAGTCTGATGGACCTTCTGCCTCCGTTGTTAGGATCCTGTCGCTCGCATCTCAACAGTCTCTATGTCTGTTCCCCCCAGTAGTTATTAACTGTAACCCGTTCAATGCCGCGAAAGAGAGGTCTGGGTTGCATGCGTCAGATGTTCGTATGTGCTTATGAGTCTTGGAGAACCTTTCCGTGTGTACTGGAGCGATGGGTGAATTAAGGTAAAGGGGCCTAATCATTTTCCCTCTGTAGAAGCGCTTGCAGACAGAAGATTATGTAGATACATAATTGTTTTGCAGCTAAAAAATGTTTCACTGAATTGTGTGATACCCCTGATTTGGAGAAATTAGTTTAAGGTGAAATTTGCAGGAAATTGCAATTCGGCATTGAAAGGTGCCCTTTGGGGTTCTTGTCCAACCATGGAGTCGTATTTGCCTCCAAATCTGTTTTGACATAACAAATTTTCATGTGTTGGGTGTGTCTAAAGGTACTTATAGGTTATTTTTGGTTACTTTTCTAAATGGGGCTCTCTTCTACATCCTCCAGTTTTTTTGGATTACCTTTCTAATGTTGTTCTCATTGGTTCCAAATTCAAAAGGAATGTAAATGTATTTTTTGCTACCCTTGTTTACTTCTCCATATGGAAGTTGCTGCGTCTAATGCAAAGGCTTTCTCGTATGCTGGACCCAATAATTCGTAAGGTACCCTCTCATTGAGTCATTCCCTCCAATGCGAGTTCTTGTTTGAAAAGAATTCAGTATCATTTATACGTTCAATCGGAAGGAATTGTCTATAGGTATGGCCTTCTTGACATGACGGATAGCGCTATTTAAAATTAAGCCGTGGTTTGTGGCTGTGGACGCAATCCAGATAAGCTGACCTGAACGTCCAAAAACTTCAAGGTGGTGTCTATGCCGAAGTTGCTCGTGGAATCTCATGTTCATCTGTTGCCCTCCTTCAGAAAAATTTACAAAGTCATAAAATTCTGATTCAGATCCGGACCAGGCCAAATGAACACATCGTCAGATGTACTCACATATGTTGAAGATACATTGATATGATGGTTTGGCAGTATTTAGGATAACCTGCTTTGAAAAACTGCCATACGGTATCCCGCCCAAGAATATATTCGCAAAGGTACATGGAATGGTTGTGCCCATGGCTGTGCCCTTAATCTGACTAAACGCATTGGTATTGAACTAGAAAAATGAATTGTGGGTCAGGAGAACCTGAGAGCATCACGGACGAAACCTGACAAAGGCTCCGCTTTTACTGTTTGTAAGACACGCATATGAAGTCGATCCTTTCCTGATGCGGGATACGCGTTATAGCCGTTTTCAAAGCAGGTTATCCCTAAATTACTGCCAATCCATCTATCAAGTAAATCATACATATGGGTCATCGACGATGGGTTCATGGCCTGCTCCGGATCTGACTCAGATTTTATGACTTGTAAATTTTTGAATGAGGGGCCACGATGAAGGAGATTCAGAGCAACGTCGGCAATAGACACCTTGATTTTTGAATTCAGGTCGACATTATCTGGGATGGCGTCCAGGTCAGTGGTACCGTTAAACTACGCCACAAGCATGCTTCATTTCACAGCGCGCATCGGATATGTCAAGAAGGCCGTTACCATACGGACCCTCGTCCGATGAGCGCCTAAATGATACGGAAGATTCTTTTTTTGTTTTTTTTCAGAGACAAGTGAACTCGAAATGAGGATAGAGCAAAAGTACCTGACGAAATTATTGGGTCAGCATACAAGAAAAGCCTTGCAGTACCCTCATCATGTTGGACAGAAAGTAACTCCTAATGGAGAACGTAAAAACTAAGGGTGAGACGAAAAAAAGATAGATACTTTTGACTTTGACCAACCAAATGAGAAAAAACATTAGAAAGTATCCAAAAAAACTGGAATACTTAGAAGAGACCAGATTCGAAAAAGTAACCAAAAATAGACCTATAGTAGCCTTTAGACGCCCCAACCACCCGTGAAGATTGTTTGTTAGTCAAAGAGCTTTGGAGCAAACGGACTACATGGTTGGACGAGAAACCCCAAAAAAGGCCAACGTCATGCCAGAGATTGCAATTCTGCTTAATTTCACCTAGAAACAATATTCCCAAATCGGGGGATCAACCCCCCAAAAAAATGGCAGTGATGAAAAATTATTAGCTGCAAAACGAATTATGTAGTCTACGTTATCTTGTGCCTGCAAGGCTCTCGATATAGGGAAACCGATTAGGCCCCTTTTTACTTAGAGTCAGGGACCCACGTTCCATACAAGGGCAAGGTTCTACCAAGATCATACCGCAATACGAAAGTGAGCAGGCACCCAGACGGCCTTTTACGGGTTCCAGTTTAAATACTAAAACTTGGGGGGAGACAGGACAAGAGAACTGTTGAGAGCGCAGGCGAGATGGATCCCTAAAAATGGCGGCAGAATGTCCAGTAGGACCTAATGCTAAGAACGATATGGAAGGAAGTATTGTTTAGATCCATGATTAAAATGATAATAATATGCACAAACGTAGCCTCATTCATTCTCTTTATCACACTTTTATGGGAGTGATGTTATCACAGGGGGTTATTATCAGGGTATAAACGCCGTCCTCACTCGTCCCCTTTGCAGAGCGATAAGTGTAAGAACCCCGAAGAGATCCGTTTAGAGAACACCTTGGAACCGCACAAGGCGACGATCAAAGAGTTAGTGATCAACGGCAAGGGGTTGGTATCGGTTTTTAACTGTCATCTGTCAGCCCACGATAGTCTATACAGGGACGTAAGGATCCGTCTGTCTTGGTGACAAAGAAGAAGGAAGAATCCTGCACCCGCCGGAGAGGAGGGGCACAGGGGGGGGGGGGGGGAAAAACTGCATATGAAACCCTCTGCAGATTATCTTTAATGTATTAGACACATGGCAGCCATTCTCGGAAACAGAGAAGGGATCGACCTTTGTTGGGGAGAGTGGCACCCGGAGGAGACCACCGGGCATCATACGAACGATGTGGAGCTAGAGTCTCCGCTTGTCTCCTGGAAAACACATCGCGAAGTCCATATACGGAGCGGAGGGAAGTCTCTGCAGAGATCTGTGAAGACCAAAGTAGAAGTCCTGACAGGTGTGGATGAAGGACCCGGCTGCAATGTGCGGAACAATCCAGACCCAACGGAGAATCTCCCCCAGAAGACCAGTCCAGAACAGGGGCATGACGTCTGCAACCAGGGGGGACCCAGCAGAGAGCAGATGTGTTGGGGCAGCACCACAAAAGACAGTCTTCTCTTGATGTAGGGCACCAACTTGAGAAGCAGGGGTTCCGTGCGAAACCAGATGGGCACGGAGCAGAATCTGGACCATTGACGAGCTAGGCGACAATGGTTCTCAGAGGAACCACCCGGGATGTATGCTGAGTGAGGACCAGGCAGCATCCCCACAAAGTTCGCTGTTAGAGCCCGAATTCCAGGAAGCAGAAAGACCGGATCTGGGGTACCGGTTGCAGCATGAGTGGAGAACACATGAAGGAGTCAGACGGGAGAAAGCTGTACTTTACACCTAGGGGACCGCCTCTCCCGAAGGCCTAGGTTGCTGGCGTTCACGGACGTTGAGGACAGACAGGGACAGGACAACGATGAAGGAAGTGCTCTGGAGGGCACAGTACAGACAGCGGTTCTCCTGTCGGCCGTCTTGAATGCACTCGTGTAGGAGGACTAATTTGGCTCACTGAATAGGTTCCTCGAGACAGACAATCTCAGAGGTGGAGGGCGATGGAGAGGTCTTTGCAAGGCAGGAGCCAGGCGAGTAAAGAGGGAAAAGTCTACCCGGGCTCTTGAGGGTGCTCGGTGCGCCCAGTCCTTGGCGGCCTCTTGAAAGCGAACATCAATCCAGGAAAGTGGCAGTGTGATAAGACCATCAGAGTTGACTGCAGGTACGAGCAGCCAGAGCGGTCCTACTGGCACTGTGCAGGAAAAGTCCATCTTTAAAATGGTTTAGCGATGAGGGATGCATCGTTCCAGGCAATTCAGAAGCCAGGGTGCAGAACTGTGAACCGCCTTAACTATCTTCCACCAGACGAACTGCGGCGGCAGGTATCAGTTATAGAAGCAGTCTCGGCAGAAGAGTCCGCTGCTGGTCCTCCAAATACAAGGCCAAACGTGGCCAGAAAACAAGGGAGTAGCCGTGAACGGGTCGCCTATTCATCCCCAAAGAGGGTTTTAGCCAGAGACAGGGCTTCCTGGAGAGGAGGCTGACGAGAAAATGCCACCTTAGACCGCTCGAGACAAATTGCAAGGCGATGAGCTCTATTTGTAGAGAGCACTGAGTAAAAACCCCGGCAATCCTAGGGGTCCTCCGTAAACTTTGCGGGCATACGACAGCCGACGTCGGGTTAGAGCGGAGGAGGACACGACTCGGACCGGCAGGGGTCACGGGAGTGGGCAAGGAGCCTCAGGAGCCTGTTGCTGGGCCGGTGAGCAGCTTTGCAGGCATGAGTGGTGTGACTTGATCCCAGCAGTTCCGCTGTAGTAGGCGTATACTGAGAGTGATGGGCAGGATAAAGGGGGGCAGCGCCGCTAGCTGTTGGCAGGATAGATATCTGTTGGGTAGTGAAAGGATGATGGGAATTAGTAGGTGGATGGAGGGGAGGGTACAAAGGGAGAAGGAGGAGATGGGGGTCGCTGTGGACCGGTACTTTAAGTTGTCGGAGAGAGACGTGTGCAGGAATGCAATAGCCGTGCGGGAATACGGGGGGGTTTTTAAAATGGCGCCCGAATGAATAAGCATAACGGATGGCAGTGAGGAGCGGGCGGGGAGGGAACGGGGTAGGTATTGTGGTTATGGGGTAAGGGTTATAAGGAGCAGTGGGTAAGATGGGAAAGGGGGTGCAGAGGGCAGAGTATATTGATGGGTGTATGGGTGGAAATAATAATAAAAGAGGCCATGTACAATAAATACATTGAGTTATGTTTCGATGGTGAAAATGGTGATAACAGCAATATATGTATGGCTACACTTTCGGCATCAACATAATAAATAGATGATTAAGAATATAAAGACAGTATTGATTTAAATCATAAAAAACTCATAGTACTGTAGACTGTAATGGATGATGATCGAAAACAGTAGCAAGGGAAACATTTAGAACAATATAAAATATTGAACAATAAAATAAACAAAATAGAGAATAGTAAATAGATGAATAGATGATGACATAGGTACTGGGCTATGGTGACCATAAGATGTACAAAGGCACAATCATGGGGCAGTCTCTGAGTCGCGTATGTAAATGCAGGAATCCTTGTATGTGATGTGTGCTTTCTGGGGGGAGTCAGTTCTCGAGACGCATTCCAGGGATCGTTAAGACCGTTGGGAGACAGGGTGTTCAGCTGTGAAAAATCCAAAGTTTCTCGTTTAATCAATGATCCAATCTGTTAGAGGTTCTTCGGGTTCTCTCGATGGGGATCAGAGACAGGGCTACAAGAATTCCTATCGTGGTGAGTGAGGACAGTGTGTCTAGAGACACTGAAGTAGAAGTAGAAAGCCCGCCTTGGCCTTGCTACGGTGGGGATTCATGCGTTCCTTAGTGTTGAGATGGTCCTGCCCACATACTGTAAGGTTGCAGGAGCATTCAAGGAGATATATAACAAATAAGAATTGCAATTGATGAATGAATTGATGGGGAAGTTATTTAGTGGTATGGATGTAAAGTAGAGTAGATCTGTGTAGGAGGATATCGCAGGTTTTACATTTGACACCCCACACTTGAAAGCCCCTTTTGTTCGGGGAAAAGGCGTAGGTGCGATTCTTACTAGTTTGGGGTGCTAAAAGGGTTTTTAGGGGGTGCTCTTCTGAAGGTTAATTTGGGCTTGGACCGGGAGGGGTATTGGTGATATAGGGGTCCTTCTGTAGGATGTTCCAATGTTCAGTGAGGATTTCTCTAATAATCTTATGGTCAGTGGTACACTTGGTGATGAAAGTGGCACTCCTGTTTTTTATGGGTGGTTTCGGTTTGCGTCGGCGGGTAGGTAGTGGTGGGGGTAATAGGCACTTTTTCTGTCGCAGAGCATGAGTTCTATTATATGCATCTTTGAGGACCTTTGATGGGTAGCCTTTGTGCAAAACGGTCCCTGAGGAGTTTGGACTGGGTCTCGAATGTGTGGTATCTGTGCAGTTTCTTCTCACACGTTTGTATTGGCTGTAAGGTATGTTTATAGAAGCCATGTTTTTATAGTGTGAGCTTGTGAAGTCTAGGAAGCTTGGAACATCTACTTTTTCAGGTCAGCCAGGTGTAGTTGGTTTTAGGGTATCAGAAGGTCCAGGTATTGTTTAGAGTTGGGGAGAGTTGGCTTTGTGAGTTGGATAATACCAGTGGTTTTGTGGTTGATTTTGTGAATAGGAGACTTGGTTCGGAGCTTCCAGATGATGAAAAGGTCATCCAAATAAATTCTGAAGTATGTTCAGTCTATGGGAGGAAAGTGTGATTTTGTAGGGTGGTTTTCTCAAAGGCCCCCATGAAAATATTCGCATAACTGGGAGAAATCTGTGTGCCCATGGCTGGCCTTAATTGTTTATATATGCTGATCCGAAGAAAAGGGGTGTGTGTGATCAAGAATGAATTTTGCTGTTTAGAATAAATCATGTTTGTTCAGGTGGCATTAGGGTGTCTGCTGAGAGGGTTTCGGATGGCCTGAATTCCTAGATCGTGTGAGATGTTGGTTGTCAGGAGGTCAGCGCCATGGTCAGAGGAGAATCCTGGGTGCCATTTAATTGTTCAAACTCAGTATGAGCTGGCGGGAATCTCTAAGAAAAGTGGGTGGTAGTGTTATCAGATATTTTTGGAGAGTATACTTGAGAAAGGTTGCATGTAACGGAGTGACACAGGATATGATGTGTGTCAGGGGGTTTTCCGTATTTGTGGATCTTGGGAGGTAGTAAAGGAGGGGAGTGCGAGGATTTTAGGGATTAGTAATTTTTTTCTTTGTCAGAATACCAGATGAGTGGGCTTCTTGTACAAGGGTGGAGAGTTGGTTGAGATGGTCGAGTTTTGGGTCCGGTCCAAATGACAGTAATTGGTAGTCTGAGAGAATAGTGGTACTTTCGGTGCTTTGTAGTCATCTCTGTTAAGAATGACGGTACCACCCCATATCGGCGGTTTGTGATGAATCATGGTTCCATAGTGTTCAGCCATGTTGCTGGTGATAGAGGTTCGCGTTGATTGTGATACGTCGAGAAGGTGAACGGTCCCCTACTATGCGTGGGGTTTAATGAGGAGGGGGGTTTTAGATCGGTATGTAAGGAAACTCTGGGGTCGGAGGGGGGAGCAGGATAGCTGTATTTTTAAGAAAAATGCCTAGTGAGGTTCTTAGATGACATGTTTCAAGTCAGAAAGTTTGAATGATTGAATTCATTAGAGACGGGTTAGAGGGACAAAAGGAGAGCCCTTTGCTGAGTAAATGTTTCACTGGGAGTGAGAGTATGTGCCGGAGGAGTTAAAGATATTCACTTTCTGGGCTTTGGATTGGTTAGTGGCTTACTTTTTGTTTTTTTTGTGATTCTCTCCCCTACATCCTCTGGGTCTCCCTTTTCTTTTTTGTCTGTTGGCTGGGGGAATATGGAGAAGGTTGCCTTCGGACTCAACAGGGCATGACCAGATTTTCATCTATCATGGGTAGGTCTAAAAAAGACATTGAATGGCTGAGTCCTGAGATAAAGGGGTTTTGGGATTCAGGGTGTCTTATGTGCTCCTGGTTTGCAACACTTTCCTCTCGTTCAAACAGTACTCCTTTCTGTTACACCCCAAAAGCATTATATTAGAGAAGCCTCGTTGTCCATACCTAATCATTCTAGTCTTACCTCCTGTCCATCCATGACAGCTACACTTTCCAGATCTGTCTAAATCATCACTATGTACTTTACACTTGTGTAAATATTAGATACATATTTCATAAATCTCTATGAATTTGCCTGAATTTTAAGTCTCTATGCAACTTTGCATGAATTTTATGTATTATGCTAATTTTTATATATTCTGACATTTGGTACATATTTATTTTCTTTATCTTGTTACACCTCCCCCACCCCTATCTTGTTCGATGTTTCTTTTTAGTGTAATATGCTTATGGGCCTGATGAAGGACAATACGTCCTGAAACGTGTCGTCGCCTGAAAAAAATAAAAAAAAAAAAAAAAAAACTCTACACTTTTTGAGTCACCTCTATATATATCTAGCAGTAAGGGGCAGCGCGGACTACCAACCTGGTGATTTCGTCCACAGGTGCGACTGGCCCGCGGTGGCAGCCGAGGTCTAGGTACCTAACAGGAGACAGTTGTGGTCGGGTCCAGGCACAGGCAAGGCAGGCGGCAGAGAGGCAGGGAAAAGTCCATCCGGGGTCAGCAACGGGAGGTCAGAGAAGGATGGGACAACAAGCACAGGCGCCAGGAAACAGCGAAGCAAACAGCTGGAGGAACCAGAAGGAGGAATGTAGACGAGAGCAACTGCAGGCTGAGGCATATCGGCGGGCAAGAAGGGGCAGAAACGTATAGCAGGGCAGCGCAATTATTGGCGCGCTGGCCTTTAAATCTTAGAGTGACGGCGCGCGCGCACCCTAGGAGAAGGGGAGTGCGCGCTGAGTTGAGGGACGCCGAGAGGATCGCGGGAGCAGGGAAGGTGAGCGGGCATGGGACGGGGGCAGCAGCCAGGAACACGGGTGCGCCGCCGATCCGAGACAGTGATCGCGGGAGCACCGTGACAGGGGGACGTATATACATAAAATATCTTTCTGGTATTGCGACTTTTCATGTCTATGATGGTTTTACCAATTGTTTAAAATTATCCATATACTTATATGATTTCTTGTATTTGTGTATAATATTGTGTTAAAATATTTGACAATATTTTGTTTTATATTAATTTAGTCTCGTTAGTTTCCTCTTTGGATTCGTCATGTTTTGACTTTAACTTCAAGGGAACAATCGATTAGCCCCTTCCCGACATTTGACATAATAAGTATGCAATGGCGGGAGGTTGCGTTCCTGCATTTTGCAGTATTATTACGTCAAGCTTAGGTGGCAGCTCCGTTCAGGCTATATATCACCCGCTCTAAGACCCGCGAAAGGGCTTTATACGCAAGTCTTCTCCTCTGACGGTTTGCAGGATTCTTCTTGTGACAGAAGGATGGTTCCCTCGTCCGTGCATCGACTACAGAGTCTCAATAAACTTAGTGTGAGAAATACGCTACCCACTGCCTCTAATCAAGGAACTGTTTGCTCACCTATGTGGTGCGAGAGTTTTCTCCAAGTTGGACAGCAAGGGCATAACCTCATCCGCATTCATGAAGAAGATGATGAATAGAAGACCGAATTCAATACCTGAGATGGGCACTTTGAGTACCTGTCAACCGTGGGCCCTGTACGCACCAGCTGTGTTCAGGAGTTTGTCAATGGACATTCAGGGACTTACTATATACTGTGTCATGATCTATCTATATGACATCTGGTGTTCTCCACGGACCTGAGTCCATCAGGCCCAGTTACAGCAAGTTCCAGGCACCTAAGGGTCAATCGCCTGTATGCCAGCATCAGAAGTGCAAATTTGACCAATTTCACCAAAATCTCAACTTTCCTTGGATACATCATCTTGAAAAGGGACTTCAGATAGATGTTGCCTAGTTATCTGTGGGTACTTCAGTTGCCTCGCCCAGTGGAATACGTGCTTTCCAGCAGGTGCTACTGCTCGTGGTATACGGCAGTTTTCCTCGTTCATGTTCTTCCACTGTAGCGCTAACCAAGAAAAACCCAATCCTAAAACCGGGATACGGCAGCTGAAGAGGCTTTCATAGTTGAGCTGCCTTGTCTTGCTCTCCTCATTGGGGGCTGCTCTCCTTATTGGGGCTGGAGTGGTGCCGAGAATTACTGGTCTAAAACTGCCTAGAAGAGTGGTGCCTATTTTGGAGGGAGGCCAATTTTATTGGGGGAAGAACCGGTCTCTCGGTTGCATTCCTCCTGAGTGACTGGTTGTTGCGCTCCGTAACATTTGGCAGCTCCTCCAGGTAAGTCTTAGGCCATGCTCTTAGACAGAGGTACAACTGAGGACATTGCCACGCGTGGTGGGCAACCAGTGGTGCAATGTCAATAGCAGCCTACCTCATCCATAAAATGTCTAGTAGTGTCCCCTTTACATAATCGGCCCAGTGCCCCCTTAGAGAACAGGCCAGCCATGCCGCCTTTTGAGAATTGGCCAGCTTTGCCCGCATCTGGGTAGGGCCAGCAGTGGCCACCCTTTATGGAAATGGCCAGCAGTGTCCTCTTTATGATAAAATAATAAACTTAGTACTCTTCTCCTGCGCTCACCCAGGCGCCCTCTTCTCCTCCAGTCCATTTCTGCGCTCAGCTCCGGCTTCAGGCAGAGCAGGCAAAAGCCACATCTATGCTCTTGCTGCACGCACACACTGAGCTGGCATAGTAGCCCTCTAATGACATTGTCAAGTTCTGCCCCGTTTACACAATCCAAATTCTCTAAATTAATAAAACAGAGCTGAACTCAAAGAAATGACACCAAGGAAGTATGGTATAATATGTCAATCTCTGTCGACAACTGATCTCTACAAGCTTTTGGCGAGTGTTCTACTTTATCACATCCAAGGATTTTACAGAAACCCAGTGGACTGCTGGACCTGGCATAGTTAGCCAAAGATAAGAAGTAATGTCTGTATTTCATTGGTTAGTAAATTATAATATGATAATCGCAGAAAAGAAGGCTGTTTCTTCTGTAGTGGGCAGTATCTTCAGACCAAGGCCCACATTCTTTCAATGCACAGGGGCATGTTATAATCTTCATCCCATAGTCTGGCCTCATCTTAGTTTTCAGCATTAGCAAGTATATAAAAAAAAACATTTCATTAAACAATATAACAATACTTCACGCCCCCCCCTAAAATGATTTTATTTTTATCTCTCCCTCACTCTTATTTGATCCTTTAGGAGGGTTGTCAGTGTAAAGTGGATATGATTTCTATCACCAGTTTGAGACAGGCAGAGCCTTATGCTCCACCCCCCTTTGTACTTGGGACTTTTGTCTCCGAAAGGCTCCTATCTTTCCCTGTGTATAGCGAAAATATTGGGTACAGCTAGACACAACAGGGATATCGGTGGTGCCATGAGAAATTTTTAGAAAAGCATAAAAGGGACACACAATTTCTAATTTTATGGCATTGACTATTAAACCGGAAAGGGGGGTGATGGTAAAAGAGAAACATATTGCTCATTTACTTTAAACCACCGGATACCCTTTGGGATAATATATAAATAGATTATGTTGATTTTAGGAAGTACAAATTTGAATAATGTATAATTCAATATTTAGCTCCACATTGATGTGTATCTAATAAATGCTTTTAAGATAATTGCCTCTAAGGTTCTGTGAAAGGAAAATGTTGTGAACACAGTGCACACACCTACTTGGTCTGTAGTGTTATAACCCTTTCACGCTCTGCGCCGTACATGTACGTTGCAGAGGTGGTGGGCTGTATGAAAGAGCTCACGAGGTGAGCCCTCTTCACACAGAGTGGACTTTGCTTAGCACCGACCTCGGGTATGAAACCCTCTATTAACCTTCAGAGCTATTTTGGTTTAATTGTCGTCCCCCTGATGTTCATTGGGGAGCAATGATCGGTTGCCATTGATAGCCTCAGGTTTTGTCAGATCTGAGGCTGCATGGATTTCTTCGTTAGTGTGTAAAAGTACCATAGTATTCCAGTATATGGTAGGAACCAGTAGACCATTAGGGTTAAAGTACCCTAGAGGTCTAACAAAATGTTAAAAAAGTTAAAAAAAAATATTAAAAAAAACACTAAACACCCCCTTTCCCTAGATGTGATATAAAAAGTATAAAAAGTAAAAATCACAAACTGTAGGTATCGCTGTGTCTCAAAATGCCCAATATATCAAAAACCTTAAACACTTACTGCCAGCAGTGAACAGAAAATAACAGAAATAGCACCCAAACACTACCTTTACTCCATTTTACATCACATAATAAAAAGTGATCAAAAGGTCACTCAAAATGGTTGCAATGAAAAAGTCAGCTCATTTGCAAATAATTACACCTCACACAGCTCCATACACATGGTATGAAAAAGTTATACGGTCAGAATATGAAAAATTCATTTAATTTTTTACACACAATAAAACCTATATTAAATTTGGTATTACCATGATCGTTACTGAGAGGTGTTATTTGGAGTACACAGTGAGTTTTGTAAAAACTGAACCCCACAAGAAAGTGTTTTTTTGTCAATTTCTCCTTTTATTTCCATCTTCAAAGAGGTTATCTACTTCGTACTCCCTATTAAGGACACTTATATGCTTGGGACAGGATGTGGAAGAGGCATGACTTAACAACACTACGGGCCACTATATCCATTAAATTAGATCCCAGATTCCCTTTGAGGGGCCTACACAGCTTTTTGGTCTAACAGACACTTAATACTCAGACAGGTTCCGGAAGGCCCTAGGCCCTCATCAGGCTCATTAGCATAATTTTAAAAGTTGATTTCAGAAGGAAGCCATGGAAAACAAATACAAGAATTTTACTACAGTCAGCCGCCTGGATCAACGAGAAGTGCCCCCATTTATCATGAAGGATTTGACGGTAGGTTTCCTTTGTGTGCTTCGAGACAAAAGTTTCAAAAAACAAAAGACTCACATGTTCATAGATCAACCAATCAAGCCCAAACTTGAATGTATTTCGAAATAATATCTTAATTGTGTTAATTGTGCACTGTAAGGGGTGCTGAAGGTAGGTTATGTGAGGCGTTTGATTAGAAATGGGAGTATCTCTTCTTTAATAATTTTTTCCTGTTTATCGTTTCAGCTTTTTCTCTTGGATTTTTTAGTAGTGGAGAATATCCCCTCTTCCTAAATTTACTTTCAATTATTGATGACTGTGCATGAAATTCCACACGTTTGAACAAATGCGTCTTGCTCGTAAAAATTCACCATACGGAATCGCATGCACAGTTATGTGGGGGGTGGCAGCTAGATGCAGCAAAATGGAGTTGCCTGCTACAGGTTTAGAAAACATGGTAGTAATAACAGTTCCACCATCAGGTGTGACTTTAAGTCGATATCCAAAAAGTGTGGTATAGTGGACGATTGTCAGATTGTGAATCCACCCAGGCACTGAGTCGCTCATTGAGAGACCAATGCCTCAGATGATTGGTCGAAGTGGGGGAGGAAAGACATTTTTATGAGTTTTGGGAAGGCCCGTGAAATGGGATACTGGATTTCGATGACTAAATATTAGCAGTTTTGACATCCAATACCCCTGAGATAAACCTTCATTTTTTAATTTTTTTTTCATTTCTTTTCTTCAATATACAAAGAAAAAACATACATATCTGGAGTTTACATAATACGACTCTTTTACAGAACTTAATAACATAATTTTTTTTTCAACCAGCCCTCCTCCTCCCCCCATCCCATTCCCACCCTTGCCCCCCGTTAGAGAGCAGAAAGTAAAAGGAAACAGAAAAAAAAATGAGAAGAAAAGGAAAAAGAAAAATTAAATAAATAATAAATACCACAGGTCCATTTTTGTGTCTTCTATAATTCTGAAACTTTCCCTCCTACCAACCAGATTTTTTCCACGTTATAAAGACATCCCCTTTCAAATAGCTGATTTCTCCAGCATTAACTTTCTGATCGTTTCTATCCATTCCAGTAAGTGGGGGGTTGCGTACTACCCCATTTTTGGCTATTCCCAGTCTTGCCAGCAGGAGGATTTCACTGATCACCGTTTTTACCTATTTCCTGCGTTAATGCATAACACCTAAGATAGCAACTTGGCGTGAACAGGGGAGAAATGTCAGCATTTTCTTTGTCCACAAAATGGAAGACTTGTCTCACAAAAGTTCTCTAGCTCAGGGACAGGACCAGGCTACATGTACAAAATCCGCTTCCTCTGCCAAACAACGTTGACAAGTGGGGTTTTCACTCAAGTTCATACATCATAAGTTTGCTTTGGGGTATAAATAATTGATGTACAAAATAAACGGTCCTGGGTCATTCTATGATCCCAGGACATAGATGAAGATATGATTCTTTATAACATTTTTCCAAATTCCTTAGGCATATACCAATTACCTTTTCCCATTTTTTACTGAGGGTATTATTTCCCTTTCAGTCCATTCATGCAGTATCATTATATAATGTGTTGATGTGATTTTCTTAGTGACTACAGAGTGTTCTCAGAAACTCAATACACTTATTTTTCTCTATTTAAACCTACTTCTATCACCCGATCTTTATAAGCATAATATATAATTGAAAATGTTTAAAGAAAAAGCCATTATCCAATTACCAAATTGTATTTGTATTTCTTCTAAACCTTAGCACACCTGGTTTCTGAGCAATATTTGTGCCAATTAATTCAATCCCTTGTCCCAGACATCCGTCTCGTGATTGATCTAAATTTTTCAAAATTTAAATTATCCCATAATGGTGAAAACGAGAGAAAATCCCCTTCAAAATTTTAATATAAGAGATATTACATTTGAAGGGATTTTGTTCCGGTTTTCCCAATATGGGATACTTTTAAGGGGAATGGGAATCCCATGGATCTTTGGTTACTATATAGCAGCCCAATTAAAATTTTTAGTTAGTAGACGCAATTGCGACGCGTATCATAGGTTAGTTAGTTTAAGTGTAGGAACTAGGGACTCAATTTTTACATTATTAGAGAGTGGGGAACTTACACAGGGACAATATAGAGGTATGTATATTGCAAGGTTGTTGAATAAAGTGTGGATGACACTGAAAGAGATATTAAATTTGAAGGGGATTTTCTCGTTTTCACCAATATGGGATAATTTTAATTTTGAAAAATTTAGATCAATCACGGAGACGGATGTCTGGAGACAGAAGGGATTGAATTAATTGGCACAAATATGCTCAGAAACAGGTGTGCTAAGTTTAGAAGAAATACAAATACAATTTGGTAATAGGGATAATGGCTTTTTCTTTAAACATTTTCAATTATATTATGCTTATATAAGATCGGGTGATAGAAGTAGGTTTAAAATAGAGAAAAATAAGTGTATTGAGTTTCTGAGAAACTCCTTAGTCACTAAGAAAATCACATCACAATTATATAAAATGATACTGCATGAATGGACTGAAAGGGAAATAATACCCTCGAGTAAAAAATGGGAAAAGGTAATTGGTAATATGCCTAAGGAATTTTGGAAAAAATGTTATAAAGAAATCATATCTTCATCTATGTCCTGGAATCATAGAATGACCCAGTTTAATTTTGTACATCAATTATATTATACCCCGAAAGCATTATATGGTATGAACTTGAGTGAAAACCCCACTTGTCAACGTTGTTTGGCAGAGGAAGCGGATTTTGTACATGTAGCCTGGTCCTGCCCTGAGCTAGAGAACTTTTGGAGACAAGTCTTCCATTTTGTGGAAAAAGAAATGCTGACATTTCTCCCCTGTTCACCCCAAGTTGCTATCTTAGGTGTTTATGCATTAAATCGCAGGAAATAGGTAAAAAACGGGTGATCAGTAAGATCCTCCTGCTGGCAAGACTGGGAATAGCCAGAAAATGGGGTAGTACGCAACCCCCCACTTACATGGAATGGATAGAAACGATCAGAAAAGTTAATGCGTGGGAAAGAATCAGCTATTTGAGAAGGGGATGTCTTTATACGTGGAAAAAAATCTGGTTGGTAGGAGGGAGAAAGTTTCAAGAATTATAGAAGACACAAAGAATGGACCTGTGGTATTTATTTATTTATTTATTTTTCTTTTTTCCTTCTTTTCTTCTCATTTTTTTCTGTTTCCTTTTACTTTCTGCTCTCTAACAGGTGGGCAAGGGTGGGAATGGGATGGGGGGAGGGAGGGAGGGGCTGGTTGAAAAAATAATTATGTTATTAAGTTCTGTAAAAGAGTCGTATTATGTGTAAACTCCAGATATGTATGTTTTTATCTTTTTGTATATTGAAGAAAAAGAATAAATGAAAAAAAAAATTAAAAAAATGAAGGTTTATCTCAGGGGGTATTGGATGTCAAAACTGCTAAATATTTAGTCATCGAAAATCCGAGTATGCCCATATTTCACGGCCTTCCCAAAACTCATAAAAATGTTTTTCCTCCCCCACTTCGACCAATCATCTGAGGCATTGGGTCTCTCAATGAGCGACTCAGTGCCTGGGTGGATTCACAATCTGAACAATCGTCCACTAATACACACTTTTTGGATATCGACTTAAAAGTCACACCTGATGGTGGAACTGTTATTACTACCATGTTTTCTAAACCTGTAGCAGGCAACTCCATTTTGTCTGCATCTAGCTGCCACCCCCCACATACTGTGCATGCGATTCCGTATGGTGAATTTTTACGAGCAAGACGCATTTGTTCAAACGATGTGGAATTTCATGCACAGTCATCTAATATTGAAAGTAAATTTAGGAAGAGGGGATATTCTCCATCTACGTTAAAAAATGCAAGAGAAAAAGCTGAAACGATAAACAGGAAAAAATTATTAAAAAGAAGAGATACTCCCATTTCTAATCAAACGCCTACACATATACCTACCTTCAGCACCCCTTACAGTGCACAATTTAACACAATTAAGAATATTATTCGAAAATACATTCAAGTTTGGGCTTGATTGGTTGATCTATGAAACATGTGAGTCTTTTGTTTTTTGAAACTTTTGTCTCGAAAGTCACACAAAAGGAAACCTACCGTCAAAATCCTTCATGATAAAATGGGGGCACTTACTCGTTGATCCAGGCGGCGTGACTGTAGTAAAATTCTTGTATTTGTTTTCCATGGCTTCCTTCTGAAATCAACTTTTAAAATTATGCTAATGAGCCTGATGAGGGCCTAGGGCCTTCCGGAAACCTGTCTGGAGTATTTAAGTGTCTGTTAGACCAAAAAGCTGTGTAGGCCCCTCAAAAGGGAATCTGGGATCTAATATTAATGGATATAGTGGCCCCGGTAGTGTTGTTAAGTCATGCCTCTTCCACATCCTGTCCCAAGCAGATATAAGTGTCTTATATAGGGGAGTACGAAGTAGATAACCTCTTTGAAGATGGAAAATAAAAGGAGAAATTGACAAAATAACACTTTCTTGTGGGTTCAGTTTTTACAAAACTCACTGTGTACTCCAAATAACACCTCTCAGTACGATCATGGTAATACCAAATTTATATAGGTTTTATTGTGTTTAAAAAATTAAATGAATTTGTCATATTCTGACAGTAATAACTTTTTCATACCATTGTGTATGGAGCTGTGTGAGGTGTAATTATTTGCAAAATGAGCTGACTTTTTCATTGCAACCATTTTGAGTGACCTTTTGATCACTTTTTATTATGTGATGTAAAATGGAGTAAAAGTAGTGTTTGGGTGCTATTTTCTGTTATTTTCTGTTCACTGCTGGCAGTAAGTGGTTTAAGGTTTTGATATATTGGGCATTTTGAGACACAGCGATACCTAACATGTTTGTGATTTTTACTTTTTATTACTTTTTATATCACATCTAGGGAAAGGGGGTGTTTAGTGTTTTTTTTAATTATTTTTTTAACTTTTTTTAACTATTATTTTTAGACCCTCTAGGGTACTTTAACCCTTAATGGTCTAATTGTTCCTACCATATACTGGAATACTATGGTACTTTTACACACTAAACTGAAGAATCCATGCAGCCTCAGATCTGACAAAAACCTGAGGCTATCATGGCAACCGATCATTGCTCCCCAATGACATCAGGGGGAGCGACAATTGGAACCAAAATAGCTCTGAAGGGTTAATAGAGGGTTTCATACCCGAGGTCGGTGCTAGCAAAGTCCACCTCTGTGTGAAGAGGGCTCACCTCGTGAGCTCTCTTCATACAGCCGCCACACCTCTGCAACGTACATGTACGGCGCAGAGCGTGAAAGGGTTATAAACATACAGACCAAGTAGGTGTGTGCACTGTGTTCACAACATTTTCCTTTCACAGAACCTTAGAGGCAATTATCTTAAAAGCAATTTATAAGATACACATCAATGTGGAGCTAAAATATTGAATTATACATTATTCAAATTTGTACTTCCTAAAAAAATCATCATATCTTATTTATAGTTTATACCAAATGGTATCCTGGTGTTTAAAGTAATGATGCAATAGGTTTCTCTTTTACCAGTCACCCCCCTTTCCGGTTTAATAGTCAATGCCATAAAATTTGAGAAATTGTGTGTCCCTTTTATGCTTTTCTAAAAAATTTCTCATGGCACCCGATATCCCTGTGTGTTTCTTAGCTGTATCTCCAATATTTTCGCTAATACAGGGAAAGAATAGGAGCCTATTCGGAAGACAAGTCCAAGTACAAAGGGGGGTGGAGCATAAGGCTCTGCCTGTCTCAAACTGGTGATGAAATCATATCCACTTTACCACTGACTAACTCCTAAAGGATCAAATAAGATGTGAGGGAGAGATAAAAATAAAATCATTTTAGGGGGGGGGCTGTGAAGTATTGTTATATGTTTAATGAAAATGTTTTTATTTTTATATACTTGCTAATGCTGAAAACTAAGATGAGGCCAGACTATGGATGAAGATTGATAACAGAGCCCTGTGCATTGAAAGAATGTGGCCTTGGCTGAATAAAGATACTGCCCACTACAAGAAGAAACAGCCTTAGTTTCTGCGATTATCATATTATAATTTACTAACCAATGAACTACAGACATTACTTCTTATCTTTGGCTAACTATGCCAGGTCCAGTCCACTGAGGGTTTCTGTAAAATCCTTTGTGATGTGAATAAAGTAGACACATCTGCCTAAGCCTTGTAGAGGATCAGTTGTCGACAGAGATTGACATATTATACCATACTTCCTTGGTGTCATTTCTTTGAGTTCAGCTCTGTTTTATTAATAATTAGAGAATTTGAGATTGTGTAAACAGGGGCAGAACTTGACAATGTCATTAGAGGGCTACATGCCAAGTCTCAGTGTGTGCGTGCAGGCAGAGAGCATAGATGTGCTTTTGCCTGCTCTGCCTGGAAGCCGGAGCTGAGCGCAGAAAATGAGCTGGAGGAGAAGAGGGCGCCTGGGTGAGCGCAGGAGAAGAGTACTAAGTTTATTATTTTATCATGAAAGAGGACACTGCTGGCCATTTCCATAAAGGGTGGCACTGCTGGCCCCTACCCTAGATGCGGGCAAAGCTGGCCAATTCTCAAAAGGGCGGCATTGCTGGCCTGTTCTCTAAAGGGGGGCACTGCTGGCCAGTTATGTAAAGGGGGACACTACTAGACATTTTATGGATGAGGTGAGGCTGCTATTGGACATTGCACCACTGGTTGCCCAGCCACGCGTGAGCAATGTCCTCAAGTTAGTAAGACTTACCTGGAGGAGGCTGCCAAATGTCTACTGGAGCGGCAACAACCAGTCACTCAGGAGGAATGACAAGCCGAGGAGCCGGTTCTTCCCCAATAAAAATTGGCTCCCTCCAGAAGATAGTGCCACTCTTCTAGGGCAGGTTTTAGGACCAGTAGTTCTCGGGCATCACTCCAGCTCCCAATAAGGAGAGCAGCCCCCAATGAGGAGAGCAGAGACAGAGGCAGACTTCAACTTAGTGAAAGCCTCTTCAGCTGCCGTAGGCCAGAGTTTAGGATTGGTGTTTTTCTTGGTTAGCGCTACAGTGGGAGACATGAACGAGGAAAACTGCCGTATATACCTCTGGAAAGCACGTAGTCCTACTGGGCGAGGCAACTGAAGTACCACAGATAACTAGGCAGGATCTATCTGAAGTCCCTTTTCAGAGATGATGTATCCAAGGAAAGTTGAGATTTTGGTGAAATTGGTCAAATTTGCACTTCTGATGCTTGGCATACAGGCGATTGACCCTTAGGTGCCTGAGAACTTGCTGTACATGGGCCTGATGGGACTCAAGGTCCGTGGAGAACACCAGAATGTCATATAGATAGATCATGACACAGGTATATAGTAAGTCCCTGAAAATGCCATTGACAAACTCCTGGAACACAGCTGGTGCGAGTCCAAACGGTATGACAAGGTACTCAAAGTGCCCATCTCAGGTATTGAATTCGGTCTTCTATTCATCATCTTCATGAATGCGGATGAGGTTATATGCCCTTGCTGGTCCAACTTGGAGAAAACCTTCGCACCACATAGGTGAGCAAACAGTTCCTTGATTAGAGGCAGTGGGTAGCGTATTTTCACACTAAGTTTATTGAGACTCTGGTAGTCGATGCACGGACGGAGGGAACCATCCTTCTTGGCCACGAAGAAGAATCCTGCACCGGCAGGAGGAGAAGACTTGCGTATAAAGCCCTTTCGCGGGTCTTAGAGGCGGGTGATATATAGCCTGAACGGAGCTGCCACCATAAGCTTGACGTAATAATACTGCAAAATGCAGGAACGCACCTCCCGCCATGCAATACTATTATGTCAAATGTCGGGAAGGGGCTAATCGATTGTTCCTTGAAGTTAAAAGTCAAACATGACGAATCCAAAATGTAGGAAACTAAACGAGACATAAATTATATAAAACAAAATATTGTCAAATATTTTAACACAATATTATAACACAAATACAAAGAAATCAATATAAGTATAATGGATAATTTTAAACAATTGGAATAAACCATCATAGACATGAAAAGTCGCAAATACCAGAAAGATATTTTATGTATATACGTCCCCCTGTCACGGGTGCTCCCGCGATCACTGTCTCGGATCGCGGGCGCACCCGTGTTCCTGCTGCTGCCCCCGGTCCCATGCCCTGCTCACCTTCCCTGGCTCCCGCGATGTCCTCTCTGGCTCCCTCAGCTCAGCGCGCACGTCCCCGTCTCCTAGGGTGCGCGCGCGCCGTCACTCTAAGATTTAAAGGGCCAGCGCGCCAATAATTGGCGCTGCCCTGCTATACGTTTCTGCCCCTTCCTGTGACCCTTGCCGGATCTTTGAGCCTCATAGCCTTGCGAGTATTGCTGCGTTCCTGTGTCCTCCAGCATTCCTCCCTGCCTTCCTGTGTGTTCCTGCTCCCGAGTCCTGTGTTGCCGTGTTACCTGTGTTCCTCCATGTTGCTGTGTTCCTGTGCTTGTGTTCCCATCCCATTCTGCCTGGACCTCCCGTTGCTGACCCCGGATTGGACTTTTTCCCTGCCTCTCTGCCGCCTGCCTTGACCCTGTGCCTGGACCCGACCACGAGACTGTCTCCTGTTAAGGTACCTAGACCTCGGCTGCCACCGCGGGCCAGTCGCACCTGTGGAACGAAATACACAGGTTGGTATGTACGCGCTGCCCCTACAGCTAGAATATAATATAGAGGTGGACTCCAAAAAAGTGTAGGAAGTTTTTTAATTATTTATTTTTTCAATGGCGGACGACACGTTTCAAGGACGTATTGTCCTCTTCATCAGGCCCATAAGCATATTACACTAAAAAGACATCGAACAAGATAGGGGGTGGGGGAGGTGGTACAAATAAATAGAATAAATAAATATGTACAAAAATTCAAGAATATGTACAAAAATTCATAAAATACATAAAATTCAGCAAAGTGCATAGAGACTTAAAAATTCAGCAAAATTCATAGAGATTTTGTAATATATGTATCTAATTATACACAAGTGGTAAAGTACATAGTGATGATGTTAGACAGATCTGGAAAGTGTAGCTGTCATGGATGACAGGAGGTAAGGACTAGAATGATTAGGTATGGACAACGAGGCTTACCTGAATATAATGCTTTGGGGTGTAACAGAAAGGAGTACTGTTTGAACGAGAGGAAAAGTGTTGCAAACCAGGAGACACATAATGACACCCTGAATCCCAAAACCCCTTTATCTCAGGACTCGAGCCATTCAATGTCTTTTTTAGACCTACCCATGATAATGATGAAAATCTGGTCATGCCCCTGTTGAGTCCGAAGCGCTGCCCCTACAGCTAGAATATAATATAGAGGTGGACTCCAAAAAAGTGTAGGAAGTTTTTTAATTATTTATTTTTTCAATGGCGAACGACACGTTTCAAGGACGTATTGTCCTCTTCATCAGGCCCATAAGCATATTACACTAAAAAGACATCGAACAAGATAGGGGGTGGGGGAGGTGGTACAAATAAATAGAATAAATAAATATGTACAAAAATTCAAGAATATGTACAAAAATTCATAAAATACATAAAATTCTGCAAAGTGCATAGAGACTTAAAAATTCAGCAAAATTCATAGAGATTATGTAATATATGTATCTAATTATACACAAGTGGTAAAGTACATAGTGATGATGTTAGACAGATCTGGAAAGTGTAGCTGTCATGGATGACAGGAGGTAAGGACTAGAATGATTAGGTATGGACAACGAGGCTTACCTGAATATAATGCTTTGGGGTGTAACAGAAAGGAGTACTGTTTGAACGAGAGGAAAAGTGTTGCAAACCAGGAGACACATAATGACACCCTGAATCCCAAAACCCCTTTATCTCAGGACTCGAGCCATTCAATGTCTTTTTTAGACCTACCCATGATAATGATGAAAATCTGGTCATGCCCCTGTTGAGTCCGAAAGCGACCTTCTCCATATTCTCCCCAGCCAACAGACAAAAAAGAAAAGGAGGACCAGAGGATGTAGGGGAGGGAGAAATCAGAACAAAAAAACAAAAAAGTAAGCCACTAACCAATACCAAAGCCCAGAAAGTGAAAATCTTTAACCTCTCGGCACATACTCTCACTCCCAGTGAAACAAGTTTACTCAGCAAAGGGCTCTCCTTTTGTCCCTCTACCGTCTCTAATGAATTCAACCTTTTTCTTGACTTGAATCAATTCATTCGTAAGATAACCCTCACTAGGCATTTTTCTTTAAAAAATACAGCTGATCCTGCTCCCCCCTCCGATCCCCCAGATAGTTTCTTACATACCGATCTAAAACCCCCCTCCTCATTTAACCCCACGCATAGTAGGGGACCGTTCATAGACACCTTCTTCCATACAGTATCCACTGAATTCAGGACGCTAAGGAGAGGACCCCGCCCATCCAATATCACCATCAACAAAAAGAAGGCCCTGAAACAACTTATGGATAACACCATGATAGTCATCAAACCGGCCGATAAGGGGGGTGGTACCGTCATTCTTAACAGAGATGACTACATCACCGAAAGTACCACTATTCTCTCAGACTCCCAATATTACTGTCATTTGGACCAGGACCCAAAACTCGACCATCTCAACCAACTCTCCACCCTGGTACAAGAAGCCCACTCATCTGGTATTCTGACAAAGAAAGAAAAAAATTATCTAATCCCTAAAAATCCTCGCACTCCCCTCTTTTACTACCTCCCTAAGATCCACAAAAATACGGAAAACTCCCTGGACGACCAATCATATCCGGTGTCAACTCCGTTACATGCAACCTTTCCAAGTATACTTCTCCAAAAATATCTGATAACACTACCCACTTTTCTTAGAGATTCCGCACAGCTCATACTGGAGTTTGAACAAATTAAATGGCAACCAGGATATCTCCTCATGACCATGGACGTGACCTCCTTGTACACCAACATCTCACACGATCTAGGAATTCAGGCCATCCGAGAAACCCTCTCAGCAGACACCCTAATGCCACCTGAACAAACTGAATTTATTCTAAACAGCAAACGATTCATTCTTGATCACAACACCTTTTCCTTCGGATCCAGCATATATAAACAAATTAAGGGGACAGCCATGGGCACCAGATTTGCTCCCAGTTATGCGAATATTTTCATGGGGGCCTTTGAGAAGAACCACCTTACAGAAAATCCACATTTCTCCCATAGACTTAAATACTTCAGAAGTTATATGGATGACCTTTTCATCATCTGGGAAGGCTCCGAAACCGAAGTGCTCCTATTCACAGAACAAATCAACACAAACCACTGGTATTATCCAACTCACAGCCAACATCTCCCCAACTCAAATCGAATACCTGGACCTTCTGATATCCGTAAACCAACTACACTCTGGCCTGACCTGAAAAAGTAGATGTTAACAGCTTCCTAGACTTCACAAGCTCACACTATAAAAAATGGCTTCTAAACATACCTTACAGCCAATACAAACGTGTGAGAAGAAACTGCACAGATACCAGCACATTCAGAACCCAGTCCAAACTCCTCAGGGACCGTTTTGCACAAAAGGGCTACCCATCAAAGGTCCTCAAAGATGCATATAATAGAACTCATGCTCTGACGCAGAAGAAGTGCCTATTACCCGCCCGACGCACCGAAACCACCCATAAAAACAGGAGTGCCAACTTCATCACCAAGTGTACCACTGACCATAAGATTATTAGAGAAATCCTCACTGAACATTGGAACATCCTACAGAAGGACCCCTATATCACCAATACCCTCCCGGCCAAGCCCCAAATTACCTTCAGAAGAGCACCCACTCTAAAAAACCTTTTAGCACCAAAACTAAAACCAGCCTTTTCCCCGAACTAAAAGGGGCTTTCAAGTGTGGGGTGTCAAAATGTAAAACCTGCGATATCCTCCTACACAGATCTACTACCTTTACATCCAATACCACTAAATAAACTTTCCCCATCAATTCATTCATCAATTGCAATTCTGATTTTGTTATATATCTCCTTGAATGCTCCTGCACCTTACAGTATGTGGGCAGGACATCTCAAACACTAAGGGAACGCATGAATACCCACCGTAGCAAGGCCAAGGCGGGCTTTCTACTTTCTACTTCATAGTGTCTCTAGACACTGTCTCACTCACCACGATAGGGATTTCTGTAGCCTGTCTCTGATCCCCATCGAGAGAAACCCGAAGAACCATCCGAACAGATTGGATCAGTTGATTAAACGAGAAAACTATTGGATTTTCAAGCTGAACACCCTGTCTCCCAACGGTCTTAACGAATCCCTGGAATGCGTCTGAAGACTACTCCCCCCAGAAAAGCACATCATCAACATAAAGGATTCCTGCATTTACATACCGGACTCAGAGACTGACCCATGATTTGTGCCTTTGTACATCTTATGGTCACCATAGCCCAGTACCTATGTCATCATCTATTCATCTATTTATCTATTCTTCTATTTGTTAATTTTATTGTTCAATATTTTATATTGTTCTAAATGTTTCCCTTTGCTACTGTTTCGATCATCATCCATTACAGTCTACAGTACTATGATGTTTTTTATGAATTTTAAATACTAATACTGTCTTTATTATTCTTAAATCAATCTATTTTATAATGTTGATGCCGAAAGTGTAGCCATACATATATTGCTGTTATCACCATTTTCACCATCGAAACATCAGACTCAATGTATTTATTGTACATGCCTCTTTTTATGTATTTTCCACCCATACACCCATCAATATTCTCTGCCCTCTACCCCCTTTTCCCATCTTACCCATCTGCTCTTATACCCTTCCCCATACCCACCTATACCTCCCCGTTCCCCGCCCTCTCCTCACTGCCATCCGTTTAGGCTTTATTCCATTCGGGCGCCATTTTAAAAACCCCACCGTATTCCCCGCACTGCTATTGCATTCCTGCACACGTCTCTCCAGACAACTGTAAGTACCGGTCCACACGGACCCCCATCTCCTCCTCTCCCTTTTACCTCCTCCCATCCACCTACTAATTCCCATCATCCTTTCACTACCCACAGATATCTATCCTGCCAACAGCTAGCGGCGCTGCCCCTTTATCCTGCTCCATCACTCTGCAGATACGCCACTCAGCGTGAACAGCTGGATCAAGTCACCACCATGCTGCAACAGCTGCCAGCCGCCCAGCAACAGGCTCCTGAGGCTCCTGTGCCCACTCCCGTGACCCCTGCCGGTCCGGTCTGTCCTCCAGCCGCTGAACCCCGACTTCGGCTGTCTATGCCCCGCAAGTTTGACGGAGACCCCAAGGATTGCCGGGGTTTTATAACTCAGTGCTCTCTGCAAATAGAGCTCATGCCTTTGCAATTTGTCTCGGAGCGGTCTAAGGTGGCATTCTTCGTCAGCCTCCTCTCCAGGAAAGCCCTGTCCTGGGCTAACCCTCTTTGGGATAGAGGCGACCCGTTCACGGCTACTCTCATGGCTTTTCTGGCACAGTTCTGGGCTGTATTTGAGGAACCTGCACGGGACTCTTCTGCCGAGACTGCTTCACTGAACCTGCGCCAAGGCAGCTCATCTGTGGAAGAGTATGCGGTTCAGTTCTGCACCCTGGCCTCTGAACTTGCCTGGAACGATGCAGCCCTCATCACTACCTTTAAGAAGGGACTTTCTGCACAGGTCAAGGACGCTCTGGCTGCTCGGGACCTGCAGTCAACTCTGAGTGGTCTTATCACACTGGCCACTCGGATTGATGTTCGCTTCAAGGAAGGCGCCAAGGAACTGCGCACCGAGCACCCTCAAGCCCGGGTAAGACGTTTTCCTCGCCTGGCTCCTGCCTTTCAAAGACCTCTCCAGCCTCCACCTGAATTGTCTGCTGAGGAACCTATGCAGGTGGACAGAATTAGTCTCTCCCTACACGAGCATTCAAGACGCCGACAGGAGAACCTCTGTCTGTACTGTGCCAGCCCAGAGCACTTCATCGGTTCCTGTCCTGTCTGTCCTCAACGTCCGGGAAACGCCAGCACCTAGGCTTCTTGGGAGAGGCGTCCCTAGGTGTAAGTACAGCTTCTCCACGTCTGACTCTTCCAGTGCTCCTCAGTGCTGGCACCGGTACCCAGATCCAGGTTTCTGCCTTCCTGGATTCGGGCTCTACAGCGAACTTTGTGGATGCTGCCCTGGTCTCTCAGCATCAATTCCCGGTGGTTCATCTTGAGAAGCCATTGTCCATAGCTCGGTCAATGGTCAGATTCTCTCCGTGCCCATCTGGTTTCGCACGGAACCCCTGCTTCTGCAAGTTGGTGCCCTACATCAAGAGAGACTTTCTTTTTTTGTGCTGCCCCAAAGCACATCTGCTCTTCTGCTGGGTCTCCCCTGGTTGCAGCTTCATGCCCCTGTTCTGGACTGGTCTTCTGGGGAGATTCTCCGTTGGGGTCTGGATTGTTCCTCACATTGCATGCGGGTCCTTCATCCACTACCTGTCAGGACTTCTACGTTGTCTCACAAATCTCTGCAGAGACTTCCCGCTCCGTATATGGACTTCGCAGATGTGTTTTCCAAGAGACAAGCTGAGACTCTAGCTCCACATCGTTCGTATGATTGCCCTGTGGATCTCCTTCCGGGTGCCACTCTCCCCAAAAAGGGTCTATCCGCTTTCTGTTCCGGAGATGGCTGCCATGTCTGAATACATTAAAGAGAATCTGCAGAGGGGTTTCATATGCAAGTCCTCCTCTCCGGCTGGTGCAGGATTCTTCTTTGTCACCAAGAAAGACGGCTCCTTACGTCCCTGTATAGACTATCGTGGGCTGAACAAGATGACAGTTAAAAACCGATACCCCTTGCCGTTGATCACGGAACTCTTTGATCGCCTTGTGCGGTGCCAAGGTGTTCTCTAAACTGGATCTTCGGGGTGCTTACAATCTTATCTGGATCTGCAAAGGTGACGAGTGGAGGACGGCGTTTAATACCCGTGATAATACCCTGTGGATTAAAATCACTCCACATAAACAGTGTGATAAAGAGAATGAATGAGTGCTACTTTTGCATATTATTATCATTTTAATCATGGATCATAACAATACTTCCATATCGTTCTTATCATTAAGTCCTACTGGACCTTCTGCCTCCATTTTTAGGATCCATCTCGCCTCGCATCTCAACAGTTCTCTATGTCTGTCTCCCCCATTAGTATTAACTGTAACCCGTTAAATGCCTGTCTGGGTTGCCTGCGTCAGCTGTTCGTATGTGCTGTATGAGTCTTGGAGAACCTTTCCCTGTGTGTATGGAGCGATGGTGTTCCCTGAATCTAATGTAAAGGGGCCTAATCGTTTTCCCTATATAGAAGCGCTTGCAGGCACAGAAGATAACGTAGACTACATAATTCGTTTTGCAGCTAATAAATTGTTTCACTGACATTGTGATACCCCCGATTTGGAGAATATTAGTTCTAAGGTGAAATTAGCAGAAATTGCAATTCTGGCATGACAGTTGCCTTTTGGGGTTTCTCTGTCCAACCATGTAGTCGTATTTGCTCCAAATCTGCTTTTGACTAACAAATTCTTCATGGTTGGGTTTCGTCTAAAGGCTACTATAGGTCTATTTTTGGTTACTTTTTCTAAATCTGGGTCTCTTTCTAATATATTCCAGTTTTTTTGGATTACTTTTCTAATGTTTTTCTCATTTGGTCCAAAATCAAAAGTAAATCTATCTTTTTTCGTCTCACCCTTAGTTTTACGTTCTCCATATAGGAGTTACTTTCTGTCCAACTGCAAGGCTTTCTTGTATGCTGACCCAATAATTTCGTCAGGGTACTTTGCGTCTATCCCTCAATTCGAGTTCTTGTCTCTGAAAAGAATCTTCAGTATCATTTATACGCCTCAATCGGACGAATTGTCCGTATGGTACGGCCTTCTTGACATGATCCGGATGCGCGCTGTTAAAATGAAGCAGTGCGTTTGTGGCTGTAGGTTTACGGTAGCCACTGACCTGGACGCAATCCAAGATAATGTCGACCTGAATGTCCAAAAATTCAAGGTGTCTATTGCCGAAGTTGCTCGTGAATCTCATGTTCATCCTGTTGCCCTCATTCAGAAAATTTACAAAGTCATAAAATTCTGATTCAGATCCGGAGCAGGCCATGAACCCATCGTCGATGTACCTCAAATATGTATGAATGTACTTGATATATGGATTGGCAGTATTTAGGATAAACCTGCTTTTGAAAACTGCTATACGCGTATCCCGCATCAGGAAGGAGTCGACTCCATATGCCTGGTCTTACAAAAAGCAGGTAAAAGCGGAGCCTTTGTCAGGTTCGTCCGTGAAGCTCTCATGTTCATCCTGACCCACAATTCATTTCTATTCAATAACCAATGGTTTAATCAGATTACGGGCACAGCCATGGGCACACCAGTCGCATGTACCTTTGCGAATATATTCTTGGCGGGATACGCGTATGGCAGTTTTCAAAAGCAGGTTTATCCTAAATACTGCCAATCCATATATCAAGTACATTCATACATATTTGAGGTACATCGACGATGTGTTCATTTGCCTGGTCCGGATCTGAATCAGAATTTTATGACTTTGTAAATTTTCTGAATGAGGGCAACAGGATGAACATGAGATTCACGAGCAACTTCGGCAATAGACACCTTGAATTTTTGGACGTTCAGGTCAACATTATCTTGGATTGCGTCCACAGCCACAAACGCACTGCTTAATTTTAATAGCGCGTATCCGGATCATGTCAAGAAGGCCATACCATATAGACAATTCGTCCGATTGAGACGTATAAATGATACTGAAGATTCTTTTCAGAGACAAGAACTCGAATTGAGGGATAGACTCAGAGTTAGAGGGTACCCTGACGAAATTATTGGGTCAGCATACGAGAAAGCCTTGCAGTTAGACAGAAAGCAACTCCTATATGGAGAATGTAAAACTAAGGGTGAGACGAAAAAAGATACATTTACATTTCCTTTTGAATTTGGACCAAATGAGAAAAACATTAGAAAAGTAATCCAAAAAAACTGGAGTATATTAGAAAGAGACCCAGATTTAGAAAAAGTAACCAAAAATAGACCTATAGTAGCCTTTAGACGAAACCCAACCATGAAAAATTTGTTAGTCAAAAGCAGATTTGGAGCAAATACGACTACATGGTTGGACAGAGAAACCCCAAAGGGCAACTTTCAATGCCAGAATTGCAATTTCTGCAAATTTCACCTTAGAACTAATATTCTCCAAATCAGGGGTATCACAATGTCAGTGAAACAATTTATTAGCTGCAAAACGAATTATGTAGTCTACATTATCTTCTGTCCCTGCAAGCGCTTCTACATAGGGAAAACGATTAGGCCCCTTTACATTAGATTCACCATCGCTCCATACACACAGGGAAAGGTTCTCCAAGACTCATACAGCACATACGAACAGCTGACGCAGGCAACCCAGACACACTCTCTTTCGCAGGCATTGAACGGGTTACAGTTAATACTAATGGGGGAGACAGACATAGAGAACTGTTGAGATGCGAGGCGACATGGATCCTAAAAACGGAAGCAGAAGGTCCAGTAGGACTTAATGATAAGAACGATATGGCAGTATTGTTATGATCCATGATTAAAATGATAATAATATGCAAAAGTAGCACTCATTCATTCTCTATATCACACTGTTTATGTGGAGTGATTTTAATATGTTTTTGTAATGTGATGTAGCATTATAATATATTTGTATCCTTACCTTTGTAGTTCCGGCGATCACGTAGGTCCGGGATAACCACGCACCTGTTGCGGTCATATGACTGGATCACGTGACACCTACTACAAACACACACACCCCCTGTTGTTTTCCTGCTCACATGACACTCCATGATGGGTGACTTCAGGGGGGGTGTATATACGCCCCTACCCGCCCACGTCTCCCATACGGCCAGACGAAGCGCAGGAGTGCACGAAACGCTCCATTGCCGGAGTTTGCAGCGTGTAGCACCTCCCTGTCCTATGCACCGCTTTGAATAAAAAAGAAGATTCTCTTATTTGGGTGAGTGCCGCCATTCCTTGTCTTCTTTGATTCATGTGAACACTTTACTCTTTGGTTGAGCACCACCCATGTATTAAAAGTGTACCCGACCTGAACGCCATAACTCCCCAAGGCTGTCCGTGATCCTCCAATGCGAGTCTGGTAGTGCCGACGCTCTCCTTAGATGGTGTTAACACCATTCCTTGGACTCTTTTTGTCATTTTACCTATTTAATCCCACAAAAAATGTATTTAAAAGTTTTGCCACTTGGAAGATGGCAATGCAAAAATGATAGATTTTTCTACGTAAGAAAAAATATTCAAGTATGGTATCCCCGTAATCGTATTGACCCATAGAATAAAGATAACATGATTATTAGGCTATATGGTGAACTCCAGAAACATTTTTTAAAATCCAGTAGAAAATGTATGCTTTTCTACTCCTGCCCTCAAACAAAAGTTCATAAAATTTGCAACAATAGGTGATACCAACCCCAAAATGGTAACATTGGGAAAAGCATATCATACCGCAAAGAAAATGTCATCACATGGCCCTAATAACGAAAAAGCAAAAATTTTATAACTTACAAAACAAGCCAATAAGAAAACTAAATCCTGGCAGCTGCAGGGCACTCCTTCTCTTCTGCGTCTAACATTAAAATTAAGTACAACATGTGAGGAAAAAACAATCTCAGAATCGTTTTGATAAATAATAGTTTTCAAAAGTTATAACCATATAATGCGACGCAAGTCAGTATACAAAGAATGGGGCTGAGCCTTAAAGGACACATATGTCATCAGGTCACTATTTCTGTCACCACTACTTGTTGGAGCAGCATACAAGGATTCCATCCCAGCATTTATCTAGACCAGTGATTTTCAACCTTTTTTGAGCCGCGGCACACTTTTTATACTTAGAAAATCCTGGGGCACACCTCCAACCAAAATGACACTAAAACAGTCATATTATACATATAGTTAATAATATAGATTCTAAATTTATTTTACTCACTCAGTGTGAAACCTGGGCTTGTTTCGATAAACACAAAAGGGATATCCTGGCAGGAATGGTTGAAAGACACACACGAAGCTCTTCCTGGGGTTCTTTCTACCATCACCATAGACAGGGGACATCCTCTACACCTAGAGGAGAGGAGGTTTACAATCACCATTAGACAGGGGCATACTCTACAACAGAGGAGAGGAGCTTCTACCACACCATAGACAGGGGGCATACTTACCCTAGAGGAGAGGGGGATCTACCATCACCTAGACAGGGGGATACATCCTACACCTAGAGGCCGAGGATGGTTATTTACCATCACCATAGACAGGCGGGCATCCTCTAAACATAGAGGGAGGCGTTCTACATCACCATTAGACAGGGGGCCATCCTTACACTAGAGGAGAGGAGGATCTTCCATCACAGAAGGGGGCATCCTCTACACCTTAGATAAGAGGAACCGAGGAGGATCTACCCATAACCAGAGACAGGGGGAATCGATAAACCTAAAGGAGAGGAGGTTCTACCATCAAAATAGAAAGGGGGGGGGGGGGGGGCATCCTATACGCCTCCCTAGAGGAGAGGAGGTAACCATCACCATAGACAGGGCGGGAACATCCTCTACACTAGGGACCGGGAGGAGGTTCTACCCATCACTAGACAGGGGGCATCCTCTACACCAGAGGAGAGGAGGAATCTACCATCACCAAGACAGGGGGAATCCCTTACACCTAGAGGAGAGAGGCGATTTTGTCTACCATCAACCATAGACAGGGGGGCATCCTCTACACCTACGAGGGAGGAGGCTCTACCTAACCCATAGACAGGGGCTCCTCTACCACCTACAGGAAGAGGACGGTTCTTCTTACACCATCACCATAGACAGGGGCATCCTCTAAACCAGAGGAGAGGAGGATCTTCCATCACCATAGAAGGGGACATCCTCTACACTGAGGAGAGGATGTTTACCATCACCATACGACAGGGGGGCCAATTCCTCTACACTAGAGGAGAGGAGATTCTACCATCCCATAGACAAGGGGGACATCCTCCTACACCTAGAGGATCGAAGGATGGAGCACGTAACTCTAGGAAAAACGAGACAAGGTGTGGACAGTAAGAGAAAAAGAGAAGGAGAGGATTCGGGGCTTCGAACCAGAAACCAATACGAAAGGGGGGAATCAGAACACCTAGAGGGAGAGTGGGGGAGGTTCTTACCATCCACCATAGACAGGGGGCATTCCTCTACACCTAGAGGAGAGGAGGTTCTACCATCACCATAGACAGGGGACATCCTCTACACCTAGAGGAGAGGCGAGGATCTTCAATCACAAATACGACAGGGGGACATCATAGAAACAGAGGAGACGTACACCGAGGAGGATTATACAATCACAAATAGAAAGGGGGCCATACTCTACACCGATGAGGAGAGGAGGTTTCTACCAGCACAATAAGACAGGGGGCATACCTTACACCTAGAGGAGAGGAGGTTATACCATAACCATAGATGAGGCACAACCATACAACTAGAAGAGAGGAGGGTTCTACCATCACCATAGACAGGGGGCATTATCTAACTAGACCTGAGAGGAGGGCCGCGAAAAGCAAACAGAGAAAGTCCCCTGTCCGCGGGGATAGGAAGAGAAAAAGAGAGGAGAGGATCGGGGAGAAAAGAAAAAAGAGAAAGGGGGAGCAGATAGACCTAAATATAGAGAGCGACAAGGACACTCGCGATTCTGGGTTATACATAACCATAGACAGGGGCATCCTATTACAAAGAGTAGCGAGAGGATCCGGGTCATACAATCAACCTGAGGAAGGGGAAATCCTCTACACCCTAGAGGATGAGGATCGGTTCGACAGAACCATAGACATGGCCGAAAGATCCTACACCTAGAGCAGAGGCGGACTGTACCATCACCATAGACAGGGGACATCCTCTACACCTAGAGGAGAGGAGGTCTCTACAGAACCCATAGAAAGAGGCATCCTCTACACTAGAGGAGAGGAGTTCTACCCACTCATCATAGACAGGGGGAATCCTCTAAACTAGAAGAGAGGAAGAGTTCTACCATCACCATAGACAAGGGGGGCATCCTCTACACCTAGAGGAGAGGCGATATATTACCATCACCCATAGACAGGGGAATCCTCTCACAACTAGAGGAGAGAGCGTCTTACCATTCACCATAGGACAGTGGAACCTCTAGAGAAAATAGGCCCGGATACCCCCGAATCGTACTTTCGTCGCATGAGAAGCGGAGAAGGTCACTACCACACCATTTAGACAGGGGGGACTTCCTCTACACCTAGAGGAAGAGGAGTTCTACCATCACCTAGGACAGGGGGGAATCCTCTACAATAGAGGAGAGGACGGTTCTACCATCACCATAGACAGTGGAACATCCTATACCACCTAGTGGACCCCGAGAATTGGGACGACTATCACCATAGAACAGGGGGAATCCTCTACAATAGAGGACGAGGAGGTTCTACCATCACCCACTAGGAAGGGGCATCCTTACACTAGAGGAGCAGGTGTTTCTACCCATCACCATAGACAGGTGCATCCTCTACACCTAGAGGAGAGGACGGTTTACCATCACCATTAGACAGGGGGCTCCTCTACAACCTAGAGTAGAGGAGGTTTCATACATAACCATAGACAGGGGGAATCCCTACACATAGAGAGAAGACGGTTCTACCATCACATGACAGGGGACATCCTCTACACCTAGAGAGGAGAGGAGGTTCTACCATCACCACAGACAGGGCGGCATCCTCCACACCTAGAGGAGAGAGGAGGTTCTACCATACCTAGGACAGGGGGCCATTCCTGTAGACACCTAGGGACGAGGAGGTTCTACCACACAAAGAGACGGGGGACATCCCCTACACCCAGAGGGGGGACGGTTTCTATATCAACAGTTCTCAGTTTTCCCTTTTTAGTATATGGTTGCTGATTATTTTGTGGCTCATATACTGCAAAAAAGGGGTACAATGAGGCCAGAGTGCAAGTGCCAGCTCATATACTCAGCATATGAGCTGGTACTTTTAGTACTCCAGCCGCATGACTATAGTATTTCTCATTTTACATTTCTCATTGTTATATGCAGTATATCTGCGGAGTACTAAAAAGTACCAGCTCATATGCTGAGTATTCTGCCAACAGTTCATATACTAGGCAAAAGCTCATATAGGCAGCATTATTGGTGGGGCATTACCTGGCGGGGGCAAAATGCGGGAGTCTCTATGTTCAGGATGATGCGCCGGCTCGGTGACGTCATTTTGTCGCACGAGGTTCAAAGTTGCGCAGTGTGTATTGTACACGTCTCCTACATTGTAAGAGGCCGGGACTGCGCATCGCTGCGCATTGCTGGGAAACAAAACACAGGGGGCACCATAGTTTGGGGAAATTCCGCGGCAGCAAACCGACCATGTGTCGCGGCACAAGTGTGCCACGGACACAGGTGTGAAAATCACTGATCTAGACAATATATCATTAAATATTGTAATAATCTATTTCTGTATTGTAAAATGAGGCTGGGCACATGGAGAGAGAAAGTTATTGTCAACCCTGTCACACCTCCCTCTCCTCCATGCTCATGTCGTGGTGTAATGTATAGTAAAGCATGTGCTAGTTTCTGTGCTTTATATGCTTGCTGCAGTCTCCCGTTCACATGTGTGAGACACAGACATCAAATACACATGCATCTGACCTGTTCTGCTATAACATGGCTGCATCCTGGAGAAGTTGTATCTCTCCTATACACACACACAGGCTGCAGGGGGCGCGGCCTCCAGCACCAGGAAGCACATGGAAGAGCCATTACACCTTTATACCTCACATCATTATACAGGCTGTCAGTCAAGCACTGGGAGGTGTGCTGTGCCTCCCAGTTATGAATAAGCTGGAAAGCTGAATATGATAATGATTCATTGGACATCTTTCCGGTCATTTGCTTACAGCTTTAGGACCTGATAGGTTGAGTATACAGGCATGTAGAGGGACAATGAAGGGAAAGAGGCAATGCTTTCTAATTGCAATTTATGAAAATATATTTAGTTTTGGGGGATCTTTGCCTGATGGGTTCTCTTTAAGCAACAAAATGGCTGTTGTGTCCTTAAGGGGTTAATTAGATCCATGGTGGCGACTAGAGATGAGGCGAGCTCAAGATGCTCGTGTAATCGTTATCGAGACAAACTGTTTCCGATGCTCTAGTGATCGCCGTCTCAAATAACGAGACCCCTTGAAGTCAAGAAATTTTTCAAGGAGGGAACACGGCTCTGCACAGGGAAGCTTGGCCCAAACACCTTTTTTTTTTTTTTTGCTTTCTTTTTGAGAAACCTCAGAAAAAGATGGAAAACCACGGAATTGAGACAGGAAACGCAGAGGGGCAGCATGCATGGATTGCCTTCTGAGGCGCTTAATCGCACATTATGCCAAAATTATGCGGCAAAACAAGCAAGGCATGGACAGAGTGAACGAATGAGGCTAGATAGCAGTAAAACATTGCCAATAATTGACCCTACCAATATAGGGACGGAATGCAGACAGAGCAAGCACGGCAGCAGCGGCAGGCTAGAGAGGTCATGGCGACATACATAAATGGACTCAGGCATCACCAAAGGAGGTGGCAAGAAGCGATGAAATGATTTCCTTATGTCCGAACAAAAGGCTGACGGTATATTTAGTCAATAACACAGCATGTGGAGAGCCATAGCAAGTGACCAAGTTCCCATAAAGTATTCTGGTGAAACACACGAAAAAGAGCCTTTGACACAGCTCTTTTGATAAGGGGACGACATGTGGAGGCGGCAGCCATGAGACGAATCCTGTTAAGAGCCGACAGTATGACTATGCGTGCTATGATTGCAACTTCAAGGTCTCCGCATGGCGTCGACAGTGGGCGAAGTGCCACTAGTATCTTGGTGTGATGAAACACCTGAAAATTCTTGCCTGACAGCTGTTTGATAAGGGGATGATTGTGTGCATATCTATCGTGCTCGGGCCGTCGGGTCTAGAGAGTTGGAAATGAGACATTGGTGGACGCTGTGGAGGATCGTGAGGCCAAAATGAACAGGAAACAGCAGGGGCAGCATGCATGATGCCTATGAGGATGATAATATTGGGATGGAGCTGGACGGTACACTCCAGGCGAGATTTCGACTGTCCAAGTCCATCTCTCGGGGACTCCTCCCCACCCAAAATGGGGCAGGGGGCAGAAGAGGTGTCTTTGAAAAAATTTAAAATTTTCAAAGAAGGGGGTCGTTTTTTTGTTTGAAATTTCACCTAAGGAATAATGGAATGCATAGGGTTCTATTTTATGTTTTACGGAAGGAAATGGTTCAATGATAAGGCGACGTATGGGGGCAGCAATATTGCGATGCTATGATTGACAACTTCAGTCTCCAGCATGGCGGCGGACAGAGGGGCCGCCGTTCCCTAATCAAACCCCTAATCAAAATGGTACCACTTCGGTGTATTTGAGGTCGGATATGGGTCACTAAGAGACTAAACACAACGGAGCAGTCCCCTGCAATTTACTACAATATGCGTATAGCGCACTAATAAGCAGCAAGCCCAGCCACAAGCAAACAAAAAAAAGGAAAATAGAACGCTTCATGTAGGCCTAAGTAGCCGTGGGGTTCTCCTATGGCTAGTTTCTGCCACAGTCAAAGCACACGCTTTGCAAGATGACTGTGAGCTAATAAAAAGAAAATAAGGTAAAAAAAAAAACCCAGCAGACTCTGCCTTAATTCGTAATCAAACCTCATAAATTGTCCCACTTCGGTGTTTGTTTGAGGTGGATATTGTCGTCACTAAGAGCTAAATACACCGGCAGCAAGTCTCCTGCAACATTACTCACAATATGAGTACTAGACCTGCAATACTAATGGCAGTAAGCCAGCCACAGGCAAACCAAAAAAAAAGGAAAATAAAACGTTATTGTAGCCTAAGAAGGGCTGTTGGGTTCTTGTAGAATCACTCAGCCTTAACACTATTCTAAATTAGAACCCCCCCTAACTCTTTCCCTACCAGCAAGAGCATGTCTCTCCCTAGACGGCCATCCAGCCAGACAATGATCCGAGCAGCGCTGTCAGGCGGCTAGTTAGTCTATTCCAGGGTCCCTGAAGTGGCCAGCCCAATCACTGCTATCGACGTGTAAGGTAACACGTCATGCTGGGTGAATTGCAGAGTCTCTGGCTTGCTGATTGCTCGATATGGACGCCAAAATCACAACCGGCGGAGTGATGCCTTTTTTCGAGCGGGCGAAGTATGCGTCGAGCAACGAGCAGTTTCGAGTACCGCTAATGCTGAGAGCGAGCATCATGCTACGGACGAGTATGTTCGCTCATCTTCATAAGGGCCGACGTTTTGGCTCTTATAATTACTGAGCCTTTCTCAAGTCAGAAAGGCTTGGTAATTGAGTCCCTCCCACAGGGATGCATGTTTCAGCCTGTGCTGTGTGTGTCTATCAAATGTCAATCCGCTAATGATGTTTACACAATAAATATAATTTTAACATTTCATTGCTGTTTTAGCAAGCACATTATGATCCATCTAGTTCTGTGGGGTGACAATTTGGTTAGATTTTCTAACCACATCTGACTTCTGACATTCTACTAACACACTGACACATAGAAAGAGAGATGAGACAGATCAGAGGAGATGAGATGTCTACTACACAAAGGCATGACAGACAGGTTGACAGACAGAGGCATGACAGAAAAAGGCATGACAGAAAGACTTTTACACTGTCAGCACTGCTACATCTCTGTTCCCACAGATGTGTGCCTGCCTCCCCCTTCCCTTGGATCACGTAACTCCTTGTAGTTTGTAGTTTGCAGCTTCTCTCTGCTGATGATGTGTTTGCTGGCAGGGAGTAGTAACAGTAATGAGTGTCTGTGAACTCTGTTCTGTACTGCAGGGGTGTGGCTAAAGGTTCAAAGCAGAAACACACAGAAATTCATGGCTGTCACACAGGACTCCAATATAGCGGCCCGAAGCCCGGTCAGAAATTACAGGGTTGTGTCTAGGGGCAACTGAAATTGCCCAGGACTGACAACAGGCCTGACACCAGGACTGACAGAGACAGGTTGGAGTTATATCTGTGAAATGCAGTATTTTTGTTAATAACAGTCAATTAGAGAATGTGTGATTTATTATCAGAGTACAATACGAAACTGTTCTTCGGGAATACCCTTTAAAAATTTTCGTAGAAGGAGGATGATAAAAATGTGGGGTTTTCCTTCTACCTGCCTAACTAAGGAATAGAATTGTTCCTTGCAAATGCAGAGTCCAAATTTGGAGAAAGCTTATTAATTAAAAGGATCAAGATGACAAAGTACAAAAAGAAAATAATACAATATAAAAAAAGACTCCTCAATGTCCATTCTGGGATTTACAGTACACACATATCTGACTACCAGAATCAAGAACTACATGACTAACAGACACACGACTATATAATTAGTCCATCATAGTAGGTTGTTTTAGACTACTCCTTGGCTATACATATAAGCCTCAACTGTACACAATCACACCCACAGACGCCCATTGACCCACCCCTACTAGGATAATTCTTCCGGCATTCATTGATGACTTGTCGCCAATCAGCTTCCGGTAATGGATATTGACCATCCTTGGTGTTGTCATTTACTCTTCCTCAGGCATGGCGCTGCGACTGGAATGGAATCTTTCCTCGGCCTGGTCCAAATGGCTGGGTTGACCTCCAGGGATGATATTTATTGCCCCACCGTGACACAATAAGGCTGCCCCGGGAAAGTTGTCCTTGTATCACATTTTCACACAAGATTGGTTTGTTTATTGCCCTCCAGGTTAATAGAATTGGCTGCAACAACACAGCTCTCCTGAGCACCAGGAAATTGATGCCTTGATCATGTCCCAAGTTAATGGAAAAACCTTCCTGTGGAGATTGCACAGGAATTCCTTGAGAAAGGCACATAGGGACCATATGATCAATCAACAAGTCTTATGACACCACATCCAAGGCTTCAGGCAATGTCCATGCTGGCAAGCTATATGAGTGTCCATATTATATAAATTCAGTGTGACTTTAAGCTTCATATTAACATACCCCCTTTGTTGTCTAATGACACATATATATTATTAAAGTCCTATAGTTGTCCTCTTCAACCTAGCGGTAACCTATATAGTGAGGGGGATCACCATTCACATGCATTCATCATCAACAACTACAATACGTAACATTCGGTACGGCACCCCCGCGAGCAATACCACTGGATCGCGGGTGCACCCGTGCCTCCGAGGCGCGGCACCCCGCGATCCACATCGCGGATCGCGGGTGCACCCGTGCTCCTCCACTGACCCAGGTCCCGCTCAGGTGACACTCACCTCTCTGGCTCCCGCTCCGTCCGGACTGGGTCTCGCCGCCGGCACGCTCCCTAGGGCACGCGCGCGGGACACTGTCTCAGATGAAAGGGCATCGAACAGGATTAGTGTGGTCATTTCTGTTTGCTATATAACCCTTTGTTTCCCATATCCCTGCGCGAATCTTTGGCCTCTTAGCATTAGAGAAAGTTCCTAGCGAGTATTGCGTGTTCCTGCGTATATTCCTGTATTCCTGCGTCCAGTGGTATTCCTGTGTGCTCCCGTTCCTGAGGTCCAGTGTTGCCGGTTACTGGTGTTCCTTCACTGTTGCCTGTGTGCCTGTCTTACCATTCCCTCCTGCCTGGACTCCTGTGCTGACCACGACTTCTTGAACCTGGGACGTTGCATCTCTGCGCCTGACCCCTGACCCTGTGCCATGACACGACTACGAGTTTGTATCTGCTTAAGGTAACTAGACCTCGGCTGCCACCGTGGGCTGTCACACCTGGAACGACCTAGTGGTATCCTGCCGCAGCAAAGTCCAAAAGCTTTGCCGGCGGGCTACTGGTGAAAAAACAGGTGCCGCTAAAGCTCCGGTTCAAGGGTGTTGGCTAGTTACATCTCCCGCGGGTGGTCAGAGGATCCCCTGATCCTAACAGTAGATCCGGCCATGGATCCAGCCGAGGCTCCTTCTCCAGTCAAGCCTGATTCGCACCATGTGATCCACCAGTCCGGAGATTGCAGCACCAGCGGAATCAGCTAGAGCAAGGCACCGCCATGCTCCAACAACTACTTGCTACCCAAAAATCAGAAACAGTCTCCTGAAGCGGGGTGCCGCCGCTGCGACCTGTGCCCTTGGCTTATCTTCCTGCTGCCTGAACCCAGGATAAGCTTCTCTTTGACCCGGCAAGGATGATGGAGATCCAAAGATGGCAGGCAGGGCCTTCATAACCCAGTGCTCCTTGCCACATAGAAACTGATGCCGTCGCAATTTGCCACAGAGCGGTTCCAGGTGGCATTTGTCCTCAGCCTTCTTTCCGGGCAAGCCATGCCCGGGCTACTCCGCTTTTGGACAGAGAGACCCGGTTGTGTCTAACCTCACTGCCGCGTTTCTGTCAGAGTTCGGTCAGTCTTCAGGAACCATGCACAAGCCTCATTGCGGAGTCTGCATTGTTGAACTTGCGTCAGGGAAATCATCGGGTGGGAGGAGTACGCAGTTCAATGCCGACCCTGGCTTCTGGAATTGCGTGGTTGGATGGAACGAGCAGCCCTCAAGCCTACATTAAGAAAGGGCTCTCTGCGCAGGTTCAGGACGCACTGGAGCTCGCGGATCTTCATTCTACTATGAGTGACCTCATCACCTTGGCCACTCGAATTGATGTTCGGTTTAAAGCGAGCCGAGGAACTACGCCTCCGAGTATCCCCAAGGCCGTTGTGTAGACGCATTCCTCGCCGGCGCCACAGTCTTCCGTGCCCAGTCCCGCTCCGAGGTTGTGCACTCACATCTCCTGGCTCCCGCTCCCGTCGGACGGGTCTCGCGCGCGGCCCCGCCTCCCTAGGGCGCGTGCGAGCGGCACTGTCTCAAAGTTTAAGGGCCAGCGCACAGGTGATTGATTAGTATTGTCATTTCCTGTTTTGTATATAACCCTTTGTTTCCCATCATTCCCTGCCGGATCTTGTGCCTTTAGCATTAGAGAAAGCTCCATAGCTGAGTATTGTCTGTGTTCCTGCGTATTCCTGTATTCCTGCGGTTCCAGTGTATCCTGTTGTGCTCCCGTTCCTGAGTCCTGTGTTGATCGTGTTACCTGTGTTCCTCCCTGTTGCTGTGTGCATGAACTGTTCCCGTTCCCATCCTTGCCTGAACATCCTGTGCTGACCCCGGACTTGAAATCCTGACGTAGGCATCTCTGCGCTGACCTGACACTGGCCGGACCCGGATACGAGTTTGTAATCCGCGAACTAAGGTACACTCGACCTCGGCTGCCACCGGGGCTAGTCACACATGGAACGAACCTAGTGGATCCTGCCGCAGCAAGTCCAACCCGGCTTTTGCGGCGGGCTCTGCGTGAAAAACAAGGTGCGCTAGGCTCCGGCTCCGGGTGGTGGCTAGTTACATCACTCCCGCGGTGGTGACGGCCAGAGGATCCACTGATACTAACAGTAAGGATCCGGCGAGGGATCCCGCGAGGCTCCTTCTCCAAGTCAGCCTGATCTCGCCACCATCGTGATCCACAGTAGTCCCGGCAGATTGCAGCACAGCGGAATCAGCTAGTAGAGCAAGTCACCGCCCATAGCTCAACAACCTACTTGATACCCAAATCAGCAACATCTCTGAAGCGGCCGCTGCGACCCCTGCATGCCCTGGCTTATATTCCGCTGTGAATGAACCCAGGCTACGACCTCTCTTGCCCGGGCAAGTAGATGCGAGATCCAAAGATGTTGCAGAGGGCTTCATAACCACGTTGCTCATTGCAAATAGAGCTCGATGCTTCGTGCAATTTGTCCCCAGAGCGGTTTTCTCAGGTGGCATTTTCCACAGTCCTTTCTATTCCGGAAAGCCCTGTCTGGGCTAACTTCGTGTGGACAGAGGTGACCCTGGTTCAGTGATACTACTTCACGTGCCTTTCCTGGCACAGTTCTGGCTGTGTAGTTTCGAGGAACCAGCACGAGACTCTTCTGCCGGAAAACTGCTGTTATGAACCTTTGCGCTCAGGCAACTATCGGTGGAAGAGAGAGTATGCAGTTCAGATTCTCGCAACCCTGGCTTCTGAAACCGTGGGGACGATGCGCCATATGCTCCTTTAGAATGAGCGCGCTTCGCAGGTCAGGACGCCATGGACAGCTCGGGACTGCATTCACTTGTGAGTGTCCTTTACACCTGGCACACTCATTGATGTTCGCGTTCAAGGAGCGCAGGAGGAACTGAGCACCGAGTACCTCAAGCCGTGTATAGACGTTATCATCGGCCTGGCTCTGCCTCTATTCCAAAGCCGCTCCAGGCCTCGCCCTGAATTGTCTCTCTGAGGAACCTTTGCAGGGTGACCCGAACGGTCTTAGCCCTTACACGAGCATTCAAGACGCCGACGAGGAGAACATCTGTCTGTACTGTGCCAAGCCCAGGAGCATTCATCGGTTTCCTGTCCTGTCGTCCTCAACGTCCGGGAAACCCAGCACTAGCTTTTGGGAGAGGCGTGCCCTAGAGTTGTAAGTACAGCGTTCTCACGTCTGACTCTTCCCGTGCTCCTCAGCTGGCACCGGTACCCAGTCAGTTTCTCCATGCGGATCTACAGCACTTTGGAGCTCCGGCTCTCAGCACAATTAACGTGGTCATCTTGAGATGAATCTGGTTAATATGACTCGGTCAATGAGTCAGATTATCTCCCGTGCCATCTGGTTTCGCAACGGAACCCCTGCTTCGCAAGTGGGCCCTACATCAAGAGGAGACTTCGTTTTTGTCTGCCCAGAGCACATCTGCCTCACTGCTGGGTTCCCTGGTTGCAGATTCATGCCCTGTACTGGATGGTCCTCCGGGCATATCCTCCGTTGGGACCGAACTGTGACTGTCACGTTGTATTGCGATTCACAGTACGTACCTGTGAGACTTCGACTATCTTTCCCGGCTCCAAGTCTCTGGAGGTTTGCCAGCTTGTTTCGGGACTTTTCGGCGTTTCTCCAAGCAAGCAGGCCGGAGATTCTACCACCACAGAGTCCGATGATTGCCAATCCCCCCCCCCCCCCCCGTGGATCTTTTCCTTGGTGCCCATCCTCCCCAGAGGTGTGCTATATCTCTTTCTGTACCTGAGTCTCTAGCATGCCGACTACATCAAGGGAGATCGCCCCAGCCAGGGGTTTTATACGCAAGTCCTCCATCTCGGGCTGGCGAGGTTTCTTCCTTCGTTTCAAGAAGGACGGTCCATACGTCCATGTATAGATATAGTGGGATGAATACGATAACTGGTAAAAACCGTTACCCCTGCCATTGATACAGAACTTTTGATCGCCTACTGGTTCCAAGGTTGTTCTCCAAGCTGGATCTCCGTGGTGCTTACCAATCTCATCCGGATCGATACGCTAGGGATGAGTGGAAAGACGGCGTTTAACACCCGTGATGGGCACTTTGAGACCCTAGTGAGCCCTGTGGACTGTGTAATGCCCCCTGCTGTCTTTTCAGGAGTTTCGTGAACGACATTCGGACCTTCTTTCTACTGTGTCGTGGGCTCTACCTCGATGACATCTTGGTGTTACTCTCCAAATTGAGTCCAACAGGCCCCACACGTACGACAAGCTTCTAGGTCGACTTCGTGCCAATCCCTCTATGCCAAGTTAGAAAAATGCCTGTTTCACCAGCCACTGCCTTCCCTTCCTTGGGTAACTTAATTTCCAACAGAGGCATCCAGATGGGACCCCGCGAAGCTGTCGCAGTTCTTCAGTGGCAAAGTCCAGAGGCGTCTCGAGCCTACAGAAGGTTCCTGGGGTTTGCCCGAACTATTACACGTCAGTTTATCCCCAGTTCTCCAATATGGTATGTCCCACACATCGTGGCTCTCACCAAAAGGGTGCCAATTCCACGTGCCGGTCTCCAGCGCTAAATGGCCTTCTCCCCAAGTAAAGTTGCTTTCTCCTCGGCTCCCGTACTCTCTAGGCCAGATACGGACAAACCCGTTCTTCTGGAGGTTGATGCATTCTTCATCCTCCATAGGAGCGTGGAGCGGTGCTCCTCAGAAAAGGGCCCAAGGGCCCGAACTTTGACTTGCGGTGCTTTTCCACGACTTTTTCCCAGTGAGAGAAAATTATCATTGGAGACAGAGAACTATTAGCCTTCAAACTGGCTCTTGAAGAATGGCGATATCTTCTGGCGGGAGCTCCCATCCTGCCTTGTGTGTACCACTGACCACAAGAATCTCTGTACATCCAGAAAGCCCAGCGCAGAATCCCAGGCAAGAGCCGGTGGTCTGTTCTTCTCCCGCTTGACTTACTGATTCATTTTTGAATGACAAATGTCAAGGCTGATGCTGTGTACCGTTCGTCAGATGTTGGTTGGAGAAGAGGACCAGTTCCTCGGCACATAAGTCTCCTGATCACTTGTTGTTGCAGCTCCGGGGTGGACCTTCGGCAGATGCCATCATGGCAAGAAGTATGTTAGACCATGCTCTCAGGAAGAGAGATCTGTCTTGGGGACCTTCTTCTCGTCTGCTGGGGCACACTGGGCGTTGCAACGCTCCTTGGCCCTCATCTCACGACCTATACTGGTGGCCAGACATGCGTCAAAGTGTCGGATTTGTGGGATCGCCAATCCTCCTGTGCACGCCGCAATAAAGCCTCTCGTATCAAACCGGATGGAAATGTTACTCACGATTGCCGATACCCAGTCGCACGTGTTGTCTCACGTGGCAATGACTTTGTTACTGATCTGCCGGTCTCCTCGGGCAATACTGTCATCTGGGTGGTGACGGACAGGTTTCCAAATAGGTCCCATTTTGTTACCCTCCAGCGTCTTCAGTCTTCCACCACAGTTGCAAGTTTTTTGTTTTTCAAACATCTTCCGTCGCATGGCCTTCGCCTTCACATGTGTCCGATCAAGGAGTCCAGTTTGTCCTCTAAATTCTGGCGTTCTTTATGTAAACAACTGCGGTCATCCTTGACGTTTCTTCGCTTACAACCATCAGTCAAATGGTCAAGTAGAGAGGGTGAACCAGACTTTGGGCTGGCTACTTGCGCACTTCGTATCAGCCCGTCACAAGACAATTGGACTCGACATTATACCTTGGGCTGAGTGAGTTCTCTGACAATTATGCTTAGGCTTCTTATAATTGAGGTTGTCTTGTTAGGAAAAGTGAGGTAGGAGACCAAAGTAAACGGTGTTCCTACAGTGAGTTAGTGAGGTCTTTTTCCCTAGATTAGAGCTGAAAGCTGCTAGCTCATTCAGCAAAGAGACAATCACGATCTTAGACTCTTTTTAGCAAGAAATGCATTGAAAACAGTGTGCGTCTTATCAGTGGGGTTTCTTGTTCCTAGGAGACAAGAGTACCGGTGTTTGGGTTCCTACATGACGTTAGTGGAGTCTCTCTTAGATTAGAGTTGAAGAGCGTACCTCGCTCATAAGTAACAGAGACAATCACGATCTACTCTTTTAGCAGAAATGCATTGAAAACAGTGTGGTCTTATCATTGAGAGTTGTCTGTTAGGAATTTAGAAAATGAGTTAGGAGACAAAGTAACGGTTGTTCCTACATGAAAGTTAGTGAGTCTCTCTTAGATTAGAGTTGAATAGCGTCTAATCATTCAGCAACAGAGACATCACGATCTTAGCTCTTTAGCAAGAAAGTAGAAATGCATATTGAAAACAGTGTGCGTCTTCGCATTAGAGGTTGTCTTGTTAGGAAAATGAGTTAGGAGACAAAGTAACGGTGTTCCTACATGAAGTTAGTGAGTCTCTCTCAGATTAGGTGAATAGCGTCCAAGCTAGTCAGCAACAGAAAAATCACTTCTAGCTCTTTTTAGCAAGAAATGCATTGCAACACAGGGTGAGTCTATCATGAGGTGTCTTGTTAGGGAAAAGATAGGAGGGACAACAAAGTAACGGTTGTCTGTTCCTACTGAAGTTAGTGAGTTCTCCTTAGTTAGAGTTGTGAATAGCGTCTAGATCATTCAGCAACAGAGACAATCAGATCTTAGCTCTTGGAGCAAGAAATGACATTATGAATTGAAAACAGTGTGCGTCTTATCATTGAGGTTGTCTGTTAGGAAAATGAGTTAGGAGGACAAAGTACGGTTTTGATTCCTACAGAAGTTAGTGAGTACTCTCTCAGACATTAGAGTTGAATAGCGTCCTAGCTAGTTCAGCCAACAGAGACAAATCACGACTACTTCGCCCTTTTAGCAGGAAATGCATTTGAAAACAGTATGCGTCTTATCATGGGTGGTCTTGTAGAGGAAAATGAATTAGGAGACAAAGTAATGGTGGTTGTTTCATACATGAAGTTAGGGAGTACTCTCCTAGATTAGAGTTGAATAGGTCCTAGCTCATTCAGCCGCAAAAGAGACAATCACGATCTTAGCTCTTTTAGCAAGAAATGCATTGAAAACAGTGTGCGTCTTATCAGTGAGGGGTCCTTGTAGGAAATGAGTTAGGAGACAAAGTACGGTGGTTCCTACATGCAGTTAGGGAGTCTCTCTTAGAGTAGCGGTGATAGCGTCCTAGTCATTCAGCAACAGAGACCATCACGATTCTTAGCTCTTTTAGCAAGAAATGCATTGAAAACAGGTGCGTCTTATCATGAGAGGATGTCTTGTTTGGTTGTTGGCAAGAAAATGAGTTAGAAGGACAAGAGACGTTAATCCTACATGAAGTTAGTGAGTCTCTCTAGATTAAGTTGAATAGCGCCTTCCTAGTCATTCAGCAAAACCGAGGACAATCACGATCTTAGCTTTTTAGCAAGAAATTGCATTGTGAACACAGTGGGCGTCTTATCATGAGGTGGCTGTTAGGAAATGAGTAGGCGACAAGTAGTAAAGGTGTTCTACCTCGCAGTTAGTGAGTCTCTCCTAGATTAGAGTTGAAAGCGTCTTAGCTAGCTTCACCGCGTCGCAAACACGACCGACAATCACGAACCCTTAGCCCTTTAGCCAGATAATGCATTGAAAACCAGTAGTATACGCCCTGGCCAAGTGCAGGAGAGAGCGGACGTGGAGGTGTCTTGTTAGGAAATTAATTAGGAGACAAAGTAAAGATGTTCCTACATTGTAAGTAGTAGTCTGACTAGATTGAGAGTTGAATAGCGTCCCTAGCTAATTCAGCAACAGAGACAATCAAGATCTTAGCTCTTTTGAGCAAGAAATGCATTGAAATTGATGAAAACAGTGTGCGTTCCTTATCATTGAGGTTGTCTTGTTAGGAAATGAATAGGAGACAAGAGTAATGGTGTTCCACATGAAGTAGTGCGTCTCTCCGAGAATAGAGTTGAATAGCGTCCAGCTCATTCAGACAACAGAGACAATGTCCAATAGTAGCTCTTGTAGTTTTTTTTTGTTTTCGAGAAAGCATCATTGAAAACAGTGTGCGTCTATCATTGAGGTGGTCCTGTTAGGAAATGAGTTAGGAGACAACGTAACGGTGTTCCTACATGAAGGTAGGCGTTCTCTAAGACTAGAGGTGAATAGAGTCCTAAGGCTAGGTCAGCAACAGAGAAATCACGTCTTAGCACTTTAGCAAGAAATGCATTGAAAACAGGATGCATCTTTCATTGCGGTTGTCTTGTTAGGAAATTAATTAGGAGACAAAGAAGCTGCTTCCTACATGAAGTTAGTGAGTCTCACTAGATAGAGTTGAATAGGTCTAGCTCAGCAGACAACAGAGACAATCAGATCTGCTCTTTAGCAAGACATGCATTGGTGAAAACGTGTGCGTGCGTCTTATCATTTGAGGTGCTTGTTAGGAATGAATTAGGAGACAAAGTAATGGTGTCCTACATGAAGTTAGTGAGTCTCTCCCTAGATTAGCGTTGAATAGGTTCTAGCTAAGTCAGCAACAGAGACAATCACGATCTTAGCTCTTTTAGCAGAGAAATGAATTGAAAAATGTGTGCCGTCTTATCAGTGAGGGTGTTTTGTAGGAGAAAGGATGATAGGAGACAAAGTAACGTGTTCCACATGAATGTTAGGAAGTTAGGGAGTCTCTCTAGATTAGAGATGGATAGCGTCTAGCTATTCAGGAAACAGAGACAATCACGATCTTAGCTTTTAGCAAGAAAGGCGATAAAACAGTGTGCGTCTTATCAGTGAGGTTTTTGTTAGGAAAATGAGTTAGGCAGACAGAAGTAAAGGTTTGTTAGGGTTCCTACATGAAGTAGTGAGTCTCTCTCAGGGGGGGGACTAGAGTGAAAATAGGTCGTCATAGTAGTTAAGCAACGAGAAGACAATCAGATCTTAGCCCTTTTAGCAAGGAAATGCATTGAAAAACAGTATGCATATTATCCTTATCATTGAGGGTGTCTTTTAGGAAAATTAATTAGCGAGACAAAGTAACGATGTTCCTACTGAAGTTAGTGAGTCTCATTAGATAGAGTTGAAAAGATAGCGTCTATGCTCATTCCGAAAACAGAGACAAATCACGCTCTTAGCTCTTTTAGCAAGAAATGCATTGAAACAGTGTTGGTCTTATCATTAGGTTGTATTGTTAGGAAATGAATTAGGAGACAAAGTCATGGTTGTTCTAACATGAAGGTTGTGAAGTCTCTCCTAGATTAGAGTTTTTGGGAAAAAATAGGTCAAGCTCATTCAGCAACAGAGACAATCAACAATCTTAGCTCTTTTAGCAAGAAAATTGCATTGAAAAAAAGTGTGGTCTCTCATAGGTTGTCTGGTAGGAAAATGAGTTAGGAGACAAAGTAACGGTGTTCCTACATGAAGTAGGGTCTACCTAGATTAGAGTTGAATAGGTCCTAGCCTCATCAGCACAGAGACCATCACGATCTTAGCCTTTTAGAAAAAATGCATTTGAAAAATGTGTGCGTCTTATCATTGAGGTTGTTTGTTAGGAAAATAGATGAGTTAGGAGACAAAAGTAAGAACGGTTGGTGTTCCTACATGAAGTAGTGAGCTCTCCTAGATGAGAGAGAATAGCGGTCATAGCTCATTTCAGCAACAGAGCCAATCACGATCTTAGCTCTTTTGCAAGAAATGTGCAATATTGAAAACAGTGTGCGTCTTATCATGAGGTTGTCTTGTTAGGAAACATGAGTAGGAGACAATGAAGTACGGTGTCATCATGAGTTAGTGAGTCTCTATTCAGACAGAGTGAATAGCGTCCTAGCTAGTTCAGGCACCAGAGACAATCACGATCTTAGCCCTTTTAGCAAGAATGCATGAAACAGTATGCGTGCTTATCATTGAGGTTGTTGGTGGAAAGAATTAGGAGACAAAAGTAATGGTGTTCCTACATGAAGTTAGTGGTTCTCCTAGTTAGAGTTGAAAGCGTCCTAGCTCATTCAGCAACAGAGACAATCACATCTTAGCTTTTAGCAAAGAAATGCATGGATAACAGTGTGCTCTTATCATTGAGGGTTTGTCTTGTTGGAAAGGATGTTAGGAGACACAGTACGGTTTCAATACATGAAGTAGTGAAGTCTCTCTTAGATAGAGTTGAATAGCGTCCCTAGCTCATTCAGCAACAGGAGACAATCACGTCTTAGATATTTAGCAGAAATCGCATGAAACAGTTGGGCTTATCATTGAGGTTGTCTTGTTAGGAAAATGAGTAGGGCAACAAAGTAACGGTGTTCCTACATGAAGTTAGTGAGTCTCTCTTAGATTAGAGTTGATAGCAACTAGCTCATTCAGGGGGCACAGAGACAATCCCCATCGTAGCGGTTTAGCAAGAAATGCATGGAAAAACAGTGGGTCTTATCATTGAGGTTGTCTTGTTAGGAAAATTGAGTTAGGAGACAAAGTAACGGTGTTCCTACCATGAAGTTAGTGAGTCTCTCGAGATTAGAGTTGAAAATAGACAGGGTCCTAGCTAGCTCAGCCAACAGAGACAATCACGATCTTAGCCCTTTTAGCAAGAAATGCATGAATGAAAACAGTGAGACTTCTTATCATTCTGAGGTGGTCTTGTCGGAAAATGAGTTAGGAGACAAAGTTAACGGTATGTTCCTACATGAAGTCTAGGTGAGTCGTCTCTTGATTTAGAGTTGAAAGCGTCCTAGACTCACTTCAGAAACAGAGGACAATCCGATCTTAGCTCTTTTAGCAAGAAGCATTGATCATTGAAAACAGGTGCGTCTATCATTCGAGGTGGTCTTGTTAGGAGACAAAGTAACGTTGTCCTACAGACGTTAGTGAGTCTATCTTAGATTAGAGTTGAATGCGTCCTAGCTCTTCAGTAACAGAGACAATAACGGATCTTACCTCTTTTAGAAGAAATGAATGATGAAAACAGTGTGCGTATTATCATGGAGGTGGTCTTGTTAGGGAAATGAGTTAGGAGACAAGTACACGGTGTTCCTACATGAAGTTAGTGAGTCTCTCTTAGATTAGAGTCTGAATGCGTCCTAGACATTCAGAAACAGAGACCATCAGATCTTCGCTCTTTTAGCAAGAAAGCATTGCAAAACAGTGTGCGTCTTATATGAGGTTGTCTTGTTAGGAAACATGAGTTAGGAGACAAAAGAACGGTAGTTTGTCTACATGAGGTAGTGAGTCTCTCTCAGATAGAGTTGAATAGAGTCCTAGCTCATTCAGCAACAGAGACCAATCACGATCTTAGCTCTTTTAGCAAGAAAGCATTGAAACAGCTGTGCGGTCTATCATGAGGTTGTCTTGGTAGTGAAAATGAGTTAGGAGACAAAAGTAACGGTTGTTCCTAATGATAGTGTGAGTCCTCTTAGATTAGAGTGAATAGCGTCTAGCTCATGCAGCAACAGAGACAATCACGATCTTAGGCTTTTAGCAAGAATGAATTGAACAGTGTGCGTCTTATAATTGAGGTGGTTCTTGTTAGTGAAAATGAGTTAGGAGACAAAGTCAAGAACGCGTGGTTCTACATGAAGTAGGGAGTCCTCTTCAGATTAGAGTGAATAGCGTCCTAGCTAGTCAGCAAACAGAGACAATCACGATCTTAGCCTTTTAGCAAGAAAGCATGAAAACAGTATGCGTCTTATAATGAGGTTGTCTGTTAGGAAAATGAATTAGAGAACAGTAATGGGTTCCTACATGAAGTCGTGAGTCTCTCCTAGATTAGAGTTTGAATAGCGTCATAGCTTCATTCAGCAAACAGAGGACAATCACGATCTTAGCTCTTTAGCAAGGAAATGCATTGAACAGGTGAGCTTATCATGAGGTTGTCGTTCGGAAAATGAGTTAGGCGACAATAGCGTAACGGTGGTGTTCCTCATGAGTTATGAGTCTCTCTTAGATTAGAGTTGTATAGCGTCATAGCTCATTCAGGCAAACAGAGGGAAAATCACTGGATCTTAGCTCTTTTAGCCAAAGAAATGCATTTGAAACAGGTGCGTCTTATCTGAGATGGTCTTGTTGGGAACAATGAGTAGGAGACAAAGTAACGGTAATCCTACATGAAGTGAGTGAGTCTCTCTAGATTAGAGTTGAATAGCGTCTTAGCTCATTCAGCAACAGAGCAACAACACGATCTTAGCTCTTTTTTTAGAAAGAAATGCATGAAAAACAGTGTGCGTCTTTCCTGAGGTTGTTCTGTTAGGAGACAAAGTAACGGTCTGTTTTTGGTTTGTTTCTACATGAGTTTTGTGAGTACTATCTTCGATTAGAGTTATAGCTCCTAGCCATTAAGTAACAGAGACAATCACGATCTACATCTTTTAGCAAGTAAATGCATTGGAAACAGTGTGGTTTATCATGAGGTTGTCTTGTTAGGAAAATGAGTTAGGAGACAAAGTACGGTGTTCCTACAGGAAGATAGTGAGTCTCTTTAGCGTTAGGTGAATAGCGTCATAGATCATTCAGCAACAGGAGACAATCACGATCTTAGTCTTTTAGCAAGAAATGCTATCTGAAAAACAGTGTTTGCGTCTCATCATTGAGGTTGTCTGTTAGGAAAAGGGAGTAGGAGACAAAGTAGTAACGTTATTCATCCTACATGGAAGTTAGTAGTCCTCTTAGATAGAGTGATAGCGTCCATTCCTAGCTCATTCAGCAAAACCAGGACAATCACGATCTTAGCTCTTTTAGCAAGAAAATGCATTGAAAACAGTGGTGGTCTTATCATTGAGGTTGTCTTGTTAGGAACAAGGTTAGGAGACCAAAGTAACGGACTGTTCTACATGAAGGTAGTGGAGTCTCTCCTAGATAGAGTTGAATAGCGTCCATAGCTCTTCAGCACACAGAGACAATCACAATCTTAGCCCTTTTAGCAGAAATGCATTGAAACAGTATGACTATCATTGAGGTTGTCTTGTTAGGAAAATTAATAGGAGACAACTTAGTAACGATTGTTCCTACATGAAGTTAGTGAGTCTCACTTAGATTAGAGTTGAATAGCGTACTAAGCTCATTCAGCAACAGAGACCAAATCATGATGTAGCTCTTTAGCAAGAAATGCATTGAAAACGGTGTGCGTATTATCATGAGGTGTTCATTGTAGGAAATGAATTAGGAGACAAAGTAATGGTGTTCTACAAGAAGTTAGTGAGTCTATCTAGATTAGAGTTGAATAGCGTCCTAGCTCATTCAGAACAGAGACAATCACAATATGCTATTTAGCAAGAAATGCATTGAAAACAGTGGGGTCTTATCATTGAGGTTGTCTGTTAGGAAAATGAGTTAGGAGACAAGAACGGGGTTCTACATGAAGTTAGTGGTCTTCTTAGATTAGAGTTGAATAGCGTCCTTAGCTCATTCAGCAACAGAGACAATCCACGTCTTAGCTCTTTTAGCCAGAAATGCCATGGAAAAATGTGTGCGTCTTATCATGAGGTGTTTTGTTAGGAAAATGACGTTAGGAGACAAGTAACGGTGTGCATACTATGAGTTAGTGGAGTATCTCCCTAGATTAGAGATGAATAGCGTCCTAGCTCATCCCCCCTAATAATCCCCCCACTCTTGTGTCTTTCAGCAACAGGACAAATCACGCGATATTCGCTCGTGTAGAAAGAAATGCATTGAAACAGTGTGCAGTTCTTAAGTCATTGAGGTTGTCTTGTGTAGGGACAAAAATTGAGGTAGGAGACAAAGTAACGGTGTTCCTACATGAAGTTAGTGAGTCTCTATCCGACTAGAGTTGAATAGGTCCTTCTAGCTAACCATCACCATAGACAGGGGGCATCCTCTACACCTAGAGGAGAGGAGGTTCTACCATCACCATAGACAGGGGGCATCCTCTACACCTAGAGGAGAGGAGGTTCTACCATCACCATAGACAGGGGACATCCTCTACACCTAGAGGAGAGGAGGTTCTACCATCACCATAGACAGGGGACATCCTCTACACCTAGAGGAGAGGAGGTTCTACCATCACCATAGACAGGGGGCATCCTCTACACCTAGAGGAGAGGAGGTTCTATCATCACCATAGACAGGAGGCATCCTCTACACCTAGAGGAGAGGAGGTTCTACCATCACCATAGACCAGTGATTTTCAACCTTTTTTGAGCCGCGGCACACTTTTTATACTTAGAAAATCCTGGGGCACACCTCCAACCAAAATGACACTAAAACAGTCATATTATACATATAGTTAATAATATAGATTCTAAATTTATTTTACTCACTCAGTGTGAAACCTGGGCTTGTTTCGATAAACACAAAAGGGATATCCTGGCAGGAATGGTTGAAAGACACACACGAAGCTCTTCCTCAACAGTTCTCAGTTTCTCCCTCTTTTTAGTATATGGTGCTGATTATTTTGTGGCTCATATACTGCAAAATAAAGGGGTACAATGAGGCCAGAGTGCAAGTGCCAGCTCATATACTCAGCATATGAGCTGGTACTTGTAGTACTCCAGCCGCATGACTATAGTATTTCTCATTTTACATTTCTCATTGTTATATGCAGTATACTGCTGGAGTACTAAAAGTACCAGCTCATATGCTGAGTATTCTGCCAACAGTTCATATACTCAGGCAAAAGCTCATATAGTCAGCATTATTGGTGGGCATTACCTTGGCGGTGGGCAAATGCGGGAGTCTCTCTGCTCTCAGGATGATGCGCCGGCCTCGGTGACGTCATTTTGTCGCACGAGGTTCAAAGCTTGCGCATGTGTTATTGTACACGTCTCCTACATTGTAAGAGGCCGTGACTGCGCATCGCTGCGCATTGCTGGGAAACAAAACACAGGGGGCACCATAGTTTGGGGAAATTTCCCCGCGGCACACCCGACCATGTGTCGCGGCACACTAGTGTGCCACGGCACACAGGTTGAAAATCACTGCCATAGACAGGGGGCATCCTCTACACCTAGAGGAGAGGAGGTTCTACCCTCACCATAGACAGGGGACATCCTCTACACCTAGAGGAGAGGAGGTTCTACCATCACCATAGACAGGGGGCAGCCTCTACACCTAGCATTTTGTCGCACGAGGTTCAAAGCTTGCGCATGTGTTATTGTACACGTCTCCTACATTGTAAGAGGCCGTGACTGCGCATCGCTGCGCATTGCTGGGAAACAAAACACAGGGGGCACCATAGTTTGGGGAAATTTCCCCGCGGCACAACCGACCATGTGTCGCGGCACACTAGTGTGCCACGGCACACAGGTTGAAAATCACTGATCTAGACAATTCATACATTAATCATTGTAATATCATATTTTCTGTATTATGTAAATGAGGCTGGGCACATGGAGAGAGAAAGTTATGTCACCCCTGTCACACCTCCCCTCTCCTCCCATGCTCATGTCTGTGTGTATTGTATAGTAAAGCATTGCTAGTTTCTGTGCTTTATCTGCTTGCATGCGGTCCTCCCGTACACATGTGTGAGACACAGACATCAAATACACATGCATCTGACCTGTTCTGCTATAACATGGCTGCATCCTGGAGAAGTTGTATCTCTCCTATACACACACACAGGCTGCAGGGGGCGTCACCTGCATTCATTCATCAACACTACAATACGTAACATTCCTGTCACGGCACCCCCGCGATCCATACCACGGATCGCGGGTGCACCCGTGCCTCCGATGCGGGCACCCCCGCGATCCACATCGCGGATCGCGGGTGCACCCGTGCCTCCCTCCACTGCCCCAGTCCCGCTCCGGTGCACTCACCTCTCCTGGCTCCCGCTCCCGTCCGTAGTTCAGCAGCAGAGACAATCACGATCTTAGCCCTTTTAGCAAGAAATGCATTGAACACAGTGTGCGTCTTATCATTGAGGTTGTCTTGTTAGGAAAATGGGTTAGGAGACAAAGTAACGGTGTTCCTACATGAAGTTAGTGATTCTCTCTTGGATTAGAGTTGAATAGCGTCCTAGCTCATTCAGCAACAGAGACAATCACGATCTTAGCTCTTTTAGCCAGAAATGCATTGAAAACAGTGTGCGTCTTATCATTGAGGTTGTCTTGTTAGGAAAATGAGTTGCCAGAAATGCATTGAAAACAGTGTGCGTCTTATCATTGAGGTTGTCTTGTTAGGAAAATGAGTTAGGAGACAAAGTAACGGTGTTCCTACATGAAGTTAGTGAGTCTCTCTTAGATTAGAGTTGAATAGCGTCCTAGCTAGTTCAGCAACAGAGGCAATCACAATCTTAGCCCTTTTAGGAAGAAGTGCATTGAAGAATTGAGGCAGTTCTGAAGGCAAAAGGGGGTCCAACCCGTTACTAGCATGGTGTACCTAATAAAGTGGCCGGTGAGTGTATGTATATATATATGTATGTATACATACACTATATATATATATATCCCATTTTGTATTGTATCATAACTTTTTTTTAAAACATTGGTCATTAAATGTGTGTTCCCACAAAGACAAGTTTCTTGTACTCAGGATAACAAAATAACACATTCTCTAATTTACTGTTATTAACACAAATACAGAATTTCACAGATATAAGTCCAACATCAGTCCTGCTGTACACAATTTCAGTTTCCCTCTAGAGACGACCCAGTAACTTCTGACTTAGGGTCGTGTGGCAGCCATCTTGGATTTCTGTGTGAGATCGTGCTGCTGAGATTACTGTCTGTAGCCATGCTCCTTGCACGGAGCTCAGAGACACTGACTGATCACTTCCCGCCAGCACAGTGATCCGGGAGAAGGGGGAGGCAGGCACATATCTGTGAGATGTAGCAGAGTTCAAAGTGTAACAATGTAATGGTCTATCAGCCTCTGTGTAATGATCTCATGCATCTCTGATCTGTCCCATCTCTCTATGTGTCAGTGTGTTAGTACAATGTCAGTAGCCAGATGAAAGTGCATATACACCTTGTACCCTGATAATCTAACCACATTGTCACCCCACAGAACTAGATGGGTCATAATGTGGCTGCTTAGAGTCCCTGCCCACACCTTGGGATTTTACATTGAGCAGCGGAGGGAGAGATAGGAGCTATAACAGTAATAAAACCTAGTAAAATTGTAAAGTGAGGGGTTAAAATGATCTTTATTGTGTTGACATCACTAGGGGATTGAAATGTGAGAATTCAAATCACACTTTATGGATACGTCCAGAGTATAGACCAAGAAAGCTTCCTAAATATGCTCTGGTTGTATCCATAGACATATACTGGCAGACATTGGCATCCTTGTGCCTCCATCTGCACAGTAACATCAAAATCTACAGGAATTAACATCACAACCTACATTTTTTCATCCGGCTTACTTCTGCTGAACGACACATATGCAACATCCCCCACCGGGGCCTAGCCTTTTCTTGAGGCCTGGAGTCAGCCGGGGCCCGCAGTACCTGAGTGGCTGGCGGTTGCGGCCTAAGCACGCTTGTGTCACGGTGCTTGGTATGGGAACCGGAGGGCTGTCCTACAGCCTGGCAGGTCTCCAGCAGGGTGGTGTTGGCAAGAAATGATGAGGGAGAGGCTGCTATAGCGGATCTCCCTGGGGCAACCCTTTGGTGTCTAGAGTATGAGTCTCTGTGTGGTGGACAGGGTGCCCGTGATGGTGACAGCCGGAGTAGCAGGGACCAGACGGAGGCAGAGGTTGAACAGAAACACTTACAGTTCTTTATTGGAACCGACAGGAACATCAGCAACGTGCCTTTAACAAGATGGTGGAGTACTGGAGAGGTATTTGGAGGGAGCCACAGGATGTAGATCACCAGCCTGGATGCAATGGCAGGCTGGGAGGTAGCTGTGTCCTGGTAGGAAGCTTCAGCTTTATCCTGGATGTCTTCAGGTATCACCCTTGAAGGTAGGATGATACCCCTTTCCTCACTAACTAGCTATTAGCTCCACTTCAGGCAGGGGCTAGGCTCTTCCTGCTCTGGTCTGGTGTGCTAGCTGTACAGACTCCGAAGAGTCTGTACTGGAGAGACTCCAGTCTGCTTCTGAGCTACTGCTCAGCTAACTGCTCTTCTAGAATATTCTTGGTCAGGGGTTTTATTATCTCCCCTTGGTCAGGTGGTGGCTGCTCCTCCAATTACCTCTCAGCTCACAGAGACAGGATGTAACACAGATCATTGGATACTAGACTTTTACATCATACACAGATTAACTTCTGCCTTGCCAGGCAGGATTACCCACTGCAATGTCCCCTGTGTGATGTGGTGACATGCTATGGGGCTTATTCGCAAGCACTCCTTCGCCATTGCATCGGCGAGGGTGTTGCACATACACTCTATGGGGAGGGCAATAGATGCTTTGGGGGATAGCTGCAACTGTATTGCATCCATCCCTGGCCTTCGCTGAGCAGACACTCATGGAGGTCCCCAATGATATAACTGTTCATATAAGGACAGTTACATCACGGGAGACACACCCTGAACATGTTCACTCCTCCTCCCACTATGCAGTGGCATAGGAGGAGGAGCATTCAGTGGGATAATTCCAGCCTTCCATTGTAAAGAAGTGTGGGGAATCCACCCGACATATCCCTACAACAGAGATCTATAAACAAGGTACCATCTGATGGACTTTTGGGACTGATTATTAGGTTAGATCTTAATATAGAATGTTTACAGCCTGGTACGTTCTGGTACTCTAGGGCTAGTCTAGCTCTGAAAGACAATAACAAAAAAGATTAGAAAATGTTCCATAGAAAAAAGCCAAGACACGACACCCATTTTGTCTTTTCTTGGTGTTCAAAGAAAGACGCCATTAGAGCAATTTGTCACCACATAGAGATGGATGGTTCAAAGAGCAATGGCCTGGCAAAATATGGTATTCATTTCCGGAACATCTGGATTCTTTTTGGTTAGGCAATGGGTTGTCTGCTGGACAGCTAAGTGTAAAGTTTGCTTGCACATCCCCACCATACACATGCACAGAATCTTGAAATCGAAAAGAAACCTCTGGCAACAGGGTCAGCTCCAGGTTTCAGTAGACACTTGGCGACAGAGCCTCAGTCAGCGCCTTAGCAGTGAACTTACGTGGCAGCATTAAAAACTAAAACAGTTCTGTTCCCTAAAATATTCAATAGTTTATCATACCAAACATATATAAAACCCCTTTGCCCCCTATGGATTCTTTAGATCCAGCCCCTCCACCCCCATGGATTCCATATGTACAGCCTTATGTGGGCCCCCTCCCCAGAAGCTCTGGGCCCTGGCACTTGCCCGGGTATGTCCAGTGTTGGCACTGGCCCTGTTTAGCAACAATTTATCAGCTTTGCGAGAAGGACTGAGGAATTAGATTTAATCTGTTGTCAAGGCAGAGTTGTCAGGTTTACTCAACATTCATCTAATGTGTATGGCTAGCTATCTGTGGTATGTGGTGTGATAAGATTCCCTGAACCTTGATAGTACAGTTTCATTTTTCTCTGATGTGTCTGTTATTGACAGTAACATGAACTTTCATATCACAGATGATAGTCTAAAGACAGTGTGGACTGCATCTACAGCTATGTATTGTAGCATATAAACATATGGTTTTCATTCTGAGTTGGAAAGTGGGTTGGCTAGTGATAAAAAATTTATTCCCATCTTGAAATACACCCAAAGTACATTATTCTATTCAATGTATGTAAAGGATTAATAACTCCCAGATCTGTCCTAGAAAGTACTTCATAGCTGTGAAGGAAAAACATTTTTAAAAATCAAGATGTTATGAATACGATTAATAACAATTACTAAATGAAATCACTAATTGCTAACACTAAAGGTAACCAAATGGGCAGATTTGACAAGGTATTTATCCACTCATCCATCATGACTACATAATCTAAACTTTGTTTTTTTTCTTCCAAAAGTGCTTATTCTAAAAAGAATGTAAAAAAACTATTATGTATTTTTCTATGTATTTTTTGTTAAGACAGGTATTTCTTGGCTTATACTGTATATACTTGAGTATAAGCCAAGGCCCCTAAATTTACCACCAAAAGTATAAGCTGAGGGTGGGAAATGCATTGGTCATATACTATATAGCCAGCCAGCCCTGTAGTATATAGCCAACCCCCTATAGTATACAGCCAGCCCCCTGTAGTATATAGCCAACCCCTTTTGGATACAGCCTGCCAGCCCACTTTTGGATACAGCCTGCCAGCCCCCTTTTGGATACAGCCAGCCAGCCCCTTGTAGTATATAGCCAGCCTCGTGACGTATATAGCCAACCCCCTGTTTGCCCAGCACATAAAAGAATAAACTCACATACACACCTTCCAGTGGTCCCCGTTTCTTCCGTCCCCGTGGCTCCTCTTCTGTCTTCTCTTTGCTGTAACAGCCGGCAGAGATGCGTCCATGTGCTCTGCCGCCCGCTGCACATGTCAGTTTATTTTTTTATAGACTCCTGTATAAGCCCAAGTGGGGGGTTTTCAGCACATTTTTTGTGCTGCAAAAACTGGGTTATAGACAAGTATATACGGTACTAGCATTATGAAAGTGGATAAACCCTAAGCCTGAATGTATGGGTATTGTAATACATGTTACTTGTTACTTGTTACTCTTTATAACAAATTCAATAAAAAGATTGATACAAAAAATCTCAAGATGTTCTTATGTTTATTGCAATGTATACAAAATACCACCAGAATATACCATGACTTTAAGAAACACACACAGCAATACGAGACAAAAGAGTCCACTTACCTTGTTAACATCTGTATGAGGTGAAGTTTCCAAGCATGGATAAACCTGGGCCCAGGCACACAATGCAATATTCAATGGGAAAAATCCAGCTCCAATGGAGAAAACTTCTAAATGATTCAAAGTTTTAATTCCAACAATTAAAAATATTTGACAAAAATGCTTGCAGTACGGACGGGAACACAGGGAGGCCAGGTAAAGCCTATGCGTTTCGATTAGCAATCTTATTCATGAAGCCATGAGTAAGATTTCTAGTTTACACTCTTTTCAAGTAAAGTCTCTAGATTGTTATGGTTCAGATCTGATTTTCCAAACTGAAACATTAAAGTTTAAACAAACCATTGAAACAAAATTTGAGTAAATTTTATAAATTTATTAAGAAAATGTTTTAGTATACATTTGCATTTAGTTACATACTGTTTTTAAAATAGTATGTTCTGACGTTCCTCCTTTATAACTCATTCTCTTACCAATTCCTGTGAATGTTGATAAGGAAAGTACTTACGGTTTGTGCAATACAGACCGAATGTGGCTATTATTAACTACAGGCAAGCTTTCAACAGAAAAGACAGTTTTCCTCTCCCTACCCGGTGTAGCTGTGTCCCCAGCACTCACTATGATGTGACCCAGCCAGTACAGTGCTCTGGCTTTACTGGCTGTTACACTGTGCAGGAGCATGTCTTACCTGCGCCCCTGCTCTCTGGCACTTCACCTCTCCCACTTCCTGCTGTATTTTCAAGGCAGCAGCACACAAGGGGAAGGGGCCAAAGCCTTCTGCTTCATTAGCATAATTGCTAAAGGCATTTAAAGAGAACCTATCACCAGGAATGTACATTTTTAGCTGGTGAAAGGTTCCAATAGCCTATGCCAGTGGTGGCGAACCTTTTAGAACCTCAGTGCCAAACTTCAACCAAAAGCCACTTATTTATTGCAAAGTGCCAGCTCAGAAATTTAAGCAGTAATGTATTTCTCCTTGTTCATTGACAGCTTTCAATCGTTCAGCCTCCCAAGGACACCAAAGCAGTTGAAAGGAGGAGGGCAAATCCGCCTATCATTGTAGGAAGATTCTGCAGGCGGATGCTTTGAGTTCCGTCTGGTGAACTTCATTCTGGGGTGATGGCCTGGGTGCCCACAGAAAGGGCTCAGAGTGCCGCCTCTGGCACCAGTGCCATAGGTTCGCCACCCCTGGCCTATGCTATACCGGTTTTAAAAATTCCTTTGTCAGCATTCTGAATCGTTTTATAATAGTTAATTTTACATCCCCTGGTTTCCATTCTGCATGGAGGGGGCTCATGGACTGAGCCTTCTTCATATAGAATGGGTGCTGCATATTGTAGTAAACACCCACCAGAAAAAAACAGCGAACATACAAATGGTGTAAATTTTTAAAATCTCTTAAAACCGAATAAAACGTGTATAAATTTGGTATCCTGATGATCATACCGACCCAGATAATAAAGGGGAGGGGTCATTTAGAGTGCACAATGAAAGCCATAGGAAGGACAATTTGTTATGCAGGAAACAAGCCCTTATAAATCTCTGTACACAGAAAAAAATGAAAAGTTATGGATTTTTAAAGGAAGGAGCATAGGAGCAAAAAATGAAAACCCAAAAAGTAAAAAGGGCATTGCTGGAAGGAGTTAAAAATTAACAAATTAGAGAACTTTTTCTGTATGTGTAAGTGTGATCATTAAAAATTAAAAAAAATCTATATTTGTAGAGTTTTACAGTTTTTCCCAAAAAAATGTGATAAGTATGAGGTAAGTAAGATTCTTCAGAAGGAAAAAAAATACTAGTGGGATGTTAAAATGCTAGGAATTTATGAATGTGGATCTTGCTTGAGAAAGGGGGAGGATCCCGAAATGTAGCGGGCGTGAGCAGACACCGTTTTTATCCACAAGATTAGGACTAATTGTTTGAATATCTATAGTCCACTGGACTATTGATGGAATTTATGCTTTCGCACAGAATCAACGTATGGTATGTGCTATTAGATGTAAGAAAATTTATATGCAGATAGTACGGTAATTCTGCACGAAGCTGCTATTGGATATTTGATTGTTTGCATGTGAATCGGAGGTTACAGAAGGACATCTATACAAGAAATTGTTTTAGTTTGCTTGAATTTGCGCATTGTAACCATATCTACACATTGTTGGCTTTTCAGTCAAAGGCTTTGACAATCTGAAGCAGCTTAGTAATCATAGTAATCAAAATTTTGGCTACAAACTTGGGCACTTGACATTTCTTGGCACAGTCTGGACATATTAGCCCTGATTTCATTTTGACAATTTTTAGAAAGCATGGAAGAATGTTTCATTGGCTAAGTTCTCAAATTTTTATATTTTGCATTTCATGTTTTTCATGGTCACAATTATACATTGATATAGTATAATTTATCTACTGTATATGAAAAGTGAATGTACAGACATGTTAAAAGGAAATCTACCACCAGGATGAAGGTTTGTAAACCAAGCGCACTGATATGCTGGTGGCATTCACTGCTCTTGTTTTAGCTTCTTAAACCTCTGTTTTATGAAAAATAGGTTTTAAAAATTATGCAAATGAGCCTGAGGGGCTCCAGACTCCATTGATATTTATGGAGCCTTGAGCTCCTTGGACTCATTTGCATAACTGTTCTAACTTTTTTTTAATAAAAAAAGGGCATAAGTAGCTTAAAGGAAATCAGATCCTGCCTGAGGGGGAGCACACCAGTATGTCAGTGTGCTTGGTTTACAATCCTTCATCCTGGTGGTAGATGTCCTTTAAATACATAAAGAAGTATAGAAAATGCATTAAAATATCAAAAATACAGGCAGTCCCCTACTTAAGAACACTCGACTTACATACGACCCCTAGTTACAAACGGACCTCTGGATATGGGTAATTTATTGTACTTCAGTCCTAGGCTACAATGATCAGCTGTAACAGTTATCACAGGTGTCTGTAATGAAGCTTTAGTGTTAATCCTGGTTCTTATGATAACCCAACATTTTTAAAATCTAATTGTCACAGAGACCAAAAAAGTTCTGTCTGGGATTACAATGATAAAATATACAGTTCCGACTTACATACAAATTCAACTTAAGAACAAACCTACAGACCCTATCTTGTATGTAACCCGGGGATTGCCTGTATATCAAATGTAAGGCCCATTTTACATCTGCTCTATAATTTCCATTACACTCTTCAACAGGGGCTGTGGCGCTGTTTAAGGTGCTATAAATAACATAAGGAAAGGATGTATCAGATGCCTAAATGAGATGAGTATAATTTCTTTTCACAAATATGTTTTTAGTAGTAATTGTCATTGACATGTGAGACTTCCTTTAACCCCTTAACAACCAGGCCTGATATTGCGTAATCATTTTTCTCTCCCCACATTTAAAAATATATATCTTTTTTATTTTGCCCTGTAAAGAGCTGTATGCGGACTTGTTTTCTGCTGAACAGATTGCAGTTTGCAGTGACGGTATTTAATATTCCATGCCATGTACTGGGAAGTGGGAAAAATGCACTGAAATTATTGAATAAAACCCATTTTGTAGCATCAGAAAATTTTCTTTTCTTTTTCATACACAATCGTTTAAAATGTATTAAAACGCAAGAAAGAACCAAAGAATAGAGCACAGGTGTTATTTGGAGCGCACAGTGAAAGTCGTAAAAACTGAGCCCACAAGAACGTGCCGCTAACATGTTTTTTTTCCACATTTGGAAATTTTTTTCCAACTTCCCAGTACATGGCATGGTCACTTTTTATTCCATTTTTTATGTGATGTAAAATGGTGTAAAAGTTGCGTTTCGGAGATTTGGGCACTATTTTCCGTTATGAAGGTCACCGCCAGCAATAACTGTTTTTATATTTTGATGGATCCGGCATTTTGGGACACGGAGATACCTATTGTGTCTGTGATTTTAACTGTTTTTATTACGTTTTATATCAGTTCTAAGGAAAGGGTGTTGATTTGAACATTTTTTCTTTTTATTATTTTGACATTTTTTTGTTACTATTTTTTTTAGACCCTCTAGGGAACATTAACCCTAGATGGTCTGATGGACTTATAATAAAAAGGATAAAAACAGAACTTAATAAATTACGTGGTGTTAGAAATCTGGTGGTTAGAAATTTGTATTTAAGTCAGAACTATATAATTTATAACCAGGATTAACAATAAAACTTAATTGTTGACATCTTTGATAATTGCTATGGCTGTTTACTGTAGCCTACAATGCCTCAGAATCTCTATATGATAATATCTTGCCATGCGGGCATCCTACAAACTTGGTCTTACTTTCATCTTTTCCGTCATGTTGTCCCGCACAAATACATACTAATCTTGATGATAACCGTATTCATATTTTGGGAGTTATTTCTCTTGCTATGGTGTCATTCAGTGGCCTTTGACACAGAAACAGCAAAAATCTGGCCAAAATATGAATTATGTCACATATTTCTTTGAGGTTTATTGCAAGATGGGGGATTCTAGATGTGACCTCAGGGTCGTCTGTAACTCGGGTACCCTTAGGGACCGGTAATTTATAAAGTATGGTAAGTGTTTCTGGTGCTAAAATTGATTGGCACAATCAACGCAGTTAAAAGTTGTTCTTTATTATTACGCAGCAATAAATAAAAACATTGGGGCACATTTACTTACCCGTCCCATTGACATCGCCGATCCGGAATGTCCGACGAGGATTCAGAGCTGCTGCGATTCACTAAGATCGTGCGTCCAATTTCCTGCATGTGTCCCTTCCCCCGCTGAGGTCCACCAGAGCTTACCTTCTTTTTCCCTGTGCATGTGAGTGCTGATCTTGCGACAAAATTTCATTTTTAAATTTTGTGGTTTGTCCGAATCAGTCAGGTTGCCCGACAGCCACGCCCCCCGATATGTGTGGCATGAAAAGCGCCGCCGATGCGCCACAATCTGGTCATGTGCGCCAAGAAACCCAGGGCAAATTGGAAAAATTCTTGAAACCCGACGTCCGACGGACCCTTAGTAAATGTGCCCCACTGTGTCCATGAACAAAACGTTTGGATAATGTCTACATGATAATAGTATTATCAGACAAATTCAGTTGTGTATTATACTTGGTATATACATGGGCAATATTCTACCAAGTTAAATGTTTGTAACGGTGTGAGGTACCTCACCTGTCTCAGAGACTGAGCTCCAGGTCTCACTTATCGTAATGCTGTCTGTGCAACTTTTTTTTCCATCATTCCCCTCGTTTTGCATCGCAAGCCGGGGAATGCACATTGATAGTTGCAATAACCTCTATAGATACCTAGCTGGCCTCTGCTTTGGATTGGCTGTTGATCAGACCAATGAACAATGGTACTTGTAATTGTTTTGCAATATTTAGGAAAGTGATATGATGAGGTAGCTCGGGACACAGGGAAGGACAGACAGGATAGTAAGCCCTAAACTGAGCCCCCCAAAAGTGTCACCTGCCTACTTACTGTTTCTCCCTAAGCCACAGTTCACACATGGAAACCCCAAAAATTAACACCACCTATCTGCCAACTGCAAACAGAGGAAGATCTTGGCACGTAACAGGTTTTGGATAATATCGCCAGTGGATCACATGTTATTGTCTCTGGGAGGGTCTCACCATAAAATGGGTTATAATGGATGTATATGGCACAGCATTTGGTGCTTTGGCGAGTGACACTTGTATTCTGTTGCTCTAACATTGTAGCTAACTCCTATTGTTCCATGTGGCTGTTTGTACTCTGTAATGTAATATTTTATTTCTATATGTCCCCTATGATTTGTAAAGCACTACAGATTAATATGAAGGCGCTATATAAATAAAGAACATTATTATAATTAGCTATATTTGTTTCAGTGGTGATAGACAATCTTGAAAGATTTTAACGTCATCACAGCAGTTAGACCCAAATTTTTCCATAATTTATTATGAAAATGCTTTTGAGGACTGTAAGATGTAATTATCTCATGAGGTTTTGCTTCTTGGAGTGAGATATTCAAATATGCTTCAATTTTCTTAAATCCTCTATAATTCGAGAATGAACCTGAAATCTTCTTGTTCTTGGACCATATTTTACATTATTTCAGCGCAGCAATTTATTGCCAAGACTAATGAGTGCAGCTCAGGACACCAGAAGGCTCGATTCTATATAGCTTGTCCTTAACCTCCAGTTACTGCTATCGCTCTGTGGAATATTACTTGAACGTATATCCAAGTATCTATCTTTTACATCCTTTCTCCTATGTTTTAAGGCAAATTGTTTTAAAAGTCTATACATTTTACTAAATATATTTTGCATTGGAGGAGGATGATGATTTTTTTTCTTCTTCTCTGAGACTGTCCCAAAACACAAATGCAAAAGTAACCACAAATCACAAATAAAACAACAGATGCACCATAAGCCTCTGCCCAGCTCAGTAAACTAGAATGTTCACATGTATAAAAGATAAAAATTTTCTTATAAATGACAAATTGATGGGAATAGAAAAATGTATGTCTTGTAAGCTTGGCCCCGTGGACAGTCATAGCCATGGCTAGTAGCTAGGGGCGTTAATTTGCCATATTGGCTTTTCATACACCAATCCAGCAATGTGTCTGGGTCGGCTGGCCGAACCCTTAACTGGAAGGTGGGGTCTACTCATGATTGTATATTATTAATACACTTTTCTAGTGTAATTAACTCCTCTGCAAGGCAGTTTCTACCACCAGAAATGGAGTGCAACTGGCCGGGTGTCAGCATCATTAAACATCCAAACTTCCACAGCAGGAGACAGTAAAGAGGCAGAAGGGCGACCTTGTGGGAACACATGAGAAGTAAGTAGTAGTATTGTTTTCAGTTTCAGTAATTTTGCTATAGGGCGGGGGCACCAGATATATATTCAAGTTAGTTGTGGAGGCGCTGTATCTATGCGAATGCATGGGGGTGCTGTATTTTTGTTTTGAGCTTGGTTCTGATACTGGATTTCTATACCGAACTTGATTCTGGAGCTTTATTTATTTAAGGAGTTATACTTATAATTCATGGAATGCACCATATTAACATTTGGAGCCCTGTACAAAGAGGGGGTCACTGAATATGCTAAAATTAATTTAGGTGCTGGAGCTGTATGTACTAACTCAGGGGGACAGCACTGCATATAAAAATGAATTTCACCTTTTTCAGGTTCACCCAGTTGAGCACATGTCCTGGAAACTGTTCTGCTCCTATGATGTAAAACAAATAGCTCAACACATTTTCACCTTAAAAAAACAATAATAAAGTAATTAGGATGTGACTGAGTAATAAACGGCACTAAAAGTGGACATTTTATTTTAGTAATATCCTCACATATGTTAAAAGCAGACAACTGAACTAAACTATGCAATTCATAAATCACTAAGAAGAAAGTTTATGGGATGTACCCCGGGAGGCCTCTGCACTGTACATCTGTATTCAACAACAGTCATCTCAAAAATTTGGAGCTTATGCCTCAAGGATACACACGGGTCTGAAATGCAAATACATATGTGAGAGTAACGTCGGCTCTGGCCTTAAGTGAATCCTGCATGCAGCCCCCTGTTGTTCACAGCTGTTATTAAAAAAACTGAAATCTTTGTATACAATAGAAAAACCTCAAACTCAAAAAAAAAAAAGTTATAATTACAATGTCACAATCTTCCATCCTATAACTTGTAAGTAAATTGTCAGAGCGGACCCCTGTGGCATCACTGTAACTTAGGGCAGATGGTGGCACATAGCAGCAGTCAGATATATTTCCCTTGTTTACATTCTCAAAACTAAGCCGTAACCAACAGATGGGTTTTACTAACTGCAACAGATTTTATCATCCACACAAGAGAACCTGTAGTAAAACAAATCATATCCCTAAATGTCAGGCTTGTCCTGCAGAACTCTCTGTCTGTATGCTCACTTTGGAGAGGGGACTAGCTTTATTATATAGAGGGCTCTCTATCTTACGCTGCAAATACAGCATGGCTGCATGGTTCCCTATGGAGATCGGAGTTCATGTGCATACACTTCTCCGCATTTGACCTTCGATGGTTTTGATCAGCATGTCCTTATTATTTATTGAGCTTACTGGTGTCAACAAATGTCCAAGAACAAAGCACTTTTCATAAGGGACGGGGCTTGGAAAGTCGGCAGCAAAGAGGAAAACAATGTTAGAACTGGAGGCTTTCAAGTTTTTATTGCACCCGTGGAAGTTTGGTGGTCTACTTCTTTGTATTCAGATATTCTGGCACCTGTAACTTTTTTACTCCCTGAAAAAATCCTTGAACCCTATGGGGTGTGAAAACTATAATACAGTATATTGTAGATATACTGTTTCTACATTACAGTCTCAGACTGTAATATAGCACTGACCAGCGCCTTCGAATGACATCACGGAGGGCTACGACCGGCATATAAAGACGGCGGCATCCAGGAGTATATATCAGGTTCCTCAGTAGGCTTAACCACGCATCTAAAAAGTTAACTGCAATGATCGATTTGGGACCCTAAACCAACTACAGGTCCATACAGGATCGAATTGTATAGTGGGTGGGGTAAATTTTTAAAAATGTAAAATTAGAGTCCAAATGAAGCTGAAAGTGAGAGGAAGTCTCAGAGTTCAGTGAAAAGGGCAAGTATAATTTTTACTGTGTTATTGTTAATTTTTTGTGACATTTCAAAAAGCTACACTTCTTAAATCCAGATAAATATTGGCAATGAAAGTGGCAGTAAATTCCCTGTGGAACTTTTTGACCAAAAAAAGTCGCAACAAACGTGTGACTTTTTTTCTTACCTTTTTCCGCCCAAAAGCCAGCATAAAAAAAATTAAAAATTTCCCCCTTTTCACTCACTGACCTTTTATATATTTCAATATTTTGTACATAAAGGGGCTACATACATTGTGCAACTGTGTACAGACAAGACCCCAAATGCATTTTATATGGTTTCTTGGTCTGTGCCTAACAAATTTTGAAATAATATTTTATTCTTTATCCTGCCACTCATATGGTAAACTACAATATCAGATGTATTTACAAGGAACTCAACTATGAAATTTGTGTGACTGCTTTATATGGAATTACCGTACTTCATTGAGAGAATCAGAAAACAATATAGATCTTTCACACACAAAGAACACTATAGAAAGCTACACGACACAGATTTCCAGCATTATTGCAGGAGTTTAGAGGATTTAAAAAAAAATTGACAAGATTGACAAGGTGGTGCCTTGTTTTGTAGGTTACTCCACATTAGGTGCTTAAGATGTGCACAACTGATACATACAATTTCAGATTGGGGCGAGTTTCAGTTGCTACCTCTTTCTTGTCCCCAGGTATTATAATACATAGAATCATAGTAGATAAGGTTGAAAAAAGATGAGTCCATCAGATCCAACCTATAAATCATACAGGGGCACATTTACAAAGGGTCCAAATCGCATTTTTTCTGGGTTTTTTCCGAATTTTACCGTTTTGTGCCGAATTGCCCTGGGTTTTTGGCACACACGATCGGATTGTGTCGCATCGGCGTCGGCTTGCATGTGATGAAAAACGGGGGGGGGGGGGGGCATGGCCGTTGGAGAACCCAACGGAAAATCACGATATTTTTTTTAAAAAACACACACACTTTAATGCATCAGGAATAGGATGGTGAACTCCGGCGGACCTCGGCACAGGAGCGACACCTGGTGGACATTGGGCGCACAACCTTAGTGAATCGCCAAAACAGGAACAGGCACGAAGTCAGAGCAGGCGGCAGAGATGCGGAGGTCAGAGGTCAGGTCCGAGGTCACAACAGAAATCCAACAGAGCAGGGGACACAGGGACACAATGGGAAGCTTTCTCAATGGCAATGAGCGCAAAGATTCGGCAGGGAATCCTGGGAACAGCCGGCCTTTAAGGAAACCCGGGAGAGCCAGCGCCAATCAGTGATGCGCTGGCCCTTTAAAATCTAGGGTGCCGGCGCGCACGTCCTAGGATGCAGGGACGCACGCTCAGTCAAGCCGGACAGGAGCAGGAGCGTGGAGAGGTGAGTGTGCAGCTGGGAACGGCGGCAGCACCACGGAGAGTGGCACGGGTGAGTCCGCAATCCGAGACATCGATCACGGGGTCACCCATGACAGACACATACAGATTGGTTTTCTCTTCTTGTCTTTAGTAATTTTTCACTGATGCCTTACTGAACCATTCTATTCAATGGGATTTATCACAAAAAAAGTCCCAACTCCCAAGTGGAAAAAATAGTGAAAAATCACATTGAAAAGAATGGGTTAGTAAGGCATCAGTGAAAAACCACTGAAGGTGGTATGTATGTGTCCATAAGCCATTGTTAATCCACCCTTAGACCCATTCCACAACACCTTCCGACAATGGTTTACAAACCGCAAAATCAAAGTACACTTTTGGCATCACGTTACAGAAGTCCAAATAAAACACATAACCCAAATGAATGAGGTACTGCCGTTCTCCTTGAAATGTAAATGTTTCAAATGTGGGATCAAACTAGCTTTCTCAGCATATCAGATGCTTGATCCGAATGAGATCTGCTGAATCTGTCATGTTCATCAAACTATTCCTGGACCATTTTGCAGTGTGTTATTCACATTATACTATTGATGGAGATATACGGTTACAATAAAGGGGTTTATTTGGGTTGCAAGAACGTTCACATTTAACATGGCTAAGAACATCAAACTGCTTCCTCAGCTTCCTCCGGTATAGATCCTCCTGGAACAAAAATGTTGCCATGCACATTATACAGGCGTTCCCCTACTTAGGAACACCCGACTTACAGACAACCCCTAGCTACAAACGGATCTCTGGATGTTGGTAATAACTGCATTTTAGCCCCAGGCAACAAACATCAGCTGTAACAGTTACCAAAGGTGTCTGCTATTAAGCCTTATTGTTAATCCTGGTTCCTTTGACAATCCAACATTTTTAAAATCCAATTGTCAAAGAGACCAAAAATTTTTTGGCTGGGGTTACAATTATAAAGTATACATTTGACCAGGACAACTTTTCCATTGCTCCATTATAAGCTCTCACCAGGACAATGGTCAGAATTGGCACTCTGACAATAATGCTTTCATGACGCCTTCCTAACACAGACACAACCAGCCTGGCCCACCACAGTACCAGGGAATCCTACTGGACCCCACTGATGAAGCAGAAAATAGCCTAATTAGAAGGCTGTTAGGGTTTTTTTCATTGGGATATTGAATAGTGGGCCCTCGGACTAAATTTATCTGCTGGGCGCAAGGAACCCTAGTGCAGGACTGGGGACAATAACTCTCTTAGCAAATTGTGCTGCAGCAGCTTTTCTGTGGAATCATCTTCACTCGCTATGAAAATCTGCTGTCACTTAATGTCCTTCCTCTTTTCTAGATACCAGCCATTACATAGCGCACGTCATTACATATGCATACATATCCTGTGTACCTGTGCTGATGCCAATGATTCCATATTGTAGAGCTGCTTCCTCTGATAACCATGAGTCGATATGTATATAACAGTAGCCTGACATAGCATAATAATTAAAGCTTTATCATTTTCACCACTTACATTTAAACATATGTTATAACATGTAAATGACTGAGATTACTGCTACAACTGATGTAAGGGAGGGCGTTACCTGCAGCTTACTGTTCCTAGAATACAAAGAAAGAACAACCTGACATTTACTTAGTATTGATGTCAAACATGTAGGAGACTGACGCCCACATATATTAAATTCATTTTCTGTTTGGACAGTGTTGGTTTTATTTTCTGTGCAAAAAAGTTCTTTAGAGAAAATAGTGATGGTGTCAGAAATAGCAAAAAAGTATGAAAATGAATCAACATTAACCATAAAAATATGTGCGGTTAGATAAAACATGCAGTTCCACGCTGCATACATTCTTACAAAGCAGAGCTCCCCATTTACTCTCTCATAGTCCCAAATACAAACGGCATTACCTTTCACCATAACCTGCAGCACAGGACATGCCCCAAGTACAAAGGTAGCCAACCACAGTATATAGGTAACCCAGTACATACTCTGGGTATATAAGTAGCCCACTACTTGCCCTCAATACAGGTAGCCCAGCACACCACCCCCAGTATATAGGTAACCCAGAACATGCCGTCAGTATATACATAGCTGACAGCATACCCCAGTATAAACGTTGGCCCAGCACACCGCTCCAGTATATAGGTAATCCAGTACATGCCCCTTTATGGGTAATCCAGTACATACGTAGCCCATTTAATGCCCCCAGCATAAAGATAACCAAGCACAATGCCCCCAGTATGTAAGTAACCCAGTACATGTCCCCAGTATAAAGGCAGCCCACTGCATGCAGCCGGTATAAAGGTAGCCCAATACATGCCCCCAGTATATAGGTAGCTTAGTACTTGCCCCAGTATATTGGAAGCCCAGCACATGCCTCCAGTAAATAGGTAGCTTAGCACTTGCACCCAATATAATGGTATCCCAGTACATGCCCCCGGCAAGGCCGCATCTGCCATGAGGTGTGGTGAAGTGCCCGTCTCAGGCGGCTCAACGCGGACCCCTTTTAGCAGTTCCGCCATAGAACGAACTTGCCAATGGCGTGTGTGATGACGTCATCAAGTGCGCCGCCCTGTGTCCCAGCCCAATAAACTACTAGCTCCCTAGTAGGCAGCGAATGAAATGTCCATTCTAGAATCCTCACAAATTCTACCTATACGATATCTCCTCCATGTTCATACTCCTCAATGTGCAAAGAGGTGTCATAGAGATGAGTCCCTTTTTGAGGCTACAGGGGGAGTGTCACTTTAAGAGGTCATTATCTTTGGTTCTATGGTAGCTAGAAACATGCTTTTGGTGTTTTTTTTGGGTATTTTAAAGATAAAAATCTTATCTTTTAGATCACTTTCAGACAGCTTGAGGTTCTGGAAGCATAACTGGTGATACAGGCTGAGACATTTGAAAATTCAAGCTGCAGATGAAAATCCAATTCCCACCTATTTCATTAACTGCTTGTATATCTGGCTTTGTAGCTGATGCAATTTTATGTTTAATATGATACCAGAAGCATGTTTTTAAGATAGGTGTGTCTAAAGTTACACTACCCCTCCAGTTGCTAACCTCAGGCAAAAAAGGACTCTTATCTGCTCACTTTATAAGTAAATAGCTGAGATTTCACTTAAAGGACACCTGTCATCAGGTCTGTGTCACTAGTCCTGTCACTACTACCTGTTGGAGCAGCTCACAAGGATCCCATCACAGCCTTTATCTAGTTATTTCATACATTATTCATTGTAAAATCATCTATTTTTATCATGTAAATGAGGCTGGTCACATGGTCAGAGGCAGTGATGTCACCCCTGTTACCCCTCCCCTCTCCTCCCCCTGCTCATGTCTGTGTGTAATGTATAGTAAAGCATGGCTAGTGTGTGTGCTGCATCTGCTGACATGCTGCATCCTCCTAATATACAGGTGAGAGACACAGACATCAGCTACACATGAATCTGACATGTTCTGCTGTAACATGGCTGCCTGGAGCTGCTGTATCTCTCCTAAACACACACACACATGTATACACAGGCTGCAGGGGGCGTGGCCACCAGCACCAGGAAGCACATCATTATACAGCCTCACATCATTATACAGGCTGTCAGTCATGCACTGGGGGTGTGGCTGTACCTCCCACTCATGAATAGAGTGGACAGCTTGAATATGCTAATGCTTCATTGGACATTTCACAGGTCATTTGCATACAGATTTAGGACCTCATTGCTTAGGTTTACAGGCATGTAGAGGGACAATGAAGGGATAGGGGCAATGCTCTCTAATGGCAGTTTATGAAAATATATTTAGTTTAGGGGGGTTATTTTGCATGACGGGTTCTCTTTAAATACTGATTCCAGGAAGTTAAACTAGCCTCAGCCCCCATTCACACGTTGCAGTTCTTGATCTGTTTTAATTCCATTTAAAAACGCAACAGGGAGGGGCTCATTCCAGAACAAAAGTGTTTCAGTAGAAAGACATATGTGTTCTGGCAAAGCCCCTCCCTTTTGCGGTTTCCAATGCAGTTAAAACTCATCAAAAACAAAAAGTGTGCACGGGGCCTGAGGCTTGTTTTCTGCAGGACTGTTATACACGTCCTCATTCACTTCTATGGGCTCATGCACATGGCTGTGAATTTCACAGCCCTGTTTAAGAGCCAACTGCCTGACCTGCAAATGACAGAGCAGGTCCTAACCATGTTTGCGCTTCAGTCTAGTATTATGTACTTACATCCCGATGACAAGCAACCGTCATACAATGTTCCATGGGACCATTGTTTGCATCCCAAGAACCGCACAAGTGTAGTGTGCAGAAAGCCTGATGCTGCTTTCACACAGTGGGGCAGATTAACTTATCCGGTCCGTTCGCGATCCAGCGGCGCGTTCTCTGCGGTGGATTCGGGTCCGGCCAGGATTCAATAAGGTAGTTCCTCCGCCGTCCATCAGGTGGCGCTGCTGCGCTGAAGTTCCCCGGAGGCGCGCTGGAATGCCCTGAAATTCACCGGCCTATACCTGGTGAAGGTAAGTGTAATTTTCGCAACACATTTTTTTTCTTAAATGCGGCGGTTTTTACGAATCCGTCGGGTTTTCATTCGGCCACACCCCCCGATTTCTGTCGTGTGCATGCCAGCGCCGATGCGCCACAATCAGATCGTGTGCGCCAAAATCCCGGGCCAATTCAGGTACAATCGGCGCAAATCGGAAATATTCGGGTAACACGTCGGGAAAACGCGAATCGGGCCCTTAGTAAATGACCCCCATTATGTTTTTTTTGTTGCAGAAATTTTAAGTTTGTCTGCTGAATGGACATGCATTCAAATGGAAGAGGAACAGATCGTCTTTCCAAAGCATTGAATATGCAACAAAAAACGCAACGTGTGAACATGGCCACAGGCTCCATTCACACCTTGCATTTGCTGCATTTGCAGCACATTCAGAAAAGCAATGAAAATATACATGGGGGTGGCTAGCACGTATCAATGAAGCAGCTGGTGGGCCCCCAGAATTAATTTCACTGGTGGGCCCTTGGCACCCCAGTCCGACCCTGGAGTGTAGAGTCTCCTGGCTTGTGATTGGCTCTGTTTCTGGCCGCCAAAAATCACAACGGCGGGAGATGCCATTTTCTCGAGCTGGCAAAATACTCGTCCGAGCAACGAGCAGTTTCGAGTACGCTAATGCTCGAACGAGCATCAAGCTCGGACGAGTGTGTTCGCTCATCTCTAGTTACAATGTTATTACAATTTAAATTGACACATGTCAGATTAGAAAAATCTGGCTATGTCCATAAGGTCAAAATAGGCTTAGTCCTTAAGGGGTCAATTGGCAATAGAAGGTCATGTGGTCCTGGCCTGAGTGAAAGAGAGGAGGTATCTAGCCCTGTATTATAGCATGAGCCAGGCAGGGGCTTATTTATACTCTATAGACCAGGCTACTAGGGAAAAAGTGAGGACAAATAGGTGCCACTTATTCTGCCCCTGTTCATACTCTGTTCAGAGTCCTCCTCCCCCTCCATGTTAATGCAGGATATTACTGCAAGTCAGAGAAGAAGAGGGAGCAGGGTGATGGTGGCCGTGCTGCACCTCGGGTCTTGGAGTGAGCTGTAGAAGGTAAACAATTGATACATGTTTGTGAGTGATTGTCTACATACAAAGAGTGTGGAAATAAACATTTAAATAGGCATTTGCATACAGCGTTGTGGTGTGTGTGTGGGGGGGCGTCATTTGAATTTTCGCCTCAGGCAGCAAAAACGCTAGAATCAGCCCTGCCCCCTTGATACTTTCTCCTAGGCGTATAGTGTTCCCTTTGTATTCCCGTGTTCCTGTGTGCCAGTCCGTTTCTGTGGTCCAGTGTTCCTGTGTGCCAGCCCGTCCCTGTGGTCCTGCGTTCCTGTGTGCCAGCTCCTGCGATTCCTGACGTGAGTCCTGTGTGCCTTCCTGTGCTATTCTCCTGCCGTCATTTGGTGAACACCGGGTTCCACTTAGACTCCGGTCCCAGGTCGGCTAGTACCACCTCCCGCGGTGGTCCAGAGGGTCCACAGACTCCCAGTCGTGACATATTGTCCTCTGTGTGTATAATCTCTTGATTTGTCCAAATTATCGTGACCATACCCCTTTTCCTGATATGAATAATTCCTCCTATTATCTTCTTTCCGATGACTTCTCTCATATCTCCCTTCCCCTCTGTAACTAGGATAATCCTTTTGATTACTCTTACTCCAAATTCTATAGTGTCTCATTATCTTCTTTCCAATGACTTCGCTCATATCTCCCTTCCCCTCTGTAACTAGGGTAATCCTTTTGATTACTCTTACCCCAAATTCTATAGTGTCTCATTATTTGAATGAATAGGTTCAAAGAGCAATAACGGCTGGGGTTTTCTTCTTCTTCCTCCACCTATTGTCTGAACGGCATGCTATTTCCTCATTATTCTCAATATTTTTCCCATCTGAATCCCTATGAATCCCTGAATCACTATGAACAGTATTTCATTTCTTTTGCCATTTTTAAACATTATTTTCTCTGAAATCAGTTTTTACCTTTAGGAATTTTTTTATACTTTTTTGTTTTCACGTCTTGTTCCATTTTTTTTTAATATCCCTCTGACACATAATCATCTAATCCCTTAAAAGGTTCACATTTTTGTTTATATTCATCTATATCTTTACTTATTTTTTCTAATTTTCTCTTTCTTACTTCTATTATAAATCTCATTATATTAAATGAACACTTGTTTAGGATTTTCTCCTAAGCCAAGTGTTCTTGAAGATCCTTTCCATCCGCATTTAATGGTAATTGCCACCTCAAACCATCTGGGATCAATTCTTCCTTTGAAAACGATGCAATGTCCTATAAAATATTTAACTCTTTCACCGTCAGAAACTCTAAAAAATCTAAATCATCAGTTTTTAAACAAGTTTCCATTTGTGTTTGAAAAAATATTGGAAATTCCGATAGCTTAGAGTTGCGGAATTCAAAATTATCCATCCTAAAACCAAAAACAAAAGCAAAAGGGGATCAAAAAATCTCTTTACGAGTTAAACCACCTTCAATGTGTATTTTCCATTTTTGCCTATTCAGAAACAATATATACAGGATAAATTGCTAGAATCTAAACGATAAACTATTTCTATAAGTAATATTCAGAAGTGCATCACACCTGATGGATCAAATTACACAACAGACATAAAAAATAAAGATGTTGCACTTTCCAAAATAAGAGCTGCAAATAAAAACGGTCCCGGATGGATCCACCAAACATCCAACACGCAAATTTTAGAAATGTTATTTTTACTGCTGTTTAAAAAATAAAAAATACTATACTCACCTCAAGCAGTGGCTCCCGCGTCTTCTTGCTTCTGCCCGCGCTTCCAGGTTCAAAGAGCAATAAGCGCTGGGGTTTTCTTTTGGCCACATCGCTCCACCGGACGGAGGCCCCTGCCCGACTCCGGAAGGCCGCAGGGGCACGGCCCTCCAAGCAACGGGAGCCAGATAGAAACTGTCCACGGGCCCCCTGTTGCTGACCCCTGCCCTACAAAATAATTGACTGTTTCTCTTTAAATGGGCACAAGCACAGCAGTAATATTCCAATTCACATCACAGTTCTATTCCTATCTTGTATAAATGGGAACAAAAATACTTCTCTGGATGTCTGGTTTTAGGAAAAATGTGGACCTTAGCAAAAATTAAAGCTGGGACCCCTACTTCTGAAGTATTTTAATGTACACACAGCTAATTTAGAAGATGGTGTGCATGGTGATTAAGCATTAGTTAAGTACTTGGAGATGCTTAGCTATGATTTAATTATAATAAACACAAAAATCCCAAAGTGTACTTCCACTATTTTGTTATATTTGGAACTGTGTTATCCTAAAGACAATGTCAGGATCAGTGGATCCTCTGGACCACAGCTGGAGAGGGTACTAGGCAACACCTGGGACCGGAGTCTAAGTGCCACCTGGTTTTCACCAAAGCGGGTTGGTCTTGCTGCGGCAGGATACCACCAGGTCGTTCCCAGGTGCGACTAGCCCGTGGTGGCAGCCGAGGTCGAGGTACCTTAGCGGAAGACAGTCTCATGGTCAGGTCCAGGCACGGGGTCAGGGAAAGCAGCAGAGATGCAAGGTCAAGTCCAAATCCGGGGTCAGCAACAGGAGGTCCTAGCAGATGGGAACGGGAACACAGGCACACAGGACACAGCAACATTTAGGAACTTGGGTAACACAGCAACACGGAGGAAGTCGGGTAACACAGCAACACGGAGAAGTCGGGTAACACAGCAACACGGAGGAATGCGGGTAGCACAGCAACACGGAGGAACTCGGGAAACACAGCATTACGGAGGTAACACAGGACTGAGGAGCAGGAACGCAGGAATACACAGTAATGAAGGAACAATCGCTAGGAAGCTTTCTTTCAGGCTGTGAGGCACAAAGATCCGGCAGAGCAGGAAGGGAGGTGCCGGATAATAAGGTGGAGGTTTTCAGCCAGCGCACTATACAGCGGTGCGCTGGCTCTTTAAATTTTCGGCAGCCGACACGCGCCCTAGGAGGCGGGGACAGGCGTGCACTGCAGTCCGGAGAAAAGCAGGATCAGGGAGAGGTGAGTGAGACCGCGAGGCTGCAGCGGGGGCACACAGAGGACCACGGGTGCGCCCATGATCCGAGACAGGGATCGCAGGAGCACCCGTGACAGACAAGAAAATTGTTTAACATGTGGCTGGGAAGCACTACCCTACAATGTTGATGCAATTGGCCTAAATTAAGAAAAATAAATCCTGATTCCAAAACGGCAGTGAGAATAACTCCCTTGATCAACATCAAATTAAGAAAATGTTTAGTTTTCTTAACCCATTATTTTGTCTGCTCTCTAGAAGGCATTCATCTTGAGCATGTACAAGTTATCAGCTATTACAACATACTGCTCCAGAGAATTCCGTAGTCTCTTACTGTAAATAATCACTGTATATATAGCGATGGTACAACTGCCACTTCTCTAAGCTAAGAGTATTTCCCTTGTCTTGCCCACAGAAGTAGGTATAAAAAGATCTTTAGAAAGATATCTGGACTGTCCATTCAAATCAGATTTCTGCATGGGCCCCCCCTTCCCCTTAAAATATATATATGGCAGGCACACATCTGGCGCGCTGGAGAGGAGAGGTGAGAGCGGCTCAGCCCTCCTCTCTCCATAGAGACTAGAGCCGCATGGCCATTCTTACGGCCAAAGATTGAAACAGTGAGTACACGTTGTGCTCGCCGTACCGAGCCCAGGCGGTATAGAGGCCTACGGGGGAAGTATATCCAGCAGCAAATTTGCAGTCAGAAATACGTCCCCCATATGTTCTTGTGAATGTACCCCTATACAGACATGTTTATAAAATTACACACATTTATACACTGATATATAGACACCTTTATATACACACACATAAAGTTCCACTATACGTATAATCACACCCATATACATAGAAGTATACACTTATACACACATTTATGCACTCATATACATTTATACACTAATACATAATACATATATACAAACTCATTCAGTATATACCCACATACAGTATACACATTATATACATATACAATACATATATATACACTCACCGGCCACTTTATTAGGTACACCATGCTAGTAACGGGTTGGACCCCCTTTTGCCTTCAGAACTGCCTCAATTCTTCGTGGCATAGATTCAACAAGGTGCTGGAAGCATTCCTCAGAGATTTTGGTCCATATTGACATGATGGCATCACACAGTTGCCGCAGTTTTGTCGGCTGCACATCCATGATGCGAATCTCCCGTTCCACCACATCCCAAAGATGCTCTATTGGATTGAGATCTGGTGACTGTGGAGGCCATTTGAGTACAGTGAACTCATTGTCATGTTCAAGAAACCAGTCTGAGATGATTCCAGCTTTATGACATGGCGCATTATCCTGCTGAAAGTAGCCATCAGATGTTGGGTACATTGTGGTCATAAAGGGATGGACATGGTCAGCAACAATACTCAGGTAGGCTGTGGCGTTGCAACGATGCTCAATTGGTACCAAGGGGCCCAAAGAGTGCCAAGAAAATATTCCCCACACCATGACACCACCACCACCAGCTTGACCGTGATACAATGCAGGTGGATCATGCTTCATGTTGTTGACACGCCAAATTCTGACCCTACCATCCGAATGTCGCAGCAGAAATCGAGACTCATCAACCAGGCAACGTTTTTCAATCTTCTATCTGTCCAATTTCGGATGACTTTGCAAATTGTAGCCTCAGTTTTCCTGTTCTTACTTAAGGAGTGGCACCCGTGTGGTCTTCCTGCTGCTGTAGACCATCTGCCTCAAAGTTCGACGTACTGTGCGTTCAGATGCTCTTCTGCTAACCTTGGTTGTAACGAGTGGCGATTTGATCACTGTTGCCTTTCTATCAGCTCGAACCATGTCTGCCCTTCTCCTCTGACCTCTGGCATCAACAGGCATTTCCGCCCACAGAACTGCCGCTCACTGGATGTTTTTTATTTTTTTCGGACCATTCTCTGTAAACCCTAGAGATGGTTGTGCATAAAAATCCCAGTATAATCAGCAGTTTCTAAATACTCACCAGCCTCTGGCACCAACAACCATGCCACGTTCACAGCACTCAAATCACCTTTCTTTCCCCATACTGATGCTCGGTTTGAACTGCAGGAGATGTCTGGACCATTCCACATGCCTAAATGCACTGAATTGCCGCCATGTGATGGCTGATTAGAAATTAAGTGTTAACGGCAGTTGGACAGGTGTACCTATAAGTGGCCGGTGATATAGATATATATATACATATATATTTATATATACACACACCAATACACTACGTATACACTGACCATATATACCATATCATGCCGATAAAAACACCATACACACACATGCTGATACATAAAAATATACACACATACAGCAATAAACACACATTCAGTATATACAGCATACATACTTACCATATACAAAACACACTACATCATATACATTTATATTTAAATGTGCACATATATATGCTTTATAAATCAGTATTTTGCTTCTATGGCATTTATACACAGTATATAAACAGTGTATACTTATATCTACATATATACACAGTAGATGCATATATACACATATACATAGTATTAAAACATATACACAGTACATACACATATACACAGTATATATATATATATATACAGAATATGCATATGCATATAAACAGTATATACATATATACACACAGTATATGCATATATACACACAGTATATACATATATACACAGTCTACACATAAATACACACACAATATGCATATATAAACAGTATATATACATATGTACAAAGTATATATACAGTATATACATTATATATATATATATATATATATATACACAGTATATGCATATAAATACATATATACACACAAATAAATACATCTGTATATACTTACCTTTCAAGAAGTTTGGGGGCTGTATTGGCGTCAGGCGGTGTTCAGTGGGTGTCCGTGACATTCAGACGCAGGGGGGGGCAACCGTGGTGGCGCGATGCGAAGCGGCGGGGCGTGGTGGTAGATGAGCGGAGCGGGTCATAGAGGTGGTAAGCGGTCATTGAGATGAGCGGGCGGGTCAGGGAGATGAGCTAGCAGGTGATCCAGGAAAGAGTTGGGCGGACCAGGAGAGATGTGGGCAGCGGCCGGAACACAGAGGGAGGGGTCTGGGGGGCACGATCCGGCAGGCACCTGGCAGTTCAGCCCCAGACCATTTACCCCCTGCCATGGCAAAGCACGGCAGGGAGTGGGACCGTGCATCCCCGGGCCCCTGAACCTCATGGGCCCCGTAGCAGTCGATACGGGTGCTACTGCGGTAGTTACGCCCCTTATTCAAATATTTAGCCCCTGTCTATTGTACATTGTATTCTAATCCACCCATTCTCTTAAAAAGATTAGTTTCCTTTTTCTGCACCAATTTAAGTTCAACTATGTCCTTTTTACTTTTATAGGTTAACCAAATAACAGGTAGAAGGAAGGAGAGATTGACAGGCAAAATAATTGGCACAATCACATACTCATGGTATAAAACAAATACAGGTGAGTCAGGTAGTTATTTAAGGTCTAGCTATACCTATGGAAAACCATGAAAGATCAGTCCAGAACTCATAGAACAATAATAACTCCAGAATGGGTTCCAGTAATGAGCTGGAGAATATAACAATGGAACAGAACATAATGATACACCCTGTGTCATCTCTAGCAGAGAGGCGCATAAGTTGCAATTATCTGTGTAGGATTGGCATTTGGTTTGGTCAAAATTCGACCAGGTTCGCCGAATTTTCTGAAAAAATTTGATTCAACCCGATCTAATCATATCGAATCACGTTAAAAAAACAGGTATTTCCTGGCTGCAGAGAGCTTGTAGTTTGTTGTAGAATGTTGTGCCATGCTTAAATATGCATAGGGAGCGTGGTTTGGTCTTCAAACATTGCTGTGTTTTAGTATGATACGCACATGAATCGCTTCACTCTTCAATTCCATGGGCACTTACATAGGCCAACTTCACCAAATAAGCAAAGCGGGAACACAGACTGACAAGGTAACGTCTGTGCCAGCTCAAAATGACTGAGCTGAGGGCCAAGATCCCACTATAACATCAAAGAGTGCTCTCTTTTTACACTGACATCAGATGATTCCATAGATTAAGACAGAACCTGTTGTGTTAAACGCGGGTACATGTAGAGCCCCCCCAAAAGAGTGCAGAGGGTGTGGGCAGTAATTCTGCATTGATGTCACTGATCATTTTACCCTGCATTTCGTCCGTCAATGTCTGCTTTCAATTGGTCATTAATCCATCATCAGTATTGCTAATGCCAAAAACAAACAGGAGTGGATCCAAAACAGAGATGACCAGTAAATTGGATATTTGCATGTCCTCTGTGTCCTGTATCCACTCCTTCTTTAGGCTATTAATCCTTAGGCTTTTCATTCCGCCAGTTAGTTGGTCTCTCTTAGATCAGAGTTGAATAGCCTCCTAGCGCACTTAGCAACAGAGATAATCACGATCTTAGCTCTTTTAGCAAGAAATGCATGGAAGACAATGTGCGTCTTATTATTGAGGTTGTCTTGCTAGGAAAATGAGTTAGGACACAAAATAACGGTGTTCCTACATTAAGTCAGATGGTTTCTATTAGATCTAAGCAGAATAAACTGCTAGCTCATTCAGCAACAGAGATAATCAAGAACTTAGCTCCTTTAGCAAGAAATGCATGGAACACAATGTGCGTCTTATCATTGAGGTTGTCTTGCTAGGAAAATTAGTTAGGACACAAAATAACGCTGTTCCTACATGAAGTTAGTTGGTCTCTTTTAGATCTGAGCAGAATAACCTGTTAGCTCATTCAGCAACAGAGATAATCACGATCTTAGCTCTTTTAGCAAGAAATGCATGGAAAACAGTGTGCTTCTTATCATTGAGGTTGTCTTGTTAGTAAAATGAGTTACGAGACAAAAAAACTGTGTTTCTACATTAAGTTAGTGTGTCTCTTTTAGATCGGAGTTGAATAGCCTCCTAGTTCATTCAGCAACAGAGATAATCACGATCTTAGCTCTTTTAGCAAGAAATGCATGGAAAACAGTGTGCGTCTTATCATTGAGGTTGTCTTGTTAGGAAAATGAGTTAGGAGACAAAGTAACGGTGTTCCTACATGAAGTTAGTGAGTCTCCTTAGATTAGAGTTGAATAGCGTCCTAGCTCATTCAGCAACAGAGACAATCACGATCTTAGCTCTTTTAGCAGAAATGCATTGAAAACAGTGTGCGTCTTATCATTGAGGTTGTCTTGTTAGGAAAATGAGTTAGGAGAAAAGAACGGTGTCCTACATGAAGTTAGTGAGTCTCTCTAGATTAGAGTTGAATAGCGTCCTAGCTCATTCAGCAACAGAGACAATCACGATCTTAGCTCTTTTAGCCAGAAATGCATTGAAACAGTGTGCGTCTTATCATTGAGGTTGTCTTGTTAGGAAAATGAGTTAGGAGGAAAGTAACGGTGTTCCTACATGAAGTTAGTGAGTCTCTCTTAGATTAGAGTTGAATAGCGTCCTAGCTCATTCAGCAACAGAGACAATCACGATCTTAGCTCTTTTAGCCAGAAATGCATTGAAACAGTGTGCGTCTTATCATTGAGGTTGTCTTGTTAGGAAAATGAGTTAGGAGACAAAGTAACGGTGTTCCTACATGAAGTTAGTGAGTCTCTCTCTAGATTAGAGTTGAATAGCGTCCTAGCTCATTCAGCAACAGAGACAATCACGATCTTAGCTCTTTTAGCCAGAAATGCATTGAAAACAGTGTGCGTCTTATCATTGAGGTTGTCTTGTTAGGAAAATGAGTTAGGAGACAAAGAACGGTGTTCCTACATGAAGTTAGTGAGTCTCTCTTAGATTAGAGTTGAATAGCGTCCTAGCTCATCAGCAACAGAGACAATCACGATCTTAGCTCTTTTAGCTAGAAATGCATTGAAAACAGTGTGCGTCTTATCATTAGGTGTCGTTAGGAAAATGAGTTAGGAGACAAAAGAACTGTGTCCTACATGAAGTTAGTGAGTCTCTCTAGATTGAGGTTGAATAGCGTCCTAGCTCATTCAGCAACAGAGACAATCACGATTTAGCTCTTTTAGCCAGAAATGCATTGAAACAGTGTGCGTCTTATCATTGAGGTTGTCTTGTTAGGAAAATGAGTTAGGAGACAAAGTAACGGTGTTCCTACATGAAGTTAGTGAGTCTCTCTTAGATTAGAGTTGAATAGCGTCCTAGCTCATTCAGCAACAGAGACAATCACGATCTTAGCTCTTTTAGCCGAAATGCATTGAAACAGTGTGCGTCTTATCATTGAGGTGTCTTGTTAGGAAAATGAGTTAGGAGACAAAGTAACGGTGTTCCTACATGAAGTTAGTGAGTCTCTCTAGATTAGAGTTGAATAGCGTCCTAGCTCATTCAGCAACAGAGACAATCACGATCTTAGCTCTTTTAGCCAGAAATGCATTGAAACAGTGTGCGTCTTACATTGAGGTTGTCTTGTTAGGAAAATGAGTTAGGAGACAAAGTAACGGTGTTCCTACATGAAGTTAGTGAGTCTCTCTTAGATTAGAGTTGAATAGCGTCCTAGCTCATTCAGCGACAGAGACAATCAGATCTAGCTCTTTTAGCCAGAATGCATTGAAAACAGTGTGCGTTTATCATTGAGGTTGTCTTGTTAGGAAAATGAGTTAGGAGACAAAGAACGGTGTTCCTACATAAGTTAGTGAGTCTCTTAGATTAGAGTTGAATAGCGTCCTAGCTCATTCAGCAACAGAGACAATCACGATCTTAGCTCTTTTAGCCAGAAATGCATTGAAAACAGTTGCGTCTTATCATTGAGGTTGTCTTGTTAGGAAAATGAGTTAGGAGACAATGTAACGGTGTTCCTACATGAAGTTAGTGAGTCTCTTTTAGATCGAAGTTGAATAGCCTCCTTGCTCATTCAGCAACAGAGATAATCACGATCTTAGCTCTTTTAGCAAGAAATGCCTGAAAAACAATGTGCGTCTTATCATTGAGGTTCTCTTGTTAAAAAAAAGAGTTAGGAGACAAAGTAACGGTGTTTCTACATGAAGTTAGTTGGTCTCTTTTAGTTGAATAGCCTCCTAGCTCATTCAGCAACAGAGATAATCACGATCTTAGCTCTTTTAGCAAGAAATGCATGAAAAACAATGTGCGTCTTATCATTGAGGTTGTCTGGTTAGGAAAATGAGTTAGGAGGCAAAATAACGGTGTTTCTACATTATCTTAGTTGGTCTCTTTTAGATCGGAGTTGAATAGCCTCCTAGCTCATTCAGCAACAGAGATAATCACGATCTTAGCTCTTTTAGCAAGAATTGCATGGAAAACAGTGTGCGTCTTATCATTGAGGTTGTCTTGTTAGGAAAATGAGTTAGGAGACAAAGTAACGGTGTTCCTACATGAAGTTAGTGAGTCTCTCTTAGATAAGAGTTGAATAGCGTCCTACCTCATTCAGCAACAGAGATAATCACGATCTTAGCTCTTTTAGCAAGAAATGCATGGAAAACAGTGTTCGTCTTATCATTGAGGTTGTCTTGTTAGGAAAATGAGTTAGGAGACAAAATAACGGTGTTTCTACATTAAGTTAGTGTGTCTCTTTTAGAGCGGAGTTTAATAGCCTCCTAGCTCATTCAGCAACAGAGATAATCACGATCTTAGCTCTTTTAGCAAGAATTGCATGGAAAACAGTGTGCGTCTTATCATTGAGGTTCTCTTGTTAGGAAAATGAGATAGGAGGCAAAATAACAGTGTTTCTACATTAACTTAGTTGGTCTCTTTTAGATCTAAGTTGAATAGCCTCCTAGCTCATTCAGCAACAGAGATAATCACGATCTTAGCTCTTTTAGCAAGAAATGCCTGGAAAACAGTGTGCGTCTTATCATTGAGGTTCTCTTGTTAAAAAAAAGAGTTAGGATACAAAGTAACGGTGTTTCTACATGAAGTTAGTTGGTCTCTTTTAGTTGAATAGCCTCCTAGCTCATTCAGCAACAGAGATAATCACGATCTTAGCTCTTTTAGCAAGAAATGCATGAAAAACAATGTGCGTCTTATCATTTAGGTTGTCTGGTTAGGAAAATGAGTTAGGAGGCAAAATAACGGTGTTTCTACATTAACTTAGTTGGTCTCTTTTAGATCGGAGTTGAATAGCCTCCTAGCTCATTCAGCAACAGAGATAATCACGATCTTAGCTTTTTTAGCAAGAAATGCATGAAAAACAATGTGCGTCTCATCATTGAGGTTGTCTGGTGGTTAGGAAAATGAGTTAGGAGGCAAAATAACGGTGTTTCTACATTAACTTAGTTGGTCTCTTTTAGATCGGAGTTGAATAGCCTCCTAGCTCATTCAGCAACAGAGATAATCACGATCTTAGCTCTTTTAGCTAGAAATGCATGGAAAACAGTGTGTGTCTTATCATTGAGGTTGTCTTGTTAGAAAAATGAGTTAGGAGACAAAGTACTACATGAAGTTAGTGAGTCTCTCTTAGATTAGAGTAGAATAGCGTCCTACCTCATTCAGCAACAGAGATAATCACGATCTTAGCTCTTTTAGCAAGAAATGCATGGAAAACAGTGTTCGTCTTATCATTGAGGTTGTCTTGTTAGGAAAATGAGTTAGGAGACAAAATAACGGTGTTTCTACATTAAGTTAGTGTGTCTCTTTTAGATCGGAGTTGAATAGCCTCCTAGCTCATTCAGCAACAGAGATAATCACGATCTTAGCTCTTTTAGCTAGAAATGCATGGAAAACAGTGTGCGTCTTATCATTGAGGTTGTCTGGTTAGGAAAATGAGTTAGGAGACAAAATAACGGTGTTTCTACATTAACTTAGTTGGTCTCTTTTAGATCGGAGTTGAATAGCCTCCTAGCTCATTCAGCAACAGAGATAATCACGATATTAACAGCACTTCTAAGAACCTTTGTATAAAATCAAGTGTAGTACTGTTCTTATAAGTAATTGGCTTGGTTATTGCAGGTGAGGGGAATGTAAACAGATGCGCAAGAAGCGCTGGAATAATATCAGTAAATGATAAAAGTTGGGCAGTATATTTTGTTGATAACACAGCAGGGTGAAGACAAAGTTAACAAGTTTGATGAGGAAGCCATGAAAACAACCCAAAATTCTGCCTGACACAGCTTGTTTGCTAAGGGGACGATGTATGGAGGCAGTAAGGTAGTAGTAGATTAAAGGTGCTGCAGTTAAAACTATGTTAGTTGGATCTTGGGATGGAACTGGCGGTCCGCTGCAAGGCGAGCTTTCTCCTGTCCAAGACCTTGCCTCTTGGCTCCTCCCCACCCAAAATGGGCCCTGGGGCCAGAAGCGTTTACTTTGAAAAAATTATAATTTTCAAAGCAGGCGGAGGCTACAAACAGCTTTTCTAAGAACCTTTTGTATAAGATCAAGTGTAGTACTGTTCTTATAAGTAATTGGCTTGGTTATGGCGGGTGAGAGGAATGTAAACAGATGCGCAAGAAGCGCTGAAATAATATCGGTAAATGATAAAAGTTTGGCAGTATATTTTGTGGATAACACAGCAGGGTGGCGACAAAGTTAACAAGTCTTGCCACACAGCTCCCCTCACCAGCTGTCTCCATGGCAAGTGGTGTAAAGAAGGCCCTGTGATGAGCTGTACTAAGCCGGGTAGCGGGTAGGAGAAGCGCGATCAGGCGCGTTCCGACGCGGTCCGAGACGGTGGAGAGCAGGGACCGAGGATCCAACATTTGATGCAGCAGGAACGGCAGCGGCGATACCTGGAGTAAGAGTGGGACCGTCTGGCGGCTGAAGCGTGAGGGGATGCGGCGCTAGTGGTGTGTGTCATCCAAGTCACGGCGCCACGGGCTGGCCTAGAAGCTGAGCCTCGAGGTACACTATATGGAGCCGCAGCAATCTTGGAAGGTGCCCATTTGTGGATGGATCCGTAGAAGTCCGATTTGATGAAAGTCATTGGAAGAGCCGGGATTGGTGAGATATCTCATAAATATCCTAGGCTCGATCCCTAACTAACTACTTACTAACCAAGGCTAAAGTTTTCAGTTTTCTGCTTCTCCTCCTTGTCCTTTTCGGTGGATTATCTTACATATCTATTACTAATGATTATTAACTGACTAACTGACTGCTATTACTACTACTTTGAATACCTCTAACTGATTGCCGGTGAAATCTGGAGTAAAGTATTCGTTTCCTCATGAGGTCTTAGGAAGGAAGCATTGTAGGTGCTGGGACTTCGACGCGAGTATATATAAGGAAATAGTTGTAATCAAACTAAACTCTAGTAGGCGGTGTCTAAACAATAACCTTTTTTCGCTTATATCTGGATTAAGTAACTACTACCAAGGCCCTACCTAGCGATCTTTGAACGATATATTTGTGTATTGCATAATATTCTGTGGGTTATAGCTCAGCTGGGCCGATTAGATGCATTAATGCTAATGAGATACTGAGTTTATACTGTTATATTGCATTATACTTGTTATATTGTTGTATCAGATTCTGTTATGGTTGATTGGGGGTGAAGTAAGGGGGTAAAATGGGCCCAAAAAATGCGGCAAGGAAGTCCATGGGGTCCCCTAAAGAAAAAGGCAGTAGTAAGGGAGAGAATATGGCCAAACTGGATAAATTATGGAAAACTCCCCCTGTTAAAACCCGGGCTGGGCCTAGCGCGCAAAAGAGCTCAGTAAATGAAATCCAAGATATGAAAAACAAATTTCATGGGTCCAGATATTCTCTGTTAGAGGGCGAGGAACAAATAGAAGAAGACTCAGACGATGGGGGGAGACAACCTAATGCTAAAAGAAATCTTAGCTTCCATTAAAACGTGCAATGCAGCGGTAGTTGAATTAACGGATCAAGTGGGAGGTTTAAGAAATGATATGTCACTATTAAGAGAAGATCTGAATAAAGTCAGGGATAGACAGAAAACTACGGAAGAGAAGGTGCAAAAGCTGGAGAAAGAAATGGGTTCTTTTAAAAAAATAACAAACAACCTTAGTCAAGAGAATGAAAATTTAAGGGTGAAAATAGCTGAGTTGGAGGACCGTTCTAGAAGATCCAATTTAAGAATTATCGGGGTTCCAGAGAAGGTAGAGGGGGCCAATCGTGTTAATTATGTGAAAGAGTGGCTTGTTAAGACTATTGGAAAGGAACATCTATCCGCAAACTTTGATGTGGAACGTGCGCATAGGATTCCAGGTACTCCGCACATTCCTGGAAATTCTCCACGAACAATCATCTGTAAAACAGTCCTATCTAGGGACCGGGATACTATTTTAAGGAGAGCATGTGAGATAAAAGAACTATCAATTGACAGTTCAAAGGTTGCTCTTTATCCTGACTTCTCTAGGGATACCTTACAAAAAAGGAAGAGCTTTGTGGAAGTAAAAAGGAGGTTAAGGGATAAAGGTATCCTATATTCCCAGATTTTTCCAGTGAAATTGAAAATCATATATCAGGGCCAGTCTTATTTTTTCAGTTCCCCAGAACAAACTTTGGATTGGATGGATTCTAAGGGACTGCAAAAAAAAAAAAAAAGGTTTAAATATGGTTGACGTGGAAACAGACGTGGTGGGGGGAGGGAGGTGGCTCTAGTAGGTAGAGTTCTATATGGATATAGAACAGGAGAGGGAAGGGGGGGGGGGTTCCCTGTGCTGGGGGCTAAAAGTTATACTTATGAAAGGTGTATATTCTGAACCATGGGTAGGTGACGTGGTGGGCAACGGGTATGAGGTTGAGCAATGGGTACGAGGCTGATTGCTTGGAACATCAGAGGAATAAAAGACCGAACTAAACGCTGTATCATTTTTTATTATATTGCAAAACAGTTACCAGCTATTGTTATTTTAGTGGAGACCCATTTTGTAAAAGATTCTCTGTACTTACTTAAAAAAAGATGGGTGGGCCAGTCGTATAGTTCGGTCTTTTCTTCCTATGCGAGAGGAGTGTCCATTTTGCTACATAGATCTATTGAATTTAAGTTACTGGAATCCGCATGTGATAAGGAGGGACGCTATGTCTTTTTATGTGGAATACTGGAGGGGAAAATATGTGTGGTGGCAGGGCCGTATTTACCACCTCCGTTTTGCTATAATGTTCTGAGGAAAATAGTACAATTTATATCCAAGGTCGGAGAATGCCCGGTATGGATTATGGGGGATTTTAATGCCGTTTTTTCCAACACCAAAGACCGAATAGGTAAAAACATTCCAATGCATGTGAGCCAGATCGAAAACTGGTCTATATAGATTCTGTGAGGAAGTGGTTCTTATAGATGTTTGGCGGAAACTGAAGGGGGATGTACCTGCATACTCTTGCTATAATCGTACCCATAAATCGTTCTCTAGAATAGACCTAGCATTGGTAAATGAATTAGCAATTGGTCATACTGTGAGAATGCGGTATGATAACCGCATTATCTCAGATCATTCACCGGTAGTTATTGATCTATTGAGGACTAACAGTAAGGGTACAACATACTGGAAATGCAATCCACACTGGTTGACGTTAATATCAGATGAGGATAAGATAAAGAAGGAGCTGAGATGGATTATCGAGTCCAATGGTCATATAAAAGATATGGGCCTATTTTGGGATACTCTAAAATCATGCTTAAGAGGATTACTAAACTCAGAAATTATCTACATGCGTAAACAATTTGCTAGAAGGGAAAAGTTGAGGGAGGGAGGAGTTGAAGGAGGAGGTTAAAAAAAGAGAAAGAGAGGTACAGATCAATAGGACCCAAAATACTCTGGAAAGCTACAATAAGGCGCAGGAAGAGTATAATACGCATTTGACCAATAAGGCACTTCAAAAGCAATTTTTCCTAGACCTAAAAGGACAGTGTGAATGTGGGCTAAATTCGAAAGGGTTGATATATAAGATCAAGAAACAACAGGAGTTAACTAGAATTAAAGCTATCAATGATGGTTTTGGGGGAGTTGTAACAAAAGAAGAAGATATGAAGGAAATCTTTCTACAATGCTATAAAAACATTTATACTTCAGACCTGGAGGCCCCGATACAGGAGATTAAGGAATATTTAGGGAGTTTACACCTGCCAGAGTTGGGAAGTGAAGAGAGGAATGTCCTATCGGGTCCAATAACAACTCTGGAGCTTGAGGAAACTATAGCCTCATGCAAAGGTAATTAGATGCATCGAATGCTTTTGACAGGGTGGAGTGGGCCTTCCTCTGGGATGCCCCCTGTCTCCATTGCTATTTGCAATCTTTATTGAACCTTTGGCAGCAAGAATAAGGGCAATGAAAGAGATAGATGAAGGCGAGCTAGATAAGATTATGTTGTTTGCAGACGATATTCTGCTAGTCTTGAAAGATTCAGAAACATCAGTCCCCATGGCCTTGAGAGTTGTCAGAGAATTTGGTGAAGTATCAGGGTTTGAGATGAATCTGCAGAAGTCGAGTATGACTCAGTTGGAAGAATATTGGCCAGAGAGACCTGAACTAATGGAAATAAAAATGATACGCACATTCGATTATTTAGGACTACGAATTAGCCCAAAAATTAGGTTGAATCTGGCCCCGCTATTGTCTAAAATTAAATTAAAAATTAATACCTGGGCATCTCTTAACCAAACTTAATCTCTTAATCTCTTAACCATCTCTTAACCAAACCCTTAACCTTAACCTTAACCTTAATCTCTTAACCATCTCTTAACCAAACCCTTAACCAAAGCAGAAAGAGTAGTACTGACAGAAAGCATTATTTTGCCCCAACTCCTCTATGTGATAAGCAATTGCCCTTGCTGGTTAGATAAAAAGTGGTTCGGATATATAAGGGCCATAATAGATAGATTGATATGGGGAAGAAAGAAGGTCCGTATCAAGCAAGAAGTACTTGCTATTCCCGCCTTTTTCCACTACTTTTTGGCAGCACAGATTCAATTTATTTTGGAAAATAAGAGAAGTGAAATCTTCCTGACCTTGATGGAGTTGGTGAAGGGAAGGTATGACTCTCTGCTTTCTTTAACCCCTTAACGCTCTGTGCCGTAGCTCCACGGCGCAGAGGTATAAGGGATGTATGAAGAGGGCTCACAGGCTGAGTCCTCTTCATACAGAGGTGGGGGTTTTTGCATTTTGCACAAAACCCCCACCGCTAATAACCGCGGTCGGTGCTTGCACCGATCGCAGCTATTAACCCTCTGGCGCCGCCATCTTTTTTCCGATCGCCACGCCCCCGAACGTCATCAGGGGGCGGCGATCGGTTACCATGGTAGCCTCGGGTCTTCTTTTGACACGAGGCTCCATGGCTTATGCAGGTTCATTACAATGAGCCAGTGGCTCATTGTAATGTATGACCTGCAAAAATGCCATATATTGCAATACTGTAGTATTGCAGTATATGGTAGGAGCGATCTGACCATCTAGGGTTAATGTACCCTAGATAGTCTAAAAAGTAGTGAAAAAAAAATAAAAAAAAAAGTTTAAAAAATAAAAAAAATTAATAAAATATTAAAAGTTCAAATCACCCCCCTTTCCCTAGAACGGATATAAAACATAACAAACAGTAAAAATCACAACATGTTAAGGCCTACGAAGCACTTGTTAAAGCCCGGACAGGACTTGTTAAGGCCCGGGAAGGACTTGTTAATTCCGGGGCAGGACTTGTAAAGCATCTGGAAGGTCTTGTTAAGGCCCTAAAAGGACTTGTTAAGGCCCAGGCAAGAATTGTTAAGGCCTTGTAAAAACTTGATAAGGCCCGGCAGTACTAGTTACGGCCCGGGCAGGACTTGTTAAGCCCCTGGCAAGACTTGTTAAGGCCCGTGAAGGACTTGTTAAGGCACTTGTATGACTTGTTTTAAGGCCTGTGCAGGACTTGTTAAGGCCCAAGATGGACTTGTTAAGGTCCGTGAAGGACTTGCTATGTCCCGCGCAATACTTGTTAAGGCCCGGGCAGGACTTTTTAAGGCCCAGGAAGGACTTGTTGAGGCCGGGGAAGAAAGTGTTTTGGCCCAGGAATGACTTGTTAAGGCCCGGGAAGGATTTGTTAAGGACCGGGCAGGACTTGTTAAGGCCAGGGCAGGACTTGTTAAGGCCCAGGAAGGACTTTTAAAGGCCCAGGAAAGACTCGTTAAGTCCTGGCAGTACTAGTTAAGGGCCTTAACATGTCCTGCCCTGGCCTTAACAACTCATGCCGGGTTATTCACAAATCCTTACCAGGCCTTAACAAGTGCTGTACGGGCCTTTTCATGTCCTTCCCTGGCCTTAAGAAATCCTGCCTTAACCTTCAAAAGTCCTGCTCGGGCCTGAACAAGTCCTGCACGGGCCTTAACCAGTCTTGCACAGGCCTTAACAAGTCCTTCCCTGGCCTTAGCAAGTCCTTACCGGGACTTAGAAAGTCCTGCCCGGCCCTTATCAAGTACTTCCTGGGCCTTAACAAGTCCTTCCCGGGCCTTAACACGTCCTGCTCCAGCCTCAACAAGTCCTTCCCGGGCTTTAACAAATATTTAAATGGCCTTAACACGTCCTGCCCGGACAGTGCTTGATAAGACCCGCGAAGCACTTGTTAAGGCCCGAGCAGGACTTGTTAAGGCCCGGGCAGGACTTGTTAAGGCTCAGGAAGTACTTGATAAGGGCCGGGCAGGACTTACTAAGTCCCGGTAAGGACTTGCTAAGGCCAGGGAAGGACTTGTTATGGCCCGGGAAGGACTTGTTAAGACCCGGGATGTACTTGTAAAGTCCTGGGCAGGACTTGTTTAGGACCGGGAAGGACTTGTTAAGTCTTTGGAAGGTCTTGATAATGCCCAGGAAGAACTTGGTAAGGCCCGTTAGTACTTGTTAAGGCTCGGACAGTGTTTGATAAAGCCTGGGAAGGACTTTTTAAGGCCATGGAAGGAAGGCCTTAACAATTCCTTCCCGGGCTTTAACAAGTCATTCGTGGGCCTTATCAAGCACTGTCCAGGCCTAACAAGTCCTGCAAGGGCCTTAGCAAGTCCTTCCCGGGAATTATTAAGGCCCGTGAAGGACTTATTAAGGTACTGGCAGGACTTGTTCAGGCCTGAGCAGGATTTGTTAGGGCCTGAGCAGGACTTGTTAGGGCCCTGGAAGGACTTGAAAAGGCCCGAGCAGGACTTGTTAATGCCCGGGCAGGACTTGTTAAGGATCTGGAAGGTCTTGTTAAGGCCCTGGAAGGACTTTTTAAGGCCCGGGTAAGAATTGTTAAGGCCTTGGAATAACTTGATAAGGCCCGGCAGTACTAGTTAAGGCCCAATAACGACTAGTTAAGGCCAGGACAGGACTTGCTAAGGCCCGGGATGGACTTGTTAAGGTCCGTGAAGGACTTGCTATGTCCCGCGCAAGACTTGTTAAGGCGCCGGGCGGGATTCGGTAAGGCCCCGGCAGGACTTGTTGAGGCCCGGGAAGCACTTGTTAAGGCCCTGGAAGGACTTACTAAGGCCCGGGAAGAAAGTGTTTTGGCACAGGAATGACTTGTTAAGGCCCGGGAAGGATTTGTTAAGGCCCGGGCAGGACTTGTTAAGGCCAGGGCACGACTTGTTAAGGCCCAGGAAGGACTTGTTAAGGCCCGGGAAAGACTTGTTAAGGCCTGGCAGTACTAGTTAAGGGCCTTAACATGTCCTGCCCTGGCCTTAACAACTCCTGCCAGGCTATTCACAAGTCCTTCCGGGGCCTTAACAAGTCCTGTACGGGCCTTTTCATGTCCTTCCCGAGCCTTATCAAATCCTGCCAGTGCCGTAACAAGTCCTACTCAGCCTTAACAAGTCCTTCCCGGGCCTTAACCTTGTTTTCCATGCATTTCTTGCTAAAGGAGCTAAGTTCGTGATTATCTCTGTTGCTGAATGAGCTAGCAGGTTATTCTGCCCAGATCTAAAAGAGACCAACTGACTTCATGTAGAAACACTGTTACTTTGGCTCCTAACTCATTTTCCTAACCAGACGACCTCAATGATAAGACGCACATTGTTTTTCATGCATTTCTTGCTAAAGGAGCTAAGTTCTTTAGACCTAAGCAGAATAAACTGCTAGCTCATTTAGCAACTGATATTTTCACGAACTTAGCTCCTTTAGCAAGAAATGCATGAAAAGCAATGTGCATCTTATCATTGAGGTTGTCCTGTTAGGAAAACGAGTTAGGAGGCAAAGTAACGGTGTTTCTACATGAAGTTAGTTGGTCTCTCATAGACCAGAGATGAATAGCCTCCTAGCGCATTCAGCAACAGAGATCATCACGAACTTTGCTCCTTTAGCAAGAAATGCATGGAAAACAATGTGCGTCTTATCATTGAGGTTGTCTTGTTAGGAAAATGAGTTAGGAGACAAAGTAACGGTGTTCCTACATGAAGTTATTGATTCTCTCTCAGATCGGAGTTGAATAGCCTCCTAGCTCATTCAGCAACAGAGATAATCACGATCTTAGCTCTTTTAGCAAGAAATGCATGGAAAACGATGTGCGTCTTATCATTGAGGTTGCCTTGTTAGAAAAACAAGTTAGGAGGCAAAGTAACGGTGTTTCTACATGAAGTTAGTTGGTGTCTCTTACATCAGAGTTGAATAGCCTCCTAGCGCATTCAGCAACAGAGATCATCACGAACCTTGATCCTTTAGCAAGATATGCATGGAAAACAATGTGCGTCTTATCATTGAGGTTGTCTTGTTAGGAAAATGAGGTAGGAGACAAAGTAACGGTGTTCCTACATGAAGTTATAGATTCTCTCTCAGATCGGAGTTGAATAGCCTCCTAGCTCATTCAGCAACAGAGATAATCACGATCTTAGCTCTTTTAGCAAGAAATGCATGGAAAATAATATGTGTCTTATCATTGAGGTTGTCTTGTTAGGAAAGTGAGTTAGGAGGCAAAATAACAGTGTTTCTACATGAAGTCAGTTGGTCTCTTTAAGATCTGAGCAGAATAACCTGCTAGCTTATTTAGCAACTGAGATTTTCACGAACTTAGCTCCTTTAGCAAGAAATGCATGGAAAACAATGTGTGTTTTATAATTAGGTTGTCTTGTTAGGAAAACGAGTTAGGAGGCAAAGTAACGGTGTTTCTACATGAAGTTAGTTGGTCTCTTTTAGATTGGAGTTGAATAGCCTCCTAGCTCACTCAGCAACAGAGATAATCACGATCTTAGCTCTTTTAGCAAGAAATGCATGGAAAACAATGTGCGTTTTATCATTGAGGTTGTCTTGCTAGGAAAATGAGTTAGGACACAAAATAACGGTGTTCCTACATGAAGTTAGTAAGTTTCTCTCAGATCGGAGTTGAACAGCCTCCTTGCTCATTCAGCAACAGAGATAATCACGATCTTAGCTCTTTTAGCAAGAAATGCATGGAAAACAATGTGCGTCTTATCATTGAGGTTGTCTTGTTAGGAAAATGAGTAAGAAGACAAAGTAACGGTGTTCCTACATGAAGTTATTGATTCTCTCTCAGATCGGAGTTGAATAGCTTCCTAGCTCATTCAGCAACAGAGATAATCACGATCTTAGATCTTTTAGCAAGAAATGCATGGAAAACAATGTGCGTCTTATCATTGAGGATGTCTTGTTATGAAAATGAATAAGGATACAAAGTAACGGTGTTCCTACATGAAGTTAGTGAGTCTCTTTCAGATCGGAGTTAAATAGCCTCCTAGCTCATTCAGCAACAGAGATCATCACGAACTTTGCTCCTTTAGCAATAAATGCATGAAAAACAATGTGCGTCTTATCATTGAGGTTGTCTTGTTAGGAAAACGAGTTAGGTAGGCAAGGTAACTGTGTTTCTACATGAAGTTAGTTGGTCTCTCTTAGATCAGAGTTGAATAGCCTCCTAGCGCATTTAGCAACATAGATAATTACAATCTTAGCTCTTTTAGCAAGAAATGCATTGAAAACAGTGTGCGTCTTATCATTGAGGTTGTCTTGCTAGGAAAATGAGTTAGGACACAAAATAATGTTGTTCCTACATGAAGTCAGTTGGTCTCTTTTAGATCGAAGCAGAATAACCTGCTAGCTCATTCAGCAACTGAGATAATCACGATCTTAGCTCTTTTAGCAAGAAATGCATGGAAAACAATGTGCGTCTTATCATTGAGGATGTCTTGTTAGGAAAATGAGTTAGGAGGCAAAGTAACAGTGTTTCTACATGAAGTCAGTTGGTCTCTTTTAGATGTGAGCAGAATATCCTGCTAGCTCATTCAGCAACTGAGATTTTCACAAACTTAGCTCCTTTAGCAAGAAATGCATGGAAAACAATGTGCGTCTTATCATTGAGGTTGTCTTGCTAGGAAAATGAGTTAGGACACAAAATAACGGTGTTCCTACATGAAGTCAGTTGGTCTTTTTAGATCTAAGCAGAATAAACTGCTAGCTCATTCAGCAACTGATATTTTCACGAACTTAGCTCCTTTAGCAAGAAATGCATGGAAAACAATATGCGTTTTTTCATTGAGGTTATCTTGCTAGGAAAATGAGTTAGGACACAAAATAACGGTGTTCCTGCATGAAGTCAGTTGGTCTCTTTTAGATCTAAACAGAATAACCTGCTAGCTCATTCAGCAACTGAGATTTTCACGAACTTAGCTCCTTTAGCAAGAAATGCATGGAAAACAATGTGTGTTTTATAATTAGGTTGTCTTGTTAGGAAAACGAGTTAGGAGGAAAAGTAACGGTGTTCCTACATGAAGTTATCGATTCTCTCTCAGATCGGAGTTGAATAGCCTCCTACCTCATTCAGCAATAGAGATAATCACGATCTTAGCTCCTTTAGCAAGAAATGCATGGAAAACAATGTGCGTCTTATCATTGAGGTTGTCTTGTTAGGAAAATAAGGTAGGAGACAAAGTAACGGTGTTCCTAAATGAAGTTATTGATTCTCTCTCAGATCGGAGTTGAAAAGCCTCCTCCTTCTTTAGGCTATTAATCCTTAGGCTTTTCATTCCGCCTGACAGTTGAAATGAAGGTGAAAACTAAACATAGTGGCAACGTCATAGAGCGATGGAAGGTGAAAACTCTGGTCTTCCGAAACTAGCGAGAGATGCCAACTGTATGACATGGACTTATCCTGCTAGCTAGCCAGCAGAGGTACCAGGGCATTGTGCTCAGAAAGGGATGGACCATGGGCAGCAACACTACTCCATTTAGCCTGTGGCAATTGCAACGATGCCATTGGTACAAGGGCCCAAAGATCCAAAAAATATTCCCCCACAACCCATGCCACCACCACCACCCAGCCTGATCCGCTGATGCAAGGCTGGATGATCCACTTTTCATGTTGTGATGGCCAATTCCTGACCCTACATCCATGTCGCGCAAAGAAATTGAGACTCATCAGACCAGGCAACGTTTTTTCCAATCTCTAAGTCCAATTCGGATGACTTGTGCAATGTAGCGCTCAGTTTCCCTGTTCTAGCTTAAAGGAGTGCACCCGTGTGGTCTTCTGCTGCTGTACCCATCTCCGCAAAGTTCGATCGTACTGTGCGTTCAATATGCTCTTCTGCCTACCCTTGGTTGTAACGGTGGCGATTGGATCACTGTTTCTTTCTATCATCTCGACCATCTGCCCCTTCTCTTCTGACCTTCTGGCATCAGCAAGAACAAAAATCATTTCCATTTCCCTCCCCCACTAACTAACTGCCCTCACTGTATGTTTTTGCTTTTCGGACCATTCTTCTGTACACCCGAGAGATGGTTGTGCGTGAAAATCCCATATATCAGCAGTGTCTGAATCTCCAGACCACCCTTCTGGCACCCACGTCCGTGGCCACGTTCAAAGGCCTCAAATCACCTTTCGTCCCCATACTGGCTGGGAGAACTGCGGGATTGTCTTGACCTGTCACATGCCTAAATGCGCTGAGTTTGCCTCCATGTATTGGCTGATTAGAATTTAAGTGTTAATGACTTTTGGACAGGTGTACCGTAATAAGTGGCCGGTGAGTGTAGATAGTAGATAGAGAGAGGTTGCCACTAAAAGACTCAAGCGAATTACCGTACTGTTAGTCCTGTGGACATTAAACTGGGAATGCAACTTGGGGGCGTTGGAGAACTTCCAACTTGGATCCACACAATCCCGATCAATGACTCCGCCCCTTCAGAATACTGGGCTCTTTTCCCCCGTTTGAATGGATGTGTCACATTTTATCAAAGTAGACAATGGTCCTATTTTGCCGGATTGTCCCAATTTCCTTAAATCTATAATCAGCTTGCCCCTTTTCAATGAGGGTCCTTTAAATCTCCCAGATTTTCCAAATGAAGTAGGCGATAGTTTTTCCATCAGTCCATCAGGCGAATGAGTAGCATTGCCTCCTCAAATGAGTCCCCAAACAGAGGTTCACGTGATCATTGGGCCTCCAAGCTGTGTTAATTCTTATGGCACTGCATTTATACTGTTTACAGCTGGTGAATGCTGCCATAGTTTTTCTATTCATAGGTGGCATGCTCTCAGGTTGTGTACCGTCTCTGAAACTATCTCCTGAAAAGTTTGAAAGGGGTTTACACAAAAAAAAAAGGGGCTTTAACGAATCACAGGGCGGCCATCATGTTACATAAACAGTAGGCCCTTATTCCCTCTGGCCTCCTAGTACCTGGGCCTGTCCTTTTGATTCATTGTGGGATTTCGGTTTGGAGAAGCTAATGTTAAACAAGCGCCACATCTGACCATGGGTCTGTGGCAGGTATGCAGCTTAACTGTATAGAATGAATGGAACTTAGTTGGCAATACTACACACTACCCATGGTCAGGTGTGTGCTGCTTTTGGAAGTAAACAACCATGTTTTTCAGTGTCCCACAAGTTGATTCCGCGTAGTAGAAGCCGACCTAAGGTACTCTGCGTGTCGCTAGAATATCGCCCATAACTACGAGCTCCCTGGGAGGCAGCGAATGAATGCCAATTCGAAGAATCCGCACAAATCTCCTTACGATATCTCCCCATGTTCCATACTCCTCAATGTGCAAAGAGGTGTCTAGAGATGATTCCCCTTTTGAGGCTACAGGGGGAGTGTCACTTACGAGGTCATAATATCTTTGGTTCTTGGTAGCTAGAAACATCTTTTGTGGTTTTTTTTTGGTATTTAAATAACAATCTATCTGTTAGATCACTACTTTCAGACAACGCTTGAGGTCGGGAGCATAACTGGTGATACATGCCTGAGACATTTGAAAATTCAAGCTGCAGATGAAATCCAATTCCCACCTATTTCATTAACTGCTTGTATACGGGCTTTGTACTGATCGATTTTTTAATGTTTTACAATGATACCATAGCGATTTTTGTTAAGATAGGTGTGCTAAAGTTCCACTACCCCTCCTTGCTAACCGCAGCAAAAAGGACCTCTTCTCTGCTTCCCTTTATAAGGAAAAGCCTGAGTATTTTCCTTAAGGCCACCGGTCATCAGGTCGGTGTCACTAGTCCCGTCACGACTACCTGTTTGGAGCAGCTCACAAGGATCCCTCAACAGCCGTTATCGAGTTTATTTCATACATTATTCATTTGGTAAAATCATCGATTTTTTATCATTAAATGAGGCTGGTCACATGGTCAAGGCTGTGAGGTCACCCCGGTTCCCCCTCCCCCTCTCCTCCCCCGGCCTCATGTCTGGGTGTAAGTATAGTCAAGCATGGCTAGGGTGTGTGCTGCGTCTGCTTGACCAGCGGCCTCCCCTATAAACAGGTGCAAGACCACGAGACCTCACGACAGACATGAATCTGACATTTCTGCTGTAACATGGTCATCCTGAGCCTGCTGTATCTCTCCTATAACAACCACACACACAATGCACACAGGCTCAGGGGGTGTGGCCACCAGCACCAGGCGCACATCATTAATAACAGCCTCACATCAGTATCAGGCGGTCAGCATGCACTGGGGTTGTGGCGTGCCTCCCACTCATGAATAGAGTGGACAGCCCTTGATATGCTAATCTTCATTGGACATTTACAGTCATTTGCTACAGCTTTAGGACCTCATGCTTAGGTGTACTGGCTGTTAGAGGGAACAATGAAGGATAGGGGCAAGTGCCTTTCTAATGGCGTTTATGAAAATCGATTTAGTTTTTGGGGTATTTGGACATGACGGGTTTCTTTAACCTCATAACCCCTTATCACCGACACTAGTTTTCCAGCTCATGACCAGACTCGTTTTCAAATCTGACTTGTCTCAGCATAATTGTTATACTTCGGAACCTTTAACATATCCTGGTATTTTGAGAAGAATTTGTTCTCATGACACATTGGACTTCATGTGTAGTTATACAAAGTTAAGTTTTTGCGTTTCGTTCTGAAAATAAGAAAATTGGCAAAGTTGTAAAAATTCTTTTCTTCATTTTCCCTCCCCAAGTTTGAAATGTTCTGGTTTCCAGACAGGAAGTGAAACCTACCCAAACGAATTTGTAATTAACATTTAAGAATATCTCTTTATGTTGGATGAATTTTATGCTTCCGGTCAGTTTTCTAGGATGTTAATAGTGCAGAACTTTTAGGTTCGAGTTTTCCCTTACTTTTCATGAAATTGCCATAACTCCATTTTGAGGGACGACTCACTTTCAATTACTTTGAGTGAAGGCCTAAATAATAGTTAAACCCCAGAAAATTACACCACTACGATAGAAAAGTTCCCATCCTTCACACCCCTCGACATGTAAAACCACGCTATTAGTCCATTAAACCCTTTAAGTGTTTCCCCCATGGGTTAAAAAATATGGACCCTGCGATTTAAAACTAGAATTTTTTTTGGAATGCATTCATTTAGGCCAAACCTGCATTGTTCAGAAATAAATTAAAGGATGAAACGCACTGCATACGCTTGATGCCCAATTCCCCGGTGTACTGAATACCACATATGTGGTGGTAACTACTGTACGGGGCGCAACGGCCGAGTATAGAATGAATGAGGCGCCATTCCCAGCATGATTTGTATTGTCCATTGTACGACTAACCTTTTTAGTTTTTTTTTATCGATCCTATGAGGGCTTATTTTTTTTGGATGAGATACTATGTCTGAATATTTATTGTGGGATTCGTAAAGCTTATTCATGAGATTTTAATTACTTTCAAGGGGGACACAAACAAATCTCAATTTTATTGGATTGTTAGCATTTTTTTTCTCCCGCTCACGGTAACGTAAAAATAATATTTTATCTTTATTCGCCTGTTTCACTTACGATGCGGTGATACCTCATTTATATCGTGTTTCCTTATTTTGCTCAATTTCCGGGCAAACCATAGTGTGAGAAAATCGCATTGTTTTTACTCTGGACGAGACTTTTCACACAGGGCCATAAACTCTGTCTTTTATGTTGTCAATCTGGTTGAGGGCTTATTGTTTTGCGAAAACAGTTTGTTCTTGGGGGTTTCAGTCTATCATATAGTACCGTAACTTTTTTTTGATCACTTTTTAGTAAAAATTTTTGTGATGGTGTTTGATGAAAAATTGTTATTATGGGAAGTTTTTTCGAGTTTTTTTTTTAAACGTAGTTCCACGGCGTGTTCGTTATTGATTTAGATTTATTGACCGATTTTAATACGGACCGTGATCAAATCTGTACGTGTTTTTGTGTTTTAGTTTACGTATTTTGCATTTTATGTGTTACGTGGTAGATTATGTACTTTTATTTTATTTATTTATTTATTTAATTATATTGTAAAAAGATTTAATTTTTTTTTTTAACTTTTTACATTTTCTATTACTTCCGGCTTGAATAACGATCATCCGATCGCTTATTCAAGCCTTTACACTGAATACACCTTTTGCAGGTATGAAGATAGTAACTGACATGCTGCGAATGCTCAGTTACGTACAGCCGGTCCCAGCCAGAAAGGCAGGACCCGGTGAGAAAGGAGCCGCCAGCCACGGGTCACTCTTGGGAACCCGGGCAGGGCAGAGGATCAGATTCCCCCGGTAAGCAACACACACCGGGGGGGGTCCCGATCCACAGGGTGAACACACTGCAGGGTTAAACACCCGGATCGAGTTTTTCCGATCCCGGTGTTGTGCGCTGGTCCTGGGCTGTATATCACCGCCCGCAGGCCGGCACCACGGACCACTTCCCAAAACTGCTTCTGAGCGCCTCCGTAGAAAGGCGCGCATCAAAGAAGTACCCTTATGACCGCCGTTAAAAACCCGATAGGGCGGTCATAAGGGGTTAAAGGACTCTATCAGCAATCACGATTGTATCCACACTACAACATACTGGTGGGTGCCCCCTCTGGCGGATCTCTCTTCTTTAAGGTTGTTATGCCCTTGCTTTTAAAAAAAGGGCTTTCAAAATTATGCAATGTGTCGAGGGCTCTAGTTCCATGAAGGCCTATGAGCCTGAGCCTCTCGAGGCGCATTGGCATACTTTTAAAAGAACTTTTTTTTTTTAAACGAGGGAATAAAAGCTAAAAAAGAGCAGATCCTGCCCAAGGGCATACATGAGTATGTCAGTGTGCTTGGTTCAATCCTTGATCTGTGATAGATGCCGTTAGGACTGCACATGTTACATGAAGTCCTGAACTGTGTAAGGTACAAGGGGCGGTCCCCACGTAAGACCCCACTTACAGACAACCCCTAGTTATCAGACGGACCCCTCGCCCACTGTGACCTTGGTGAAGTCTCTGGATGTTACTATAGTCCTATATCATCAGCTGGAAGGGTCGTAAATGAACTTATGATTAAAGGGTTATCCTGTTTAAAAAATTTCTTATGCTGGGCTTGGGAGGGCGATTTAAACACAAATAGGAACAGGTACTACCCCTACCTCCTCCGGGTGCTGCCGGAGGTGTCCGGGCCCGCGGCCATCTCTTTCTCCGTGCGGCCGGTGTTTCCGTACAAGGGGTGCACAGGACTTTCTCCGGCCGGCCGGGTGAAGCTCCATCGCACCACCTCCCAGCGCTTCAACGCTGAAGATAGGGGCTGATGGGAGAGGAGCGCGTCCACATCGCGGACCGGAAGCTCCCTGTTCGCGGCTTCCGTGCTCTGTCAAAGACCCCGGGGCGCGCGGGGACATCGGCGGCGCGGAGAGGTAAGTACATGTTATTATGTTTAACTACCCCCCCCAGCCCGGCCATAAAAAATGTTAAACCCGGATAACCCCTTTAATATTATCCGCTGGTTTCAATACAGCAAAGAATGTAGAAATCCCTAATTGTCACTGGACAAAAAAATTTTGGCGGGAGCTACAAAATTATAAATTACCATTCCGACTTACATACAAATTCACCTTAAGTACAAACCTAATGAAACCTATCTTTTACCTAACCCAAGGACTGCCTGTATATGAAGAAGTTTCACAGCCTCTTCATATACACCAGGGTGTTGTATGAAAATTTGCAAACTTTGTTTGGCGTGTTTTTAACACAATTTCTACCAGGACAGGGATGACCTGGGTAATGGTGTTTTCCGGTACCGGGGCGGCTGCTTTTATTCCCCAGCAGATACAATCAGAGCCTAAGGGCCTCTCGCTCACCTCTTCTTTTTGTATGGTTGATTCGGACTGATGAGACACCCCAGTCTCTCCAGGTATCCGGCAACACATGTGTGGCAGGCCGATAGATATCCCCCTAAATGGATTGCTGTACCAATCACAGGTATAACCTCAAAACACCACTGTGAGCAGTAAAGGGGACCTCTCCATCATGATGAAGGGCTGTAAGCAATAAGCCTGGGGCTTCCAGGCTCATAAACACTGTGGAGGAGCCTGGAGCCCCTCAGGCTCCTTTGCAGACAGGCTTTCTCTGGTGGCCACATATTGCAATGCAGTTATATTGCATAAATGGTAGGACGAGAAGCCCCCTTACGGTCTAAAAAATACAGGTAAAAAAAGGTCGTCGGGACCCCCCTCGTTTCACTGAACCCCACTGATCATACGTTAGGCCCTTATCCGCGTCTTCGTGGAAACCCCTTTAAAGACATTGTTTTTTGTACAAAGGTTTCATTTTTTTATCTAAAAAACGGAATGAAAGCTTTATGACTTCGGTGTCCGCCGTGTTCACAACTCCTTACCCAAGGAATTAGGGAGGTATGATTTGGAGCATACAGTGTAACCATACAGACATAGCCCACAAGAAAATGGGTAAGTTGCGGTTTTTTTTGGGTAATTTTACCACCCCATGGGGGTGTAGGTTTTCTTCCTCTTTCCATGCCCGTGACATAGAATATAAAATACCATCACTAGGACGTATGATGTGTTATGCAGAAAACAAAGCCGCATACAGCTCTGTACTGAAATACACCGTTATAGATATTAAAGAAAGACGGGGAGGAAAATGGAAAATCAAGAACGGAAATGGTCTGCTGGCCTTGAACCTTGAAGGGTTTAATTGTTACGTGCATGTACGAGGAAGCTGGAGAAAAATTCCAATGTGGTATAGATGACAAAAAATTTGCATTATTGTTATTACAGGCTCAGTTGTACTGCTTTCATCACACAACCTCTTACTTTTGTTTTAAACTTGATGGACGGAGCTGGAGAGCTGACATTTTCAGTGATGTGATGAAGAAGCTTTGCATCACGTTTTTAGTCAATCTTGGTGTGCAGTGAAAGGTGAGGAATCTGCATTTTGGGACACCAGACGGTGGGGGGGGGGTTTCGTTGGTAATACTGACGGCGGTCCACACTACGCGGTATTCTGGTAATACTGAGCTGGGGGTCAACCCATATAACTCGGTATGCTGTAGACGCTTCGGCCTGGGTCCAAACGTAACGCGGGGTATGCTGTAATACTAGGCTTAGCGGTCACACGAACGTAGTTATGCTGGTAATACAGAGGCTTGCGTCACCGTAGCCAGTATGCTGGTAATACTGAGGCTACAGTCCACACGTAACTCAGGGTATGCAGGTACCACTGAGCTCGTCACACGTACGCAGGGTATCTGGTAATACTATGCTAACATCACACTACGCGGGGTATGCTGGTTCGATCCCCCACCGGGGCCCTATCCCTTGAGGTGAGGCCTGGAAAAACCGTGGCCCGCAGTACCGGAGTGGTGGCTGTTGCCCTAAGCACCTATTGTCCACGGTGCTTGTACGGGGTACCGGAGCTGCTCCTACAGCCTGGCAGCTCCAGCAGTGGTGTTGGCATGAAATGATGAGGTATGAGGCTGCTATAGTGCGGATATCCCTGGGGCAACCCTTAATGACCCGATTTGAGTCTCTGGGTGATGGACAGGGTGCCGGTGATGAAGGCCGCGTCTAGCAGGGACCCAGCGGAGACAGAGTTAAGAAAACGACTTACAGTTCTTTATTTAAACCGCAATGAAAACGCAGCACGGCTTTATCAGGTAATGGAGTGCTGAATGCTTTTGAGTAAGGCCTCAAGATAGTTCCCAGCCTGATGTATAGGGCAGGCTGGGAGGCAGCTGTGTCCTGGTAGGAACTTCAGCTTGTCCTGTAAAATGGCTTCAGTATCACCTTTAAAGTACGATGAGACCCCTTTCCTCACTCACTAACTCTAATCTTAGACTCCACTCTTCAGGGCAGGGGCTAGCTCTTCGGTCCTGCTCTGCTATGGGCTAGACTGAGGATTACTCACTTACGCCCTGATCTCGTAGGATTCCATACGAGAATAATCTCCAACATTCCTGGCCAGGGTTTTATACCTTCCCTTACCCCCTTTGGTCAGGTGTGTGCTGTCTCCTCCCATCACATCTCAGCTTACAAGACAAAGGATGTAACACCGATGATTGGCCAATAGCATCGTCATCATACAAAATCTAACTCTGGCCTTGCCAGCAGGATCATTCAACCACTGCATACCCCTATGTCCTATAGGCACCATGTAGTGTGTTGTGATTACATGCAGGTGGGACCTATTCGCAAACCTCCCTCTCCATTCACATCGGCGAGAGTTTGCATCCCCGGGGGCAATTTAAAGAGCCGCCCTCGCTCGACGAAGATGCTTTGATGGTGCTGAGGGTGGATAATGGCACGTCTGGAAGTGGCAGGCTATTGAGGTGTGGGGAACAAACCGCCATGGTCCTGTAGACAGGCACCTGGGTTGGTGGGTTCCCCCCCCGGACTAAACTAAAACATGTACTGGTATGACGGTTGGTTGCTGACGGCCAATAAACGTCTGTCGCAGTAGGAAAGTGTGGTTCAATGTCCTGTAATCCACCATTGCACCAGGCCTGGAGATTGTTTAATCACCATTCTTCCCGCGGCAATTAATATGTGTTATCTGCATTGCGTTAGCATAGCACACGAGTACCTCTGACGGGCATCCTTGCCCATGTATGGGTGCATCCAGGTTCTAACCTCTCTGTGGACACCCCCGTTCCCTAGATACCCGCAGGTTTAACGGACGACCCCCTTTGCAAACCTCATTGGATATCAGGTAGTGTCGTTTACAAAAAGACGGTCCGCACAGCCACACTACAACCTGTAAGCCTATGAAGGTTAATGCAGACTACTGGCATATATGACATGTGTCAAACAGTTGGTAAAATTTACTTCGCATTGGCTTCGGAGCCCAAGGGTACACAATCTGATACGTTTACCAACGGTCAGAGTAATAGCACTCAGGGAGCATAGATTAAATGTCCTCGTTCCTGCAAAGGACAGGCATGGAAGTGCAAACATATGTCCGTCCTAAAAGGAAGGCATTAATTGGCAAATAATAATTATCAGCAACTTTTTCCTGGTATATCGGGCGAAAGTGCGCCTCAGACGGTCTCTAGAACAAGTCCATCTTCTTGGTACAGCCCTTATGTGTGACAGTGCCCTGAAAGCAGGGTTCTCCTCTAGGATAGAGGGAACAGAGTCCTTTGAAGAATTCTCTGCTTGGCAGCGGAGGGGTGCTATCATAGCACAGGAATACCATAATCAGTTCAAAGTATGTCTCTTGCAACTGAGATAAATATGGGATAGTCTCAGGAAAGGTCCTCTGGCTCCTATGGATAAGAGGAAATAAATACCATAGGTACACAGTGCAGTAACCTGAGGTGGATACAGCCTTCAGGGGCTTACTCTGCATCTCTCGTGGTAATACTTCGGTGTCAGAAAAACGGTACCTGTCTCCTCCTTCGTGTGACAAACACCCACTGATACTCCTGCAGGTACGCGGACTGTTACCTTTTGTCTCCTTTGAGACAAACGTCCGCAGTCCGGCTGGGGAATATAACAATCTCCTCATGTCCTCCTGCTGATTCAGGCGCTGGAGTCGGATCTCACTGGCCTCTGATGCTTCAGGGGTTCAGCAGGGACCGGATCAATCCTCCACGCGCAGTTTGGAGACCTGCGGTGGGTTAATGGTTTCTCCGGGGTACCTCTTACTGGAGTGGAATAAAACAAATTTGAGGCACAGTCACAATTTCCCAAAAACTGGGGGTAGTGAACCCAATGGTCCTGTAAGTTGGTGGTCTAGTGAAGGTGTGGACATAGGGGCAAAAGGAACAGACTTCTCTTCAGCGGTTCCTATGAACCCGATTATGGAAGGACGGCCTCCCTTGAAACCTCTTGACCTTCAGGGGAAGACTGGCCCCTAACTAGGTATGGCACACCTCCCGAACGCCCTCTACTGACTGTAGATGGTTGTTTTCGCGAGCACACACTACTCGATCTCCTGGGCAACAGCTCAGCACAGGCATTAACGATACAGTCCCTTTTCTGTTTCTTCTCCACGGCCTCTTCCAACCGCGATCCACAACTTCTCTGGCACCGCCCAGGCGCCCTCTGTGTTCTGAACCCAGACAGTCTGGGGGAGGTTAAAGACTGGATCAGGGACTGTTTCCATGTCCCAAGGTCAGGCACAGGGAATTGCCGGGTCTCCTCCCCCCGAACATCAGATAAGACGGGTGTACCTGTGGAGCAATATTGTATTTTGTACAGGTACACTATTCGACAATAGTTTTGGCCAGTCAGAGTCAGCCCTTTGGCAGGGTCAGAGTCCTCAGCCATATTGATAGAGTCTGATTCATCTTCTCAAAGCCCATTGCCTTGTGGGATTGATAAGCTGTGGTCCTCAGCTCTTGCCGCCATATAGATGCACGCTCCTGAAGACCTGGACTAGAGATGAGCGAACATACCGTCCCGAGCTTGATGCTCGGTCCGGCATTAGCGTACTCGAAACTGCTCGTTGCTGGACGAATACTTCGCCTGCTCGAGTTATGGCAGCTCCCCCCCGCCGTTTTGGCTTTTAGGGCGGGCCAGAACAGAGCCAATCACATAGAAGCCGGAGACTCTGCACTACTCCACCCAGCATGGACGTGGAACCCTTACACACGGTCGAGAGCAGTGTTGGCTGCCAGATCGATGTGACCCGGGATCCTTCCGCTGCCCCCGCTGCTCGGAGCATTCGTGTCTGGATGCCGCTAGGATTGAGAGAGCTGCTGCTGGTTCAGGCCGGGAAGCGTTAGGTGTTCTATTGGAATAGTGTTGCAGGATGATTCAACAAGAACCGGCCAACTCAGGCCTTCAGAGGCTACAATAACGTTATAAAAAACTTTTTGTTTTTTTATAATTTGCAGCTAGTACCACATTGTGAGTAATTTTGCAGGGGGACTTTCTAACTTGCTAAAACCGGACGTACCACCGTTGTGTTTCGAGCTCTTAGTGACACACATATCCTCCACCTCAACAGCCAAAGTTGGGGAAAATTTATATTAGGGGTTTGATTTCAATAGTCTCAGTCTGGCAGTTTCTTTTTATTTTAACGTTTATTTTTCAATAACTCATCGTCATCTCATCATTGTCTTTCAAAATCACACAATCACCAATACTTGGACTCAGAAGATACGCCCAACTGAGAACGTCCGGAAACCGGCTATCGCTGCACGAGTCTGTTCCTCCTCCACTAGCGTTAGGTATTATATTTTATTTCTGGTTGATCTGCTGGTGGCTGTCCTTGCTGCGGTGCATATACTCAGCCAATTTGTCATGAATTTGGGATGAGACTTGCGACCGCTCGTGTTTTAGCGCTTAGTGACGCCATATCCATCGCAAAACCGAAGTGGGAAAATTTTTAGGGGTTTGATTTCAATTATGCACAGTCTGGCCCCTGGCGGTATTCTTTTTATTTTACGTTATTTTTATCATAAGCACCAGCGTCAATCGTCATCAGTGTGCTTTCCTACTTGCTAGATAAAGCCAAGGAATCCAAACGGCTTCCTTACGCCTACAATAGCGTTTATATTTTGATGTCGGTTGATTCTGCTGGTGGCTGTCCTTGCTGCAGTGCATATCTAGTCCAATTGTCATAATTGTGGAGTGCGAAGTGCGACCGCTGTGTTTAGCAGCGCTTAGTGACGCACATATCCATCGCAAAAGACCGAAGTGGGCAAATTTATTAGGGGTTTGGATTTTCATTAGGCACAATCTGGCAGTTCTTTTTATTTAACACGTTTATTTATCAAACTCAGTGTCATCTCATCAGTGTGCTTTCCTACTTTGCTAAAAATAGCCAAGGAAGAATCCAAACGGCTTACTACTCCTACAATAGCGTTATTATATTTTATTCTGGTTGATCGGCTGGTGCTGTCCTTGCTGCAGTGCATATACTAGCCAATATGTCGAATTTGGAGTGAACTTGCGACCGCTGTGTTTAGCGCTTAGGGACGCGCATAGCATCTCAAAGAACCGAAGTGGTAAAATTTATTAGGGTTGGTTTTCATTTAGGCACAAGTCTGGCAGGTTCTGTTTTTATTTTAAACGTTTATTTTATCATAACATCACTCATCTCATCAGTGTGCTGTCATACTTGTCTAGAAAATAGCCAAAGGAGAATCCAAACGGACGGCTTACTTACGCTACAATAGCGGATATATTGTGATTTCTGGTTGATCTGCTGGTGGCTGTCCTGATGCATCATATACTACCATGTCAGATTTGCAGTGAGACATGCCGACCGCTGTGGTGTAGCGCTTGTGACGTCACATATCCATCGCAAGACCGAATTGGGAAATTATTAGGGTGCATTTCAATTAGCACAGTCTGGCAGTTTTTCTTTTTTATTAAAAGAGAACCCGGCATCAAAATAAAACCCCCTAAAACGAAATTATTTTCATAACTGCCATTAGAGAGCATGCCCCTATCCCTTTCATTGTCCTCTACATGCCTGTAAAACCTAAGCCTGAGGTTCCTAAATCTTTATGCATGACCTGTGGAAATGTCGCAATTAATCATTACATATTCCAGCGTCACTCTATTCATGAGTGGGAGGTAAGCCACACACCCCATGCATACTGACAGCCTGTAAATGATGGTGAGGCTGTATAATGAGTGCTTCCTGGTGCTGGTTGGCCAGCCCCCTGAGCCTGTTGTATACAGTTGTGTGTGTTTTTAGAGATACAGAGCTCCAGGCATCCATTTTACAGCAGAACATTCATATTCATGTGTAGCTGATTTCTGTGTCTCTACCTTATATTAGTAGGATGGCAGCAACGTGTTCAGCAGATGCAGCACAGATACCAGCCATCTTACGAACATTACACACAGACAGAGCAGGGGGATGAGAGGGAGGGGTAACAGGTGGTGACATCACTGCCTCTGACGCATGTGACCAGCCTCATTTACAGGATAAGAATAGATGATTTACAATGATAATGTATTAAATAACGAGATAAAGTCTGGGATGGATCCTTGTGAGCTGCTCAACAGGTAGAGGTGACAGTACAAGTGACACAGACCTGATGAACAGGGTCCTTCAATACTGATTCCAGAATTAAACTAGCAACTAGCCTCAAGCCCCCCTTCACTCACGTTGCATTTTTCTTGAATCTGTTTTTTAAATATTCCATGTAAAAGCGCACAGGGGAGGGCCTCAATTCCAACAAAAGTGTTTCCAGTAGAAAGCCATATGTGTTTCGGCAAAGCCCCTCCCTTTTGCGGTTTCCAATTGCAGTTAAAACTCATCAAAACAAAAAGTGTGCACGGGGCCTGAGGCTTGTTTTTTCTGCGGCACTGTTGTACGAACACGTCCTCATTCACTTCTATGGGCTCATGCACATGGCTGTGAATTTCACGCCTCTGTTTTACGAGCCAAACTGCCAACTACTGCCGCCGGACCCCCTGCAAATGAACAGAGCAAGGTCCTACCATGTTTTGTGCGCTCAACAAGGCTATATTTGTTACTTACGCCAGATGACAGCAACCGTCATAACAAGTTCCAGGGACCATTGTTTGCATCCCAGAACTGCCAATTATTGTGCATAAAGCCGATGCTGCTTTCACACATTGGGTGGGGGGCAGATTAAACTATCCGTCCGTTATCGCGTCCACGGCGCGTTCTCTGCGGTGGATTCGGGTCCGGCCAGGATTTAATAAGGTAGTTGATCCTCCTCCGCCTGTCCATCAGGTGGCGCGGCTGCGCGAAGTTCCCCGGAGGCGCGCTGGAAGGCCTGAAAGAAATTCACCGTCCTGTACCTGGTGAAGGTAAGTTACTTTTCAGCACACAAACACATTTTTTTTCTTAAATGCGGCGGTTTTTTTTATTACGACCCGTCGGGTTTTCGGTCGGGTTCGGCCACACCCCTCCGATTTCTGTCGCTGCATGCCATCGCCGATTGCGCACGAATCGATCGTGTGCGCCAAAGTCCCGGGCAATTCGCAGGTAACAATCGGCGCAAATTATCGAAATTATTCGTGTAACCACGTCGGGAAAAAAACGCAATCGGGCCCTTAGGTAAATGACCCCATGATGTTTTTTTTTGTTGCAGAATTTTAGTTTGTCTGCTGAATGACATTGCATTCAAATGGAAGAGGAAAATATCGTCTTTCAAAGCATTGATATGCAACAAAAAAACGCAACGTGTGAACGTGGCCACAGGCTCCATTCAACACCTTGCATTTGCGCATTTGCAGCACACATTCAGAAACGCAATGAAAATATACATGGGTGCTAGCACGTATCAATGAGTCAGCTGGTGGGCCCCCAGAATTAATTTCACACACCACTGTGGGGGGCCCTTGGGCAACCCCAGTCCGACCCTGGAGTGGTAGAGTCCCTCCTGGCTTGTGATGCTCTGTTTCTTCTTCTGGCCGCTAAAAATCCCAACGCGGGAGATGCCATTTTTCTCAGCTGCGCAAATACTCGTACCGAGCAACGAGCGTTCGAGTACCGAATTGTCGAATCGAGCATCAAGCTCGGACGAGTGTTCGCCTCATCTCTATTTACAATTTATTACAATTTTTTAAATGGAACAACATGTCATTAGAAAAATCTTGGCTATGTCCATAAGTCAAAATAGCTATCCTTAGGGGTCCATTGGCATAGAATGTCATGTGGTCCTGGCCTGAGTGAAAGAGAGGAGTATCTAAGCCCTTATTATAGCAGGAGCCAGGCAGGGGCTATTTATACTCCTAGCCCAGCTACTTAGGTAAAAGTGAGGACAAATAGGTGCCACTATCTGCCCCTGTTCATACTCGGTTCAGAGTCCTCCTCCCCCTCCATGTGAATGCAGGATATTACTGCAAGTCCGAAAGAAAGAGGGGAGCAGGGTGAGGTGGCCGTGCTGCACTCGGTCTTGGAGTGAGCTGTAGAAGGTAAACAATTTATCCATTTTGTGAGTGTTGTCCCTACATCCAAAGATTGTGGAAATAAACATTTAAATGGCTTTGCCATACAGCGTTTGTGTGTGTGTTGGGGGCGTCCATTTGAATTTCGCCTCAGGCAGCAAAAACGCTAGAATCACCCTGCCCCCTTGATTACTTTCTCGCTAGTGCGTATGTTTCCCGTTGTATTCCCTTATTCCCCGTGTTCCTGTGTGCCAGTCCGTTGCGGTGGTCAGTTTCCTGTGTGCCGCCCTCCTGTGGGTCCTGCGTTTCGCTGTGTGCCCTCCTGCGATTCCTGACCCGAGTCCTGTGTGCCTCCTGTGCTATTCTCCCTGCCTTCAGTTGGTGAACACCTGGTTTCCACTTAACTCCGGTCCCAGTCGGCTAGTTCCACCTCCCGCTGTTCCAAGGTCCACAACTCCCAGTCGTGACATATTGTCCTCTGTGTGTTTACTCTTGATTTGGTCCAAATTATCGTGACACAACCCCTTTTTCCTATATGAATCATTTCCTCATTACTTCTTCCGATACTTCTCTCATATCTCCCTTCCCTCTGTACTATGATAATCCTTTGATTACTCTTACTCCAATTCTATAGTGGTCTCATTACTTCTTTCCAATGACTTCGCTCATATCGCTCGCCTTCCCCTCTGTAACGAGGGTATCCTTTTGATTACTCTTAACCCCGGCTTCTATAGTGTCTCTTTACTGGGAATGAATATGTCAAAGAGCATACGGCTGGGTTTTCTTCGTCTTCCTCCCCCTAGTTGTCCTGAACGTCATGCTATTTCCTCATTATTCTCAATATTTTTTCCCATCTGAATCCCTAATGAAGCTGATCACTATTAACAGTATGCATTTCTTTGCCATTTTTACACATTATGTTCTCTGATCAGTTTTTACCTTTAGGATTTTTTTTATACTTTTTTGTTTTCACGTCTTGTTCCATTTTTTTTTAAGATCCCTCTGCCACATATCATCTACCCCTTAAAATGTTACATTTTTGTTTATATTCATCTAATATCTTTACTTATTTTTTCTAATTTTCTCTTTCTTTTTTCTATTAGAAATCCATTATATTAAAAAAAAATTTTGAAACACTGTTTAGGATTTTCTCCTAACAGTGTTCTGAAGATCCTTTTCCATCCATCCGCATTTAATGGTCACGTTCCATTGCCACCTCAAACCATCTGGATCAAGTCTTCCGTTGCAAACGATGCAATGGTCCTATAAAATATTGACTCTTTCACACCTTCAAAACTCTAAAAAATCTAACATCAGTTTTTACCCCTTAGCGCCCCCGCGCCGTAGCTGTTACTGCGCCGCTTCCCACTATTTGGCGCTCAGCGCAGTACAAGCTACTGCGCTAGCGCATACGATTTTGAATTGTCACCCCACCACGTCGCGAACTTTGGACATCGGGCTGAAATTTTGGGTGACAGATGCAGAGGTTCCGGCTCCGCCACCCCGACCCATCAATTGGTCCCGCCCCGCCGATCCGCCGTGATTTGTCCAGTCCAACCGACTGGCCAATTACGAGCGATTTTGGCTAGAAACGTGCTTTTAGCACTTTTCCTCTGTCTCCATCCGCCCATTTTTGGTTTGGTATCGCTGGAGAGATGAAAGAGCGTTTACTGTGTGCACCAAATACACTTTACAAACTATTGTGTCCTGATTCCTTCGATCCCTATTGTTCCCCTACCCATTCCCATCCTATCTGTTTTTTCCCTGTGTCCTGGTGTGTTCCCTGTGTGAATTCGCTTGTGTGATCCACGTCTTTCCTGTTCCTCCTTGCCCTGTCTGTCCCTTCTGAACCCAAACCACTTTTCAGTGCGCTTGTTAGCATTGTTTCTGGTCACCTGCAACTGGACGCACTTTTCAGTGCGTCCGTGTGACTAGCGCTGCACAGAATCTTATCTTTAGCATCTTAGCGGTAGTTAGTTTGTCTTAGGCAAGCTAGGTGCTTTGTATCCCTTTTTTGCGCGTGCACATCGGTTTTTTCGGTGCCCTGTAATATTTTTTTCCAGAACGCCGTAGGTGTACCGTACATACTACTTTTTGTTGTGCCATCGGTGCGGCTGGTCCGTTTGGGTGGTGTGCAATTATCTTTTTTTTTGTGTGCTGATCTGTGCGGCTTTGTCCTTGTAGTTTAGTGCGGCATTATTTTTTTTTGTGCTAATCTGTTGCGGCTTGTCCCGTGTAGTTTAGTAGTTGGCGCATTAATATTTTTTGTGTGTGCCATCTGTGCGGCTGTGTTTTGGTTCCATGCCGTGTATTTGGTGTTGCATGACCGTTTTTTTTGTGTGCTATCTGTGGCGGCTTGTCCGTGATTTAAGGCGGCATGTTTTTTTTGTGTGCTATCTGTGTCGGCTTTTCCGTGTAGTTTAGTGCGGCGATTAATTTTTTTTTTGTGTGCTATCTGTCGCTTGTCCGTGTAGTTTAGTGCTCCTTATTTTTTTTTGTGTGCCATCTGTGCGGCTGGTCCGTGTGGCTGGTGTGCATTTCTTTTTTTTTTGTGTGCTATCTGTCGGCTTGTCCGTGTAGTTTTTAGTGCACATTATTTTTTTGTGTGCCATCTGTGCGGCTTGTCCGTGTAGTTTGGTGCGCATTAATCTTTTTTTTTTGTGTGCTATCTGTGCGGCTTGTCGTTATTTTAGTGCACTTGTTTTTTTGTGTGTGCCATCTTGGCGCTTTGTCCGTGTAGTTGGTGTCTTATATTTTTTTTTTTGTGGCCGGCTAGACGGTTACCGTGTAGTTTGGTGCACATTATCTATTTTTCCTGTCTCTAGTTTTTTTGTTGTGCAATTCTCAGAAGGACCGTACACCGTGTTGGAGGCATATAACATGCTTGCCTCTGACACCAGAGTCAGCTAGTGGGGAGATGGTCCCTTTTACCTATCATCATCCTCCCTGCTCATCTCCAGTGACCTGGAAGGACCCCCAAGAGGCTCGTAGGTTCCGGGGACTTCTGGCAATTGAGTGCCTGGACTTCTGCAGGAGAAGTGCTGGACTTCTGCATGAGAGAAAGTTCCTGGGACTTCTGCAGGAGAGTGCCTGGACTTCCTCAGGAAAGTTCTGGACGTCTGCAGAGACGCGTCTGGGGCGTCCACCGACCCCACTGGGTGGCCCAATAGAATTTACACCCCTCATGTCCCTGACTTTTTGGGCCTCTGGCTTAACTTTGACAAACTTACCAGGGCTCAGAGCTGTGGACTTTTTTAAGTTTTTTTTTATGAGGAGCTGCTAAAGTTATTATATTTCAGACAAAAATCTCTACGCTGCACAACATAGTTGCCCAACCCACGTCCTTTTAATGCACAACCCACAGGTGACCCCTGTCACTGCGCAGAGAGTACAGTATTGGGGCATAATCCTCCTTATGGATAGTAAAGAAGCCTTCAATCAGGGACTACTGGGGCACAGATATACTGTACACACCCCCAGGTCCGCATGGCAATGACGATGCGCTTTGAAGCATCCATAAGTTTTTGCACTACACTGACTACACACAGTGCCCACCCCATGTGACCCCAGTTCTGATCGGTTATTTTAAGGTAGGCCCATTTATATCATTTTAGTGCCAAGTTGCCCAGGCATAACTACGTCCCACTCGCCACCTACCGCCGCCATCATGTGAGATAGACGAGTCCCTTGTACAATTCAAAAGGGAGACCTCAATTCCGCCAGTACCTGCCCAATAAGAGGGCAAGATATGGTGTAAAATGTAAAGAAGCTGTGCGAAGTTCATCAAGCCAGGGTACACATACAGTTCAGGTATAGGAAGGGAAGGGACTCTCTATATGCCCCCAGAATGCCCCCCCTGTCCTGGGTGTTACAGGGAGAGATAGTGTGGGATTTAGGGCCCCACTCTGTGACCATCAGCTACCACCGCTACCTGGACAGTTTCTTCTACACCAGCACCACCCTGTTCAAGTGCCCCTCACTTCCCGAAGTACTTGCGCAGCGGCACTGTACGCGGAAGATCAGGAGAGGGCCTCCCTAAGTCGCTGCTTGGGCAAAAACTTAAAAGGCACGAAAGCAGGGCAACTAGGCAGCGACTCTGTATTGGTGTTAATATCAAGGACAGAGGAGGTTCCTTTAGAACCCATACAATGAGCACACCACCACCCCTGTCCCAGTACGAGGTGCCAGTACGAATACCCCCAAGCCGGACTGTATTTAGATTATAGCAAATACTTGGGAGGGGCGGACTTGTCTGACCATTGCTTCACCGTACAATGCCTGCGGACGTCGAGGGTGTGGTACAAGAGCTGGCCGGCACATCATGCAGATCGGCCTTGTATATGCCTATGTGCTAGCAAGCTGCAAGTCGATATGCCGCAGAGGGGAACTTCTGGAATTTCATAATGGTAATAAAGTACTTTCCTTTTGGCGACCAGGAGGGGGGTGCTACAATCTGGAATTGATGCCACATCAGCGTATTGTACCAGGCATCACTTTCCAGGCGTAGTTCCCCATCAGCCAGCAATAAGGTAAGGTTCACAAAAGAGGTGCAGGGTGGCTCCAACACTGGCATTCCGAAGGACCAACCATTCATCCTGTGAGACATGCCCGAAAAACCAGGGTTAGTATGAAAGATTGCTTCCTTCCGATTTATCATCTATCCCTGGATTTTTAGATTACCACCCTGTTGTTACTCCGCAAGCACCCGCATGGGGGGGAGGCAGGAGGGAGGGAACTGACGGGAACAGACAAGCTTTCGCAGATTCAGTATAGGAAGAGGGGCAAATGAGGAAGAGCAGGCCGCACCTTCCCTTCTAAAAATGCCCATGCCATTCAGACCAGCCTCGAAATAGTTCGCTGTCGCGACCGGAGTAGCTAGCGCAGTTTACCCGGAATAAACATGGGCACGTCATGTATGGTACGATGTAGGAAGGTTGTGTTCATCCCAGGTGGCAGTCAGCTGGGGCACAAAATGGACATAGTACGATAATTTTTTACTATGCCTATCCATTTGTGCACTTTTTCAGCGGTCCAGGCCTGTGGGAGTTACAATGCTATCATATCCCTAGCTTGCATTCACTAGGAGGGGGGGTGGAGTTTCGCAAAAAGGTCATGACTTAGGGTTTGGCTTCTAATCTAATCTTCTATCAATAGTGAGCAAAGGCCCCTATTGGCATCTGATCTACGAATCTTTGTCTGATGCCAAAAAAGGACTGAAAACAAAAAGTAAATGTCAAGGTGCTCCAAGCCGTGTATTAGGGCCCTTTTAGCCCTGCCGTGTCAACATCCTACAGATATGCCGGTCCTATGGGTATGCCCTAACCGGGGTAAACCCGCAGAATGATTTTGATGTGGTTTTTTTCCCCATTGGGCAATGAGTGGGAGGCAAATACTTATGTCTCTATTCATGGGCATCTTTCTTAACTTGCAAATACATGTGTGCTTTCTCTCTCTGCACCTACTGGGAGCGATCTACTCACTTGTAGTACATTTGAGAGCCCACCTTAGTGTTAAAAAAAATAACTTCATGAACGACACGTACATACATCTTTGAGGGGTGCCCTTTCCAAATGGGTTCACTACTTTGGCTTTCTATTGTAGCTGGTAACCACGGAAAGGAGAAGCTCGTGTTACCCCCATTACCAATCTAGTGAAATACAGCGTGAAAACTAAATTGTGCTTCTTTCTTCCCTGACGCCCTGCCGTGTCCCAGCCTTGTAGATTATTGGCACATTGTTTAGGCCGTACTCAGACAAAACCCCAGAATGATTTTGGGGTGTTTTGTCTAAAGTGGGCCTGGGTTGGGCACGTATATGAGCACAAAAATGACTTTTTCGAGTAAAACACAATTTTAGCGCTGCGAAGAACCATTTATACTCTTTGCATTCAATTTTGACGCAAGCGTGTCGGGGGTTAAAATGCTCACCACAACCACCCGATTTCGTCAGGGGTCTATTTCGCGTAATGGTAATCATTTATTGGGTTTTCCTTTCTATTGCACTGGCACCTCACGGGCCCTGCCAACAGACATGGCACTCCAATCCAAACATGTGAAAACGAGCGGAAAATCAAATTTCCACTCACACTCCCTTCCGATTTCCATCCCTTCTGTGTGCCCAGTCATGTAAATTCTTGGCTACATGGTGTGGTATTGCCTGTACTCCGGGACAACCCGCAGAATGATTTTTGGGTGTTTGTCTAAGTGGCATGGTGTGGCACAGTATATGAGTCCTAAAATGACTTTTTGAGATAAAAACGCAATTTTTAACTCTTGCAAATGCAAAAAACCATTTTCTTTGGTCATTTATTTTGACCGCGTGTCGGGGTTATATGCTCACCACAAACCCCGATAAATTCGTGAGGGGTCTAGTTGCCGTAATGGTATCATTTATTGGGGGTTTCTATTGCCCTGGCAACCTCACGGGCCCCTGCCAACATGACAGGCACTCCAGATCCAAACGTGTGAAACGGAGCCTGGAAATCAAAATTTCACTCCTTCCGTTCTCATCCTTCTGTGTGCCATCCTGTAAATATTGGCACTGTGTGGTATTGCCGTCTACTCGGACATGCAGAGAAACCCTCATAATGATTTTTGGGGTGTTTTGTCTAAGTTCATGGTTTTTTGGCACAGTATTTAGGCTCCCCCCAAACATGACTTGTTTGAGATCACACACAATTTTTACTTCTGCCACCATTTTACTTTGCAATTCGGTTTTGACCAGCGGGGTTCCGGGGTTAAATGCTCACCCAACCAGCATCGATAATATTCTTTGAGGGTCTAGTTTCCGAATGTAGCAATTTATTGGGGGTTTCTATTATTGCACTTCCACCGATCACGGGCCCTGCAAACATGACCAATGGCAACTCCAATCCAACGTGTAAACCGGAGCTGGATAAATCAAAATTTCACTTCACATCCTTCCGTTTTCAATATCCCTTCTGTGTGCCCAGTCTGTAAATTATTGGCATCCTGTCTTTGTATGCTTTAACTTCAGGACAACCCGCGAATGATTTTTGGTTGGGGGTGTTTTTCTAAAGTGGCATGGGTTGGGCACATACTGAGTCACTAAATGACATTTTTAGATAACACGCAATTTTTTACTCTGCACCATTTTCTTTTGCATTTAATTTGTGACCCGCTTTCGGGGGTTAAATGCTCACCATACACACCCCATAAATTCTTTGAGGGGGCTTAGTTTCCGTAATGGGATCATTTATTGGGGGTTTCTATTTTGCACTGGCACCTCACGCCCGCAACATGACATGGCACTCAATCCAAACATGTGAAAACGAGCTGGAAAATCAAAATTTCATTCCTTCCCGTTCCATCCCTCTGGTGTCCCCGTCTGTAAATTATGGCACATGTTGGTATGCTGTACTCGGGACACCCTCAGACTGATTGTTTTGGGTGTTTTGCTAAAGTGGGCAACGTTGGGCACAGTAGATGAGGCACTACAAATGACATTTTTGAGATAAAACAAACTCAATTTTTACTCTGCAACCATTTGCTTTGCATTATTGACCAGCGTGTCGGGGGTTAAATGCTCACGCACACCCCCGATAAATTCTTTGAGTGGTCTACAGTTTCCTTATGGTATCATTTTATTGGAGGGTTTCTATTGCACTGGCACCTCACGGGCCCTGCCAACATGACAGGGCACGCCAAATCCAAACATGTGAAAACGAGCTGAATCAAAATTCTTTCCTTCCTTCTCATCCTTCGGTGTGGCCCTCTGAAATTATTGGCACATGTGTTGGTAGTGGCGGTACTCGGGTACACCTGCAAATTATTTTTGGGTGTTTTGTCTAAGTGGCACGGGTTGGGCCAGTAATGAGGCACTAAAATGACATTTTTGAATAAAAACGCAATTTTTAAGCTCTGGCACGCATTTGCTTGCATTTAATTTTGGGGGACCAGTCGTGTCGGGGTTAAATGCTCACTCCAGCCACCGATAATTCTTTGGGGGCCAGGTTTCGCTCCTCCGTAATGGTATCATTTATTGGGGGTTCTATTGGCACCTGGCACTTCACGGGCCCTGCCAACATGACATGCACTCTCCAATCAACATGTGAAAACGGAGCTGGAAATCAAAATTTCACTCCGTCCGGTCTCATCCCTTCTGTGGCGCCCTTCTGTGAGTTATTGGCACTTGTGTGTTATTGCTGTACTCGGGACAACCCGCAGAATGATTTTTGGGTGTTTGTCTAAAGTGCATGAGTTTGGGCACAGTATATGAGGCCACTGAAAATGACATTTTTGAGATAACACAACATTTTACTCTGCCCCATTTACTTGCATTCAATTTTGACCAGCGTGTCGGGTTACAATGCTCACCACACCCACCGATTTAAATTCTTGAGGGGTCTAGTTTTTCCGAAATGGTGACATTTTGGAGGGGTTTTTCTATTGTACTTTTACTTCAGAAGGGCTCTCCATTCGCTGGTGGCACCACAAAATCTGTTGCAAGCCAAATGGCCCTTTCCCAAATTCCCGTACGCTAACTCTGTTCTGGATCTCGATGTGCGGGAAACACAGCTGGACATCCACATTCTGTATTGCCGTACTCGAAGAAGCAGGGCAAGAAATTAGGAATATATATTTACCTCAAATTCCTCGAATGTATCCGTTTTAGGGCTATGGGAAAGATGAAATCAAATTGAAATTTCAGTTCAAAATTTCCCACTCGTCATTTCATAGGCTTCCGGAAAAATAAAATAACGGGTTACCAGACTTCTAAATGCTGATTTGATAGGTTGAGATTTGTTAGGAGGTTCATAAAATGTTGTTACTTGTGGGGTATATAGTACATAAGCTTTATACGGCACTTTCCAAACTGAATTGGATCACCAAAAAGTCGCATTTTTGCAAATTCAAGAAATCTGAGAATGTTGCTACAAACGTCAACATTCTCACATCCATAATCATGAAACGTAACAATTATGGATATAAAAGCAAGACCATGGTAAAAGTTTCTATCAAAAAAAATTTGTGTATCACTTTTTGTCTAAAATAGAAACATTTGAATTTTGAAAAAGTCATGTTTTTTTTTCATTTTTTCCTACATTTTTTTGAATTTTACCCCGCCAAAAAGGAAGGATCACCAAATGAACACTCTACATAAACTATCAATGGCTCACGAGAACAATCTCAAATCCAAGATATCTTAAAAAGCGTTGAAAGTTATACCACAGCAAGAACCTGGTCAATTTTCCCAAAAAAGTGCGAGCCTACCTGCAACAGCTGCTCCTTAAGGGTTAACAGAGTTTCCAGTGTGTTTGAAAAAATTTGGAAATTCTCGATAGCTTAGATTGCGGAATCAAAATTACCCTCCTAAAACAAAACAAAAGCAAAAGGGATCAAAAAGCTCTTTACAGTTACACCCCTTCCATTGTATTTTCCATTTTTGTTGCCTATTCAGAAACAATCATATACAGATACATTGCTAGAATCGGAAGCGATAAAACTAGTTCTATAATTATTCAAAGTGCACACACCTGATGGCAATAATTACAAAACACAACAACTAAAAAATAGATGTTGCCGTTCCAAATAAGAAGCTGCAATAATAACGTCCCGGATGGATCCACCAACAGCCAACACACGCAAATTTTTAGAAATGTTTTTTTACTGCGTTAAAAAATAAAAAATACTATAACTCACCTCAGCGTGGCTCCGCGCGTCGTCTTGCCTTCTGCCCGCGCTTCCAGTTCAAGAGCATAAGCGCTGGGGTTTTCTTTGGGCCACATCGCCACCGGACGAGCCCCTGCCCAACTCCGAAGGGCCGCAGGCGACGGCCCTCCTCCAAGCAACTGACCAGATGAAACTGTCCACTGGCCGGTAGTTTGATGACCCCTGCTTAACGAATAATTGACTGTTTCTCGTTAAATTGGCACAATGCACAAAGCAGTAATATTCCAGGTTCACATCACATTTCTAGTCCTATCGGTATACATGGGAACAAAAATAACTTCTCTGGATGTCTGGTTTTAGAAAAAGTGGACTTAGCAAAATTAAAGCTGGGACCCCTACGTTCTTAAGTAATTTTAATGTACACACAGCTAATTGAGAAAATGGTGTGCATGGTGATTAGCATTAGTTAAGTACTTGGAGATGCTTAGGGCTATGATTTAAGTATATACACACAAAATATCCCAAAGTTTCTTTTCCCTATTTCGTATATTTGGAACTGTGTTATCCTAAAGACAATGCAGGATCATGGAATCTCCTCTGGACCACAGCTGGGAGAGGTACACCGCGCCTGGGACGCGGAGTCGAATGCCCCTGTTTTCACCAAAGCGGTTTGTTCTTGCTGCGGCAAGGATACCACCAGTTCGTTCCTTCGGGTCGACTAGCCCGTGGTGGCAAGGCCGGGTCTAGTACCCTTAGCGGAAGAACATTCCTCATGGTCAGGTCCATGCACGGGTCATGGTAAAAGCAGCAAGATCCAGTCAAGTCAAATCCGGGGTCAGCAAACAGGGGTCCTAGCAGATGGGGAACGGGAACACGCACCGTACACACAGCAACATTTAGGAGCTTGGGTAAGCACAGCAACGACGGAGGAAGTCGGGTACCAGAACACTGAGAAAGGTCGGGTAACACAGCAACACGGATGAACGCGTAGCAGCACATGGCAGACACGGAGACTCGGGAAACACAGCATTACGATTAACCAGGACTGAGTAGCAGTAGAACGCGGAATATACACGTAATGAAGTAACAATCGCTAGGAACTTTCTTCTCAGGCTGTGAGGCACAAAGATCCCGAGCAGAAGGGAGGTGCCGGATAATAAGGGTGGAGGTTTTCAGCCCGCGCACTATGCAAGCGTTGCGCTGGCTCTTTAAATTTTCGGCACCACACGCGCCTAGGATGGTCGGGGACATGCGCGTCACGGCAGTCCGGAGAAAAAGCAGGATCCCGTAAGTGAGTGATACCGCGAGCTTGCGCGGTGCCACAGAGTGACCACACGGGTGCGCCCATGTCCGAACAGGATCGCAGGAGCACCCGTGAACAGACCGAAAATCGTTTTCATGTGCTGGGGGAAGCACTATACCGCTACAATGTTGATGTAATTGGTCCTAAATTAAGAAAAATAAGCTCCTGATTCCACACGGCAGTGAGATAACTAACTCCCTTGTGATCAACCTCAAATTAAGAAAATGTTTATTTTCTTAACCCATTATTTTGTCGCTCTCTAGAGGTCATTCATCTGAGCAGTACCGTTATCAGCTTTACGACATACTGCTCCAGAGAAGCTCCATCCTTACGGTAAATAACCACAGTGTATATAGCGATGGTACAACTGTCCACGTCTTCTAGACGGCTAAGAGTATTTCCCTGTCTTGCCGCACAGAAGTTGGGGTATAAAAGATCTTTATAAAGATATCTGACGTCCTTCAAATCGATTTCTGCCTGTGCCCCCCCTTCCCCTAAAATTATTATATGGCAGGCACACATCTGGCGCGCTGGGGGGTGAGAGCGGGCTCAGCCCTCCTCTCTCGCATAGAGACTAGACCGCATGGCCTTCTTAACGGCCAAATTGACAACAGTGAGTACACGTTTTGCTCGCCGTACCGAGCCCAGCGGTATAGAGGCCTATGGGGGAAGTATATCCCAGTCAGCAAATTTGCAGGCGAAATACTTCCCCCAATGTTCTTGTGATGTACCCCTATCAGACATGTTTATAAAATTACACACATTTATACACTGATATATAGCACCTTTATATCCCACACATAAAGTTCCACTAATGCGTATAAGCACACCCATATACTCGAAGTATAGCACGTATACACACATGTATGCACTCTATAGAACATTTATCACTAATACATAATACTATATCAAATCAGGCAGTATATACCCACATACAGATACACTTATATACATATACCAATACATATGTATACACTCACGTCGGCCACTTTAGTATGTACACCAGGCTAGTAACGGGTTGGACCCCCTTTGCTTCAGAATAACTGCCTCAATCTTCTGCACCCCCCCCCCCCCCCATAGAGTCAACAGTGCTGGAATCATTCCTCAGAGCTTTTGGTCCCAATATTGACATGATGGCATCACACAGTTGCCGCAGTTTTGTTCGCTGCACATCCTGATGCAAATCTCCCGTTCCACCACAAGCTCAAGATGCTCATATATTGGATTTAGATCTGGTGACCTGTGGAGGCATTTGAGTAACAGTGAACTCATTGTCATGTTCAGAAACCAGTCTGAGATGATTCAGCTTTTATGACATGTCGGGCATTTTCATGCTGAAAGTACCATCAGATTGTTGGGTACATTGTGGTCATTAGGTGGACATGTCAGGCAACAAGACTCAGGTAGGTGCTGTGGCGTTGCAAAACCGATGCTCAATTGGTACCACGGGCCGCAAAGATGCCAATAAATATTCCCTACATCCCATACACCACACCACCACCAGTCTCTGACCTTTGATACAAGGCAGACGGTATCCAGCGTTCATGTTGTGACGGCAAATTCTGACCCTACCATCCGAATGTCGCGCAAAATCGAGACTCATCAACCAGGCAACGTTTTTCCAATCTTCTATACCTGTCCATTTCGATGATTGTGCAAATTGTCGCCTCAGTTTTCCTGTTCTTACCTGCAAGGAGTGGCACCCGTGTGTCTTCTGCTGCTGTAGAACCATCTGCCTCAAAGTTCGACGTACTGTGCGTTCATGATTGCTCTTCTCACGGACTGGTTTAACGAGTGGCGATTTTATTCACTGTTGCTTCTCTATCAGCGTCGCACCATTCTGCCATTCTCCTCTGACCTCTGGCATCACAGGCATTTTCCTTTCCGCCACATACTGCCGCGCGACGGGATGTTTTTATTTTTTTCGGACCATTCTCTGTAACCCTAGAATGGTGTCAGAAAATCTCAGGATAGCAGGCAGTTTCTGACATATCAGACCAGCCTTCTGGCACCAACAACCATCACGTTCAAGAGCCCTCATAATCACCTTTCTTCCCCTGACTGATGCCGGTTTGAACTGCAGGAGATGGTCTGGACCATTCACATGCCTAATGCACTGATTGCCGCCATGGTGTTGGCTGATTGAAATTAGTGTTAACGCGTTGGACAGGTGTACCTCATAAGTGGCCGGTGAGTAGATAATATTTACATATATATATATATATATACACCACACTACCTACAGTGACACTGACCAATATACACATCATGCCGATAAAACAACCAGCACCACATGCTGCATACATACAAATATAACACACATACAGCAATAAACACACATTCATGTATATACCGCATACATACTTACCATTACAAAACCCACATACATCATATAACATATTATATTTAAAATGTGCACGATTATGCTTTATAAATACAGTATTTGTCTTCTATGATTTATAAACCAGTATATAAACAGTGTAATACTTATATCTACATAGATACACAGTATGGCATTATACACAATACACTGTAGTAAAACATATACACAGTACATACACATATCCACAGTATATATATTCATATACAGAATAATGCATATGCTATAAACATATATACATATATACACACAGTAAGATGCTATAGACCCACATATACCCTATATACCCAGTCGACACATCAATAACCCACACAAATGGCATATAGAAACCGTATGATACATATGTACAAAGATATATCATTATAATCCATTTATTTATAGTATATATATATTATATTATACACAGTATAATTGCATATAAATACATATATACCCACAAATAATACTCTGTAATATACTTACCTTTCAAAGTTTGGGGGCTGTATTGGCGTCGGGCGGTGTTCAGTGGGTGTCCCGGGGACATTCCGACGGCAGGGGGGGGCAACCGTGTGGCCTAGCCGAATGCAGGCGGGGCGTGTGGTAGATGAGGCTGCGGGTCATAGGAGGTGGTAAGCGGGTCTTGGATGAGCGGGCGGGGTCAGGAGAAGATGAGCTAGCATAGTATCCCGGAAAGAGTTGGGCGGACAGGAGAGATGTGGGCACGGCCGGAAGCAGGGGGGGGTCCTGGGGCAGCGATCGGCAGCAACCTGGCAGTCACGCCCAGAAATTACCCCCCCATGGCAAGCACGGCAGAAGGGACCTGCCCAATCCCCGGGCCCTGAACCTCATGGGCCCCGGTAGCATCGATACGGTGCTACTGCGGTAGTTATCGGGTCCCCTATTCAAATATTTAGCCCCTGTCTATTGTACATTGATTCTATTCCACCCATTCTCTTAAAAGATTATTCCTTTTTCTGCCCAATTTAAGTTCAACGATTCCTTTTACTACTTTTACTAGGTAACCAAATAACAGGTAGAAGAGAGGACGATTGACAGGCCAAATAATTGGCACAATCACATATACTCTGGTATTAACAAATACCGGTGAGTCAGTAGTTCTTAAGTCTAGCTATACCTATGGAAAACCATGAAAGAATCAGTCCAGAACTCTAGACAATAATAGCTCCAAATGGGTTCCATAATGATGCGGAGAATTATACAATGGAACGAAACTATATGAATACCATGTGTCATCTTAGCAGGAGAGGGCAATTTTTAATTGCATATCTGTAGATAGAGATGGCACTTTGTCAAAATCGACCAGTTTCGCCGAATTTTCCTGAAAAAAATTGATTCCACCGCCATATATACATATCAATCAGTTAAAAAAAATGGTATTTCCTGGCCGGCAGAGAGCTTGTAGTTTGTTGTAGAATGTTGTGCCATGATTAAATATCATAGGAGCGTGGTTTGGTCGTCAAACTTGCGGTTTTTAGTATGATACTCACATGTAATCGCTCACTCTTCAATTCCATGCACTTTACAGGCCAACTTCACCAAATAAGCAAGCGGAACTCAGACGCCAGGTAAAACGTCTGTGCATCAGCTCAAATGAGAGCGAGGGCCCCAGATCCGCACTATAAACATCAAAGAATTGCTCTCTTTTTACACCTGACATCAGTGATTCCATAGATTAAGACAGACCTGTTGTGTTCAAAACGCGGGTACATGTAGAGGCCCCCCAAAGATCAGGGGTGTGGGCATAATTCGATTGATGTCACTGATCATTTAACCTCCCTCTGGCATTTCGTCCGTCAATGCTGCTTCAATTGTCATTAATGCCATCACCAGTATTGCTAATGCCAAAAACAAATCAGGGGTGATCCAAAACATAGATGACCAGTAATTGGATATTTTGCATTGTCCTCTGTGTCCTTGGGGGTTATAAATCCCAAACTTCCCCCTTCTTTAGGCTATAAATCTTAGAGGCTTTTCATTCCGCCTGACAGTTGAAATGAAGGATTGAAAACTAAACATAGTGGCAACGTCATAGAGCGATGGAAGGTGAAAACAGCATTATGAAAATCACAGGGAGACAGCGGTCAGTTGACAGCAGCATGAGTAGGCCGCAGAGTGGCACAATGACAGAGCATGGAGGTGGCGGCAGAAGCAGCCGCAGGAGGCCACAAAGTAGTACAATGATAAGAGTGTGGAGGTGGCGGCAGCAGCAGCAGGAGCCCACAGCAGCAGAGACCACTTTGTGGCACAATGACGAAGTTTGAAAATGAATTCAAAGAAAATATCAGGTCTTTGCCAAAAAAGAACTGCAAATGTGCCACCAGCAGCAGGAGCAGCAGCATGAGAGCAGAGGGGTGGAGGTGGCGGCAACATGGTTGGCCACAGAGTGGCACAATGATATAGTGTGGAGGTGGCGTCAGCAGCAGCAGGAGCCCACAGAGTGACATAATGATATAGTGCGGAGGTGGCATCAGCAGCAGCAGGAGACCACAGAGTGGCACAATCATATTGTGTGGAGGTGGTGGACAATTCCAGTCCCTGGTAAAGATGGTAGGAGGCAGATGTGTGGCATCAGGCAGGTGGCAGCATCAGAATAGTGGCTGAGGCAGGTAGTTATAACCCAGCCTTATTTCTCAACGCTTGGGGGAGGCATCATGGCTGATCCAATCTGATGCATAAGGCATTGGTGAGTTGAAATCCTGGCTGATCCAAGCCTGATTCATCTTGACAAAGGTCAGTCTCTCCACATGGACAAGCGGGTTCTCGTTGGGGTAACGATGGCCCCTGCCGCACTGAACACCCGCTCTGATGCCACACTACTGGCTGGGAAGGACAGCTTTTCTACTGCAAACTCCGCAAGTTGCAGCCACGCATCGAGTTTGGCTGCCCAGTAGTTCATGGGATCCTCTACCTGAAGTGATAAAGTGCTGTCAAAGTAGGTCACCACCTGCTGGTGCAGGGTCTGCTCCATGTCCTGCTGCTGGTGGCTACCCAGGCAGGTGAAGGAAGTTGCTCATTAAGGAATCCAGACTTAAGCTGCTGCTGATGGAGCTGCTACTGCTCTTCCCCCCCCCTCTTCCCCAACTCCCCACAGCAGCCGTGGTAGTAGTACGTAACTGATGACTGCCAGGAATCCCCCGGTCATACCTGACAAGTGATAGACAATGGAGCACATAGACAGCGGCCAACTGTGTGCACAGTATTTCTCTATAGTATGCCAGTTGTTCCTCCCTCTCAGCAGCTGGAAAAAAGTCACCTATTTTTGACCGGTAGCGAGGGTCCAAGAGGGTGAAGAGCCAAAAGTCATCCCTATGCCGGATGTTAACTATTTGGCTGTGACTAGTTAGGCAAAGCAGCATGCTGCGGGCCATCTGCGCAAGTGACTCCCGGCCTCCATCTCCACTGTATACTGACACGGTGCTTCTGGGTCATCTGCCTCGTCTTCTACCACCTCCGGATGCTCTTGCTCATCTTCTCTTGTCACCTGAGTGGAAAAACCACTGATTTGACCAGACTCTGCTTGTGCTCCAATGTCCTCCTCCTCCTCCTTCGCCTCCTCCAGTTCAGCCCCCACCGGACTCATGGGGCCATAAGATGTAGTCTCCACTTCTCCAGTGCCCTGACCAGACAGATTTTGCAGCATGAGTTCCAGGACATAAAGCAGTGGAATGACATTATTCATCCCGCAGTCCTGGCGACTGACAAATAACGTGACCTCTTCAAAGGGCCTGAGCAAATGGCAGGTGTCACGCATTAGCTGGCAGTTGCTGATATCAAAGTTACACAGTGGATTACTCTGTTCCGCTTGCATCATCAAAAAATCATTAAAGGCTTTTCTCTGTTCATACAGGCGGAGGCGGGAATTCCAAAGGGTGGAAACATCGCATATCTTACTTATGTTGGGGGAGACCAAGGATCAGGAGCATCTGGACCTGGAGATGATGTCAAAGACAAACAGCTCCCTTCGGCAGAGGTGCAGAAGCCTTGACTGGCTGAAATGGTATGTGTGCCACTAGGTTCTGCTGCTGTTGCTGCGGCGGCACATCTGTTCCACATTTCTCCCAGGCCTCCGGGATGGTGACGGAGGGCCATGGTGCCAATGTTAGCTCCCTGGCCATGCTTCACTTTCTGCCTGCAGATTCTACATATACACACACTCGGCTCCTCTAGTGTCTGAACAAAAAACTGCCACACCGCCGAGGTGGTGATTTTACTGCCAACACTCTGTGCTGAGTGACTACTACCACTGCTCACTTGGACCTCCAAAGCGGGGTTTGCACCCCGCGGCTGTTTGGCTCCCGTTCTCACACTTCTGCCACACGGCTACAGTAGCGACTTGCTGCCTGCTCCGCTGCCTGACGCACAAGCTGACACTCTCTCCGCCCAACAATGATGAATCCCGTGCTATACCCGGCTCCCAAGTGTAATCGGCTACATCATCGTCAATTTGTGTTTCCCTGTCACTGGTACTCTTCTCAACGGTGTCAGTATGTACAGCCTGCCTACTGCACAAAGCAGAGGAAGTCTGCCCCATCTCTTCACTTCTAAGCAGCTGCTGACTTTCCTCAAACAATAGTGGCTGAATAGTAGCACTGCCTGCTCCTTATGCCACCTTTCTGTTTCACATAGTGATTTGACACTTATTTGTAACAAAAAGTATTGGAATTTGTGTTATACAGATACCCCACAACAAACACCCTGTAATTGGAGCGAAAATCACTCTATAAAGTTGCACATGAATACGTGAAAGTTGCACTTATTTGTTGCTGTGAACTTTAGCAACAAAAATGTATTGGAATTTGCGTTATACAGATACCCCCACAATGGACACCCTGTGATTAGAGCGAAAATCACTCTATAATCTACGTGGATTTGAAAAGTAAATCTTGCTCTGAACTTTAGCAACAAAAAGTATTGGAATTTGCGGTATAGAGATACCCCACAATGGACACCCTGTAATTGGAGTGAAAATCACTCTATAAAATATGTGATTTAATTTGTGAACTTTAGCAACAAAAAGTATTGTAATATTTGCTAGTTGCTATAAGTAAATATTCATAAGTGCATCACACACACCTTATGGATCAAATACACAACAGACAATAAAAAATAAGATGTTGCACTTTCCAAATAGAGCTGCAATAAAAACGGTCCCGTTGGATCCGCACCAACATCCAAACGCAAATTTTAGAAATGTTAGTTTTAAACTGCTGTTTAAAACATAAAAAATACTTACTCACCTCAAGCAGTGGCTCCGCGTCTTCTTGCTTCTGCCCGCGGCTTCCAGGTTCAAAGAGCCAATAAGCGTGCTGGGGTTTTCTTTTGGCACATCGCCCACCGGAACGTAGGCCCTGCCACCTCCGAAGGCCCGCAGGGGCACGCTCCTCCAATCAACGTGAGCCAGATGAAACGTCCACTGGCCTAGTTTGATGACCCCTGCCCTACAAAATATTGACTGTTTCTCTTAATGGGCACAAGAACAGCATTAATATCCATTCACTCACAGTCCTATCCTATCTTGTATAAATGGGAACAAAAATACTTTCTGGATGTCTGGTTTTTAGGAAAAATGTGGACCTAGCAAAAATTAAAGCTGGACCCCTACTTCTGAGTAAATTTTATTAATGTACACACAGCGAATTTAGAATTTAGAAGATGGTGTGCATGGTGATTAAGCATTAGTTAAGTACTTGGAGATGCTTGCTATGATTTAATTATAATAAACACAAAAAATCCCAAGTGTACTTCACTATTTGTTATATTTGGAACTGTGTTTCCTAAAGACAATGCAGGATCAGTGGATCTCCTTGGACCACAGCTGGAGAGGTACTACCAGCGCTGGGACCGGAGTCTAAGTGCCACCTGGTTTTCACCAAAGCGGTTGTTCTTGCGGCGGCAGGACCACCAGGTTCGTTCCGGTGTCGACTAGCCCGTGGTGGCAAGGCCGGGTCAGTACCCTTAGCGGAAGAACATCTCATGGTCAGGTCCAGTGCACGGTCAGTGGTAAGCAGCAAGATCCAGGTCAAGTCCAAATCCGGGGTCAGCAAACAGAGGTCCTGCAGATGGGGAACGGGAACACAGGCACACGGTACACACAGCAACATTTAGGACTTGGGTAAGCACCAGCAACGACGGAGGAAGTCGGGTACACAGCACACGTGAGAAAGGTCGGGTAACACAGCAACACGGAGAACGCGTACGCAGCACAGGAGCAGAACTCGGGAAACACAGCATATACGAGTTAACACAGACTGAGGTACAGTGAACTGCAGGAATCACAGAATGAAGAACAATCGCTATGAAGCTTTCTTTCAGGCTGTGAGGCCAAAGATCCGCAGAGCAGGAGGAGGTGCCGGATAATAAGGTGGAGGTTTTCAGCCAGCGCACTATACACGTGTGCGCTGGCTCTTTAAATTTTCGGCAGCCACACGCGCCCTAGGAGGCGGGGACAGGCGTGCACTGCAGTCCGAGAAAAGCAGGATCAGGGAGAGGTGAGTGAGACCGCGAGGCTGCAGCGGGGCACACAGAGGACCACAGGGTTGCGCCCATGATCCGAGACAGGATCGCAGGAGCACCGTGACAGACAGAAAAAATTGTTTTAACATGTGGCTGGGAGCACTACCCTACAATGTTGATGCAATTGGTCCTAAATTAAGAAAAATACATCCTGATTCCAAACGGCAGTGATAATAACTCCCTTGATCAACATCAAATTAAGAAAATGTTTAGTTTTCTTAACCCATTATTTTGTCTGCTCTCTAGAAGGCATTCATCTTGAGCATGTACAAGTTATCAGCTTACAAACATACTGCTCCAGAGATCCGTAGTCTCTTACGGTAAATAATCAACGTGTATATAGCGATGGTACAACTGCCACTTCTCTAAGCTAAGAGTATTTCCCTGTCTTGCCCACAGAAGTATGTATAAAAATCTTTAGAAAATATCTGGACTGTCCTTCAAATCAGATTCTGCATGGGCCCCCCCTTCCCCTTAAATATATTATATGGCAGGCACACATCTGGCGCGCTGGAGAGTGAGAAGCGGCTCAGCCCTCCTCTCTCCATAGAGACTAGAGCCGCATGGCCATTCTTACGGCCAAAGATTGAACAGTGAGTACACGTTTTGCTCGCACGTACCGAGCCCAGGCGGTATAGAGCCTATGGGGGAAGTTATATCCAGTCAGCAATTTGCCAGTCAGAAATACTTCCCCCATATGTTCTTGTGATGTACCCCTATACAGACATTTTTAATAAAATTACACACATTTATACACTGATATATAAAACCTTTAATACCACACACATAAAGTTTCCACTATAGCGTATAATCACACACACCCATATACATAGAGTATACACTTATACACACATTATGCACTCATATATCTTACCACTAATACATAATACATATATACAACTCATTCAGTATATACCCACATCATATACCATTATATACATATACAATACATAATATACACTCACCGGCCACTTTATTAGGTACAACACCATGGCTAGTAACGGTGGACCCCCTTTGCTTCAGAAACTGCCTCAATTCTTCGTGCATAGATTCAACAAGGTGCTGGAATCATTCCTCAGAGATTTTGGTCCCATATTGACATGATGGCATCACACAGTTGCCGCAGTTTTGTCGCTGCACATCCTGATGCAAATCTCCCTTTCCACCACATCTCAAAGATGCTCCTATTGGATTTAGATCTGGTGACTGTGGAGGCCATTTGAGTACAGTGAACTCATTGTCATGTTCAAGAAACCAGTCTGAGATGATTCCAGCTTTATGACATGCGGCATGATCCTGCTGAAAGTACCATCAGATGTTGGGTACATTGTGGTCATAAAGGATGGACATGTCAGCAACAATACTCAGGTAGGCTGTGGCGTTGCAACGATGCTCAATTGGTACCAAGGGCCCAAAGATGCCAAGAAATATTCCCCACATCATGACACCACCACCACCAGCTTGACCGTGATACAAGGCAGGTGGATCCATGCTTCATGTTGTTGACGCCAAATTCTGACCCTACCATCCGAATGTCGCAGCAGAAATCGAGACTCATCAGACCAGGCAACGTTTTTCCAATCTTCTACTGTCCAATTTCGATGACTTTGCAAATTGTGCCTCAGTTTCCTGTTCTTACTCTGAAGGAGTGGCACCCGTGTGGTCTTCTGCTGCTGTAGACCATCTGCCTCAAAAAGTTCGACGTACTGTGCGTGTCAGAGTGCTCTTCTGCCTAACCTTGGTTGTAACGAGTGGCGATTTGATCACTGTTGCTTTCTATCAGCTCGAACCATGTCTGCCCATTCTCCTCTGACCTCTGGCATCAACAGGCATTTCCGCCCACAGAACTGCCCTCACTGGATGTTTTTTATTTTTTCGGACCATTTCTCTGTAACCCTAGCAGATGGTTGTGCATAAAAATCCCAGTATAATCAGCAGTTTCTGAATACTCAGACCAGCCTTCTGGCACCAACAACCATCCACGTTCAAGCACTCAAATCACCTTTCTTCCCCACTGATGCTCGGTTTTGAACTGCAGGAGATGTCTGGACCATTCCTACATGCCTAAATGCACTGAATTGCCTGCCCATGTGATTGGCTGATTAGAAATTAAGTGTTAACGGCAGTTGGACAGGTGTACCAATAAGTGGCCGGTGATTATAGTATATATATATACATATATATTCTATTATACACACACCATACACTACGTATACACTGACCATATATACCATATCATGCAGGATAAAAACACCATACACAAACATGCTGCATACATAAAAAATATACACACATACAGCAATAAACACACATTCAGTATATACAGCATACATACTTACCATATACAAAACACCACATACATCATATACATATTATTTAAATGTGCACATATATATGCTTTATAAACAGTATTTGCTTCTATGCATTTATACACATTATATAAACAGTGTATACTTATCTCTACATTAAGCACAGTAGTTGCATTATACACATATACATAGTATAAAACATATACACAGTACATACACATATACACAGTTATATATATCTAATATACAGAATATGCATATGTCATATAAACTATATACATTTACACACAGTATATGCATATTACACACAGTATATACATATATACACAGTCATTCTACACATAATACACACAAATGCATATAAAATGTATCTACATATGTAAAAGTATATATACATATATACATTATATTATATATATATATATATATATATATATATACACAGTATAATGCATATAATACATATATACACACAAATAAATACTCTGTATATACTTACCTTTCAAGAGTTTGGGGGCTGTAATTGGCGTCAGCGGTGTTTCAGTGGGTGTCCGTGACATTCAGACGCAGGGGGGGGCAACCGTGGTGGGCGCGAGCGAGAGGCAGGCGGGGGCGGTGTGGTAGATGAGCGGGCGGGTCAGAGAGGTGGTAAGCGGGTCATTGAGATGAGCGGGCGGGTCAGGGAGATGAGCTAGCAGGTGATCCAGGAAAGAGTTGGGCGGACCAGGAGAGATGTGGGCAGCGGCCGGAAACGAGGGGGGTCTGGGGGCACGATCCGGCAGGCACCTGGCAGTTCAGCCCCAGACCATTTACCCCCTGCCATGGCAAAGCACGGCAGGGAGTGGGACCGTGCATCCCCGGGCCCCTGAACCTCATGGGCCCCGTAGCAGTCGATACGGGTGCTACTGCGGTAGTTACGCCCCTTATTCAAATATTTAGCCCCTGTCTATTGTACATTGTATTCTAATCCACCCATTCTCTTAAAAAGATTAGTTTCCTTTTTCTGCACCAATTTAAGTTCAACTATGTCCTTTTTACTTTTATAGGTTAACCATATAACAGGTAGAAGGAAGGAGAGATTGACAGGCAAAATAATTGGCACAATCACATACTCATGGTATAAAACAAATACAGGTGAGTCAGGTAGTTATTTAAAATCTAGCTATACCTATGGAAAACCATGAAAGATCAGTCCAGAACTCATAGAACAATAATAAACTCCAGAATGGTTTCCAGTAAGTGACTGGAGATATAACATATGAACAGAACATAATGAATACACCTGTGTCATCTAGCAGGAAGAGGCGCAATAATTGCATTATCTGTGGTAGAGATGGGCAATTTGTCAAAATTCGACCAGGTTCGCCGAATTTTCTGAAAAAATTTGATTCAACCCGATCTAATCATATCGAATCACGTTAAAAAAAAGGTATTCCTGGCTGCAGAAGCTTGTAGTTTGTTGTAGAATGTTGTGCCATGCTTAAATATGCATAGGGAGCGTGGTTTGGTCTCAAACATTGCTGTGTTTAGTATGATACCCACATGAATCGCTCACACTCTTCAATTCCATGGGCACTTCATAGGCCAACTTCACCAAATAACAAGGGGAACCAGACTGACAAGGTAACGTCTGTGCCAGCTCAAATGACTGAGCTGAGGGCCAAGATCCCACATCACATCAAAGAGTGCTCTCTTTTTTACACTGACATCATGTGATCCATAGATTAAGACAGACCTGTTTGTGTAAAACGCGTACATGTAGAGCCCCCCCAAAGAGTGCAGAGGGTGTGGGCAGTAATCTGCATTGATGTCACTGATCATTTTACCCTGCATTTCGTCCGTCAATGTCCTGCTTTCAATTGGTCATTAATCCATCATCAGTATTGCTAAGCCAAACAAACAGAGTGGATCCAAAACAGAGATGACCAGTAAATTGGATATTTGCATGTCCTCTGTGTCCTGGTATCCACTCCTTTTAGGCTATAAATCCTTAGGCTCTTTTCATTCCGCCTGACAGATGAAATGAAGGATGAAAACTAAACATAGTGGCAACGTCATAGAGCGATGGAAGGTGAAACAGCATATGAAACACAGGAGACAGCGGTCAGTTGACAGCGCATGGTAGGCCGCAAGTGGGCACAATGACGAAGCATGGAGGTGGCGGCAGAAGCAGCAGCAGGAGGCCACAAAGTAAATGATAAGAGTGTGGAGGTGGCGGCAGCAGCAGCATGAGCCCACAGCAGCAGAGACCACTTTGTGGCACAATGACAAGTTTGAAAATGAATTCAAGAAAATTCAGGGTCTTTGCCAAAAGAACTGCAAATGTGCCACCAGCAGCAGGAGCACAGCATAAGAGCAGAGGGGTGGAGTGGCGGCAACATGGTTGGCCACAGAGTGGCACAATGATATAGTGTGGAGGTGGCGTCAGCAGCATCAGAGCCCACAGAAGTGACATAATGATATAGTGCGGAGTGGCATCAGCAGCGCAGGGAGACCACAAGTGGCACAATCATATTGTGTGGGGTGGTGGACATTCCGTCCCTGGTAAAGATGGTAGGAGGCAGATGTGTGGCATCAGGCAGGTGGCAGCATCAGAATAGTGGCTGAGCAGGTAGTTAAACCAGCCTTTTTCTCAATCAACGCTTGGGGAGCACATGGCTGATCCAATTCTGATGCATAAGGCATTGGTGAGTTGAAACGGGCTGATTCCAAGCCTGTATTCATCTTGACAAAGTCATCTCTCCACATGGACCAGCGGGTTCTCGTTGGGGTAACGATGGCCCCTGCCGCACTGAACACCCGCTCTGATGCCACACTACTGGCTGGGAAGGACAGCTTTTTCATCTACTGCAAACTCCGCAAGTTGCAGCACGCATCGAGTTTGGCTGCCCATAGTTCATGGGATCCCTCTACCTGAGTATAAAGTGCTGTCAAGTAGGTCACCACCTGCGTGGTGCAGGTCTGCTTCCATGTCCTGCTGCGTGGGCTACCCAGGCAGTGAAGGAAGTTGCTCATTAAGGAATCCAGACTTAAGCTGCTGCTGATGGAGCTGCTACGCTCTTCCCCCCCCCTCTCCCCAACTCCCCACCACCGGGTGGTAGTACGTAACTGATGACTGCCAGGAATCCCCGGTCATACCTGACAGTGATAGACAATGAGTCACATAGACAGCGCCAACTGTGTGCACAGTATTTCTCTATAGTATGCCAGTTTGTTCCTCCCTCTCAGCAGCTGGAAAAGTCACCTATTTTTGACCGGTAGCGAGGGTCCAAGATGGTGAAGAGCCAAAAGTCATCCTATGCCGATGTAACTATTTGGCTGTGACTAGTTAGGCAAAGCAGCATGCTCGGCCATCTGCGCAAGTGACTCCCGTCCTCCATCTCCACTGTATACTGGACGTGCTTCTGGGCATCTGCCTCGTCTTCTACCACCTCCTATGCTCTTGCTCATCTTCTTTGTCACCTGAGTGGAAAAACCACTGATTGACCAACTCTGCTTGTGCTCCAATGTCCTCTCCTCCTCCTCCTCGCCTCCTCCAGTTCAGCGCCCCACCGGACTCATGGGGCCATAAGATGTAGTCTCCACTTCTCCAGTGCCCTGACCAGACAGATTTTGCAGCATGAGTTCCAGGACATAAAGCAGTGGAATGACATTATTCATCCCGCAGTCCTGGCGCTGACAAATAACGTGACCTCTTCAAGGGCCTGAGCAAATGGCAGTGTCACGCATTAGCTGGCAGTTGCTGATATCAAAGTTACACAGTGGATTACTCTGTTCGCTTGCATCATCAAAAATCATTAAAGGCTTTTCTCTGTTCATACAGGCGGAGGCGGGAATTCCAAAGGTGGAAACATCGCATATCTTACTATGTTGGGGGAGACCAAGATCAGGAGCATCTGGACCTGGAATGATGTCAAAGACAAACAGCTCCCTTCGGCAGAGGTGCAGAAGCCTTGACTGGCTGAAATGGTATGTGTGCCACTAGGTTTCTGCTGCTGTTGCTGCGGCGGCACACATCGTTTCCACTTTCTCCCAGGCCTCCGGGATGGTGTGACGAGGCCAGGTGCCAATGTTAGCTCCTGGCCATGCTTCACTTTCTCGCCTGCAGACTTCTACATATACACACACTCGGCTCTCTAGTGTCTGAACAAAAACTGCCACACCGCCGAGGTGGTGATTTTAACTGCCAACACTCTGTGCTGAGTGACTACTACCACTGCTCACTTGGACCTCCAAAGCGGGTTTGCACCCCGCGGCTGTTTGGCTCCCGTTCTCACACTGCTCCACACCGCTACAGTAGCGACTGCTGCCTGCTCCCGCTGCCTAACGCACAAGCTGACACTCTCTCCGCCCAACAGGATGAATCCCGTGCTATACCGGCTCCCAAGTGTAATCGGCTACATCATCGTCAATTTGTGTTTCCTGTCACTGGTACTCTTCTCAACGGTGTCATTAGTACAGCCTGCCTACTGCACAAAGCAGAAGGAAGTCTGCCCCATCTCTTCACTTCTAAGCAGCTGCTGACTTTCCTCCAAACAATAGTGGCTGAATAGTAGCACTGCCTGCTCCTTATGCCACCTTTCTGTTTTCACATAGTGATTTGACACTTATTGTAACAAAAAGTATTGGAATTTGTGTTATACAGATACCCACAACAAACAACCCCCTGTATTGGAGCGAAAATCACTCTTAAAGTTGCACATGAATACGTGAAAGTTGCACTTATTTGTTGCTTGTGAACTTAGCAAACAAAATGTATTGGAATTTGCGTTATACGATACCCCCACAATGGACACCTGTGATTAGAGCGAAATCACTCTATAATCTACGTGGATTTTGAAAAGTAATCCTTGCTCTGAACTTTCAACAAAAAGTATTGGAATTTGCGGTATAGAGATACCCCACATGGACACCCCTGTAATTGGAGTGAAATCACTCTATAAAATATGTGATTTAAGTTTGTAACTTTAGAACAAAAAAGTATTGTAATATTTGTTATACAGATACCCCACAATGGACACTCTGTAATTGCAGCGAGAATCACTCTATAAAGTACGTGAATTTGCCACGTATTTGTTGCTGTCAACTTTACCAACAAAAAGTATTGGAATTTGCGTTATACAGATACCCCACAATGGACACCCTGTAATTGGAGCAAAAATCACTCTATAAAATACGTGATTTAATTTGTGAACTTTAGCAACAAAAAGTATTGTAATATTTGTTATACAGATACCCCACAATGGACACTCTGTAATTGGAGCGAAAATCACTCTATAAAGTATGTGAATTTGACACTTATTTGTTGCTCTGAAATTTAGCAACAAAAAGTTTTGGAATTAGCGTTATACAGATATCCCACAATGCACAACCTGGGAGAGGAGCAGAAATCACTCTATAAACTAGGTAGATGTGACACGTATTTCTTGCTCTCAACTTTAGCAACAAAAAAATATTGTAGTTTACGTTATACAGATGCCCCAAAATGGATACCCTGAGACTGGTCCACAAATCACTACAGCAGCAGTGTGGATATGAAACCGATTTTTTCCTATTGGATTCAGTAACTACAAAAAATTGCTATTTGGGGTATACAGATCCCCCTAAACGCACACCCTGGGAGAGGTCCACAAATCACTACAGCTGCTGCATAGATATGAAACAGATTATTTCCTATTGGAATCAGTAACTACAAAGAACTGGTATTTGGGGTGTACAGATACCCCTAAAGGCACACCCTGGGATTGAAAAAGCCTCCTCGCTCCAGAATCCTGTGGTCCGGCTCTGTGAGATTTAAAGCGTCAGCGTGCCGCTAATTGGTGCTGCTGGTCACCTACCCTGATAAATAGTTTGCCACTACCTTTGCCCCCTGATGGATCTGTCTGCCTAGAGCACTAGAGAAAGCTTGTTCCCTTATGATACCCTGTGCATTTGTTGTGATTCCCCATTGTGACCTCGGTTCCATACCTGACTTCGCTCCTCTGCTGCCAGCCCTTACCTTCTGCCTTGTATCTGACTCAGATTCTGTGCTGCCTGTCCTGACCTCCAGCCTGTACAAATCTCCTTCTGAGTCTCACGATTCTATAGCTTGCCTTGGCCATCATGTCTTCCACCATTGGTTTTTCTTGGGTATAGACAGTCAACATTCAATAAATTGGCCCTATTTATCTCCCTCCACCACAGTCTTTAGGATATTCTTCAGAATATCCACTAATGATTCTGTTTTATTATTTCGGTCAACTGCTGTTTCTTTAAAGAACCTCCAGACTTGAGAACATCTAGCCCTCGCCACGGGAGCTTCACTACATGAAACATTTGGCGCTGATGCACCAGCTCTGGCCCTGCCTCTCCTTCTGGCCCCACCACTGCCTCTTCCAACCTGTTCTGGTATAGGACTCGCCTCAGTCTCAGAATCACTGTCTTCACCCGGCCTATCAACCCAGCTTGGGTTTGTCACCACATCATCCTCCGATCCCTCAGTCTGCTCCCCCCTCGGACTTCCTGCCCTGACAACAACTTCACCACTGTCTGACAACCATGTCTCCTCATCCTCCGACACCTCTTTACACACTTCTTCTACTACGTCAACAATGTTATCTTCACCCACAGGCTGCGACCGGTGGAAAACCTGGGCATCGGGAAAAAGCTCAGCAGCAACCTGACAAGTTGTTTGTGACTCTGGGAAGGGTCCAGAAAACAGTTCCTTAGAGTATGCCGGATCAAATTCCAAATTTTCCAGGGAGGGGGCAGACTGGGCGGATGGAGGTTGAGGTGGAGGAGCTGGAGTAGTGCACACTTGGGTAACATGTGTGGACTGCGTGGAAGACTGACTGGTGGACAAATGAGTTGAAGTATTGTCCGCAATCCACGACATCACCTGTTCGCACTGTTCTGGCCTCAACAGTGCTCTACCACGAGTCCCAGTAAGTTGAGACATGAAGCTAGGGAGTGTAGCTCTACGGCGTTCCCCTGCTCCCTAATCAGCAGGTAGTATCTCACCCATGCCCACACCCTCGTCCTCTACCCTTAGCCCTCGGGTTCAACATTTTCCAAATTACAGTCTACTTTATAGACAAAAGAGAAATATAAACTGTACTGTTTTTTGGTAATTTTTTTTTTTTTTGGCTTTATAGAACAAAACGTACAGAAGAAATCAGACAGCAACCTCAGAAGATGATTGCTGTGGCTAGTTTCTAACCAACACTGACAGCACACAAAAGGATTTTGTGCTGTGACTGTCACTTTAACTTTTGAAAAACGCTAATGTAGCCCTAACAAGGGCTGTTGGGTTCTTGTAGAATCACTCCTGCCTAACAGTAATCTAATAGAACACCCTAATGCTATCCCTGACCAGCAGCAGCTCTATCCCTAACGGCATCCAGACAGAGAATGATCCGAGCAGCGCAGGAGCTAGTATATTCCAGGGTCATCTGAGCAGGCCAGCCAACCACTGCTATCAACATGTACCACATGATGCTGGGTGTACTGGCTTGTGATTGGCTGTGTTTCTGGCCACCAAAAATCAGAACGCCGGGAAATGCCATTTTCTCGAGCTGGTGAAATACTTGTCCGAGCAACTAATTGTCAGTCTTTACCTCCAGGCTTGTTTCACACACAGCAGCACCTCTAGCTCTGGTCAGAGAGAGAGCTCTCATGATGCAGCTCGGGTTTCTAAAGCCCTGATCCAGGTGCAGGCTTAGGAGCTCCATTAACGCTGCCCCAGAACCTGGATTAATCATCAGTGGCCATCCCTTTACCAAGCATAGGTAAAAAACCTAGCTGGAATATAGATGCCATTGATGACTTTTCCAGCCACTGTCTTACAATATGTAAGAGGGCTAATTTCCAGAAATTCAGGCCTGCACTACAGGATATAGATTGGGATCAAATATTGTCATGTGATGATACTAATGTTAAATGGGAGAAATTCAAATCTATCCTAAATTTATTCCAATAGGTAACAAGTATAGACAGGCTTCAGGATTCAGGATGTGTGGATCCACTGGACCACCGCGGGAGGTGTTACTAGCCGACACCTGGGATCGGAGTCTAAGTGGCACCTGGTCTTCAACAGAGCCCGCCGCAAAATGCGTTGGACTTGCTGTGGCAGGGTACCGTCAGGTCGTTCCACAGGTGCGACTAGCCCTTGGTGGCAGCCGAGGTCGAGGTACACACAGGAGCAGGACGCAGGATACACAAGAACACACAGGAAAGCTGGGGGCACAGGAATGCAGGAGACACAGGAACGCAGTACAATCACTAGGGAGCTTTTTATAAGGCTGTGAGGGACATAGATCCGGGAGGGAAGACAGGAAGAGGCTGGGAATTTATAAAGAAGGGCATATGGCCAATTATCGGCCCATTAAATCTGACAGAGCTGGCACGCATGCGCCCTATGTGCCGCAGGGAGCCGCGGGAGATGCCGATGGATCCCGGTGAGGTGAGTTGTGCGGTGAGCGCAGTGGCCCGCATGAAGGTACATGGGTGTGTCTTTGATCCTAGACAAGGGTTGCAGGGCACCCATGACAATGGGCTAGATTATACCCTGCGTGGATAACAACTACAGTTAAAAGGGCAATTAATATTAAAAATTATAAAAATATTCAAAAAATATAAATCTGATGGGTTACTTGAGGCAATATTTACAAAAAACTTACTAAAATCTGCAAAAAGGAAATCAAATCAGTCAAAATACAAAATGAAAGACAGGTGGCTAAAGATAGCAAAACAAATCCCAAGAAATGTTTTAACTATATCAATGCAAAAATAATGTCTCAGAGCAGGTTGGACCCCTTTATTCTGAAAATGGGGCATTGGGGACTGGAGACCAGAGATACTTCATGGGTTTTTTTAGCTCCATTTATACAACAGATGAAAGAACTTCTGACGTTGGTGTTGCCAGTGCGAGTCATGCATCCTGTATACTAGACTGGCTGAATATAGACATGATATAATCTAAGCTCAATAAATTCAATGCGTACAAGGCTCCTGGAACAGATGGGTTACACCCCAGAGTTCTTAAAGAACTCACTTCTGTTATTGCTGTACCACTGTCTAAAATCTTCAGGGATGGTGGGGTACAAATTGACTGGCACAAGGCAAATGTGGTGCCAATATATAAAAAGGGCTCTAGAACTTTGCCAGGCAATTACAGGCCTTCCATTGTGGGGAAAATATTGGAAGGGTTAGTAAAAGACTATATACTGGAGTATGTGACATCACATAGTATAGTAAGTGGCAGCCAGAAAGGGTTTACAAAGAATAGAAGTTGTCAGAATAACAGCTGCCTCTAAAACCAGTAGGATCTTGTCATGTATCAAAAGTGGTATGGACTCTCGTGATAGGGATGTTATATTACCACTGTACAATGCATTGGTTCTGCCTCACCTGGAATATGCTGTCCAGTTCTGGGCAAAAAATGATGCCCTGGAGCTGGAGAGGGTTCAACGTAGAGCCACAAAAAATGACAAGGAAATCAAGGTTTAATCACCAGAGGCGACAGGGCTTTTTTACTATAAGAACTGTCAATCTGTGGAATAGCCTGCTTCAGGCGCTGGTTGCCCTATATTATATAGAATTGTTTCCCCTAAATCCCTTCCTCATCTGATCCCTTCCCTTCATTGATTGAACTTGATGGACATGGGTCTTTTCTCAACCGTATAAACTAAGACTATGATAATATATTAAACATATTGATTACAATCTGAAACAAGCTGTAAACAAATTAATACAGTTGACTTGTGCCTCAGAGTTAGATGACAAGTGAAATGAAGTGCCAAATGGGTTAAAAAAAAACAGGCAATTTTGGCACTTAGCAGATCATATGGAATGTACAATCTGAAACAAGCTGTAAACAAATTAATACAGTTGATTTGTGCCTCAGAGTTAGATGACAAGTGTCAAAGTCTATGGGGATTAGTCCCTTAGGACTAAGTAAGTGGACTCCTTGGACCACCGCGGGAGATAACAACCTTTGCCGCACCCGGGAGCGGAGTCTAAGTGAACTCCTGGTCTTCGCCAGAGCCTGCCGCAAAGCGGGATGGTCTTGCAGCGGCGGGAGTCACCAGGTCGCTCCGCGGGTGCGACTAGGCCCGCGGCGGCAGCCAAGGTAGGGACACAGGGACCACAGGAACATGGGAAACACTCAGGAAGGCTTTCACTCCAGTAGATTGACCTGAAGATCTGGCAGGGGATGCGGGAGTCGCCTGGCTATATAGCCGAGCCAGGAATGCCAGAGCCAATAGGGATGATGCTGGCCCTTTAAGGCTGGGAGAAGTCCGCGCGCGCCCCCTCTAGTGGCAGGAGCACGCGACTGCATGGAAGAAGCATGCGGCCTACACGCTGGGAGCAAGAGTGCAGGCCGGAGCCAGGAGAGGTAAGTGAGAGCTGGGGGAGCGGGGACTGCGGCAGCAGGCACAGGTACACCCTCAATCCGTACTGAGGATCGCGGGTGTAACCGTGACAACAAATGAAATGAAGTGCCAAATGGGTTAAAAAAAAACTGGCAATTTTGGCACTTAGCAGATCATATGGACATAGAGATAAACATTTGGATAGCTTAGGGGTGGGGACAGGATAGAATATTAAGTAACATAAACAAAAGGGTGAGGTTGGGAGAAAGGGCAGATAAGAGAGAGACTGAAGAAGAAAAGAATATATAGATAAAGAAGAGAGAAAGCATTACAATATGTTAACTCAGGGCACAGACCCAGATGTGACCAAAGCTGCAAAAGAGTGAGGTTCCCTGAAAGCCATCCAGTTGGACCATGCAGGGGTGTACCAAGCCTGTCTGCTGCCTGAGGCGAGCCATAGAGAGACGGCTGGTGGGCGGGGCTTCTCCTGTCAGCTCTGCCCGGGCTGCACCTCCAGGGACACCAGCCACAGGTTTGAATGTGGCGCTCCCGCTCCTCCTCCTCCCCCTCACTCCTCCCCCTCCCTCCTCCAGGCTGCCTCTGCACTAGTGACACAGGAAGCGCTAGCGCTTCCTATGTCAAAGCAGCGCCGCACAGGACATCCTGCGCGGTGCTGTCTGCAATGGTACTTGCATCTGAATGATGCAACTACTATTGTAAGTAGTAGAGGCGCAGCCTGGCAGCCTTCAAAATGCCGCCCCTCCACCAGCAGGAGGCGTGCCGCCCTGAGGCGAAAGTCTCAACTCGCCTCATGGCTGGTGCGCCCCTGGGACCATGTACTGTAGAACTATGTGATTCTGCCATCATCAATGGATCTTAGTTCCTACATCCTGAAAATGTGGCTCAGGGCAGCAACCCAGTCAGCTCTGGAGGGGGGAACCTAGGATCTCCAGCAGCGAGGGATAACCTGATATCAACACATTATACAGCTGGTTAATGTTCTGTCACAATTGGGCGATGAGAGAGCAACTCCACCAAATATGTAACATTGTACCCAGTAGAGTGGCTTAGTGGTTAGCATTACAGCCTTGCAGCACTAGGGAGCTGGGTTCAAGTCCCAGGGTCAACATCTGCAAAGAGTTTGTATATTCTCTACGTGCTATATAAATAAAGGAATTATTATTATTCCCTGTGTTGCTCTCACAGCACCAGCACTGGTCTAGAATCTGAGAAGCAGAGGAGTAGTTGCAAATAAGCCCCTTTGTCTGTTTGTCCCCAGTAGGTGAGCCTGTACAACTCACTTCAGGGTCATATAGTTAGATAGAGGTAATTAGCAGCGGTAGATACTGCCTGGACAGGCAAGGGTTAAATCTGTATTTAATATTGTTTTCCAATGATGTTCCAATATGTAAGCTGGTGTGTGATTGGAGAGTGAGCACCAGCTGACCAGGGAGTAACAAAACCCCTGGACAGGAAGTGACAAGACTCTCTTGGGATCCAGCTCTCTAGGAGAGCACACCTAGCAGATGATCCACCCAAGCATATAGAGAGAGACAGCGTGTGTCGCACACCTCTAATGCTACAACACAGAACACACAGGACAAAGTTGCAGCTTCTATATCTGGACACAGCTACCTCCCAGCCCGCACCTACCACCAGGCTGGTGACCTAACTCCTGAGGTTCCATGACCACTCTCAGTAATCCGGACTCTCCAATAATCCGGCATCTATACAAGATCTTTGGGCTCGTTGCCTGCAGTTGGTTGAATAAAGAACCGTGAGTTATTTTGCACAATGTTGCCTCCGTCTGGTCCCTGTATACCATCAAGGGCTTCCTCATTCACTACCCAGGGACATATACTAGGGACACTAAGGGGTTGCCCCAGGGAGATTCAGTACAACAGCCTCTCCCCCTCATTTAATTTCTTGCACACACCACCTGCTGGAGACCTGCCAGGCTGCAGGACAGTCCCCATACCAAGCACTGTGACCAGAGCGTGCCTAGGCCACAAATGCCACTCCGGTATTCTGGGCCCCGACTGCCTCCAGGCCCCAAAAAGGCTAGGCCCCGGTGGGGGATGTTGCATATGGGGTTGCTGCTATCTCCGGCAACGGAGATCTCCTGTAAACTGCTTTTAAAATACTGATATATATTTCTCGTGCTTCCCAATAGTACTGTCTTATACTTGATTACGGCCATTGATGCCTACACGTGTTTACATTGCGTAATATGTTTTGATCTTTTGCCTGTGATGCAACTCTTGCTTGTGTCCCCTCTGGAGTGGGATCATTTTTAACCAGTGTGTTATTTTGCTTCAATAAAGTATTTATTTTTACTACTATAATGTCCTATGCAGGTCTTTCATCCCTCCTTTTTGAGGGCTGAACAATAGGTCTTATTAATGCTTTATAACAAGCTTCATGGCATTAAATTGAAATAGGGAAGAAACATCATTATATTATGATAAATGCTGTACATCTACCATAACACTACTATTTTCCCTATTTGTGTGTGTTCAATTTTGGTTAATAATGGGGATGTTGCATATGTAGACTTTGAGGGGCAGTCCCAGGATTTCACTATAAATAATAAAGATGATTTGAATGCTCTGGAGGGGGGGGGGGGGTGAATGAAATGGAGTACTAAGCAACACATGTCATCAGATTGCATGCATTAAGGAAAGGAGAGGCAACTGGCATAGATATGCATGCTACCCATATACCGTACATCATAGTATTACAGTAACCAAAATTTGATAGGTGGAGCCACACTGTGAATAAAGGATCTGAGTCTCAAATGCTTCCAAATAATTTTGAGGTAATCCAGTAACAATGTTTGTGTAGAGGCAGCACTCCATAGGTTAAAGTCTTGAAAATGAGTCGTATTTATACATTGAACCATGGGTGATTGAAAAAAAAAAAACTTTTTTGAACCTCTGCAGTGCAGCCCCTACATGACCATTGTTACTATAGTGTTAAAGTAGTTATATTCTTTTATATTCTATACTAGGTGTATAGTAATAGCATATTTGCACAGAGAGCATCATTATAGTAGTTCTATTCTTGTCCATAGGTGAGGATGTGTGTGTGTGCTCCATGCAGGGTGGAAGCATGGCCTCTGACCCAGGAGGAGGAGGAGGGGAGCTGGGCTGAGAATCCTGGGAAAGCCCAGAGCCTTGAGTGCGGCCTGCAGCATGGAGATCATACAGGAGATGTAATGGTGGCTCACAGCTCCCAACCGTCCCGATTTCAGCGTCACAGTCCCGGTTTTTAACCCCTGTCCCGCTGGCACGGGTGACTAAGATAAAGTCCCGATTATTCCCTCCTTTCCCCGCGCTACCTGTGGTTGTCCCGGCTCCGTGTCCCGCCCCCAGCGCCGCCTCCGTCTTCCTGCTGTGTTCAGGCCCGTGCGATGTCCTGCACAGCTCGGCACCTCTCCCATCAACGCCCCCAGCCCAGGGACCAATCAGAACCCAGTGTCCTCCCCACAGGGCTGTTCTATGAATGGAGCACAGGCTGCCTCCACATGCCGAGAGCTGCACTGACTCTCCCAGGCAGCAGCCTAGGAGGATCCTCTTATCTGTCACTGTATATCAGGTCCCTGCCCCCTCCCCCCTCTCACAGACTGGGAAGACGGCACATGATGTAGCAGTGCCGGGAGTGTGCAGCAGCAGCAGCCGTGATGTCAGGTATCTGTCACTGCTTTCTGCATAGGCAGCTAAAGTATTAAATACTTTAACTCTCATAGACCCCCTGACAAATAGGACCTCCAACCCCCCTCAGTGCCTGCTATTCTGCTTTTATTTTACTAGATGTGACTTAACCCCTTAACCACCAGGCCCTTATTTATTGTTGCGTTTCCATTTTTCATTCCCCACTTTCAATATTCCATAACTTTTTATTTTTCCATGTCCAGAGCTGTGTGCGGCTTGTTTTCTGTGTAACCAATAGTCCTTTCTAGTAACGGTATTATATATTCCGCGCAATGTACAGGGAAGTGGGGAAAAAACTCCAAATGCAGTGATATTGGTGAAAAAACACATTTGCGCCATTTTGTTTTGTGCCCTGTTTCTACAGATTTCACTGTGCACCCCAAATGACACCTCTGCTTTATTCTTTGGTTGGTACAATCACAGAGACACCACATTTATAGAAGAATTATTATGTTTTAGATTTTAAAAAAATATATAAATCTTTTGTAGAAAAAAAAATTCTTAATTTTGCCATATTTTGGGGCAAATAACTTTTCTATACTTCGGTGTGGGGAGCTGTGTAAAGAGGACCTGACGCCCTGAAAAACAGTACTAGGAGGGTGCGCTCACACGGTGCGTTTTGTCCTGCATTTTCATTGCGTTTGAAACGGATTACATCAGCTGAGGAGACCCGATTTGCCTAATTACATTACTTTTCCGTTTACAGAACGCACTGTAAACGCGATGTCAACCATGCGTTAACAAGCGTAAACAGTAATGTAATAAGGCAAATCGCCTCTCCCCAGCTGTTGTAATGCATTTCAAATGCAATGAAAACACAGGCAAAACGCAACCTGTGAACGCGCCCAGAGATGTTACTAAAGTAAGCAGCTCCTAGTGCTCAGACAGACGTGGTATTATACTGATAGTATTACCGGAAACCTCCGATAACACTAACAAACACCGCTGCGCTGTACCCCTGAAACACCAGACTGCTCTCAAAGGGGCCTACTTATTCATGAGGGGAACTGTCCGAGGTGATGCCTCTTCCCCTGAACGCCCCGCTTGAGGGGAACTGTCCGAGGTGATGCCTCTTCCCCTGAACGCCCCGCTCGTTCCATAGGCCGGCATTGACTGCCCACAATCCCTCCCCCTCATGAATTTGCCACTTTGAGAGCGGTCCGGCGTTTGTTTTGTACAGCACGGCAGTGTAAGTTAGCGTTATCAGAGGTTTGTGTGTAACACCGCTGCGTTTGGTTTATCATTGCTATACGGTGTAGAGAAGACTAACTTGTTTGAATCTTCATAATTAATTTTCATTTTTTGTTTGTGTATTAATGTTTGTCGATCCATTTCAAGTTAGTCTTCTCTACACCGTATAGCAATGATTACCATGATATCATAAGAATAATTAAAAAATATTTACCGGTTCTCACAGCAGATGACAAATCTTATGCTATACTTGATAAAGGTTGCCGTTTTGTAGCACGTAAACCAAACACTATAGGTGGAATTACATCACCATCGGTGTACATTAATAAAACGCATCAACCCTCCACATGGCTAACGACCCAAGGCTCTTACCCATGTGGAGGAAATAGATGCAACATATGCAAATATATGACTCCCACTAAACATTTCTCATCATGTCAAGATCAAGAAACTTACAGTATTCATAACATCATCAACTGCAACTCTAAACATGTGGTATACTTAGCCACATGTACCCAATGCAATATACAATATGTGGGCAGCACTATACGTCCACTAAAAACCAGAATAGCTGAACATATACGGGATGCCACTACTAAAAAAGAAAATGTTATTTCTAAAAACACATCGTGTTTATCTAAACACTTTCTCCATATGCATACAGGAGATATCTCCAAACTAGTTATAACAGCAATAGAAAAAGTTGTGGCCCCACTACGAGGAGGAGACAGAACATACAAATTGAGAAACAGAGAAATACATTGGATCCTCAAATTAGATACACGATACCCACACGGTCTTAACAATAGATCAGATACTATGTATTTCTACTAAATAAACAAATATGTTACAATCGGTTAGTTCTCCAAACTGGTACACTCCCTTCTATACAAAATACGCCCCTTCCACCCCACTACCCATGCGCAAGTCCTCATCAGCTCCAACACACTTGCACCTGACATTTTAGCATAAAAACTATGTCTTACTTGAAAAGCAGACAGACCATGATTAAGGGCAACAAGCAAGGTTACGCCCGAAACGCGTAGGTCCGCTAGTATGCATCTTTTAACAGGCACCACTATGTGTATATAGCACTTCTTGTGCTTTCCATGACTTTTTTCGCAAAGAAAAAATTATTTTATGATTTTTGGAAACGAATAAAGTATATGCTATTTTAATCTACTGACCACGAGTGCTGGATCCACAGAATCTTCTTCTTCTAGTCCCATACCTGGAGCGGCACAGGCTTATTTTTGTCCCAGGACCCGGGCACCGTTCACACGGCTCAGGTGGATATCGCATACAGGATTGCCTCACATAGAACATCGGCTGACAAGGTGAGCTGCAAGCTTCCATCTCTTCTAACAACTATATTTCTCCATGTGCTCATTACTAAGGGCTGGCCTTAGTGTTTGCCTTCATTTTGGCAAATTCACACTAACGCCTATACCATTACCCCAGTACCCACCGCCACCAGGGGTGCCGGGAAAAGCTGGGTACAAACCAGTACCTGACCGTCTATAGATGGTCAGGGACTGGGACGGCGGCAGGCTGTTATTGTTGCGCTGGAATAGCCCCCTAACAGTGGGCTATCCGAGCTCAGTAATGGCAGGCTGCTGCTGCTTTTTTGGCTGATTTTAAAAATAGGGGGCACCCCACGCCGTTTTTCCCCCCTGGGAGCCCCCTTTTAAGGGGAGACCCCACGCATATTTTTCCCAAAAATTGGAGGAAAAAACTGTGTGGGGTGCCCCCTATTTTTAAAATCAGCCAGATACAAAAAAGCAGCAGCAGCCTGCCATTACTGAGCTGGGATAGCCCACTGTTAGGGGGCTATTCCAGCGCAAGAATAACAGCCTGCTGCCGTCCCACTACCTGACCATCTATAGACTGTCAGGTACTGGTTTGTACCCATGACAAAACATATCAAATCAAGAGTTACATCAATTGTAACACATCTAATGTGATATATGCCGTGATTTGTACAGATTGCGATTTAATGTACATTGGACAGACGGGACGTAAATTTAGAGTGAGATTCCTCAAACATTTTAATGATATTGGTAAAAAAGATTGCAGAGGAATGTCTGGAGCATCCAGGCATTTCACTGATGTTCATCAAGGACATATTTGATCACTTCGGACATTTGCATTTGAGAAAATACACAGGCCCCCAAGAGGAGGAAGCTTAAAAAGCAAATTACACAAACGGTAGGCATATTGGATTTTTAATTTAGACACACGCCATCCCAGGGGTTTGAATTTTAAAAAAGAATTCTTGTACCATTATTGAATCACTCTGGATCACCTCATATCAGGTCCCTAGGCCCGCAGTGAAACAGTAATGCAAATAAACACAAATAAACAGGACAGAAATATTGAATAATTTCTTAGAATTAAATTATAAATTTTCTTCTCCTTTCTGCACACGTTTAGAATTCTTCCTAGACTAATTTTTATTACATTTATAGTCCCATTCATACTCATACTCAATGGGACATAGTAATCTCATTTGTGTGAGATCAAAAGATTATCTTCTTTTTCATTGTATTTATGGTAGCCGCATTGTTTTTAATGTCATTTTTAACATTACGTTTACTTGTTTTTAACATGAAAATTAACCCCATTTATATTCGATTTTGGCAATGTCTGAGTTAATCATTTACTTTTGTCTTCTGTTTTCCATTTAGACAGAGTTTTACAAAAGAAAGATGCTCCTTGATTATCATGCAACGAAGGCATACCGAACTACATTATTAACAAAACCATTCCAACGAACACATACCTTGTCGGGTTGCCGAGCGTGCCGTACTTGAAGTGAGCCTGCCGTGGAGGTTGATGGGGAGTTTCTGCCTCCACTGCGGGTTCCTGTCCTGGCTGGGACATGCATCGCGTGCGGTGGTTACCTCACCATGGATCACATGATTGGATTTATCACGTGATCCACACCTCAAAATTTGACTCAACAACGCCTATGTTGCCCTGGTAACCGGAAGCATCGGGGTCTTTTCTCTTTTTTTTCTTTTCATAACGTGCATTTAATTTTCAAATAATTATTGTTTTTTTCTTGTCATGTATTAATTGTATTGTGTGTAAAGCAAGCTATTTTTTGTATTTATTATGTGTACAAACACTTATTGTTACTTAGTACTCTGTCCAACCACAGTCTGTCATGCAAACTGTCGGCCATAGATCCACCCCTTTTACACACAGGTTAATCAATCTACTAGTGCATAAAGATGCAGACAAGACTTGAGGTTGAGGTTGAGACAGACCATGATTAAGGACGGTTAAGCCGTCGGAAACGCGTTGGTGGATGGAATCTACACTGTGGATGTTTTTTGATATCATTATCGAATAAAATTTGAATACTCTTTGGAACCTGGCTGGACCATTGGATTATTTTCGATTGCTACTTTACCTTTCCAAACGAGGTGGGTCCTGTGCCGGCTCCATGTGTGAGATACAATGAGTTGGAGGTGTGCTGGAGTTTTATCCTGTTTACTGGTTTGTACCCGGCTCTTCCCGGCACCGTTTTTAACAAATATAAATTCAATTAAACAAAAAATGCAGACACACCCTCGTTGACCATTTTATTTGTTAGAAATGTCGGTCATTGACGTAATCCAGAGCATCGAAGTAGTCCACAGCAGGCACGGTCCTGAAAGACACAAATAACACAACACCCAAACCGGGAACGACGCGCCATGGGGGGGGGGGTCCATGCTCGTTTTCTAGGGGGGAACATGCTCGTTGTCTAGGGGGGGGGACAAGCTCGTTGTCTAGGGGGGGAAGCTCGTTGTCTAGGGGGGACATGCCTTGTTAGGGGGGGACATCTCGTTGTCTAGGGGAGACATGCCTGTTGTCTAGGGGGGACATGCCTTGTCTAGGGGGGGGACATCTCGTTCTAGGGGGGGCAAGCTCGTTGTCTAGCGGGGGGGGGACATGCCCGTTGTCTAGGGGGTGGAATAGCCCCCCAATTTATACATAAATAACATGGTGCCAGTGGGGTTAATCAGCAGTGGATATATATGTATATATATATATATATATATATATATATATATATATATAATGCTGCTATATATACATTGGTGTCAGTGGATGCGTTGGAGGTATGAGCAGTGGCGTGGCCAGGGTGACGCTAGGGGTGTGGTTAGGGGTGTGGCTTCCTTGGGTAAAAAATCGTCGAGGCACGCTTCACCATTTTGTCCCTCTTTCTCCTGCGCAAAAGTTGGGAGGTATGGTGGCTGGTGAGTAAAGTGAAGTTTTTGGTGTTTCTGGACTGTGCTCAAGTGTTTCTAAGAAAATTTAAAATGGCAAATAACCAGATTAAGAAATGAAATTAAGAAAGAGACTGACCCAAAAGAAAAGTTGATAAAATGTGAGCGCTTGGATACCCTGACACATGAATTGACTTTATTAAAAGAGAGAATGAAACCATATAGAAAGCCTGTACCTAAAGTAGAAAGTTGGGCAATGGAGAAGCAGAGAGCGGCCAGAGCTCAGACTGTACAGAGGAAGGACATTAGTGGAGAGAAGGACATTGATTATGACACTGTGTACAACATAGTGGAGCAGGGAAACCCTGTACGTGTTTCATGTAGGATGAAGGCGTGGCTAAAGATGGACACTGCATGTAATCCTGGTAATACAGGGTTAACTCCAGCAGACTTTTTGTGCACTATGGCTGAGGGGAATGGCTCTCTTATGTGTGACCCTGAGAGTTCCCCTTGTATAGACTTTGTTAGTGAGACCTCGCTCAGTCCTGTGAGTGAAACACCTTCTTTGCAGACTGCAGCAAACACTGTACCAAACCCTCAGCTGTGCACAGCTCCAGTGAATGGAGAGCAGGCTGCACAGCAGTCATGAGTGGACACTGTACATAACCCTCAGCTGTGCACAGGGTCAGTGAGTGGGGAACAGGCTGCACTGCTGTCTGGATCTGCAACAGGTGTTTCTTTGGCGCAATCATCTGAGGAGAGGCCCAGCACTGAACCATCAGCTGAGCAGCCCCAGCAGAGGAGACTCTTTACGAATGTCACCAGGCCGGATAACCCCCTGCCACAGAAGAAGAATGCTGTAAGGAGTAGATACACCGTCCAGAACAGGGCATCCCCTCCAGACTCTACATTGGAAGACATCAGTTGAAGGACTTTATGGGGTTTGAGGTGTCTGAGATCTATGCCCTGATCCATGTTCCCTCCAGCAGGATATTTGATATCAGCTTAAAACCTTAGTACAATCTGGACTTGTTCTGGGGCGTCTAAAACTACACCAAAAATAATGAGATCTTGGAACAGATCTGCTGTGGTGGTTTTGGTGGATCTGGAGCTCTGGCCGAGTAGACAGTGTTTGGTGAGGAGCAACCTAGTCAAGATCTTTTATGAGTAGGATCTCTGGAATGGAGGCTACACTATGAGGATCACTCTACTGCGCCACAATGGTGTTACTAGACATCTGCCTCATTCCTTCTATCTGGGATCAGAGAGAGGGATATGCTTCTACAATGAGCAGCCACGTCTGTGCCATACATATGGGGGCAGACACCTCGCTATAAACTGTTTTTGAATGAAGTGCTCCTTATGTGGACAACTGGCACATGTGTAGGAGGAATGTACCAGACAGGATCGTATACAACCTGTGCTCCCAGTCTGGGCACACATTCAGTGAGTGTCCACAGGCTCAACACAATTAGTCTCCAGAGACCAGTGAGGAGGCAGAGGCTGAACCAAGAACCAGTGACACTAGTGCAGGTCCCAGTCAAGAGTCTAGTGATCCTGCAGGAGAGACTGATGTATCATCTATAATTACTGCACCAAAAATCTCACCAGCCACTGAAGAGACTCCTCGTGCCAATCGGAAAGTGTCCAAAACTTCAAGTACTTCGGCACTACAAGTACCAGCAATCATTTATCTTTTTTTTTTCTTTTGTTTTTTTTCACCTCCTCATATTCACCAGGCGCCACAGAGTTTTCTGCCTGAGGCTGGTCCAGATACCATCGGCGTCTCTGTTCTTAGTGAGGTCAGATACGAGATCACAATGGCGCCTTAGCCACACCAGAATATCCTGAGGAGGAACTGACTCATTCCAAAAGATGACATTGACCACCATGGTATCTGACTTGGATATGGGGACAAACATAAACTTATTCCAGCCATCCTTGTCCCTAAACCGGGGAAATTTATCCCAGAATCTATCCAGACTAGACATAAGCTTAAAGCTGTTATCATAGCCCTGTCTATCTGGTAGATTGATGACTGCCAGGATGTCATCTTGCGTGAACCTGATCTGGCCGCACAGGAAATCCCGCACCACAAACCTCCTATCTGGCACATCGGTTTTTAAAGTGCACCACATTCCTCCTCTTAAATGCCTGCCCTTTGTAGTGTGCGCCGGAGGTGAAGGAGGGAGCGCCGCAGCTCCATTAGTTTTTAGGAGGTTCCTGACGAAGCTCACTCTGGGTATTGGAAGGAAGGTCTGCTCTAGAGGGACCTGACTCAACTGGGGGGCTTGATGTTATAGGGGGGAAACCACATACAACTCCCTTTCCTCCATCCACCTCTATGTTATCACTAGGTGGCTGCACATCCCTTACAGATTGAGGGTCCCCTCCATCCCCCGACCCCTCAGGAACATCATGATGTCCACCATTGCCCCCACTCTCTGTTCCAGCAGCAGAATGGTCCTAGGTCTCCACTTCACCCTGACACATAAGTACATGTCCACTGTCCGGCTGTGGTGTAGTGCCTTCTGGGACTTGTGGTGCCTGTGCAAGCTTCGGCTGAGGGACAGCTGCAAACCTTTGCATCTGCTGTTTCCCCTTATCGCCCTCTTGAAACACAAAACTTGGTGCTTGGAGTATGGGATGTGTGTCTTTCCCATCAGGGGAAATAATGGACAATGACGCAGAGTCAGAAGGTATGGACTTAGAGGAAACTTTCTGTCTCTCTGCTTGTCTTGCAAAGCGTTCCTTGTTCCTATAGGACTCAGACAGTGGCCCCATCTTCTGCAGGGCATAGTCCATCTGTCCCACCAGCTCTTTGCTCAGAGTCAATGGGGCACATTTACTTACCTGGTCCCTGTGCAATCCCTGAGGTGCGTTGTCCACCGGAATGCCCATCTTCTGCGATTCATGAAGATCCTGTGTACGATTTCCTGTCACTTCCCCCGATCAGGTCAGCCGGAGTTCACCATCTTCCTCCTGGTGTATGTAAGTGCATTGGATGCAACACAAATTGATTTGTTAAATCTCGCACTTAGTCCGAATCCGTCAGATGGCCCGTCCCCTCATTTCTGTCACATGAAAGCCGGCGCAGATGTGCCAAAATCCGATGCGTGCGCCAAAAATCCCTTACAAATGCGGCGCACATCGGAAATCGACGGACATTCCGACGATAGTGTGATATGAAGACCCTTAGTAAATAAGCCCCATAGAGTTTGCTACTCTCAGTGTGCGCAGTTTTTAGTGCATATAGACAATCTATTTGCATCTGCAACATTTGTTTATGGTGACTCGGCTCCCCCATTCATTCTTTGCTGGACTCACTTTCTTTACTTCAACTTTCTTCATGGCATCACTAATATATTCATTCTGTCTATTCTCATGCTGACTGGCAACTTTTGGATTTGCATCCATCTGTAGAATTGATTAACAGTTTCCTCCAGGAGAACTGGCAGCTTGGGCATTGCTTGGGGAGTTCCCCACCCTTGGCTAACTCCAGATCAGGAGTCTCAAGAGCACAACTCACTCACAACCTCACCTCTAGGAGACCGTATTATATTAGTTATATAGTGGCAGTATTGTAGTAGTTATATTTTTGTATATAGGATAGTATTAAAGTAGTGCTGAGAGGGACCGGAGTAGCAGAGTTGAAGTGTCGACCTCAGCTCTGCTTCATCTCTCCACCTCAACCTGTTACATTCTATAAACCTCAGCAGCTGCCTCAGCACATACTCTTGAGATATAACTGCGTGCTCTTCTATATCCAGCATGCACTGGCAGTAGAAATGCTAGGTTCACCCCAACCTATCACACATCCACCTGAATTACATCCCACTTACACTATTAGAAAATCTATTACCTGACCTCCACCTAACTAAGTGGCATGAATGAGGCATCAACTCAATTCCGTCCCTAACTGCAGATTCCAAGCTGGTATATTTTTCAATATTAAGAGATAAGTTTGACCTACCCTAAAGGGAAATCTAAAGGGATTTTCTCCTCAAGTATCTTGATACAAAACCCACAATCCCTTCTTCAATTCTACAGTTTTTAATAACACTGATATGATCAAAATAGGCATTTCTAGTATAAACAAAGCACTAGATGCTACAAATCAACAAATTGGGGCTTATTTACTAAGGGTCATTTTTGGAATTTGCGCCGCTGTTACAGGTATTTAACTGGGGATTGTGTCGCTCGTGATCAGATTGTGGCGCAGCTGTGCCGGCTTTCATGCGAAGGAAATCAGGGGGCATGCAGTCAGATGATCCGGCTGATTCGGACTGAGTGTGGGATTTAACATCCGAATTGTCTTGTAAGAACAAGCACTTATCATAGTATCATAGTATATAAGGCTGGAAAAAGACGCAAGTCCATCAAGTCCAACCTTTAAGAATTAAATAAATGTTTTATCCCCATAACCCTTGATATTTTTTCTCTCCAGAAAGCCATCCAGGCCTCTCTTGAACATGTACATAGAGTCCGCCATGACAAAAAGAGAAAAAGTTTTTTTCAGCTCACCCATTTCTTGTAGCCACGTGTTGAGAGCCGGTGCTCGGACAAACTGAGCCGATTCAGTGCATATTCAGGGGAAAAGTAGGTCAATCCAGCAACCAGGCAAAAAATATATTAAATCATAAGTATAAAACTTAGTTTTTATTTCATCCTTTTAAAAAGTAGGTTAAAAAGGTACCATGGTAATGACAGAAACTGACGCGTTTCAAACTAAATGCTGTTCTTAATCATAGTCAACACATCACCATACTATGTAAAAAGTTATATGGAAAAAGGAAAGGAAGTGGGCGGAAGAGGGAGTCGACAATACGTCACAAATCAGGTGCAGCTGAGTGGCAACAAGAACACATCAAAAGACAGAGTAAAGAAAAGCATGGTCAAAACATGATTAGTAAATGTACATTACATCATTCCTGGAGTTTAGACCTAGTGGTATTCTAGTTTTCATGGTTAATATCCAATAGGCTTCCCTATTTCGGAGAGCTTTGATCCAATCCCCGCCTCTTTTAGGGCGCCATAAAGAGTCCGCCATAACAACCTCCTGCGGCAGAGAGTTCCACAGTCTCACTGCTCTTACAGTAAAGAACCTTTGTCTATGTTGATGGTAAAATCGCCTCTCCTCTAGGCGTAGAGGATGCCCCCTTGTCCTGGTCACAGGCCGAGGTATAAAAAGATCTTTGGAGAGATCCTTGTACTGTCCGTTCAGGTATTTGTACATTGTAATGAGGTCTCCCCTCAGTCGTCTTTTTTCTAAACTGAATAATCCCAAATTTTTTAATCTGTCAGTGTATTCTAGTTCCCCCATTCCCCTAATAATCCTGGTTGCTCTCCTCTGCACCCGTTCCAGCTCTACTATTTCCTTTTTATACACTGGTGCCCAAAACTGTACACAATATTCCTTGTGTGGTCTGACCAGGGAATCCACCAAGCCCCCAAGTCCTTTTCAGCTCCAGTTTTACTAAGTAATTGACCGTTTAGAACATAATTATACTTTTTGTTTCTATGGCCCAAGTGCATAACTTTACATTTATCTACATTAAACCTCATCAACCATTTCTCTGCCCACTCCTCAAGCTTCCACAAATCCCTCTGTAATGCTAAACTATCGACCTCAGTATTTATTACTTTACACAGCTTAGTATCATCTGCAAATATTGAAACTTGACTGTGTAAACCCACTACAAGGTCATTAATAAAAATATTAAAAAGAAGTGGCCCCAATACTGACTCCTGTGGCACTCCACTGGTAACATCAACCCAATCTGAGAATGTGCCATTAATGACCACCCTCTGTTTTCTATCACTAAGCCAATTACTTACCCAAATACACAGATTTTCTCCTATTCCCAGCAGTCTCATTTTATATACCAACCTTTTATGTGGCACGGTGTCAAATGCCTTTGAAAAGTCCAGATATACAACATCCACAGCGTCTCCCAGATCCAGTCTTGAACTTACCTCCTCGTAGAAACCAATCAGATTAGTCTGACAGGACCGATCTCTCATAAACCCATGCTGACGCTCGGTTATAAGGTTGTGCACAGTGAGATACTCCAAGATAGCATCTCTAACAAACCCCTCAAATATTTTCCCCACCAAAGCAGTTAGACTCTGTAGGTCTGTAGTTTCTGTATTTGATCCTTTTTTGTATATTGGTACCACATTTGCTATGCGACAGTCCTGTGGAACAAAACCAGTCCTCAGTGAATCTTCAAATATTAAAAATAACGGTCTGTCTATCACCGTACATAATTCATGCAGAACCCGGGGGTGTATGCCATCTGGCCCTGGTGATTTATCTATCTTAGTGGTTGCGAGGCGGTGCCGTACCTCTTTCTGGGTTAAACTGTTGACATTCCAAAAATAATTTACATTATTCCTCATTGTGTCTTCCACCAGGGGATTTTCCTGGGTAAAGACAGTTGAGAAGGCGACATTCAGTAGATTGGCCCTTTCCTCGTCTCCTTCCACCATGACCCCCATGTTATTTCTAAGGGGACCCACACTCTCTGTTTTTAGTTTCTTATCATTTATATACTTGAAAAATAATTTGGGATTATTTTTGCTCCCCTGGCAATATTCCTCTCAGTCTCTATTTTTGCGGCCTTTATCTGCTTTTTACAGGATTTATTTTTCTCTCTATAATCCTGTAATGCCTCATCGCTACCTTCACGCTTTAGCACCTTAAACGCTTTATCTTTCTCGCTTATTGCTTTCCTTACAAGACTAGTTAGCCACGTAGGCTTTTTCTTGTTCCTTTTATGCTTTTTCCCATAAGGTATGTGTTTCTCACAGGACTTTTTCAGAATATATGAGAAAAAGTCCCATTTTTTGGGGGGGCTTTTGTCTTTGAGAACATTATCCCAGTCTATACCTTTAAGGTCTTCCCTTAGTTGCTGAAAATTTGCCCTCCTGAAGTTTAGAGTGTTGGTTGCCCCTTCACTAACGCTCTTAGTAAAGCGTAATACAAAATCAATGATATTATGATCACTATTACCCATTGACAAGAACCTGCTACCTTTGAAGGACCTGCAGGTTTCTGCCCCCCAGTCAATATCTGGGTAATTGAAGTCCCCCATGATAAGTACTTCACCTTGCTTTGAAGCCGCATCCATTTCACTTATCAGCATTTGCTCTGCTGCCTCCATTATATTTGGAGCCTTATAACAAACCCCTAGTAATATTTTATTATTCTTTTTCCCTCCTCTTATCTCAACCCATAGGGACTCCACATTTGCATTACTGATGTCATCTCGCAAGACAGGCTTGAGGCAAGAAGTCACATATAAACAAACCCCTCCCCCTTTTTTATTTATACGATCCTTTCTAAAAAGACTATAATCATCTATAGTAACAGCCCAGTCATAGCTACTGTCCAGCCATGTCTCGCTGATACCCACTATATCATATTTCCGCTCCAATATCAAGAGTTCCAGTTCCTCCATTTTGTTTGTGAGGCTTCTGGCATTTGTGTACATGCACTTTATATGGTTTTCCCTGTCCGTATATACACTGGGAATAAAAAGGTGAACTCCGTTGGACCTGAGCGGGGAAGTAACACATGCAGTATTTCGGGTGCACACTTAAAGTGAATGGCGGGATAGTGCATTCCAGTCAAACAATGCACTTTTGGGGAACCCATCAGGAGGGGTAAGTAAATGTGGCCCAATAAATCAACAAACATGAAAATTGAAAGAGACGTTTGAGCGACAGTATCTGCGTAAGGCATTGTCATTTGTACTTTGTACAAATGACTTTGTACTTCTAACCAGCTAAATTGATTCTTACATTTCCCTCAGCATCTCCTAGTGGTTGGAGAGGTTGCGTTGCTAAGGTAACAACCCGACACATCTTATGGGAATGCCCAATTATCACACATCTCTATGGAAGACCACTTGTGATGCTATTATTTCTTTAACACGCTTGCAATTTCATCTCACTCCAAAGCAGGCATTATTATTAACAGGTATAGACAAGCTAGCGACAAAACACAATTATAAATCACTCATCTTCTAATGGCAACTAAAATGACAATTACCCTTCACTGGAAGACACCCATCTGTGCCTCATTATGAATTCCACCAGCGTATATGAAAAGATATTGGCGCTACAGCAACACAAATTTAAAAAGTATTTGGGCTGTATGGTTAACAAGTTCAATATGCACCACATGAGTACTAATGATGGGGCTCCCACAATACTCCTAGATCAGTCTTGATTTGCTTTTAAATTTCTCCAATGACCACATATACCTGTTGTTATTTTGGTTTTATCTCATTAGTAACTTGTTACTATTACCTTACCAGATTGTCCACCACAAGGTTTCCGAGTATTTATGTCAATTTACCCCACCCGTCACTTGCCAGAGAAACCTCAACCCAGCCATTTGTGGCCGTCAAGTGAATATGCCTGCAGGCACACCTCTACTATATAAAGCCTTTGGGGGATATTTATCATACGCTGGCGCTCGGGCCACCAGCAGAGCAGCGTTTATCCTACGCCAGGCAGGGCCTGGCATAGAAAAAAGTGCAGCCGGCGACTTTTCGCGTCTGAAAAGTCGCCGGCAGCAGCGAGTGTGCAGACGCGGGGACAGTAACGCCCCGCGCCAGCCCACTCCCATCCGGCCGCGCCCCCCCCCCCTTCACGCCCCACTGGCATTGGGGAAAATAATCGCAAAAGCTAGCAATAAGCTAGCATTTGCAATTATTTCAGGGCCTCTGCGCCACTGGCGTTGCGCAGAGGTCCTGATAAATATCCCCCTTTGTGTGATCAGACTTGTATTAAGAAAATGAAGTGTGCCATTATATGGGATATCATAGTATCATTGTATATAAGGCTGGAAAAAGACACATGTCCATCAAGTCCAATAATAATAATAATTAAACAATGTTTTTTCCCCATAATCCATGATATACCTCCTGTGGCCGAGCATTCAGTAGTCTCATCCATAGGATGAGCCCTTGTCCTTGTCACAAGCCTAGGTATCAAAGGATATTCGGAGAGATCCTTGTACTGCCTGTTCAGGAATTTGTACACTGTAATGAGGTCCCCCCTAAGTCTTCTTTTTTCTAAACTGAATAACCCCAAATTTTGTAATCTGTCATTGTATTCTATTCCCCTCGTTCCTCTAATAATCTAGGTTGCTCTCCTCTGCATTCGTTCCAGTTCTATTATGTCATTTTTATACATTGGTGCCCAAAACTGTACATAATATTCCATGTGTGGTCTGATCAGTGATTTGTGAAGGGAAAAACTATTACCTTATCTTGAGAATCTGTTCCTCTCTTGGTACATGCCATAATTTTATTTGCATCAGCAGCAGCCACCTAGCACTGGTAATCAAAAGTAATTTTACCTTTCACCAATACCCCCAAGTTTTTTTCAGCTGCAGTTTTACCAAGTAAATGACTGTTTAGAACATAACTGTACTTTTCGTTTCCATGGCCCAAGTGCATAACCTTCCATTTATCTACATTAAACCTCATCAGTCATTTCTCCACCCATTCCTCCAGATTCCACAAATATCTCTGTAATGCTATATCAACCTCAGAATTAATTACTTGCTTTTTGATCCTTTTTTTTTATATTGATACCACATTTACTATGCGACAGTCCTGTGGAACAGAACCAGTCCTCAGGGAATCTCCAAATATTAAAAATAATGGTCTGTCTATTACGGTACATAGTTCATGCAGAACCTGGGGGTGTTTGCCATCTGGGCCCTGTGATTTGTCTATCATAGTGGTTGTAAGGCAGCACTGCACCTCTTTCTGGGTTAAACTGTAGACATTCTAAAGAGAATTTACATTATTCCTCATCATGTCTTCAACCATAGGATTTTCCTGGGTAAAGACAGTTGAGAAGGCGTCATTCAGTAGATTGGCACTTTACTCATCTCCCTCCACGTTGACCCCAGGCTATTCTTCAGAGGGTCCTCACTCTCTGTTTTTAGTTTATTATCATTTCTATGCTTGAAAAATAATTTGGGATTATTTTTACTCTACTTGGCAATATTTCCCTCAGTCTCTATTTTTGCTGCCTTTATCTGTTTTTTTTTTTACAGAATTTATTTTTCTCTCTATAACCCTGTAACGCCTCATTGCTACTTTTTCATTAGAGCACCTTAAATACCTTATTTATCTTTATTATTGCTTTCTTTACAGTACTAGTAAACCATATTGGCTCTTTCTAGTTTTTCTTATGCTTTTTCCCATGTGGTATGTGCTTCTCATGGGTCTTTTTTAGAATATTTGTGAAAATGTCCCTTTTTTGGGTGCTTCTGTTTTTGAGATCATTGTGCCAGGTTAAGTATATAAGGTCCTCCCTGCTGAAAATTTTACCTTAGAAGTTTAGAATGTTCGTTGCCCCTCCACCAACCCTTCCTATTAAAGAATAATATAGAATCAATGATATTGTGGTCACCATTACCCAGGTTCCCCCCAACATATAATTTTGATACCCTGTCAGGTCTTTTGGTTAGGATATTGTCCAGGAGTGCCCCCTCTTGATGGCTTCAGGACTAGTGACAGGTAATTGTCCATTGTTGTTGACAAAAACCTTGTACTTCGTCATGCTTTGAAACTGCATCCATCTGACTCATCAGCAGTTCCTCTGAATTCTCTATTATATGTGGAGCCATGTAACAAAAATCTAGTAATATCTTATTATTCTTTTTCCCTCCACTTATTTTCACTTATAGAGTTCTACATCACATAAACAAACCTCTCACCCTTTCTTATTTATGCAATCATTTCTAAATTTGGATGTGTATGTATGATATTGCAGCAATTATCCTTGCTTCCCCTTTTGTTGTAATCGCTGTTCCCAGTTAATTCAATAACAAATTTAATATACAAAGCTGAGTGTGTGCATGTATGTATGTATGTCCGCTCAAAGAATCTGCAAGGTCACGTTTACAAACACCAAATTTTGAACAGTGTGACTCAGGGAATATCATAGATGACGTTTTGGGCCTAAATTTTCACCCCATGCTCTCCAAAATACACTTATTAACTACAATATACACTCACCGGCCACTTTATTAGGTACACCTGTCCAACTGCTCGTTAACACGGTCAAGACAATCTCTGCAGTTCAAACCGAGCATCAGTATGGGGGAAAAGAGAAAAAAGAAAGAAATGGTGAGATTTTTTGAGTGCCTTTGAACGTGGCATGGTTTTGTTGGTTGCCAAGAAGGGGCTTGTTCTGGTATTTTCAGAAAACTGCTGATCTACTGGGATTTTCATGCCAAACCATCTCTAGGGTTTACAGGGAATGGTCCGAAAAATAAAAAAAAAACATCCAGTGAGGGCAGTTCTGTGGGCGGAGGGCAGAAAATGCCTTGTTGAGTGCCAGGGTCAGGGAGAAGTGGGACAGACTGGTTCGACGGCTGATTAGAAAGGCACAGTGGACTAAATCGCCACCCGTTACAACCAAGGTGCGAAGCGCAGAAGAGCATCTCTGAAACGCACCAGTACGTCGTCGAACTTTGAGGCGAGGCAGATGGGCTTACAGCGCAGCAGAAGACCACACCGGGTGCCACTCCTTTCAGCTAAGAACAGGAAAATGAGGCTAAATTTGCACAAGCTCATCAGAAATTGGACAGTAGAAGATTGGAAAAAACGTTGGCCTGGTCTGATGAGTCTCGATTTCTACTGCGACATTCGGATTGTAGGGGTCAAGAATTTGGCGTCAACAACATGAAAGCTGGATTCATCCTGCCTTGTATACGGTTCAGGCTGGCGGTGGTGGTGGTTGTGTCATGGTTGGGGAAACATTTTCTTGGCATCTTTGGGCCCCTTGGTACCAATTGAGCATCGTTGCAACGCCACAGCTACCTGAGTATTGTTGCTGACCATGTCCATCCCTTATGACCACAATTACCCAACATCTGGATGGCTACTTTCAGCAGGTCGATATCGCCATGTCATAAAGCTGCATTGATATCTCAGACGACTGGTTTTCTTGAACATGAACATGAGTTCACTGTACTCAAATGGCCTCCACAGTCACCAGATCTCAAAACCCATAGAGCATCTTTTGGGATGTGGTGTGGTGACGGTTAGTAGAGATTCGCATCATGGGGTGGAGTGCGCCGACCCAATCTGCGGGGCAAACTGTTGTGATGCCATCATGTCAATATGGACGAAAATCTCTGAGGAATGCTTCCAGCACCTTGTTGAATCTATGCCATGAAGAATTGAGGCAGTTCTGAAGGCAAATGGGGGTCCAACCCGTTACTAGCATGGTGTACCTAATAAAGTGGCCGGTGAGTGTATAGGAGTCATTGTCTGCTGCTGTGGCAGATAGAAGGTGAGCCATGATTGGTTTCTATTTTGCCACAGGTTATTATTTGAGCTATGAGCTCTGAGCTTTGATTGGTTACTATAGGTCATTATTTATAGTAACCAATCAAAGCTCAGAGCTCATATTAATAACCCGTGGCAAAATAGGAACCAATCACGGCTCAGCTTCTATCTGCCACAGCAGCAGACAAGTATAATGCAACTTATATGTGAGGTAAGATGGATAGGGATAAAGAGATCGGGGGATGTTTATCAGCTGTCAAATGGCTGTGGGAAAATAAAACATGATGTCTGTTTGGTTGTCATGGTCAACTAGAACAGTTCTGCTGTCAGACACTTCTGATAAATCTCCCCATAGACACAGAGACTGTCAGAGAGAAAGACAGAGAGAGAGACAGACTGTCAGTGAGAGATAGAGAGACATAGAGACTGTGGGAGAGAGAGATACACAACAACTGTGGAAGAGAAAGACACACAATGACTGTGGAAGAGAGAGACACACAATGACTGTGGAAGAGAGAGACACACAATGACTGTGGAAGAGAGAGACACACAATGACTGTGGAAGAGAGAGACACACAACGACTGTGGAAGAGAGAGACACACAGAGACTGTCATAAAGAGAGACACACAGAGACTGACAGAGAGAGACACACATAGACTGACAGAGAGAGACACACAGACTGTCAGAGAAAGACACACAAAGACTGTCGTAGAGAGAGACACACCAAAACTGTCAGAGAGAAAGACACACAGAGACTGTCAGTGAGAGACACACAGCCTGTCGGAAAAAAGACACGTGGTGACTGTCAGAGAGAGATAGACACACACACACTGTTGGAGAGAGATACACAAAGAGACTGTTGGAGAGATAGATAAACAGAGACAGTCAGAGAGAGACTGTCAGAGAAGACACACAGAGACCGTCAGAGAGAGACACACCGAGTCTGTCAGAGAGAGACACACAAGTCTGTCAGAGAGAGACACACAAGTCTGTCAGGGAGATACACACGGAGTCTGTCAGAGAGAGATACACGGAGTCTGTCAGAGAGAGATACACGGAGTCTGTCAGAGAGAGATACACAGAGTCTGTCAGAGAGAGATACACGGAGTTTGTCAGAGAGAGACACATAGAGACTGTCGGAGATGGACACACACAGACTTTCGGAGAGAGACACACAGACTGTCGGAGAGAGACACACAGAGACAGTCGGAAAGAGAAATACACACAGAGACTCGAAGAGAGAGAGAGGGGCACATTATTGGACACATGTACATCCTTGATTAAGGTACTTTTAGGGCTTTTAGAAGATGACCTTTAAGCCTTTTTAATTTACCTAAAAGCAACAGAAAAAATGTATAATACAGCAGACACCAACCTTGCATGTAGAAGACTCAGCCCATAATCCCTTTCTGTACAGGCTTAACTGCATCAAAAGGTACATTTACAATATGGTGTGACTAAAGGTTTAAGTTTAAAAAAACCAAAACATACCAGTAATACAATAATAATAATAATAATATTTACATCTGACACATCTTAGGTCCACACCTGATAAAAGTTGGATACAATTCAGCATTGACCAAGCAAATCATCTCATAAGAAAGTGTAATGCCCATTCTGCTTACACATCCAAGTGCTTTCTGGAACCAAAGGGATCCTACAAAATACAAAGACAAGATATATAACAATAAATATGATACAGCATAACCACCAAAGCTTCAGACATGCTCTTAAAACTAATCTCTTTAGAAAGGCTACTACATTTCCTATCCACATGTAACTCCAAATCTTTCTTTTTTTCTTTTATTGAGTTTTCACAATAAATGACATAGCATTGCGTAAAGCAGGGGCGTCGCTACGCTAAAAGATCCGGGGCTAGGCTACAAGATCCGGGTGCTGCAGTGCAGAACGGAGCAATCAGCTCCGTTATGCACTACATATAGAAAGAGTCTCCTGCTTCTACTAGCTGACTATAGTGCTAGGAGCCGGAGACACGGTGTGATGACATCACTGCGACTAGTCCCGCCCAACGAGGAGAAGAGAAACAGTAAAGGAAGACAGGTGTGCATTAGGTTGTTTTTTTTTCATTCACAGTGTAGGAAGTTCCTAGGGGGCGGGGGTCAATTTGCTTGGGGGACATTAAATTGACAGGGGCATCTTTTGCTGGAGAGCTATGGGGGCATTAATTTAATTTATGTGGGTGTATGGACCATTACTCTGATCGAGGGGGATAATATCCATTGCTGGGGGGAATCCATTGCTGATGAGCTAATGGGAACATTCATTTCTTGGGGGGTGGGCTTGTTGGGGTAGGCCTGGGAGCAACATCAATTGCTGAGAGGGGCTGGTTGGGGAACATCCATTGCTGGGGGGACATCCTTTCTGGGGGCTGGGGTGGAATATTAATTTCGTGGGGCAGGTGAGGCTGTGGATGATTGCTTGTGGGAGGTAATGGTAACATGGTGGGGGGGGGGGTTGTAGGACACATCAATTTCTGGGGAGGGGGGGGGGGGGAACACAATCGCTGGGGGGGGGGGGGGGGGGGGGGGACATCCATGGGGGGGGGGGGGGGGGGGCATCTGTTCCTCAAGGGTGGGGGTTGGGGTGGAATATTAATTTCTAGGGGCTGTATATGACATCCATTGATGAGGAGCTAATAGGAACATTCAGGGGGATTTGTGGGAAAAATCAAATGCTTGGAGGGGGGGACATCAATTGCTGGGGTCTATGGGCCACATCCATTGCTAGGGGTGGGGACAACCATTACTGAGTGGCTGGGGGTATCCATTGTTGGGGTTTGGGGGGGGATATCCAGTTGTGAAGGGGTTGTGGAGTGCATCAATTGCTGGGGGGCTTTGGGGGGACACAAATTACTAGGAAGGGATGGGAGGGCATCAATTAGTGTGAGAGGCAGGGGGGACATCCATTGTCAAGGGGGCTACAGAGAACATGAATTTCTGGGCCGATTTGGGGAACATCAATTTCTTTGGGGATTGTTAATTGCTTGGGGTGTTGTTTTTTTCATCTTTATTTGATTTTTCTTTAATTATAAAACATTTTATATTCTGCATAACCCTTCATAGGGCAGCATATTTGTATTAATACACATATACAGCTTTAGAATTAAAAAAAAAAAAAAAGGCCAACATAAGTCACCTGTGCCCTCCCTCCCTCTCTATCTCCCTCCCTCCCTCCCTGAGATGCAACTGGCTTACCATCTATTAGTCTAGCTATTTCTGGTTAGTTTCCACCATAGAATGTTTTAATTTCCTCTTTTGAGAATATTCTATTAACTATTGATCTCCAAGCTATCTTCCACTTCCCTGCATTGTGCTTTTTAAATTCCCTATTCTTCTTCTTCCATTGAAAGTATAGGAATTCTTTCCACTTTCTTTCACCTGCATCATTGTTGGAAGATGTGAAGATAGCCATTCTAATACCTTTTTGACAGCCAATATCAACAGATCTATCAATTCTTCTTTCTGTCTTTCAGATCGGCCCTTACGGTATTGGAAGATGCTTCTCGACACATCCATTTCCACTCTTTCCCCCAATACAATTGAATTGCTGACCTTCACAGTTTCTTTACTGCATGAGACGTCCATAAGCAGTGTATAAGATTTACCTAAGTCTCCCACACTTAAGGCATTCTGCTTTGTAATCCAGGAATTTTTTTGGAAAGGTTTATCAAAAGCCCAGTAGGCTCTCAGTGCTATCTTCCACTGCATCTCTCTCAAGATTTCCAATATGGTAGCTTTATGTGTGGCTTTCCAACCCTTCAGGAGTCTCATCCCTACTTCCTGGTCTGTTAATTCCGTTCTTATTTCTCCTTTCATTTTTTTGCTAGTCGCCCCTCAAAAACATCATCTACTTTGAGAGTAATGGTTTTCCTAATACTAGCTTACTGTAGATAGTATAAGAATTGGTTTTCCCCCAGGCCATACTCTGATCTCAACTGCACAAATGTTTTAAGTATTATCTTGTTCCTATCTACTAAATCTGCCACTTTCATAACTCCTTTCTTCTCCCATTCCCTAACCCATGCATTGTGCCCTTCCCATTTCTTCATTTCTAATAATTCTCGCATCTTTAGGAATTCCAACATCTCTACTGGTAGTCCAAATCTCCTTCTCAATAGCTTCCATACCACTCTTGTATCCCTCAATAATATTGAACTTTTCCCCTCCCTGTTTAATCTTTCAGTTTTCTCATGTAAAAATAAATTCAATGACAGTGGCTCTACCAAGCTTTATTTTACCTCCCTATCTACCAGTGTCTCTCGTCCGTTAGCCCATTGGGCTACAAACCTAGCTATACAGAAAAAATATTGTATTCCCTCAAGTTGGGAAAGGAGAGGCCTCCCATTGTTTGCGGTCTCTGTATATAGTGCATTGCTAGCTCCCAAAGTTATTTTTCCCCAATTAGACTGCTAGTTATACCCTTTTATATCTAAACCTTCCTCTGTTTATAGGGGGGATTCTATGTTTTTAACAAGGTGCACATACACTTTTGGGACCATGGGCATCCAAACTAAGAAACAGAGGGTTTATGAGTGGAGAATGGGAATTGTCCTCCTATCTGAGCAAATTCAAGTGTTTCATCTGGTACCCTTTGTGCCTCAGTATTGAACCTACCCAAAGAACAAATCACATTTTATATAATATAGTCCACAGATGCACAATAAATTACAAGAAAGGAGAAATGTAGGCAATTACCCAGCTCAGCTGGGTCCCAGTCTTTAAATCCACCAGTTTTTGCCTCAATATATGGTAGTCATCACTGTTAAAGATGTTACACTGGACTCAGACGCCATCTTACGTATTGTCGGACATTTTAAAGATTCAGCATTATTTCACATAACGTTGTGTAGTGATAACTAAGTTTGGGTGTTTCCCTCTTCAAACAAAGACTTAGTGCTCACTAGCACCACCTAGCGGAAGGTATCCAGGTGTACATCTGGACATTTGGTTTATGCGAAGTTTCAGTATTTGCATGTAGCCAATAGTATTAGACTCCTTTGTGTGCTTACATCCAATAGTGTTACATTTCCTGGGTGAGAACACCCAATTTTAGTTGCTGCTTTCCTACTTACACGCCTTATGTAAAGTACCTTATGGTTTTCTATAAATGTGTCAGTCCCACAATAAAGTAGCAGTCTTGTTGCTAACTTCCTGCAAGGACAGGTCTTGTCTTTTCATTCAAGTTAGTCCAATTCCGGCGTGGACACAGACTCATTTAATTTGAAAGTCACACTTACATGATTAGGGGTTTGAGCCCCAGATATAATCTATAAGAATTGGCGTCCCGGGGTGGGCATACTTTTATGGACATCTAACCATCGAGGTGACCTCCGCAAGAGTCCAGGCGGCCAGTGACCAGAACTGACATGAGCGCTCGCGGGTAAGTCAAGTCTATTTTGTCTACCTTGACTGTAGTTCTGTTTCACTGGCTGAAAGGGAATGGGTAAGGTCTCTCCTTGTGTGATATTATGTACTTTGCTAAATGTCATATATAATAGTATGTTCACGATGATTTCGGCAAAGGATCACTTGTACGGTGACCGACAGAGACTGGACGTGACAATGTTATGTTGTAGAAAAGTCTGCAGTGCCCTCTTGTGGATTGTTGAGATAGTTCAGAAAGTTTGTGATGGTGGAATTTTGTTCATGTAAGCGCGGGATAGAATCTGGAAGTTTGCAGAGACAAATCTGGACAAATTTCGTCATCGTTCCTTCGGATTGATGCGGCCCCGTGATGCGGAAAGGACAGTAGAGGCAGGAAGGACACTGACGGGAATTTTACAGTTGAGGGTTCTCCTTGATTTCTGAAATATTGGGGGTCATTTACTAAGGGCCCGATTCGCGTTTTCCCGACGTGTTACCCGAATATTTCCGATTTGCGCCGCTTGTACATGAATTGCCCCGGGTTTTTGGCGCACGCGATCGGATTGTGGCGCATCGGGGCCGGCATGCGCGCGACAGAAATCGGGGGGGCGTGGCCGAACGAAAACCCGACGTATTCGGAAAAACCGCCGCATTTAAAAACCGAAAATGTGTCGCTTGGGGAGCGCTCACCTTCACCTTCTATGGGATGGTGCATTCCGGGGCGTTAAGATTATTTTCGGCGCTGCAGCGCCACCTGGTGGACGGCGGAGGAACTACCATCTTAAATCCCAGCCGGACCCGAATCCTGTGCAGAGAACGCGCCGCTGGATCGCGAATGGGCCGGGTAAGTAAATGTGCCCCATTGTGTGAAGGTCTCTATGGGTAGTGAGCAAAGTAAGACTATAGCTGGACACTGCAGACCTAAAAAGGCAACTGACATAGTGTAACACAGGAAAGGTAAAGAGTGGGTAAAAGGAAGTTATGAGGTATTGAAGTTTTTGGGTATGTTAGATGATCCCCTGAGTGTGCAGAGGTGGGAGACAGCACTTGATGTAAATGGTAGCTGGCTCAAAGACAAAAGTGGCACACCCAGGCAGAAGGTTGTTTTGATGTAAGTAGAGAGTTAATGACAAAGGATGGGGTTGATTACTGGAGACTTAGACCAGTGACTACGGACGGACCAGGGCAGAGGGACCGGAATCCTAGAGAGTGCTCATTAAAAAAAAAAAAAAAAAATCTTTTGGAATGCAGAAGAGCACCCTCTTAGACTCCACCCCCGTATCTGGGGGTTAGAGAAGATGACACGCCCTACCATTTTTCAGTGGTGGCCATCTTAAGACAGTATATTCTTTTCAAGTCCCTGAAAGTTAATTGCCTATAACTCTACACTGTAGGCTGGTTGTAGGATAGCATGTTGCCCCTTGATAATTGAATTGCCTCTTCCCCAATTGCCCTTAGTCAGGAGGCAATTGATGCATTCCATACCCTTAAGGTGGCAAATCCTGTCTGCACCGGCCCTAGGCACATTCCACTGAATCAAACTTTTGTTTTATTTTGCACTGAGTATCTGGGCCACTCCACAGGTGTCGAGTCCAGGAATGTGGTGGCCTCCCCAGTGACCCATTATTAGGCCCGGTTAGACTCAGTCATGAGGGGAGCCCCTCAGGTGTCAGTAGCTGTAGCCAGCAATCTGCTCAGCAAGGTCAGTGAGTTGCAAACTCAAACCCCACATACCTTGCACAGTGTCCTCACCCAAGTACAGCCCAAGCATGTGAGCCAAGGCCAGACAGCTCAGACTCCAGTGTGCACTCCTGATTCCCCAGGATACACAGATAAGGTGCGCTGCTCTGAATCCTTCATTCTGTCACCAGTTTGCCAGGATTCAGAGAGGGGGGAGAGAAGGGTGATTAACCCAGATGTTGAGTTTTTTTCTCATAGATGGCTCCAGGTCTGCAGGAGGACAGACGGTTCTACACTGGATATACAGTGGTCAGTGGCGCACATGAGGTAGTACAAACAGAACCACTCCCTCCACACAGGTCAGTGCAGGAGGTGAAGTGACGGCACTCAGGGAAGCGCTACAGCTGGTGGAAGGTAAAAGGGCGAACATCTATACTCAAGGTATAGTTCTGGGGTCTAAACACGACTATGAACCCATATGGAAGGCTAGAGATTTCCTCACCTCTGCAGGGACCCCCTTCTAAGCATGGCACGCTGGTTATAGAGCTCATGGATGCTCTCCTACTTCCACAAGAGGTGAGGATAATAAAAGTTAAACCACACACAATTTGGTAACTCCACAAGCCAAGGGCAAGTATGTGGCTGACGGAATGGCGAAGGCAGCTGCACAGATGGAACCCAGAGACTGTCCTGAAGTTTCAGCAGTGAGTTCTGAGCTAAAAGTTTGATCCACAGGTGTTCCAGTCCCTGGTGGCCCGAGAGTCATCAGAAGTGAAGGGAGTGTGGAGGAAAGCTGGAGCCCAGATGCCTATGGGACCTGGATGCTGGGAGAGAGGGTGTGCCTGCCCAGAGCCCTGCACCCGACAGTAAGTCAAGTAGCCTACGGACACATACACATCCAAAATGGCCATGCTAGTGCTCATAAACCATAAGTGGTTTGCCCCGGGCATTACTACCCCTGTCACAAGACTAGTGAAAGCCTTTATAGTCTGTGCCCGCCACAACCCGGATAAGGTGGTAAAGACCCCACGGAAGGAGACACCCAAGCTGCTGTATCCCTTCCAGAGACTGCAGATGGATTTTATCCAGCTACCAAAAGTGGCACGTAGGAGTACGCGCCTGTGTGCATTGATCTCTTTCCAGGGTGGCCAGAAGCTTCTCCCATGACCAAGGCTACTGCCAGAGCTGCAGCCAAGAAGTTGGTGAGTGAGATTTTTCTGCAGGTTTGGACTTCCAGAGACCATAGAGTCCGGTCGCAGAACCCACTTCACTGGACAGGTAAAGACCTAAAGCCTTGTCCCTCCTGGGTGTAGAAGAGGCCCTGCACACCCCTTCCCGAATTAGTTGTGGGTTTGAGAGAATAAACGGCACTCTTAAGTTAGAGATCCGGGAGGCCATGGAAGTAACAGGGAAACCATGGTGCGAGTGCTTTCCTGCTGCCCACCATTCAGTTAGGAACACCCCCAACAGAAAGATGGGATTGTTCCCCTTTGAAGTATTTTTTGGCTATGCACCCAGACTAGGCCCCTACTTCCCATAGACCCTATAGCTGATGGTAGGAAACCAGGTGGAATATGCCATACAGTTGAGCCAGGCCTTGGAAAAGGTCCGCAAAAGTGTTTCTGATTACTTTTTCAGATCCAGACAGAGACCTCAGGACGCATAACCTGAAGCCTGGAGACTACGTGGTGGTAAAGACACACCAGAGAGAGAGTCTGGAGCCTCGCTAAGATGGTCCTTTCCAAGTCCTGCTGACCAGTGCCACGTCTGTGAAGCTAGAGGGAAGTCATCACGCTTCCACGCTTACTTATTCTTGTTGCTAGCTGGTTTCTTCTGACTGACTGTATGCTCAGGGACACCCCAACCATGACTATCACTGTATCTATAGGGCTGATCAGGATGCCCCCAGGGTAGGAGACTTTACCTACGGTTGGTGCAACAAGACAATGACCTTCTTTAACATTGACAGCACAGATAACCCTGTATTAGCAGTGTCTGATGTGTACTGGATTTGTGGGGATAGGAGAGTCAGGTCAGGCCTAGAGGCTGGGAAGGTGAGTGTACTGTGATAACACTTGTGTATTCCTTCTTCGTGATCCCCAGGGATAAGTTTGATCAGACACATAAGAAAAGGTGGAGAATCCCAAAGGATTCTTGAGGTCTGAGAGGAGCACCTAGATGACAACCTTTATATAGATACAGTGGGAGCACCAAGGGGGGTCCCAGATGAGTACAAGGCCCACAATCAGATATGGGCAGGTCTAGAGTCCATTATTCCCCAGAGAGCTATGAGTAAAGATGTTGGTTGGGTTAACTGGTTTTATTGTAATCAACAGAGATTTGTGATTGTATCCGAGATGCTTCCCAGAACCGCACGGCTTTGGACATGATCCTTGCTGAGAAGGGAGGAGTCTGTAAGATGGTGGGAGTGGCTTGTCGCATGTACATCCAGGATGACATCGCCCCCTATGGATCCATTACCCATGCACTTGAAGAGATTGAAGGACTGTCCAGGGAACTCGAGAGAAACTCTGGGGTGGACACTTTGTCCTTCACTTTGTAGTTGGGGGATTGGAAGGGTTTCCTTTAAGTGGGGGTGATATTGGGGATAGTGATTTTGCTCTCGTCACTTATTACGTGTTGTGTGGTCCTCCTCATCAAGTCCACCATGTCCCAGATGGCCGTCCAGGCGGTAAGAACCATGACAGGAGAAGTCCCGGTGTGGAGGATACCGTCTTGTTGAAGAACCAGCCTGTTAATGAACCCATAAACTATGGAAACACAATTATGTAATTTGAGTATGCAGGCCTGTAACCCCCGAGTGACTGGCCTCCAGGGGATCTGGTGAAGAGTTAACAAGTCCAGCAGGTAAGGGCTTAGCCTACCTGTATGTACCTGGAGTTTGAGGAGGTCACTCTGGACAAAAGTTACAGGCCATGCAAAGCTCAAAAGGGGGGAATTGTTAAAGATATTACACTGGACTCAGACGCCATCTTACGTATTGTCGGACATTTTAAAGATTCAGCATTATTTCACATAACGTTGTGTAGTGATAACTAAGTTTGGGTGTTTCCCTCTTCAAACAAAGACTTAGTGCTCACTAGCACCACCTAGCGGAAGTATCCAGGTGTACATCTGGACATTTGGTTTATGTGAAGTTTAGTATTTGCTGTAGCAATAGTATTAGACTCCTTTGTGTGCTTACATCCAATAGTGTTACATTTCCTGGGTGAGAACACCCAATTTTAGTTGCTGCTTTCCTACTTACACGCCTTATGTAAAGTACCTTATGGTTTTCTATAAATGTGTCAGTCCCACAATAAAGTAGCAGTCTTAACTTCCTGCAAGGACAGGTCTTGTCTTTTCATTCAAGTTAGTCAAATTCCAGCGCTGGACACAGACTCATTTAATTTGAAAGTCACCTTACAATGATTAGGGGTTTGAGCCCCAGATATAAATCTATAAGATCACAAAAAGAAGTCAATTTAAACACTTTATCTGGAACCCTCAATCTGGGCAAGGTCACATAATACATCTCATTCATTGTCTGCTCAGGAAAGAAAAATGCAGTTCTGTATGGTGAGATCCAATAATGCGTACTAAAAAGCAGGAAGGCAAGGTAGAAGAAAATGCACAGCAAATTACTTTAAAGTCTATCCATCCGCCGGTTACAGAACATTAATTAGACAGTTTGTCTAATAGACTGTCCAGTCTATCCATCCGCCGGTTGCTGCTACCTCTCTGTATTTAGCATATACCGATAACAGAACATTAATTAGACAATTTGTCTGGGGCACTTTAGCATACAATCTATGGGACTTTACATTTGCACTTCACTTTAGATATGAGAGAAAGGAATAGAAAGAAGATCTACTCATCCTCCCCACTCGCATCCAGATTGTGCTCCTCTAAGCCCCTTGTTGCTCCACAGACAGCCGGCACCTCGTGTCCATGTTCTGCTCCCTTTTCTCTCAGTCGGACTCTAGCAGCGGTGGGTGATTCGACTGTGCAGGCTGCCAACTCTCCATGCTGTGCAGTGATTGCTTGCGCCACTTCTTCTCCTTCCCCACTATACCCGGCAGCACCACACCGCTGTTCCGTCCAGCCTCCTCAGCGTGTCATGTGATACGGCATGTGGTACGTTGATCCATGGCCTTGCTCATTTCTCCCCAACTCAATTAGCCAGAGCACTTGCATTCTCATCCGCGTGCTGCCATCAGGGTCACTTTGCAGAGGAATTAGCATAGGCAACAGGTTTTAATTGCACTATTCCAAGTTAGTTGATGTTTGGGGAACATTATGAGGTGGGTGGAACAAAGAGGTGGTTGTAAAGTATGGTTCCAATGTATTATGGAGGGGAAGTAATTTTGGGGGTCACAATGGGGACAGTGTAGTATGTGTGAACTAGAATGAGTAGTATATATATGTGGGTTATTCTTAGAAGGTGATTTGAGGTTGTGGGGCAAAATCAGGACAGTATATTGTACATTGCCACAATTTTAGGCATTGTGGATTCCATGTAGTCTTCTTACAGTATTTAGAGGGAGGGTGTTAAGGGTAGCAGCCGGATAACAGTGTTAGGGGACCAAGATACAGGAACAATGAAGAACATAAGATGTGTGGTAAACTTCAAACGGTGGACATGTGGCTGAAGAGGAGACGTGGTTATGCAGGGCTTAATGGAGAAGATAGAGGACAAACACCGTCCAAGGACATGCCATCTGCAGGCAATGGATGGAGTAGGTAGGTATTTCTCCTGAATTTTCAATTGGTTTTCATTTGAGGGGGTCATGCACAAGAATGATCATAACTATCAATTTAATACAAATGAACTGGGGCCAGTGCCCCATATCTTTTACCACCTTAGCAATGTCCCTGGCGTACAGCAAGATAAACTTGTGTCGCTTTATATGGTTATAACTTTTGAACACTGTTACTTATCAAAGTGATTCTGAGATTGTTTTATCCCCACGCGTTGTACTTCATTTTAGTGTTACATTATGGCTGATAAGTTTTGCGTTTATTTACAAAAAAAAAGAGAAAATGATGAATTTTCTGAAAAATTTGCCATTTTCAAAATTCGAAATCATTGCGTTTTTAGGCAGATAGATTTACCACCTAAATAAGTTGCTGAATAACATTTCCCATATGTCTACTTTACATTTTCATAATTTTTGAAATGTCTGGATAATTTATTTTGAAGTCACACGGCTTACAAATGAAATATCGCTTTTCTGGATTTTCAGAATTGACTATTATTTTGGGGATAAATACAGTTTTGAATGAAGTTTTACATATTTAGCATCAAACCCCCCTATATAATTGACCCATTTTCAAATCTGCACCCCTCAAACTATCAGAAACAGCTTTAAGGAAGATTGTTAACCCCTTGAGATCTTCATAGTAATGGAATCAAAATGGAGGTGAAATTTAGAATGGTCAAATTTTTATGGTTATTCATTCATTTAGCCCTAAAATTTACACATTTCCAAAAGATAAAAAGAGAAAACCCACCATAGAATTTGTTCTACAATTTCTCCCGAGTACAGAGACCACCCTCATGTGGCCCTTACTTGTTTAATGGGCGCACGGCAAGGCGCAGAAGGGAAGGAGCGCCCTGCAGCTGCCAGGATTTTTCTCATTGGCCCCTTTTGTAGGCTATAAAACTTTAGCTTTTTCTTATTGGGGCCATGTGACGGCATTTTTGAATAGGCAAAAATCATAATTTTTGGGGGGTATATAACAGTTTTTTTTAACGGCGTTCATCGTGTGGGTTAAATAATTATTTACTGTTATTCTACGGGTTGTTACGGAAGTGGTGATACTATATATGTGGGCATGTTCCGGGTTTATTTTGATGTAGTTTTTTGTTATTTCTTTTATTACAGTATTTGTTGACTTCCACAAGGCTAAAGTTTTTGGGTAGATAAGATTGAATCTAGCGGGTGTGAAGTACCACCTCAGACATGTTTTTTTAACATTGCCTCTATATGTGAGGTGTAGCGTAGTGTCTGCTATGTCACTTGTAATTGTAACTCTGATTTCCATTTTGGTATTGGGAATTTCCCCTTTAAGAATTTCTAGATCGTTGTACAAATTTTATATCTCCTGAATCGTCCCTTCATTCTCATTAATTATAGGCTTGAGAACAGGGCTCTTACTCCTATTTGATATGACCATGTATTGTGCTATTTTGTTTATGTATGTGCCCCATGATTTATAAAGTGTTGCAGAATATAATATCAGCATACACATAAAGATTTATTATTATGATTAAAATTAAAACTCTAAAAAAAATTATTATTGAATTTCCTTTTTAAAGAAAATAAATTTAAATATCCCAGTTTTTTTTACATTTTTCATTTCATATCACATATAAGCAGTGGATAAGTGGGATAAGAGCAAATTATTCCTTTTTTTTATTCCTTTTTCCCACCAAGCTTCATTCAACCTTTATTTCTTAAAGGGAACCTGTCACACCAATTTATGCATTAAGTACATAGTAAGAATATATAGGTGTAACAAGTATGAAAAAGGAAATTGCGCAGCACACCAAATAAAGTGAAAAAAAGTTCTTGTGGTTTATTCCATATTCAATAACAACAGCGACGTTTCGGCTACATGTAGCCTTCCTCAAGCCATTAAACAAGTGTGCAGGATGGGCATATATACAATAGTGATAGGTCACATGACCTCATAAGTGCCGCCCATCCAATTAACATATTTGTGTTAAAAGACATATATATACATATAAATACATATATATAAATAAAAACAAGTTCATAGTACATAGTGCATCAAGTACATACATGTGATAATTAGAAATTACAATAGGATTGCATGAGTAAACATATAAAGTGCATGTGTGATATATTAAAAACCAGCTAATCCCTCACGATAAAAGTGATCTAGTGTCAAAGTGCATGAAGTGTATCCTCTTACTGTGCAGAGTCCATGCGTCCCCAGTTGAGCTGCGGATATATACTCCTTAACATATAAGTTGAACTTCTTGAGATATGAAAACAAATCAAATGGACCGCACAAGTGGAACGCACGCCATTAAAGCCGAATGCGCATGCGCATCGGTTGCTGTGGAGCAGAGCCAGCGTCTTAGTGACCGTTTAAAAAAATGTATTGTCACATGATTTCATGCATGGATCGCGAAAGGAGACATCAGCTCCAGGTAATCCTCGGAGGACAGAAGATAGCAAAGACTTAAAAGGAGGTAAGTAGCTCTAGATATAGCACAATTAGTTAAAGTGTGTGCGGCCTCAGTCACAACTTGAGGAATGCATATAGCGGGCAAGTAAGACCGGGACAGAGGTGAAATGATAAACCCCTCCCGGGGAAACCATCACCAGTACGGATGACCCAATATCAGGGCAACCCTATTTAGGGTGCACCTAAATGGGTCAACCAAGTCCTTTATAGGGTCAAGAATATATTATAACCTCTGGCTGTCATGACTCGAGGCAATGCAACACACATATATAATGTCCGATAGAGAGTAACATTTATGAAATCGATCCACAGATGGCATCTGCAAAAATAATTTGGCATGTGTCCTAGTGTTGTGCCGGCCATAAAATCAGAATCAGAAAAATATATAGAAAATGTAAGAAAAGATTTTTCCGTCACTCCACCTCGGGGAGACGACAGGGACCAGGCCAAAATATCTGGAAGAAATAGAAATCATATGAGTAAATTATAAATATGTTCACACTCAATGTTATTGTGTAGCTATACATCAGGAGACAGGGAGAAATGCAAGACCCATATGACATTCTTTTAAATAGCCATGTTTAAAGTCCACGTTAACCATATCGGTCGTAGTGTAATCAATGTGTGGATCCATTGAAGCTCTTCTTTTTAGAATTCTTTCCCTGTCCCCTCCACATCTAAGTGGGGCACAGGTCTATTAGACGAATCAGTTGTTCTCCAGTATGACCACAAACCGTAAAATGCTTCGGTACTGGGAAGACTTTACGATTGGATCTTATTGTGTAACGGTGCTGGTTAAACCGTGTCTTGAATTCTAGTGTAGTCTCACCTACATATGCCAACCCCACATGGACAGCTTAGGAGGTAATTACATGGGTACTGTCACAGTCAAATATGAATGATGTCTATTTTTTGTTTGTTGTTGTGCAAAATGAGAGCCTTATCCATAATGCTTGCAATTGATACTTTACGCAGGGAAACTACCTTTATTCAACTGGCCTAGTATACTGTTTGTCTACTTGTTCTCATCAGGCCTACATCTGCTCGACCAGTCGTCACAATTTTCTGTGAGTTTCTATAGGATAGTAATGGTGGTATCTGAATTCCGGTACCACCGATCACTACATGTAATTTCGGCCAATGCTTCCGAATAATATTGCCACCTTGTGGGCTCGAGAGAAAATCGAAACAAATGGAATTCTGTCGATGATTAACTGTTTGGCTCTAGAGAGTAGGTCCCCTCTAGGTTATTTTTGGCCTTCTGTAGTTAAGGTCAATAATTTTTTGTGGGTAGCCCGTTGGCGAAGTGTGGTCATGTCGGATAATTCTTCTCAAGGTTGGAGACTCAGGTGATTCTTTTTACCCTGAGGAACTGCTATAGGGTAAAGATCTAATGTGGTGCGTGGATGCTACTCTCGTAGCGTATCAGTGTATTTCTGTCTGTAGTTTTGTAAGAGAATCAGTCACAAAATGTCCATCACATAATTTAATAGTCACATCCAAGAATTGTAACTCTGAATCAAAGATACCACTGTAAATTTGATGGTATCATCTATTGTGTTAAGAAACAGATGAAGGTCCTCCAAGTCCTGTTTTGTACACAGTCCAAAGGAGGAAACGTCATCTATATACTCCACCACCCTAGTCAATGCTCAAGAGTGGGGAGGCATAGATGGACGTCTTCCTCTAGTACCCGCCTCGATACAATATTGCGTAGGTAGGCGCCATATTAGCGCCCATGGCGAACCCCTACATTGAAAAAATACTGGCACCAAATAGAAATAGTTGTTGTTTAAGTATGAGTCTAAAAGGTAAGTTAAAGTCCTGTTTTTGGATGAAAAATTCTTGTGGCAATTTTTTTTCTTTACTGCTGTAATGCCCCTCTGGTGGTCGATGGATTGTATAATGAAACCAATCAAACGACACCAGGAGCATTGTTGTGCCGGAGAAGTTGTATTTCATTCATAGTTTATTGATAAAATCGGATGTGTCCCTAATGTATGAGGTGCCTGTAGTAGCAAGATCTCTAAGTGCCCTATCTACGAATGTAGCTATATTAGAAAAGATGGATTCTGTACCAGCGACAATAGGACGGCCAGGTGGATGCATTAAATCTTGTGAATTTTTGGTAAACACATAAATCAACAGGAGTATAGGATTTTGACAACGAAATCTATACATATCTCGGCGATACTACCATCCGGTAATGCCTGATCAATATACTTTTATTTTTTTAGCCAAAGAAAACTTAGGATCCATAGGGATTTTTTTGTAAACCCTGGGTCTGATAATGTCTGTTTGATCTCCGCCAAGTATAGCTGGTATCCATGACGACAAGCACCACCTTTGTCCGCAGACTTGATGGTGATGTCGCCGTCACGGGCCAGCTCACCAGGCTTTCATCTCACCCCTTGTAGATTGGGGTGGTTCAAGGGTAACGCCACTGGACATTTTTTCAATTTCAATGATGTCCTTCCTAACAGCGGATGCAAAGGCTCAATGTGTGGTGCCTCTACATCCGAGAAAAGAAAAGACTTTTATTACGCAACTGGAAGTCATAAGGCACAAATTCAGACCTCTACACTGGTCAACTCTTGGCGAGTAATTAAAAATTGTTTAATTTAAGGGAACGTATAACTTTTGTATATCTACTTCTAATTGGAACCATTCAGATTGTTGCAGATATACAAAGGACAAACCTTTGATAATATAGACAACTGGGTTTTAGTAAGAGTCTTAGAAGAGATATTTACCCAAGTGATGTCAGGTTCTCTTTCTTAGTGCCATCTTCGGAGTGGATGGTCTGTCTTGGATATATTTTCTTCCTATAACGGTAGTGCTTGTGGCCCCTCTTCAGAGCCACAGGTGGCCAATATTATTTCGGAAGCATTGGCCGAAATTAGCATGTAGTGATTCGGTGGTACCGGAATCCGATCCCACCATTACTATCCTATAAACTCACAAAAATTGGTGACAGACTGGTCGAGCAGATGTAGGCCGATGTGAAACAAGTAGACAAACAGGTATACTAGCCAGTTGATAAAGGTAGTTTCCCCTGCTGTAATGTATCAATTGCAAGCATATGATAAGGGCTCCTCATTTTTGCACAACAACAAAATATGACATCATTCACTATTGACTTGTCCAGTACCCATGTAATTTTACCTCCTAAGCTGTCCATGTGGGTTGGCATATGTAGTGAGACTACACTAGATTCAAGACACGTTTAACCAGCACCGTACACAAATAAGATCCAATCGTAAAGATCTTCAGTACGAAGCATTTTACGGATTTGGTCATACTGAGAAAACAACTTAGATTTCGTCTAATAGACATGTCCCCCACTTAGACGTGGGAGGGACAGGAAAGAATCTAAAAAAGAAGGAGCTTCAATGGATCCACATTGAATACACTCAGACCGAATGGTCTTACGTGGACTTTAAACATGGCTATTTTAAAAGAATGTCATATGGGTCTTGCATTTTCTCCTGTCTCCTGATGTATAGCTACACAATAACATTGAGTGTGAACATATTATATATTTACTCATTATGATTTCTATTTCTTCCAGATATTTGGCCTGGTCCCTGTCGTCTCCCATGAAGCTGACGGAAAACTTTCTTTACATTTTTCTATATATTTTCTGTATTCTGATTTATGGCCGGCACAACCTAGGCACACATGCCAAATTATTTTTGCAGATGCCATCTAGTGGATCGATTCATAATGTTACTTCTCTATCGGACCTATATATGTGTTTGTTGCATTGCCTCGAGTCATGTACAGCCAGAGTGTATATATATTCTTGACCCTATAAAGGACTTGGTTGACCCCATTTAGGTGCACCCTACTAGGGTTGCCCTGATATTGGGTCATCCGTACTGTGATGGTTTCCCCGGGAGGGGTTTATCATTTCACCTCTGTCCCGTCTTACTTGCCCGCTATATGCATTCCTCGTTGTGACTGAGGCCGCACACACTTTAACTAATTGTGCTATATCTAAGCACTTACCTCCTTTTAAGTCTTTGCTATCTTCTGTCCTCCGAGATTACCTGGAGCTGATGTCTCCTTTCGCTTCCATGCATGAAATCATGTGACAATACATTTTTTTTAAACGGTCACTAAGACGCTGGTCTCCGTCCACAGCAACCGATGCGCATGCGCATTCGGCTTTAATGGCGTGCGTTCCACTTGTGCGGTCCATTGATTTGTTTTCAATCTCAAGAAGTTCAACTTATATTTATAAGGAGTTATATCCGCAGCTCAACTGGGGACGATGGACTCTGCACGTATAGGATACACTTCATGCCTTTGACACTAGATCACTTTTATCGTGAGGGATTAGCTGGTTTAATATATCACACATGCACTTTATATGTTTTACTCATGCAATCCTATTGTAATTCTAATTTCACATGTATGTACTTGATGCACTATGTACTAGAACTTGTTTTTTATTTATTATATGTATTTATATGTATATATAATGTCTTTTAACACAATATGTTAATGGATGGCGGCACTTATGAGGTCATGTGACCTATCACTATTGTATATATGCCCATCCTGCACACTTGTTTAATGGCTTGAGGAAGGCTACATGTAGCCGAAACGTCGCTGTTGTTATTAGTGAATATGGAAAACCACAAGAACTTTTTTCACTTTATTTGGTGTGCTGCTCAATTCCTTTTTCATATGCTGGAAGATTTGAGGCCAAGTCTTATGCAGCGTGCACCCACCCATTGACCTGCTGAATGTGCTGCTAGAACTTTCTGTACGTAGGTGTAACAAGTAGCTATCTAACTGCTTTGACTTTGAGCCACACACTAAAGGCAGATAATTGAAAGGATAAATCCCATCCATATTATATGTCAGACAGGGGTGGCTGCGTTAGTGATTTTAAATTGCAGCAATAGATAGTGAGTGTAGTGCCATGTTACGTGTCCGTGACAGAAAGCGGACAGCTTATTTATTGGCTAGTAGTGTAGTATTCAGCAATATAATCCATTTATCCTTATAGAGAGGGACTTACTGTTCCAGAAAGGTTGCTACCTAATAAATTACGATTTAATACAGAAAAATAGAGCCAAACTTGGTCTTGGATGAACACCATACACTGTCAACCATAAAAGGAATATGAGATTTATTGCCTCTGTGATGTCAACAGAGGCTGGCTCACTACACCACAAATGCGTAATGTCCCACAGTTATAATGACTGATATCGCACAGGGTAAACACTCACTCTTGCTGTGTTTTTAACCCCTTAAGGACGCAGGGTTTTTCCGCTCATTTCTCGCTCTCCAACTTCAAAAATCCATAACTTTTTCATTTTTACGTGTACAGACCTGTGTGAGGGCTTATTTTGTGCGTAACAAAGTTTACTTTCCCGTAATGTTCTTTATTTTAACATGGCGTGTACTGCGAAGCTGAAAAAAAATTACAAATGTGGAAAAACTGAAAAAAAAACGTTCTTGTGGGCTCAGTTTTTTCGACTTTGACTGTGCACTCAAAATAACACCTCCGCTTTATTCTTTGGTTCGGTGCTATCGCGGTGATATATCGCGGTGATATAGGTATTATTGTGTTTTAATACATTTTCAAAAATTAAACGAATGTGTACAAAAAAGAAAAAAAAAATTTGGCCATCTTCTGACGCTAATAACTTTTTATACTTTGGTGCACAGAGATGTGTGAGGTGTCATTTTTTGTGAAATGATGCGACGTTTTCACTGCTACCATTTTGAGGTCTGTGCGACATTTTGATCATTTTTTATGTGATGTAAAATGGTGTAAAAGTCGCATTTCGGACATTTGGGCGCCATTTCCCGCCTCGGAGGTCCCCGCCGGCCTAAACCGTTTTTATATTTTGATAGATCGGGCGTTTTGGGACACGGCGATACCTAATATGTTTGTGATTTTTACTGTTTATTATGTTTTATATCCATTCTAGGGAAAGGGGGCTGATTTGAACTTTTAATATTTTATTAATTTTTTTTATTTTTTAAACTTTTTTTTTTCTTTTATTTTCACTATTTTTTAGACCATCTAGGGTACATTAACCCTAGATGGTCAGATCATTCCTACCATATACTGCAATACTTCTAAGACTATACAAAAAAGGTTTGTTCAGCTCACCTCTTCCAAACGATTCACTCCAGCGCACGGAGCAGCAAACAACCCCACGGACTTCAGGCAAAACGACTCCAAACGAGAAAAAGGCACCAGCGCTTCAGGAGATTTGGAATATAAAATACTTTTTAATTCAATCTGGATAAAAACTTCCAAATAAATCTTGAGTGTTAAACTGTATTATGGTATCTGTGGGTGAATTAAAAAGAATTCGGCGACTTTGCCGGCGGCAACGGAGGGGTTAATAGCCGCGATCGGTGCAAGCACCGACCGCGGTTATTAGCGGTGGGGGTTTTCTGCAATAAGCAAAAACCCCCACCTTTGTATGAAGAGGACTCAGCCCGTGAGCCCTCTTCATACACTCCTTATACCTCTGCTCCGTAGAGCTACGGCGCAGAGAGCGTTAAGGGGTTAATAACACTGCTCAGTATACATACAGTGTTGCTAATTGGTAGCACTCCTGCTACATTTTAACAAGCATCTACAAATAAAGATTTATCATTTTAATTAGTTTTTCTGACCAATGGGTGAAAGGTGCCATTTGGCATATATGTTTGTTGTACACACTAAAGGAGTTATCCCTGGACCTCTTCACCCTTTTACCCCTATACAAGGATCTGGACTTAGCTGCAGAGAGTTCACAACACCCGCTACCTCTTGTGGTGGTCCCAGTGTAGCTAGCAGCTGGCCCAGTGGATACAGAGACAACGGTATGTGGTACCAAGGGGTCAGGCAGAGCGGGTATTCAAAGTCAGTCCAAGTCGAGGCAGGCGGTGTACAAGCAGAAACATAAACAAGCAGAGAGTTGTGGCAGGTAGCACAGGTTCAGAATACAAGCCGGGGTCAGATACGAGGGAACACAGAACAGAAACAGAGTTGGAAAACAAGCGGGAAGCCAAGCAGAATCAGATACCATACAGCAAGTTGGACCTAACTAACAACCCTGCTCAGGCGAGGAGAATAGGGCATGCTGAACTATAGGATGGAACAGTCTAGCTGAGAAACTCCCTGCTCACTTAAGAAGGAGAGAGGGGCGCCGATGCACCCTATGGGAGCAGGATGATGGACGGACATGGTGGCTGAAGGTAAGCCTGTGACGGGGAATGCGACCAGAGGCGGAAAGCAGTGGGTCGGGAAAATTACATTTATGACAAACACATGGTAATGAGAAAACAGTCCAACTCAGTGGACAATTTTATTGATGAGAAGACACACCATGAAAATTATTCAACAAAATATGGAGACCATTCTATAATCAGGGAAGCGTTGGAAGTCAAGCCAAGGGGCCCAGCATTTAAAATAAGAATCACCAGTGGAGTGGAGTTCTGGAGTCAGTTCCTCCATTCTCCTTATATGTTCTATTTCCGTGAACAAATGGGACATGGACAGGGGAGTGGTAGACTTCCTCAGACCTGGAATTACCGTCCTGGCAGCCACGAGGAGATGGCTGAAGATGGGCTCCCAAGAGTTTATTGATGATATCAAAAACTTTGTCCCAGAATGCCTGAACTGGTTGATACTCCCACCAAACATGGCACATGGTATCCCTAGCTTCAGGATAGCACCAGCACTGATCCTGCATCAAGAGAAAAAGACAGTAAAGCCTATTTGGGACTCTATACCGGCAAGATAGCACTTTATAATTAGTTTCATGAGCTTTACAGGCCACGGAGAATCTTTGGCTGAATTCAAACACTCTCAGCCATGCGGCTTGTGGGAAAGTCTTTCCCAGTTCATGCTCCCAACTTTGGACAAACTTGGGTAGTGATGTGGACATATTGCCAGGTTACTGTAGACCAGAATGCCCCAGAAGAAGCCACATAGGGCGAAACCAGGGGTCTGGCGAGAACGTGTAGCTGGCGCCCCAAGCTGGAGTTTTATATGCACATTTTTATTGCTCTTTTGTGAGTATGTTTTTAATACAAATAAATCTTGAGTGTTAAACTGTATTATGGTATCTGTGGGTGAATTTCTTCCAGCGATCTACTGTGTATACGGAGGAGGTCACAGGAGAAACACAGGAGTGTTAGTCTGAATAGTGGTATATTCCTATTGGAGGATTCAGGAACTTGTGCTGTAGGAGTGTGAATCAGTCTACCTATGGAGTGACATATTGGAGAAATAAGGACACACAGAAGCGAGTCAGGAGCTCCGGTCAGAACTTATTTTCTATGTTATACACTTTGGGTTTACAGGATCAACCCTTATATGTTTGAAGCTCCGTGAGAGAAGTATGCTGCATGTCACGGGTGCTCCCGTGATCCCTGTCTCGGATTGCGGGCGCATCCGTGCTCCTCCATGTGCCCCCGCTGCAGCCCGGTCTCCTTACTCACCTCTCCCAGCTCCTGCTCTTCCCCGGACTGCCGTGCGCGCACGTCCCCGCCTCCTAGGGCGCGCGCGGCTCCTGCCGAAAATGTAAAGGGCCAGCGCACCGCTAATTGGTGCACTGGCTGAACACCTCACCTTTAAGAATCCTGGCTCTTGCTGTGTCCCCTGCTGGATCTTTGTGCCTCACAGCCTAAGAGAAAGCTTCCTGGTGATTATTCCTGTGTTCCTGTGTATTCCTGCGTTCCTGTGTATTCCTGCGTTCCTGTGCATTCCTGCATTCCTGTGTATTCCTGCGTTCCTGTGTATTCCTGCGTACCTGTGTGTGTCTCCGCTGCTGAGTCCTGTGTAGTCGTGTTACCCGAGTTCCCTCATGTTGCTGTGTTCCGTGTGCCTGTGTTCCCTTTCCCACCTGCCTGGACCTCCCATTGCTGACCCTGGATTTGGACTTGACCTCGCATCTCTGCCGCCTGCCTTGACCCCGAGCCTGGCCTGACTACGAGACTGTCTTCTGCAAAGGTACCTCGACCTCGGCTGCCACCGCAGGCTAGTCGCACCTAGGAACGACCTGGTGGTTTCCTGCCACAGCAAGTCCAACCCACTTTGCGGCGGGCTCTGGTGAAAACCAGGTGCCACTTGGATTCCGGTCCTAGGTGTCGGCTAGTTCCATCTCCCGCGGTGGTCCAGAGGATCCACTGATCCTGACAGTAAGATCCGCCCATGGATCCCGCCGAGGCTCCTTCTCCCAGTCAGCCTGATCTCGCCACCATCGTGATCCACCAGTACCGGCAGATTGCTGCACAGCGGAATAAGCTAGAGCAAGTCACCGCCATGCTACAACAGCTACTAGCTACCAAGCATCAGCAACAGTCTCCTGAAGCGGCCGCTGCGACTCCTGCTACCCCGGCTTATCTTCCTGCTGCTGAACCCAGGCTACGTCTCTCTTTGTCCGGCAAGTATGATGGAGATCCCAAGATGTGCAGGGGCTTCATAACCCAGTGCTCCTTGCACATAGAACTCATGCCGTCGCAATTTGTCACAGAGCGGTCCAAGGTAGCATTTGTCCTGTATTGTCATGCATGTATTGTGCCAGCCTACAGCACTTCGTTGGGACTTGTCCTGTCTGTCCCCAACGCCAGGGAAACGCCAGCACCTAGGCTTCTCAGCAGAAGTGTCCCTAGGTGTGAATAAAGCTTCTCCACGCCTGATTCTCCCCGTGCTCCTCAGCATTGGCACCGGTACTCTGGTACAGGTTTCTGCTTTCCTGGATTCGGGCTTCACAGCAAACTTTGTAGATGCTGCCCTGGTCTCTCTGCATCACTTCCCGGTGGTTCATCTAGAGAAGCCCTTGTCCATTGCCTCAGTCAGTGGCCAGATTCTCTCCGTGCCCATCTGGTTTCGCACGGAACCCCTGCTCCTTCATAACCCCTGCATTACATAAAGAGAGACTATCCTTTTTTGTGCTGCCACAGTGCACTTCCACTCTCCTGCTGGGTCTCCCCTGGTTACAGCATCATGCCCCTGTTCTGGACTGGTCTTCTGGGGAGATTCTCTGTTGGGGTCCGGTTTTGTTCCGCACACTGCATGACGTCCCACATCCGCTCCCTGTGAGGACTGCTACCTTGTCTCCCAAGCCTCTGGAGGGACTTCCAGGTCCGTACCGGGACTTTGCAGATGTGTTTTCTAAAAAACAAGCCGAGACCCTTCCTCTACATCGTCCCTACGATTGCCCCATTGATGTGCTGCCTGGATCTTCTTCACCACGGGGCCGGGTGTATCCGCTCTCGGTTCCTGAGACTGCCGCTATGTCGGAATATGTTAAGGAAAATCTGCAAAGAGGTTTCATCCGCAAATCCTCCTCACCAGCTGGCGCTGGTTTCTTTTTTGTCACTAAAAAGGATGGCTCTCTCTGCTCCTGTATAGACTATCGCAGTCTTAACAAGGTCACCGTTAAGAATCGATATACTCTGACGCTTATCACGGAGCTATTAGATCCTCTGCATGTTGCAAGAATTTTTTCCAGATTAGATCTTTGTGGGGCCTAAAACCTCATCCGCATCAGGAAGGGTGACGAGTGGAATACCGCTTTCAACACCCGTGATGGGCATTTTGAATATCTAGTTATGCCCTCCGGACTTTGTAATGCGCCAGCCGTTTTCCAGGAATTTGTGAATGATATTTTCCAGGACTTATTGTACAGTTGTGTTGTGGTTTACCTGGATGACATCCTTGTGTATTCTGCTGATCTCGAGTCCCACCAGTCACATGTACGGCAAGTTCTCAGCCACCTCAGGATGAACCACCTCTATGCCAAGCTGGAGAAGTGCCAGTTTCATCAGAAGAGCCTTCCATTCCTCGGCTACATAATTTCTGATAAAGGTTTGCAGATGGATTCTGACAAGTTATCTGCGGTTCTTCAGTGGCCACGCCCAGTGGGACTGCAAGCTATACAAAGATTTCTGGGCTTTGATAATTATTATAGACAATTTATCCCACATTTCTCATCTCTGGTCATGCCGATGGTGGCGCTTATGAAAAAGGGTGCTAATCCCCGTGTCTGGCCGCCAGCGGCAGAAGAAGCCTTCACGAAATTAAAAACTGCTTTTTCCTCCGCTTCAGTCCTTACCCGACCTGATACTGAAAAGCCGTTCCTGGTGGAGGTTGATGCCTCCTCCGTGGGCGCTGGGGCAGTCCTTACCCAGAAGGGGCCTAGGGGCCAAACACTCACTTGTGGCTCCTTCTCCAAAACCTTCTCCTCCGTGGAGAGAAATTATTCCATTGGAGATCGTGAGCTTCTAGCCATCAAGCTGGCTTTGGAAGAGTGGCGTCATTTGCTGGAGGGAGCCCGATTTCCAGTCAGCATTTTCTCCCAACATCATACTGGAAAAAAAATAAATAATGGTCAAATAGGATATCAGATGAAAAAGCTAAGGCCTACCTTTCCGATTTAAGCCCTTTCCTCGCCCTACTCACCTTGCCCCCTCTTTCAATTCCCCAGTCCCTACACTACCGGTCTACCCCTAACTTCCCTCATGTGTAACCGTGCGCCTGCTAAGCGTGTGAATCAACGTCAAGCCCGGTGGTCCCTCTCTTCTTTTCTCGCTTTGACTTCCGAATCCATTTTGGTCCTGCCGAAAAAAAATCAAGGCTGACGCCTTGTCCCGTGCTTCTGATGTTATGGGGGAGGACTCTGCTCCTAGGCATATTGTTTCTCCAGAGAGACTTGTGCTTGCCGCGCCGGTGAACCTCCAGCAGCTGCCTCCCGGCAAGACTTGTGTGCTACCTGGTCTCCGAAAGAGGATCCTGACCTAGGGACATTCTTCTCGTGTGGCTGGGCACCCTGGGGTGCAGCGCTCGGTGGCCTTAATTTCCCGATTCTACTGGTGGCCTGATTTGGTCAAGGACGTTCGGATTTTGTGGGTTCCTGTGCCTCTTGTGCCCGCAACAAGCCCTCACGACTAAAACCTGCTGGTCTTCTGTTGCCGTTAACCGTGCCTACCAGCCCATGGCCTCATGTGGCTATGGACTTTGTTGCGGATCTACCGCCATCTTCTGGCAATACCGCTATCTGGGTGGTGACTGACCGCTTTTCGAAAATGTCTCATTTTGTCCCTCTACCAGGTTTGCCTTCTGCTCCACGTCTCGCCAGCCTCTTCTTCCAGCATATTTTCCGGCTTCAATGGTCTCCCTCGGCACATCGTCTCAGATCTAGGAGTTCAGTTTGTGTCCAAATTTTGGAGATCTCTGTGCAACCAGTTGCAGGTGAACTTGGACTTCTCTTCTGCCTATCACCCACAGACTAATGGCCAAGTGGAGAGGGTGAATCAGACTTTAGGTTGCTATCTCCGCCACTTCGTCTCTGCCCATCAGGACGACTGGGCCTCTCTTCTACCATGGGCGGAGTTCTCTTACAATTCCCTGGACTCCACTTCTGCCTGTTCGGCTCCCTTTTTTATTAACTACGGACTGCATCCTCGGCCTCCTCTTCCGTTACCCATGTCTGCAGATGTTCCTGCTGTGGAGGACCTGGTACATGATTTAAAAGCCATCTGGGAACAAGTCCACACCTCTTTGCTCCAAGCTTCAGCCCAGACTAAGCGTCAAGCAGACAAAAGACGCCGACCATTTCCTGTTTTAGCTCCTGGTGACAGGGTCTGGCTGTCCGCCAAGTATGTTCGGCTGAAGATCCCGAGCTATAAATTGGGACCCCGGTTCTTGGGTCCATTTGAAATTCTCAGCCGCATCAACCCGGTGGCTTACAAGTTGCGTCTGTCTCCCAGCATGCGCATTCCTAACTCTTTCCACGTTTCTCTCCTTAAGTCAGTCATCTTCAACCGCTGCAACCGACAAATTACTCCTCCTCCGGCACCACAAGCTGATTCCACTGATGTCTTCGAGGTGAAAGAGATCCTGGATACTAAGACAGTGAGAGGTAGGTGGTTGTTTCTCGTAGACTGGAAAGGATTTGGTCCTGAGGAGAGATCTTGGGAGCCAGAGGATAACATCCTGGACAAGAGCCTGCACCAACATTTTCTCGGGCCCAAGAAGAGAGGGAGGCCTAAGGGGGGGGGGGACTTCACGGGTCTCGAATCGCGGGCGCATCCGTGCTCCTCCATGTGCCCCTGCTGCAGCCCGGTCTCCTCACTCACCTCTGCCAGCTCCTGCTCTTCCCTGGACTGCCGTGCGCGCGTCCCCGCCTCCTGCCGGAAAAATTTAAAGGGCCAGCACACCGCTAATTGGTGCACTGGCTGAACACCTCACCTTTAAGAATCCTGCCTCTTCCTGTGTCCCCTGCCAGATCTTTGTGCCTCACAGCCTAAGAGAAAGCTTCATGGTGATTATTCCTGCGTTCCTGTGTATTCCTGCATTCCTGTGTATTCCTGCGTTCCTGTGTATTCCTGCGTTCCTGTGTGTGTCTCCGTTCCTGAGTCCTGTGTAGCCGTGTTACCCGAGTTCCTCCATGTTGCTGTGTTCCGTGTGCCTGTGTTCCTGTTCCCACCTGCCTGAACCTCCCATTGCTGACCCCGGATTTGGACTGGACCTCGCAACTCTGCCGCCTGCCCTGACCCCGAGCCTGGACCTGACTACGAGACTGTCTTCTGCTAAGGTACCTCGACCTCGGCTGCCACCGGGGGCTAGTCGCACCTGGGAACGACCTGGTGGTTTCCTGCCAACCCGCTTCGCGGCGGGCTCTGGTGAAAACCAGGTGCCACTTGGATTGCGGTCCCAGGTGTCGGCTAGTTCCATCTCCCGCGGTGGTCCAGAGGATCCACTGATCCTGACAGTAAGATCCGGCCATGGATCTTTCCATTTAGAAAATACATCAGTCTATAATTGGCGCAAGAGGTAAAATCCTTACCCTCTTTGGGCATGACCACCACATCCACTTGGAGAAAGCACAATAGCATACAATAGCAGCCTCTATTTCCATAATAGAAAAAGGGTCCTCCATGGTCTTAACAACCTCTGAGGTCAAGCGTGGGAGATTAGACACATTGTAGTCTGCTGGGGGTGTCTTGTGGGGGGGAGGGATAGAAGGTATAATCTTTTACCTAAGGGAAAAACGTACACCACGTGTCACATAGCTGAATGCGCACAGCGCCTTCCTCATCCTAATAATGTGGCTATACACCAACGAGGGGCAACCCTTCTATATCAAGCAGGGAATTCATTGGGAAGTTAAAGGAAACCTACCACTTGAAGTGGCAGGTTTAAGAAGAAAACACTGAGCACCAGCTTAGGGTGAGCTGGTGCTGGAGCTTATTTTTGTTAGTGTTTTAAACCGCTGTATCGCGGTTTAAAACACTTTTTAAACTTTATAGCCGGCGCAGGGAGGTACGCGTTCGGCGCTTACCATGCTATTCCTGCGTTCCTGTGTATTCCTGCATTCCTGTGTATTCCTGCGTTCCTGTGTATTCCTGCGTTCCTGTGTGTGTCTCCGTTCCTGAGTCCTGTGTAGCCGTGTTACCCGAGTTCCTCCATGTTGCTGTGTTCCGTGTGCCTGTGTTCCTGTTCCCACCTGCCTGAACCTCCCATTGCTGACCCCGGATTTGGACTGGACCTCGCAACTCTGCCGCCTGCCCTGACCCCGAGCCTGGACCTGACTACGAGACTGTCTTCTGCTAAGGTACCTCGACCTCGGCTGCCACCGGGGGCTAGTCGCACCTGGGAACGACCTGGTGGTTTCCTGCCAACCTGCTTCGCGGCGGGCTCTGGTGAAAACCAGGTGCCACTTGGATTGCGGTCCCAGGTGTCCGCTAGTTCCATCTCCCACGGTGGTCCAGAGGATCCACTGATCCTGACAGTAAGATCCGGCCATGGATCTTTCCATTTAGAAAATACATCAGTCTATAATTGGCGCAAGAGGTAAAATCCTTACCCTCTTTGGGCATGACCACCAAATCCACTTGGAGAAAGCACAATAGCATACAATAGCAGCCTCTATCTCCCTAATAGAAAAAGGGTCCTCCATGGTCTTAACAACCTCTGAGGTCAAGCGTGGGAGATTAGACACATTGTAGTCTGCTGGGGGTGTCTTGTGGGGGGGAGGGATAGAAGGTATAATCTTTTACCTAAGGGAAAAACGTACACCACGTGTCACATAGCTGAATGCGCACAGCGCCTTCCTCATCCTAATAATGTGGCTATACACCAACGAGGGGCAACCCTTCTATATCAAGCAGGGAATTCATTGGGAAGTTAAAGGAAACCTACCACTTGAAGTGGCAGGTTTAAGAAGAAAACACTGAGCACCAGCTCACCCTGAGCTGGTGCTCGGTGTTTTCTTCTTAAACCTGCCATTTCAAGTGGTAGGTTTCCTTTAAGGTCCTCACAAAAAAATCACCTGGGAAAAATGAAGAAAGGTATTAACCAGGAAAGAATTAACCAGGAAATTAGTTTGAACTCTGGATGTCACATTTTAAGAGGATAATGCTGGCAGAGTTATCAATTAGCGTATCAATCAAATTAAACATGGCCAATTTATGAATTGGCATAGAGACTCCTTTCCTTTTACCTTCTCTCTTTGCAGAATGAAAATGATGTGGAAAATATCTATTTTCAAGGGTTGGTAGTTTATTTGAATGAAAGTGTGTCTCCTGAACACATAGGGGCTTATTTACTAAAGGTCCACGGTTTGCATTTCTGTCAGACTGTTCGTGGTTTCGGGATTTGACAGTGTGACATGGATTTAGAAGGGGATTGTGTCGCACGCGATCGGATTTTGGCACAGCGCCGCCAGGGATTTAATATTCAAATTGGGTTGCATCCAATGCACTTACATACACCGGGAAGAAGATTGTGAACTCCAGCGGACTTGAACGGGGAAGCAATACATGCATGAGATCGGGCACACTATCTTTGTGAATTGCGATTTGTGATAAAGGAGCGAGCGAGGATGGCAATAGAGAAAGCCACACAAAGAACCAGGAACTACCAGGAAAGAGACAGAATAACATGAAGAAAAATGTTCAGAAATCAGTTCAAAGTACTAAGAAAGAAAAAACATAAACGCGTAACAAGCCCCACAAGGAGCAGGAAGATAGGTCCGTATGGCTATTTGCACTGTTTTGGATATTTGCACTGTCCAATAATTCAACACGTATTCAGATTAGCTGAATCCGAGCATCCGCAGGAATGGTGTCTCTGAGGACGTGGTGATTGAGTTCACATCCCATGATGAGCCTTAGCAGATAGTCAGCTGGCAGTCTCCGGATAGCAGGAATTTGTTTGCTTATTTGCTAAGCTCGGTGGATGCAGGTGCCCTGATCTGAAAGAAGCTGCTGGACACCCCCAGAGTGATGTAATTCCCTATGGGAGTAGTCCCTGGCCTCAGGGAAAGGAAGACAGGCTCCTATGAGGGGAAGCAGAACCCGGATCACTCTTGAAACTTTGGGCCAGAGCTTCTTCCAGGTGGTAGGCCGCAGATGGAGGCAGACTGTCCTGGCTCTCCTTTGCCCTTTAACAGCCAAGGATGGTGGCTTCAGCAGTCTTCATGATATCTGGGTCAGGATAGCTTAACGGAAATCAACATACCTTGAGAATGCTGTAGTGACGCTGATGCAGAAGCATTTCTTGTTTTATCCCTGAACTGAGTGGTTTTGCTCAAAAAACAATTATAACATTTGGGAAAGCTGGGTGCCGAGTGGCTGCTGTATATAAACAATGTACATAAGCAAAATGGGTGAGCAGAAGAGTTAGATGTATAGTTGGTGTAAAGGTGACAGGTCTAGATTAGAGATGAGCTAACTTCCTCGTCCGAGCTTGATGCCTGTTCGAGCATTAGCATACTCTCAACTGCTCGGTGTCAGACGAGTATTTCGCCTGCTCGAGAAAATGGCATCTCGCTGCGTTTAGATTTTTAGCGGCCAGAAACAGAGCCGATCACAAGCCAGGAGACTCTGCAGTACACCCAGCATCACGTGGTACACTTACATGTGGTTGCCTGGCCTGATTAGGTGACCCTGGAATAGACAAGCCCCTGACCGCTTCTCAGATCATTCTCTGTCTGGATGCCTTTAGGGAGAGAGCTGCTGCTGGTCAGGGATAGCGTTAGGGTGCTAGTAGAATACTGTTAGGCAGGAGTGATTCTCCAAGAACCTTACTGCTAGGCAGGAGTGATTCTCCAAGAACCCAAAAGCCCTTATTAGGGCTGCACACTCAGTCACAGCACAAAATCCTTTTGTGTTCTGTCAGTGTAGGTTATAAACTAGCCATAGCAATCATCTTCTGTGGTTGCTGTCTGATTTCTTCTGCACGTTTTGTTATATACAAAAAAAAAACAAAAAAATAAAATAAAAAAAACACACACACAAAAAAAAATTAAAGTTTATTTTTCTATTTTGTCTACATAATAGACTTTAATTTTGAAAATGTTGAACCCGAGGGTTAGGGGTAGAGAACGAGGGCGTGGGCGTCCAACTACTGCAGGGGTCAGAGGCCGTGGTCCTGGGCGGGGTGAGACACCACCTGCTGATTAGGGAGCAGGGGAACCCAGCAGAGCTACACTCCCTAGCTTCATGTCTCATGTTACTGGGACTCGTGGTAGAGCACTGTTGAGGTCAGAACAGTGCAAACAGGTGATGTCGTGGATTGCAGACAATGCTTCAACTCATTTGTCCACCAGTCAGTCTTCAACGCAGTCCACCTATGTTACCCACGTGAGCACTCCTCCATCTCCTCAACCTCCTTGAGAACAGGTTGGAAGAGGCAGAGGTGGGGCCAGATGCAGAGGCAGGGCCAGAGCTGGTGCATCAGCGCCAAATGTTTCACGTAGGTGAAGCTTCCGTGTTAGGCTAGATTTTCTGAAGTCTGGAGGTTCTTAATGAAACAACGGATGACCGACGGACTGTGGTGTGCAACCTGTGCATCACCAGGATCGCAGGGGTTCCACCACTACTAGCTTAACCACCACCAGTATGCGCAGGCATATGAATGCTAAACCCCCCACTCAATGGCACCAAGTCGTCGTTCACCTCTGGCCGTTTCCACCACTGCTCCTTCCCTGTGTCATTGCTTGCTGCCTCTGCTAGTTAGCCCACTGCCCATACCCCCCGGCCAAACACCTTCCAGGCGAAAACCACACCTTCGCCTCCACGTCCTCCACAGCGTCACCAATGTTTCCATGCACAGTGTCCAGCTCTCTATACCCCAGACGCTGGACGCAAGAGGAAATACAGTTCCACCCCCCCTCCAAGCCCTCAAAGGTCCCATTTCCAAATTACTCAGCCTGGAGATGCTGCCCTATAGGTGTAGAGACCGAGGCTTTTCGCAACCTCATGCGGGGCGGCCGCCCCTCGGTATTTTGTCCCCAGCCCCACTACTCTTTTCGACGGTGCTCAAACTGCTGAGCCTAGGCGAAAAAGGCACACGCCCAAGAGCTATTACAGGGCATCACGGCACAGACGCGATCTTGGCTGGCACCCTGCTGAATCTGAAGCCAGGTATGGTGTGTTGTGACAACGGGCGTAACCTGGCTGGTGGCTCTGCAACGCGGCAGACTGACACACATGCCATGCCTGGCCCATGTGTTAATCTCATAGTTCAGTGGTTCCTCAAGACATACCCAATCTGTCTGATTGCTCACGAAGGGTGTCCGCATCTGTGCACATTTCAGAAAGTCGACCACAGATGCTGCCACTCTCAGGCAGTGCACGCCGCCTCCAACTGCCCGCTCACCGACTGTGTGCGTCGTGCACGCAAGCGATTGTAGAATGAGGAGTGGACGTGGATGTCTGATATGTCAGGTGCTGAGTAACTTTGAGGAGTCAACACAGATGGTCGCCATCACATCAGTCTCACCATCCCGCTGCTTGGCCTGTTGAAAACCTCTAGTCAGCATGAAGTCAAGCTTTGCGCTGTCACAAGAGATGGAAGAAGAAGATTCCCTTGTTGATAACAAAGCACCCTCCGGTTTATTTCTCGCGCATATCGAGGTGGATGGAGGAGGATGAGGAGGAAGAGGAGGAGAATTTTGGCGAGACAGAAAGAGGGGAGCATTGCTCAGTCCTTAACTGTTCAGTGTGAATGGGCAGAAGAAGAGGAGTTGGAGGAGGAGGAAATGAGAGTCAGGCCAGTGAGGGAGTGAATTCTTGCGCGTTGGGCTCTGGCGAATAGGCAGATTTCATACTAGGCTGCCTATCCCATGACCCTCGCGTTCAAAGAATTTATTCCAGCACCGATTACTGGGTATTCACTCTCCTGACCCACGTACAAGCAAAATCTTTCCATCTCCAACCCTTTGGCTTAAGGAGTGTGAGAATGCATGAATAACAGCAGGCACAAGCTGCACAAGCTGAAACAGTAATTCCCTTCTAAACGCTAGCGGCAGAGGGTGTACTTCTACGGGACAAGTAGCAAGGGAGAGTAGGCAAGCAACAGCTTGTCCAGGCAAGGCAGGGTACGCTTTACAAGGCCTTTGCCAGTTTTATGTCACCCCAGCAGGACACTGTCACCTGTCCTAGTCTCGGCAGAGTAGGGCTGATCTTTATAGAAAATGGTGAGGGAGTACGTAGCTGACCATACCATCGTCCTAAAAGATCACACAGCTCCCTACAACTACTGGGTTTCAAAGCTGGACACGTGGCCTGAACTGGCGCTGTACGCCTTGAGGTTCTTGCCTGCCCTGCCGCTAGCGTGTTGTCCGAGCGGGTTTTCAGTGCAGCTGGTGGCAATCACCAATAAGCGTACACGCCTGTCGACTGACAGCGCTGACAGGCTGACGCTTAGCAGATGAATAAAGCCTGGATTTCTCATGATTTCCATTCTCCACCGTGAAAGCAGCTCAACCTGAATAAGTATGCACTCCTACTCCTCATTCTCCTCTCTTTGTACACTAAGCAGAGGAAACTGGCTATTTTTGCCAGGGCCAACTGGCTCTAGCTATAGTACTCTATGTATTTAATTTTTCTGGAGGGCCACATACCCGTTCCTCTGGTTTTGAAACTTTTTTGTGCCACATACAGGCACTTTATCTATTTAATTTTTTCTCTGGAGGGCCCCTTGAGGGGAACTGTCCGAGGTGATGCCTCTTCCCCTGAACGCCCCGCTAGTTCCATAGGCCGGCATTGACTGCCCACAATCCCTCCCCCTCATGAATTTGCCACTTTGAGAGCGGTCCGGCGTTTGTGGGGGGTGAAAGAAGGATGACAGGTGAGGAGACGGGTTGTTAAGGAAAGAGTGGGTGATTACTCTATATGGGGAATGTCCGGGTTTCTTTTGAGTGTTTTTTTGTTTTTTTATTTCTTTTATTAACAGTATTGTTGACTTCCCTAGGCTAAAGTTTTTGGGTAGATAAGATTGAATCTAGCGTGTGTGGCAGTACCACCTCTCAGAACAACTGGTTTTTCAATTGCCTCTATTGGTGAGTTTTGCGTTTTGTGTAGCGTGAGTGTCTGCTATGTCACGTTTAATTGTAACTGGATGTCATTTTGGTTATGGGAATTTCCCCATTTAAGAAAATTTCTGATCGTTTCACAAATTTTATATCTCCTATCGTCCGTACATATCCATTAATTATGAGGCTTGAGAAAGGGCTCTTACTCCTATTGATATGACCATGTATTGTTCTATTTTGTTTATGTATGTCCCCATGATTTATAAAGTGTTGCAGAATAATATCAGCATACACATAAAGATTTATTATTATGATTAAAATTAAAACTCTAAAAAAAATGATTATTGAATTTCCTTTTTAAAAGAAAAATAAATTTAAATATCCCAGTTTTTTTTACATTTTTCATTTCATATCACATATAAGCATGGATAAGTGGGATAAGAGCAAATTATCTCCTTTTTTTTATTCCTTTTTCCCCCCAAGCTTCATTCAACCTTTATTTTCTTAAGGGAACATGTCACACACCATTAGCATTAAGTACATAGTAGTAATATATAGGTGTAACAAGTATGAAAAGGAAATTGCGCAGCACACCAAAAAGTGAAAAAAGTCTTGTGGTTTATTCCATATTCAATAACAACAGCGACGTTTCGGCTACATGTAGCCTTCCTCAAGCCATTAAACAAGTGTGCAGGTGGGCAATATACAGTGATAGGTCACATGACCTCATAAGTGCGCCCATCCAATTAACATATTGTGTTAAAAGACATATATATACAATAATATATATATAAATAAAAAACAAGTCATAGTACATAGTGCATCAAGTACATACATGTGATAATTAGAAATACAATAGGATTGCATGAGTAAACATATAAGTGCAGTGTGATATATTAAAAAACCAGCTAATCCCTCACGATAAACAGTGATCTAGGTCAAAGTGCATGAAGTGTATCCTCTTACTGTGCAGAGTCCATGCGTCCCCAGTTGAGCTGCGGATATATACTCCTTACATATAAGTTGAACTTCTTGAGATATGAAAACAATCAATGGAAGCGCACAAGTGGAACGCAGCCATTAAGCCGCAATGCGCAGCGCATCGGTTGCTGTGGAGCAGAGCCAGCGTCTTAGTGACCGTTTAAAAAATGTTTGTCACATGATTTCATGCATGGATCGCGAAAGGAGACATCAGCTCCAGGTAACCTCGGAGGACAGAAGATAGCAAAGACTTAAAAGGAGGGTAAGTACTCTAGATACTAGCACAATTATTAAAGTGTGTGCGGCCTCAGTCACACTTGAGGAATGCATATAGAGGGCAAGTAAACGGGACAGAGTGAAATGATAAACCCCTCCCGGGGAAACCATCACAGTAGGATGACCCAATATCAGGGCAACCCTATTTAGGGTGCACCTAAACTGGGTCAACCAAGTCCTTTATAGGTCAAGAATATATATTCTATAACCTCTGGCTGTCATGACTCGAGCAATGCAACACACATATATAGGTCCGATAGAAAGTAACATTTATGAATCGATCCACTAGTGGCATCTGCAAAATAATTGGCATGTGTGCCTAGTGGGTGCCGGCCATAAATCAGAATACAGAAAAATATATAAGAAAATGTAAGAAAAGATTTTTCCGTCAGCTTCATCGGGGAGGAACGACAGGACCAGGCCAAAATATCTGGAGAAGAAATAGAAATCAAATGAGTAAATATATAAATATGTTCACACTCCAATGTTATTGTGTAGCTATACATCAGGAGACAGGAGAAATGCAAGACCATATGACATTCTTTTAAATAGCCCATAGTTAAAGTCCACTTAAAGACCATGGTTGAGTGTATTCAATGTGTGGATCCATTGAAGCTCTTCTTTTTAGAATTCTTTCCCTGTCCCCTCCACGTCTAATGGGGGCACAGGTCTATTAGACGAAATCAGTTGTTTCTCCAGTATGACCAAAATCCGTAAAATGCTTCGGTAATGGAAGATTTACGATTGGATCTTATTGTGTAACGGTGCTGGTTAAACCGTGTCGTGTCTTGAATTCTAGTGTAGTCTCACTACAGATTGCCACCCACAGGACAGCTTAGGAGAAATTACATGGGTACTGTCACAATCAATAGTGAAGATGTAACTATTTTGTTGTTTGTGTGCAAAATGAGAGCCTTATCCATTGCTTGCATTGATACTTTACGCAGGGGAAACTACCTTTATTACAACTGGCCTAGTATACCTGTTGTCACTTGTTCTCATCGGCCTACATGCTCTGACCAGTGTCACCAATTTTTCTGTGAGTTTCTATAGGATAGTAATGGTGGTATCTGAATTCCGGTACCAACGAATCACTACATGCTAATTTCGGCCAATGCTTCCGAAATATTGCCACCTGGGGCTCTGAGAAGTAAAATCTGAAACAAATGGGATTCTGTCAGAATATTAGACTGTTTGGCTCTAGAGAGTAGGTCCCCTCTAGGTATATTTTGGGCCTCTGTAGTTAAGGTCAATAATTTTTTGTGGGTTAGCCCGTTGGCGAACGTGTGTGACATGTCGGATAAATTCTTTTTCAAGGTGTGAGGACTCATGGTGATCTTTTTACCCTGAGAACGGCTATAGGTAAAGATCTAATGGTGGTGCGTGGATTGCTACTCTCGTAGCGTATCAGTGTATTTCTGTCTGTAGTTTTGATAGAGATCAGTCACAAAAGTCCATCACATAATTAATAGTCACATCCAGAATTGTAACTACTGAATCAGAAGATACCACTGTAAATTTGATGGTATCATCTATGTGTTAAGAAACAGATGAAGAGTCCTCCAGTCCTGTTTGTACCAGTCCAAAGGAGGAAACCGTCATCTATATACCTCCACCACCTTAGGCATGCTCAAAGAGGGGGAGCATAGATGACGATCTTCTCTAGTACCCCCCATAACAATATGGCGTAGGTAGGCGCCATATTAGCGCCCATGGCGACACCCCTACATTGTAAAAAATACTGTCACCAAATAGAAATGTTGTTTTTAAGTATGAGTCTAAAGGGTAAGTATAAAGCCTGTGTTTTGGATGAAAATTCTTGGGCAATTTTTTTCTTACTGCTGTATGTAATGCCCCTCTGGTGGTCGATGGATGTGTATAATGAAACCAATCAAACGACACCAGACATTTGTTGTGCCGGAGAAAGTTGTATTTCATTAAGTTTATTTGATTAAAATCGGATGGTGTCCATAGCGTATGAGGGGGTTTTTGCCTGTGTAGCAAGATTCTAAGGCCCTATACGAAAAGATGTAGCGATATTAGAAAGATGGATTTCTGTACCAGCCGACAATGGGACGGCCAGGTGGGATGCATAAATCGCTTGTGAAGTTTTGGAATCCAAACATAATCACAGGAGTAATAGGATTTTTGACAAACAGAAATCTATACATATCATCGTCGATAATACCATCCAGTAATGCCTGATCAAGTATACTTTTAATTTTCTTAGCCAAAGAAAACTTAGGATCCATAGAGATTTTTTTATAAACACCTGTGTCTGATAATTGTCTGTTGATCTCCGCCAAGTATGAGCTGGTATCCATGACGACGACAGCACCACCTTTGTCGCAGACTTGATGGTGATGTCGCCGTCACGGGCAGCTCATCCAGGGCTTCATATCCCCCTGTAGATGGGGTGGTCAAGGGTAACGCCACTGGACATATTTTTCAATTTCATATGTCCTCCTGACAGGGATGCAAAGGCTCAATGTGTGGTGCCTCTACTCCGATAAAAGAAAAGACTTTTATTACGCAACTGGAAGTCATTAAGGCACAATTCAGACCTGCTACACTGGTCAACTCTTGGGCGAGTATTGAAAAATTGTTTAATTTAAGGGAACGTATAAACTTTTGTATATCTACTTCTAATTGGAACCAGTCAGGATTGTTGCAGATATACAGAAGGACAAACCTTGATAATATAGACAACGGTTATTAGTAGAGTCTTAGAGAGATATTTACCACAAGTGATGTCAGGTTCTCTTCTTAGTGCCATCTTCGTGTAGTGGACTGGTCTGTCTTGGATGATATTTGTCTTCCTATAACGGTAGTGCTTGTGGCCCCCTCTTCTCAGAGCCACAAGGTGGCCAATATTATTCGGAAGCATTGGCCGAAATTAGCATGTAGTGATTCGGTGGTACCGGAATCAGATACCACCATACTACTATCCTAAAACTCACAAAAAGGTGACAGACTGGTCAGAGCAGATGTAGGCCGATGAGAAACAAGTAGACAAAACAGGTATACTAGGCACAGTTGAATAAAGGTAGTTTTTCCCCTGCTGTAAAGTATCAATTGCAAGCATATGGATAAGGGCTCCTCATTTTTGCACACACAAAAAATATGACATATTCACTATTGGACTGTGACAGACCCATGTATCTTACCTCCTAAGCTGTCATTGGGTTGGCATATGTAGGTGAGATACACTAGAATTCAAGACACGGTTTAACCACACCGTTACACAATAAGATCCAATCGTAAAGATCTTCCAGTACGAAGCATTTTACGGTTTGGTCATATGAGAAACAACTTAGATTTCGTCTATTAGACATGTGCCCCACTAGACGTGGAGGGGACAGGAAGAATTCTAAAAAGAAGGAGCTTCAATGGATCCACACATTGAATAACTCGACCGATCTGTCTAACGGGACTTTAAACATGGCTATTTTAAAAGAATGTCATATGGGTCTTGCATTTTCTCCTGTCTCCTGATGTATAGCTACACAATAACATGAGTGTGAACATAGTTATATATTTACTCATTATGATTTCTATTTCGTCCAGATTTTGGCCTGGTCCCTGTCGTCTCCCGATGAAGCTGACGGAAAAATCTTTCGTTACATTTTCTATATATTTTCTGTATCTGATTTATGGCCGGCAAACACTAGGCACACATGCCAAATATTTTTGCAGATGCCATCTAGTGACGATTCATAATGTACTCTCTATCGGACTATATATGTGTGTTGACATTGCCTCGAGTCATGACAGCCAGGGTGTAATATATTCTTGACCCTATAAAGGACTTGGTGACCCATTAGGTGCACCCTAATAGGGTTGCCTGATATTGGGTCTCCGTACTGGTGATGGTGTTCCCCGGGAGGGGTTATCATTTCACTCTGTCCGTCTTACTTGCCCGCTATATGCATCCTCAAGTTGTGACTGAGGCCGCACACACGTTAACTAAGTGTGCTATATCTAGAGCGACTTACTTCCTGTTAAGTCTTTGCTATCTTTGTCCTCCGGGATTACCTGGAGCTGAGTCTCCTTTCGCGATTCCATGCATGAAATCATGTGACAATACATTTTTTTTAAACGGTCACTAAGACGCTGCTCTGCTCACAGCAACCGATGCGCATGCGCATTCGGCTTTGAATGGCGTGGTTCCACTTGTGCGGTCCATTGATTTGTGTTCAGATCTCAAGAAGTTCAACTTATGTTATAAAGGAGTATATCCCAGCTCAATGGGGACGATGGACTCTGCACAGTAAGGATACACTCATGCACTTTGGACACTAGATTACACTTTATCGTGAGGGATTAGCTGGTTTTAAGATATCACACATGCACTTTATATGTTACTCATGCAATCCTATTGAATTCTAATATCACAGTATGTACTTGATGCACTATGTACTATGAACTTGTTTTATTATATATATGACTATTTTTTTATATGTATATATATGTCTTTTAACACAATATGTTAAGTGGATGGGCGGCACTTATGAGGTCATGTGACCTATCACTATTGTTATAATGCCCATCCGCACACTTGTTTAATGGCTTGAGGAAGGCTACATGTAGCCGAAACGTCGCTGTTGTTTTGAAATGGAACAAACCACAAGAACTTTTTTCAACTTTATTTGGTGTGCTGCGCAATTTCCTTTTTCATATGCTGGAAGATTGGACAAGTCTTATGCAGCGTGCACCCACCCATGACCTGCTGAATGTGCTGCTAGAACTTTCTGTACGTAGGTGTAACAAGTAGCTATCTAACTGCTTTGACTTTGAAGCCACACACTAAAGGCGATAATTGAAAGGATAAATCCCATCCTATTATATTCGGACGCGGGTGGTGCCGTTATGTGATTTAAATTGCAGCACATAGATAGTGAGTGTTAGTGCATGTTCGTGTCCGTGACAAAAGCGGACAGCTTATTATTGGCTCGTAAGGGGTAGTATTCAGCAATATAATCCATTTATCCTTATAGAGAGGGACTTACTGTTCCAGAAAAGGTGTGCTACCTAGATAATTACGATAATTAACAGAAAAATAGAGCCAAACTTGGTCTTGGATGAACACCATCAACTGTCAACCATAAAAGGAATATGAGATTTTGCCTCTGTGATGTCACCAGAGCTGGCTCACTACAACCACAAATGCGTAATGTCCCACAGTTATAATGACTGATATCGCACAGGGTAAACTCACTCTTGCTGTGTTTTAACCCCTTAAGGACGCAGGGTTTTTCCGCTCATTTCTCGCTCTCCAACTTCAAAATCCCTAACTTTTTCATTTTTACGTGTACAGACCTCTGTGAGGCTTATTTGTGGCGTAACAAATTTTACTTTTCCGTAATGTTCTTTATTTTAACATGCCGTGTACTGCGAGCTGAAAAAAAATACAATTGTGGAAAAACTGAAAAAAAAAAACGTTCTTGTGGGCTCAGTTTTTTTCGACTTTGACTGTGCACTCAAAATAAAACACCTCCGCTTTATTCTTTGGTCGGTGCTCTCGCGGTGATATCATCGCGGTTGAATAGGTTTATTGTGTTTTAAACATTTTCAAAAATTAAAAATGGGTACACAAGAAAAAAAAATTGGCCATCTTCTGACGCTAATAACTTTTTATACTTTGGTGCACAGAGAGGGTGAGGTGTCATTTTGCGAAATGAATGCGACGTTTCACTGTACCATTTTGAGGTCTGTGCGCCATTTTGATCATTTTTTATGTGATGTAAAATGGTGTAAAGTCGCATTTCGGACATTTGGGCGCCATTTCCCGCCTCGGAGGGTCCCCCGCCGCCAAACCGTTTTTATTATTTTGATAATGATCGGGCGTTTGGGACACGGCGATACCTACTATGTTTGTGGATTTTACTGTTTATTATGTTTTCTCCATCTAGGGAAAGGGGGCTGATTTGAACTTTTACTATTTTATTCATTTTTTTTTTGAAACTTTTTTTTTTTTTTTCACTATTTTTTAGACCATCTAGGGTACCATTAACCCTAGGGTCAATCATTCCTACCTTACTGCATTTCTAGACTATACCAAAAAGGTTGTTCAGCTCACCTCTTCCAACGATTCACTTCCAGCGCACGGAGCAGCAAACAACCCCACGGACTTCGGGCAAAACGACTCACCAGAGAAAAAAGGCAACCAGCGCTTCAGGAGATTGGAATATAAAATACTTTTTAATTCAATCTGGATAAAAACTTCCACATGGCAGGGTACATAGGTGAGTGGACAACGGTTATAACCGACGCTTTCGCTCCTTACGAGCTTAGTCTTGGTTAACAAACCTCTTGTTATAAGAGATATTTAAAATGACGCGCCTCAAGTTGGGCGTGTGACGTCACGGCAAGTGAGTAGATCACATGACCGCGGTTGAACGCTTCCTTAAACATATTACTGTTTCTCTTGGGACGCCATAAATTACAACATTTAATCGATAAATTTTAGGACAATATCTCACAGGTAAGATGATTATGATGGTTAACATGTAATGCTGGTTTCAAATGGAAAAAGCGATCTTATACATAGTTACAAATGGAAGAGTGACAATCCAATGCATTATGCACATTGGCAAAAGCGATTACAATGCAGAAAAGAAATAATGAAATGCTGAAATAACTGATAGTGGGATAGTAATATATTGATAGTACATATTATCACAGATAAGAAAAAACTAACAAATTATTCATAGCATAAATAAAATCTTGGCGCAGGTTCAACCCCATGGGTTGTTGTTGATTTGAGGATAAACATCCAGTAGTTTCCCTGCTCATTAGTTTTTCCTGTGGTCTCCTCCTCTATCCTGGTCGTTTAACCTTTTCTCTACCTTGCCACATAAAATATCGTGTGCACCATTGTGCACATCTCGAAAATGTCTCGAGGCCGGCGGACAATTAGTTAAATGCTATTTTAACGTCAGATATTGTGTTCTTATGCGGACTTTAAGAGCATGTGGTACAATCCCACTATTGTTGTTGCAAAAAGACATTTAATACTATAATATGCAAATGAGTATTGCAGTTAAATAGTGGTGATTTTATAATTCTTTTGGGTGTGTGTGCATGAGGCAAGGAGTCAGAAACACACAAATATCTACATGCTATGCATTTAGATGGCCACATTTATGGCTACCCAGATGTTGCAACTGTGTATGGTCATAGGATCGTTCGGTTGACCACTCTGAAAAGGCTAGGGGACAACATAGAGCCAAGGTGGGCTTTTTTGGAAATGTACCTGATCCTTTAGCGAGACACAATTTCACATCTTCATTCTGTCCAAAATAGGTAGATGCTTTTTAATAATTCTTTTCACATGAAAAAACTGGTTACTATAGGTAGTGGTAAATGTAATAGGTTTGTCGACTATATTTGTCTCTTTTATTAGGGGAATCAGAAAGAGTGGTCTCTCTATTGACTTTGCAATTCTTTTTTGGCCTTAGTTAAAACTGTGGTTTGATTTACGCTCCCTAAACCTCTTTTCCCAGTCGATGTTTGTTCATTAAAAGTGAGTTGAAGGAAATATTCCGACAAGCCGAAGCATCGCCGTAGGGGATAGTCCACTACATGTCTGGGGTGACACCTGTGGACAATAAATTGTATACCCGCGATTGGTTTGCGGTATGGCAGTATATGTATATTGTCATTTACTTCCCCTCAAGGTGACATCCAAATAATTTAGTTCTTTCCTCCAAAAAAGTGAGTGTGAACTTCACTTCATGTCATTGTGGTTTAAATAGAAACAAAACTCTCGAATTCCTGATTTGATCTTCCCACACCCACAACAGGTCGCAATCAAGGCGACCAAACCACTTCACAGACGACCTGTGCGATTGTGTTCTGAAAAAATATTTATTTTTTTCCCATGTATCCCAAAATATATTTGCAAGGGAGGGGGGACAATTGGCTCCCTAGGGGCCCCCTCCACTTGCAATAAAAATCCTGAATAAACATAAAGAAAATTATTGTTAACAAATTGGGTGACCATAATGATGTACTTTTAAGCTCCGGAGAATAAGTACAGAATCATTTAGGTGTTGAGTGAGATTAAACCAATGCCAATCATGAGGTATAGAGATAGAGAGACGACTACGTCGCATGGAGTGAAACTGTATGTGTCTCGGCCACTCCATCTTTATCCATAATTGTAATAAATGCTTCGTATCTCTAGGTACGTAGGGAACCATTGTTAGTGCTGTAAAAGGATGATCAAGCAATCTCCCGTCGCTCCCCAAGGCCACCCGATGCCCGCGATGGGCGCGATCTTTAAATAGCTCTCTTATAACAAGAGGTTTGTTAAACACCAGACTAAGCTCGTAAGGAGCGAAAGCCGTGGTTATAACCTGTTGGTCCATCACCTATGTACCATGCCATGTGGAAGTTTTTATCCAGATTAATTAAAAAGTATTTATAATGCATAACTTCTGTATTGCAATAGATGGCATGTTTGCACACTATTACAGGCTCATTGTATGGATATGCAGAAGCCAGTATCCTCAGGTCAAACGAAGACCCAGGCTACCATGGCAACCGGATCGCTGCCCCCGCTGATGACGTAGGGGCGTGGCGATTGTACAAAGATGGCGGCGCCCGTGCGCCCCGTCTTTTAAATGCCGCCGGCGACTTCGCCGGCGGCAACGGAGGGGTAATAGCCGCGATCGGTGCAAGCAACGGACCGCGGTTATTAGCGGTGGGGGTTTTCTGCAATAAGCAAAAACCCCCACCTTGTGTGAAAGACTGCAGCCGTGAGCCCTTCATACCTCTTATACCTCTGCTCCGTAGAGTACGGCGCAGAGCGTTAAGGGGTTATACACTGCCAGTAAACATACAGTGTGCTATTGGTAGCACTCTGCTACATTTTAACAAGCAGTTACAAATAAAGTTTATCATTTTATTAGTTTTCTGACCAAGGGTGAAGGTGCATTGCGTGCCATATTCATGTTTTGTTGTTGTACACACTAAAGGAGTTATCCTGGACCTCTTCACCCTTTACCCCTTTATACTATAAGGATCTGGACTTAGCTGCCAAAGAGAGTTCACAACAACCCGCTACCTCTGTGGTGGTCCCAGTGTAGTCGTAGTGGTACAGCTGGACAAGTGTACAAGAAAGGTATGTGGTACCAAGGGGTCCAGCAGAAGAGCGGGTTATTCAAGTCAGTCGCAAGTCGAGGCAGGCGTGTGTACAAGCAGAAAACATAAACAAGCAGAGAGTTGTGGCATGTATAGCACAGTTCAGAATACAAGCCGGGGTCAGTACGAGACAAACAAAACAGAACAAAACAGAGTTGGAAAACAAGCGGTGAAGCCAAGCAGAATCAGATCCCATACAGAGTTGGACCTAACTAACAAACCTGCACAGCGGAGAGAATAGGGCATTGCTGAACTAAGGTTGAACGTTAGCTGAGAAACTCCCTGCTCACTTAAGAAGGAGAGAGGGCGCCATGCACCCCCTATGGGACAGGATGGACGACAGGACGGACATGGTGGCTGAAGGTAGCCTGTGCGGGGAGGATCGACCAGAAGGCGGAAAGCAGTGGGTCGGGGAAATTCATTTATGCAAACCACATATAGTAATGGAAAACAGTCCACTCAGTGGACAATTTATTGATGAGAACACACCATGAAATTATTCAAACAAATATGGAGACCATTCTAATCAGAGGGAAGCGTTGGAAGTCAAGCCAAGGGGCCCATCAATTTAAAATAAGAATCACCAGTGGAGTGGAGTTTCATGGAGTCAGTCCTCCATTCTCCTTATATGTTCTATTTCCGTGAACAAATGGACATGGACAGAAGGGTAGGACGGTTATCCTCAGCCTGGAATTACCGCCTGGCAGCCACGAGGAGATGGCTTGAGATGGGCTCCCAAGAGTTTATTGAGGATATCAAAAACTTTGTCCCAGAATGCCTGAACTCTTGAAGTCGCACTCCCACCAAACATGGCACATGGTATCCCTAGCTTCAGGATAGCACCAGCACTGATCCTGCATCAAGAGAAAAAGACGGAGAGTAAAGCCTATTTGGGACTCTTATACCGGCAAGATAGCAACTTATAATTATTTCATGAGCTTACAGGCCACGGAGAATCTTTGGCTGAATTCAAACACTCTCACCATGCGGCTTGTGGGAAAGTCTTTCCAGTTCATGCTCCCAACTTTGGACAAACTTGGGTAGTGATGTGGACATATGCCAGTTTACTGTAAGACCAGAATGCCCCATAAGAAGCCACATAGGCAAACCCAGGGGTTGGCGGGAGAACGTGTAGCTGGGCGCCCCAAGCTGGAGTTTTATATGCACATTTTTATTGCTCTTTTTTGAGTATGTTTTTAATACAAATAAATCTGAGTGTTAAACTGTATTATGGTATCTGTGGGTGATTTCTTCAAGCAGATGGATCTACTGGATTACGGAGAGGCACAGAAGAGAAACACAGGAGTGTTGAGTCTGAATAGTGGTATAGTTCCATTAGAGGATTCAGGAACTTGTGCTGTAGGAGTGTGAATCAGTCTACCTATGGAGTGACAATTGAGAGAATAAGGAAACACAGAAGCGAGTCAGAGAGCTCCGGTCAGAACTTCATTTTCTATTTATATACACTTTGGGTTTACAGGATCAACCCTTATATGTGTTGAAGCTCCGTGGAGAAGTATGCTGCAGTCACGGGTGTCTCCCGTGATCCTGTCTCGGATGCGGGCGCATCCGTGCTCCTCCAGTGCCCCGCGCGAGCCCGTCTCCTACTCACCTCTCCCAGCTACGCTCCCCGACTGCCGTGCGCGCACGTCCCCGCCTCCTAGGGCGCGCGCGGCTCCTGCCGAAAATGTAAAGGGCAGCCCGCACGCTAATTGGTGATGGCTGCTGAACACCTCACCTTTAAGAATCCTGGCTCTTGCTGTGTCCCCTGCTGGATTTTGTTGTGCCTCACAGCCTAAGAGAAAAGTCCTGTGATTATCATGTGTTCCTGTGTTTTCCTGCGTTCCTGTGTATTCCTGCGTTCTGCCGTGCATTCCTGCATCTCGTGTATTCCTGCGTTCCTGTGTATTCCTGCGTACCTGTGGTGTGTCTCCGCTGAGTCCTGTTAGTCGTGTTACACCGAGTTTCCCTCATGTTGCTGTGGTTCCGTGTGCCTGTGTTCCCTTTCCCACCTGCCTGGACCTCCCATTGCTGACCCTGGATTTGGACTTGAACCTCGCATCTCTGCCGCCTGCCTTGACCCCGAGCCTGGCCTGACTACGAGACTGTCTTCTGCAAGGTATACCTCGACCTCGGCTGCCACCGCAGGCTAGTCGCACCCTAGGAACGACCTGGTGTTGTCCTGCCCAGCAAGTCACCAACCCACTTTGCGGCGGGCTTGGTGAAACCAGGTGCCACTTGGATTCCGGTCCTAGGTGTCGGCTAGTTCATCTCCCGCGTTGGTCCAGAGGATCCACTGATCCTGACAGAGTAAGATCCGCCCATGGATCCCGCCGAGGCTTTCTCCCAGTCGCCTGATCTCGCCACCATACGTGATCCACCTACCGGCAGATTGCTGCACAGCGAATCAGCTAGAGCAAGTCACCGCCATGCTACACAGCTACTAGCTACCAAGCCATCAGCAACATCTCCTGAAGCGGCCGCTGCGACTCCTGCTACCCCCGGCTTATCTTCCTCGCTGTGAACCCGGCTACGTTCTCTTTGTCCGGCAAGTATGATGGAATCCCAAGATGTGCAGGGGCTTCATAACCCAGTGCTCCTTGCACACAGAACTCTGCCGTCGCAATTTGTCACAGAGCGGTCCAAGGTAGCATTTGTCCGTATTGTCATGCATGTATTGTGCAGCCACAGCACTTCGTTGGGACTTGTCCTGTCTGTCCCCAACGCCAGGGAAACCCAGCACCTAGGCTTCTCAGAGAAGTGTCCCTAGGTGTGAATAAAGCTTCTCCACGCCTGATTTCTCCCCGTGCTCCTCAGCATTGGCACCGGTACTCTGGTACAGGTTTCTGCTTTCCTGGATTGGGCTTCACAGCAAACTTTTGTAGATTGCTGCCCTGGTCTCTCTGCCATCACTTCCGTGGTTCATCTAGAAAGCCCCTGTCCATTGCCTCAGTCAGTGGCCAGATTCTCTCGTCCCCATCTGGTTTCGCACGGAACCCCTGCTCCTTCATAACCCCTGCATTACATAAAGAGAGACTATCCTTTTTGTGCTGCCACAGTGCACTTCCACTCTCCTGCTGGGTCTCCCTGGTTACAGCATCATGTCCCTGTTCTGGACTGGTCTTCTGGGGAGATTCTCCGTTGGGGTCCGGTTTTGTTCCGCACACTGCATGACGTCCCACATCCGCTCCCTGTCAGGACTGCTACCTTGTCTCCCAAGCCTCGGAGGGACTTCAGGTCCGTACCGGACTTTGCAGATGTGTTTTCTAAAAAACAAGCCGAGACCCTTCCTCTACATCGTCCCTACGATTGCCCCATTGATGTGCTGCCTGGATCTTCTTACCACACGGGGTCCGGGTGGGTGTATCCGCTCTCGGTTCCTGAGACTGCCGCTATGTCGGAATATGTTAAGGAAAATTGAAAAGAGGTTCATCCGCAAATCCTCCTCACCAGCTGGCGCTGGTTTTCTTTTTGTCACTAAAAAGGATGCTCTCTCTGCTCCTGTATAGACTATCGCAGTCTTAACAAGGTCACCGTTAAGAATCGATATACTCTGACGCTTATCACGGAGCTAGTTAGATCCTCTGCATGTTGCAAGATTTTTTCCAGATTAGTCTTTGTGGGGCCTCAAAACCTCATCCGCATCAGGAAGGGTGAGAGTGGAATACCGTTTTCAACACCCGTGATGGGCATTTGAATATCTAGTTATGCCCTCGGACTTTGTAATGCGCCAGCCGTTTTCCAGGAATTTTGAATGATATTTCCAGGACTTATTGTACAGTTTGTGTTGTGGTTTACCTGGATGATCCTTGTGTATTCTGCTGATCTCGAGTCCCACCAGTCACATGTACGGCAAGTTCTCAGCCACCTCAGGATGAACCACCTCTATGCCAAGCTGGAGAAGTGCCAGTTTCATCAGAAGAGCCTTCCATTCCTCGGCTAAATAATTTCTGATAAAGGTTTGCAGATGGATTCTGACAAGTTATCTGCGGTTCTTCAGTGGCCACGCCCCAGTGGGACTGAAGCTATACAAAGATTTCTGGGCTTTGATAATTATTATAGACAATTTATCCCACATTTCTCATCTCTGGTCATGCCGATGGTGGCGCTTATGAAAAAGGGTGCTAATCCCCGTGTCTGGCCGCCAGCGGCAGAAGAAGCCTTCACGAAATAAATAAAAACTGCTTTTTCCTCCGCTTCAGTCCTTAACCACCTGATACTGAAAAGCCGTTCCTGGTGGAGGTTGATGCCTCCTCCGTGGGCGCTGGGGCAGTCCTTACCCAAAGGGGCCTAGGGCCAAACACTCACTTGTGCTCCTTCTCCAAAACCTTCTCCTTCCGCAGAGAGAAATTATTCCATTGGAGATCGTGAGCTCTAGCCATCAAGCTGGCTTTGGAAGAGTGGCGTCATTTGCTGGAGGGAGCCCGATTTCCAGTCAGCATTTTTCATCTACGAAAAAACCTTCTATATCAGAGGCTAGCACTTTGAAAGCTTCACCGTTCATCAGTCCTAAACCGGCCATCCGTCGTGTGCTAGTTGAATCACGTCAGCCCGGTGGTCCCCTCTCTTTTCTCGCTTTCTTCGAATCCATTTTGGTCCTGCCGAAAAAACAATCAGGCTGAGCCTTGTCCCGTGCTTCTGATGTTATGGGGGGAGGACTCTGCTCCTAGGCTATTGTTTCTCCCAGAGAGACTTGTGCTTGCCGCCGCGGTGGACCTCCGGAGCTGACTCCCGGCAAGACTTATGTGCTACCGGTCTCGAAAGAGGATGACCTAGGGGACATTCTTCTCGGTGGCTGGGCACCCTGGGGTGCAGGCAGCGCCTCGGTGGCCTTAATTTCCCGATTCTACTGGTGGCCTGATTTGGTCAAGGACGTTCGGATTTTGTGGGTTCCTGTGCCTCTTGTTCCCGACAACAAGCCCTCACGACCTAAAACCTGCTGGTCTTCTGTTCCGTTAACCGTGCCTACCAGCCCATGGCCTCATGTGGTTATGGACTTTGTTGCGGATATACCGCCATCTTCTGGCAATACCGCTATCTGGGTGGTGACTGACCGCTTTCGAAAATGTCTCATTTTGTCCCTCTACCAGGTTTGCCTTCTGCTCCACGTCTCGCCAGCCTCTTCTTCCAGCATATTTTTCCGGCTTCAATGTCTCCCTCGGCACATCGTCTTCAGATCTGGAGGTTCAGTTTGTGTCCAAATTTTGGAGATCTCTGTGCAACCATGTGCATGTGACATTCTCTTCTGCCTATCACCCACAGAATATGGGCCAAGTGGGAGGGTGAATCAGACTTTAGGTTGCTATCTCCGCCACTTCGTCTCTGCCCATCAGGACGACTGGGCCTCTCTTCTACCATGGGCGGAGTTTCTCTTACAATTCCCTGGACTCCACTTCTTGCTGTTCGGCTCCCTTTTTTATTAACTACGGACTGCATCCTCGGCCTCCTCTTCCGTTACCCATGTCTGCAGTGTTCCTGCTGTGGAGGACTGGTACATGATTTAAAAGCCATCTGGGAAAAGTCCACACCTCTTTGCTCCAAGCTTCAGCCCAGACTAAGCGTCAGCAGACAAAAGACGCCGACCATTTCCTGTAGCTCCTGGTGAAGGGTCTGGCTGTCCGCAAGTATGTTCGGCTGAAGATCCGAGCTATAAATTGGGACCCGGTTCTTGGGTCCATTTGAAATTCTCAGCCGCATCAACCCGGTGGCTTACAAGTTGCGTCTGTCTCCCAGCATGCGCATTCCTAACTCTTTCCACTTTCTCTCCTTAAGTCAGTCATCTTCAACCGCTTCAACCGACAAATTACTCCTCCTCCGGCACCACAAGCTGATTCCACTGATGTCTTCGAGGTGAAAGAGATCCTGGTACTAAGACAGTGAGAGGTAGGTGGTTGTTTCTCGTAGACTGGAAAGGATTTGGTCCTGAGGAGAGATCTTGGAGCCAGAGGATAACATCCTGGACAGAAGCCTGCACCAACATTTTCTCAGGCCAAGAAAAGAGGGAGGCCTAAGGGGGGGGGGGGTACTTCAACGGGTCTCGAATCGCGGGCGCATCCGTGCTCCTCCATGTGCCCCTGCTGCAGCCCGGTCTCCTCACTCACCTCTGCCAGCTCCTCTTCCCTGGACTGCCGTGCGCGCGGTCCCCGCTCCTGCCGGAAAAATTTAAAGGGCCAGCACACCGCTAATTGGTGCACTGGCTGAACACCTCACCTTAGAATCCCTCTTCCTGTGTCCCCTGCCAGATCTTTGTGCCTCAAGCCTAAGAGAAAGCTTCAGGTGATTATTCCTGCGTTCCTGTGTATTCCTGCATTCCTGTGTATTCCTGCGTTCCTGTGTATTCCTGCGTTCCTGTGTGTGTCTCCGTTCCTGAGTTCCTGTGTAGCCGTGTTAACCCGAGTTCCTCCATGTTGCTGTGTTCCGTGTGCCTGTGTCCTGTTCCCACCTGCCTGGAACCTCCCATTGCTGACCCCGGATTTGGACTGGACCTCGCAACTCTGCCGCCTGCCCTGACCCCGAGCCTGGACCTGACTACGAGACTGTCTTCTGCTAGGACCTCGACCTCGGCTGCCACCGGGGGCTAGTCGCACCTGGGAACGACCTGGTGGTTTCCTGCCAACCGCTTCGCGGGGGCTCTGGTGAAAACCAGTGCCACTTGGATTGCGGGTCCCAGGTGTCGGCTAGTTCCATCTCCCCGGTGGTCCAGAGGATCCACTGATCTGACAGTAAGATCCGGCCATGGATCTTTCCATTAGAAAATACATCAGTCTATAATTGGCGCAAGAGTAAAATCCTTACCCTCTTTGGGCATGACCACACATCCACTTGGAGAAAGCACAATAGCATACAATAGCAGCCTCTATTTAATAGAAAAGGGTCCTCCAGGTCTTAACAACCTCTGAGGTCAAGCGTGGGAGATTAGACACATTGTAGTCTGCTGGGGGTTTTGTGGGGGGAGGGATAGAAGGTATAATCTTTTACCTAAGGGAAAAACGTACACACACGTGTCACATAGCTGAATGCGCACAGCGCCTTCCTCATCCTAATAATGTGGCTATACACCAACGAGGGGCAACCCTTCTATATCAAGCAGGGATTCATTGGGAGTTTAAAGGAAACCTACCACTTGAAGTGGCAGGTTAAGAAGAAAACACTGAGCACCAGCTTAGGGTGAGCTGGTGTGGAGCTTATTTTTGTTAGTGTTTTAAAACCGCTGTATCGCGGTTTAAAACACTTTTTTAAACTTTAAGCCGGCGCGAGGGAGGTACGCGTTCGGCGCTTACCATGCACCGCAGCTACATAGGGAAGTGTTTTAGGGTTTTTTTTTTTAAAAACACTAACAAAAATAAGCTCCGGCACCAGCTCACCCTGAGCTGGTGCTCGTGTGTTTTCTTCTAAACCTGCCATTTCAAGTGGTAGGTTTCCTTTAAGGTCCCACAAAAAATCACCTGGAAAAATGAAGAAAGGTATTAACCAGGAAAGAATTAACCAGGAAATTAGTTTTGAACTCTGGATGTCACATTTAAGAGGATAATGCTGGCAGAGTATCAATTAGCGTATCAATCAAATTAAACATGGCCAATTTATGAATTGGCATAGAGACTCCTTTCCTTTTACCTTCTCTCTTTGCAGAATGAAAATGATGTGGAAATATCTATTTTCATTAAGGGTGGTAGTTTATTTGAATGAAAGTGTGTCTCCTGAACACATAGGGGCTTATTTACTAAAGGTCCACGTTTGCATTTCTGTCAGACTGTTCGTGGTTTCGGGATTTGACGTGTGACATGGATTTAGAGGGGATTGTGTCGCACGCGATCGGATTTTGGCACAGCGCCGCCGAGGGATTTAATATTCAAATTGGGTTGCATCCAATGCACTTACATACACCGGGAAGAAGATTGTGACTCCAGCGGACTGAACGGGAAGCAATCACATGCATAGATCGGGCACACTATCTTTGTGAATTGCGATTTGTGATAAAGGAGCGAGCGAGGATGGCAATAGAGAAAGCCACACAAAGAACCAGGAACTACCAAGACGAAAGAGACAGATAACATGAAGAAAAATGTTCAGAAATCAGTTCAAGTACTAAGAAGAAAAAAAACATAAACGCGTAACAAGCCCCACAAGGACAGGAAGATAGGTCCGTATGGCTATTTGCACCGTTTTGGATATTTGCACTGTCCAAAATTCAACACGTATTCAGATTAGCTGAATCCGAGCATCCGCAGGAATGGTGTCTCTGAGGACGTGGTGACTGAGTTCACATCCCATGATGAGCCTTAGCAGATAGTCAGCTGGCGTCTCCGGATAGCAGGAATTTGTTGCTTATTGCTAAGCTCGGTGGATGCAGGTGCCCGCTATCTGAAAGAAGCTGCTGGACACCCCAGAGTGATGTAATTCCCTATGGAGGTAGCCCTGGCCTCAGGGAAAGGAAGACAGGCTCCTATGAGGGGAAGAAGAACCCGGTCACTCTTGAAACTTTGGGCCAGAGCTTCTTCCAGGTGGTAGGCCGCAGATGGAGGCAGACTGCCTGGCTCTCCTTTGCCTTTAACAGCCAAGGATGGTGGCTTCAGCAGTCTTCTATGATATCTGGGTCAGGATAGCTTAACGGAAATCAACATACTCTTGAGAATGTGTAGTGACGCTGATGCAGAAGCATTTCTTGTTTTATCCTGAACTGAGTGGTTTTGCTCAAAAAACAATTATAACATTTGGGAAAGCTGGGTGCCGAGTGGCTGCTGTATATAAAAATGTACATAAGCAAAATGGGTGAGCAGAAGAGTTAGATGTTGTATAGTTGGTGTAAAGGTGACAGGTCTAGATTAGAGATGAGCTAACTTCCTCGTCCGAGCTTGATGCTGTTCGAGCATTAGCATACTCTCAACTGCTCGGTGTCAGACGAGTATTTCGCCTGCTCGAGAAAATGGCATCTCGCTGCGTTTAGATTTTTAGACGGCCAGAAACAGAGCCGATCACAAGCCAGGAGACTCTGCAGTACACCCAGCATCACAGTGTGGTACACTTACATGTGGTTGCCTGGCCTGATTAGGTGACCCTGGAATAGACAGCCCCTGACCGCTTCTCAGATCATTCTCTGTCTGGATGCCTTAGGGAGAGAGCTGCTGCTGGTCAGGGATAGCGTTAGGGTGCTGTAGATACTGTTAGGCAGGAGTGATTCTCCAAGAACCTTACTGCTAGGCAGGAGTGATTCTAAGAACCCAAAAGCCCTTATTAGGGCTCACACTCAGTCACAGCACAAAATCTTTGTGTTCTGTCAGGGTAGGTTATAAACTAGCCATAGCAATCATCTTCTGTGGTTGCTGTCTGATTTCTTCTGAACGTTTTGTTATATACAAAAAAAAAACAAAAAATAAAATAAAAAAAACAACACACACAAAAAAAAATTAAGTTTATTTTTCTTTTTGTCTACATAATAGACTTTAATTTTGAAAATGTTGAACCCGAGGGTTAGGGGTAGAGAACGAGGGCGTGGGCGTCAACTACTGCAGGGGTCAGAGGCCGTGGTCCTGGGCGTGGGGTGAGACACCACCTGCTGATTAGGGAGCAGGGGAACCCAGCAGAGCTACACTCCCTAGACTTCATGTTCCATGTTACTGGGACTCGTGGTAAGCACTGTTGAGTGTCATAACAGTGCGAACAGGTGATGTCGTGGATTGCAGACAATGCTTCAACTCATTTGTCCACCAGTCAGTATTCAATGCAGTCCACCTATGTTACCCACGTGAGCACTCCTCCAGCTCCTCAACCTCCTTGAGAACAGGTTGGAAGAGGCAGAGGTGGGGCCAGATGCAGAGGCAGGGCCAGAGCTGGTGCATCAGCGCCAAATGTTTCACGTAGTGAAGCTTCCGTGTCTAGGGCTAGATTTTCTGAAGTCTGGAGGTTCTTTAATGAAACAACGGATGACCGACGGACTGTGGTGTGCAACCTGTGCATCACCAGGATCAGCAGGGGTTCCACCACTACTAGCTTAACCACCACCAGTATGCGCAGGCATATGAATGCTAAACACCCCACTCAATGGCACCAAGGTCGTTCACCTCTGGCCGTGTCCACCACTGCTCCTTCCCCTGTGTCAATTGCTGCCTCTGCTAGTTAGCCCACTGCCCATGACCCCGGCCCAAACACCTTCCAGGCGAAAACCACACCTTCGCCTCCACGATCCTCCACAGCGTCCACCAATGTTTCCATGCACAGTGTCCAGCTCTCTATACCCCAGACGCTGGAGCGCAAGAGGAAATACAGTTCCACCCACCCGTCCAAGCCCTCAAAGTCCACATTTCCAAATTACTCAGCCTGGAGATGCTGCCCTATAGGCTGGTAGAGACCGAGGCCTTTCGCAACCTCATGGCGGCGGCCGCCCCTCGGTATTTGGTCCCCAGCCGCCACTACTTTTCGACGGTGCTCAAACTGCTGAGCCTAGGCGATAAAAGGCACACGCCCAAGAGCTATTACAGGGCATCACGGCACAGACCGATCTGTGGCTGGCACCGCTGAATCTGAAGCCAGGTATGGTTGTGTGTGACAACGGGCGTAACCTGCTGGTGGCTCTGCAACGCGGCAGACTGACACACATGCCATGCCTGGCCCATGTGTTAAATCTCATAGTTCAGTGGTTCCTCAAGACATACCCCAATCTGTCTGATTTGCTCACGAAGGTGTGCCGCATCTGTGCACATTTCAGAAAGTCGACCACAGATGCTGCCACTCTCAAGGCAGTGCAGCGCCGCCTCCAACTGCCCGCTCACCGACTGTTGTGCGTCGTGCAGCGCAGAGCGATTGTAGAATGAGGAGTGGACGTGGATGTCTGATATGTCAGGTGCTGAGTAACTTTGAGGAGTCAACACAGATGGTCGCCATCATCAGTCTCACCATCCCGCTGCTTGGCCTGTTGAAAAACTCTCTAGTCAGCATGAAGTCAGAAGCTTTGCGCTCGTCACAAGAGATGGAAGAAGAAGATTCCCTTGTTGATAGACAAAGCACCCTCCGGTTTATTTCTCAGCGCATATCGAAGGTGATGGAGGAGGATGAGGAGGAAGAGGAGGAGAATGTTGGCGAGACAGAAGAGGGGAGCATTGCTCAGTCCTTAACTGTTCAGTGTGAATGGGCAGAAGAAGAGGAGTTGGAGGAGGAGGAAATGGAGAGTCAGGCCAGTGAGGGGAGTGAATTCTTGCGCGTTGGGACTCTGGCGAATAGGGCAGATTTCATACTAGGCTGCCTATCCCATGACCCTCGCGTTCAAAGAATTTATTCCAGCACCGATTACTGGGTATTCACTCTCCTGGACCCACGGTACAAGCAAAATCTTTCCACTCTCAACCCTGTTGGCTTAAGGAGTGTGAGAATGCATGAATAACAGCAGGCACAAGCTGCACAAGCTGAAACAGTAATTCCCTTCTGACAACGCTAGCGGCAGAGGGCGTACTTCTACGGGACAAGTAGCAAGGGAGAGTAGGCGAGCAAGCAGCTTGTCCAGGACAGGCAGGGGTACGCTTTACAAGGCCTTTGCCAGTTTTATGTCACCCCAGCAGGACACTGTCACCTGTCCCTAGTCTCGGCAGAGTAGGGCTGATCTTTATAGAAAGATGGTGAGGGAGTACGTAGCTGACCATACCATCGTCCTAAAAGATCACACAGCTCCCTACAACTACTGGGTTTCAAAGCTGGACACGTGGCCTGAACTGGCGCTGTACGCCTTGGAGGTTCTTGCCTGCCCTGCCGCTAGCGTGTTGTCCGAGCGGGTTTTCAGTGCAGCTGGTGGCATCATCACCAATAAGCGTACACGCCTGTCGACTGACAGCGCTGACAGGCTGACGCTTATCAAGATGAATAAAGCTTGGATTTCTCATGATTTCCATTCTCCACCAGGTGAAAGCAGCTCAACCTGAATAATGTATGCACTCCTACTCCTCATTCTCCTCCTCTTTGTACACTAAAGCAGAGGAAACTGGCTATTTTTTGCCAGGGCCAACTGGCTCTAGCTATAGTACTCTATGTATTTAATTTTTCTGGAGGGCCACATACCCGCTCCTCTGGTTTGAAAACTTTTTTGGACTGCCACATACAGGCACTTTATCTATTTAATTTTTCTGGGGGGCCACCTACTTCTCCTTTATTTTGAAAACTTTTTTGGATTTTGCCACATACAGGCACTATCCAAATGTAATTGTCTTTATAGCTGCCTCCACACGTTGTCTCCATTGCTACCTCCACACGTCATCTCCATAGCTGCCTCCAAAAGTCGTCCACATAGCTGCCTCCATACATCGTCCCCTTATCAAACAAGCTGTGTCTGGCAGAATTTTGGGTTGTTTTAACGGCTTCCACATCAAACTTGTTAACTTTGTCACCACCCTGCTGTTCTATTCACAAAATATACCGCCAAATTTTTATCATTGACCAATATTATTTCAGCGCTTGTTGCGCATCTGTTTATGTTCCCCTCTCCCGCCATAACCAGTCCAATTACTTATAAGAACAGTACTACAAAAGGTTCTTAGAAGTGCTGTTTGTAGCCCCCGCCTGCTTTGAAAATTATAATTTTTTCAAAGTTAATGCTTCTGGCCCCCAGGCCCATTTTGGGTGGGGAGGAGCCCAAAGGCAGGGGCTTGGCCAGCCGAAAGCTCGCCTGGCAGTGGACCGCCAGCTCCATTCCAAGATTAGGCAGCCTCAGAGGCATCCATGCATGCTGCCCCTGCTGTTTCCTATCCATTTCGCCTACACAATCCTCCACAGTGTCCACCAATGTCTCCATGCGCAGCGTTCAACTGTCTATATCCCAGACACTGGAGCGCAAGAGGAAATACAGCACATCGTCCCCAATGAGCAATGAGCTGTGTCAGGCAGAATTTTCAGGTGTTTCACCAGATACATAAAGGAACTCGGCCCATCTGTCACCGCCATGCTGGAGACCTGAAGTTTCAATCATAGCAGCGCAATATGGATGCCCCATACTGTCGCTCTTAATCATGGAACCATTTCCGAAAAAAAATAAAAAATAGAACCGCTATGCTATTCCATTATTCCTAGATGAAATATTCAAACAACCTCGCCTGCTTTGAAAATTATAATTTTTTCAAAGTAAACGCTTCGGGCCCCCAGGCCCATTTTGGGTGGGAAGGAACCTTCAACCCACAACCTATAACCTTTTACCTCTAAAATCTATCTTTTCACTCCTCTTTTCTCACCTCCTTACGTTCACTTCGGGTGCCATAACCGTCCCCATTGCCTCCACACGTCGTCTCCATAGCAGCCTCCAGATGCCGTCTCTACAGCTGCCTCCACACGCTGTCTCCTAAGCTGCCTCCACAACTTGTCTCCATAGCAACCTCCAGACATTGTCCCCATAGCTGCCTCCAAAAGTCTTCTCCATAGCTGCCTCCACATGTCGTCCCCTTAGCAAACAAGCTGTGTCAGGCTCATTTTTCGGGTGTTTCTCCAGATACGTTATGGAACTTGGTCACTCTGTCGCCGCCATGCTGTGTTATCAACTAAATATAACGTCAACCTTTTGTTCACAATAGGACTCATTTCAGCGCTTCTTGCTCACCTCCTTGGGTTCCGCCATAACCAGGCCAAATACTGATACGTACAGTGCTACATGTTATCCTCGCCAAAAGGAATTTTTTAAATTGGTTTGAAGCCTGAGTCCATTTGGGCTATGTTGCCATGCCACTCTGTAGCCTGCCGCTGCTTCCATATGCCGTCCTTTATAGTGTCAGGGTCAATTATTGGGTATTTAGATGCTATCTCGCTTCACTCGGTCACTCTGTCATCACCATGCTGTTGCCCTATAATGGTGCGATGCTGCCCCTGCTGTTTCCTGTCCATTTCCATGGTGTTTGCATCATTTTCTGAGGTTTCCAGGTGTTTGGCCAAGCTTCCCTGTACAGAGCCTTGGTCCCCTTGAAAAATGCTCGAGTCTCCCATTGACTTCAATGGCGTTCGTTATTCGAAAAGAGCACTCAAGCATCGGAAAAAGTTTGACTCGAGCATTTTAGTGCTCGCTCATCTCTAGTCTAGATGCATTATAGGTATGACACTGTTTCGGAAAGACTGGGAAAATAGTAGAGGAGGTGATGTATGTCTGTGTATAGAAGGTGTAGAAGGTAAGACAGTAATCAATGAAGGGTGTGAGAAGGCAAAAACTTGCTTGGTTGAGATTCAAATCGAGGAGAGCTTTAAGAAATTTATTTTTAGTGCGAGGAAATAGAGGATCGCCTATATGATTAGATGTAGTGGGCTGCAGAGGAGGGGATAGTAGTGATCATGGGAGACCTTAACATTCCAAATATAAATTGGGGGTCAGGGGTCTTCTTCATTTGTTAAGGCTAGATGTTGGGGCACATTTAATTACCCATCCGGGGGAGTTCACAGAAAGTGCATTGTCCAACGATCATGCACTCTGCCGCGATCCACTAAGATTGTATGCCGATGTGCATGTGTTGCTTCCCTGCTTAGGTTGGTCGGAGTTCACCTTCTTCCTGGTGCATGTAAGTGCATGACCTTGTGACACAACTTGAAAGTTAAATCCTGCGCTCAGTCCGAATCAGTCGGACAGCACGCGCAAACCCCGAAAACGTTGGAAAGTCCGTCCATGGACCCTTAGTAAATAAGCCCCATCATATCAAGTTTCTGGAGGATTATTTTATGGTACAGCTTGTAGAAGATCCCACAAGAGGTGATGCTTTGTTGGACCTTGTGGTTTCTAACAACGACAAAATTCTCCAGAATGTCACTGTCTGGGAAACAGCTAAAGTTAAAAGGGCAATTAATGATAAAAATAGGCCATTCAAAAAATATAAATCTGACGGGTCACCTGAAGCATTCAATAATTACAAAACACTTACCAAAATCTGTAAGATGGAAAAAAATCACAACAGGGCTGAGAGGGTTCTGTGTTAGTAGTGATGTGTAATATGAGGTTCCGCAGCAGCTCAGTTGTGTATTATGAGGTTCCGCAGCAGTTCAGGTGTGTATTATGAGGTTCAGCAGCAGCTGAGGTGTGTATTATGAGGTTCTGCAGCAGCTGAGGTGTGTATTACAAGGTTCTGCAGCAGCTGATGTGTGTATTATGAGGTTCTGCAGCAGTTTTAGTTTTTGAATTTTAAATGCTGGCACGTGAGTACACTGCAAAGGGGCCCACTGAGGCTCTGTTGCCCAGGGGCCTACTCAAACCTGGAGCCGGCGCTGCAGCAGCTATATACCAAGTTCCAGGCTTCTCTGCAGTCTTTTTCACCTTGGACTCTGTAAATAAGATGGCGGCTGATGGCTGGTTCAAGCAGCAGAATTTTTATTTATTAAATTCCATTATAAAGAATGGTTAAACCATTATACAATCTCTTTTACCTCTTGTGTCAACACCCTCATCCTCATACTCTGTAAGCTCTTGTGAGCAGGGCCCTCACTCCTATTGCTACATATGACTATTTGTAATGTAATCTTATATTTGTATATGTCCCCTATGATTTGTAAAGTGCTGTGGAATTTGATGGTGCTATGTAAATAAAGATTATTATTATTATTAATATTATTACTAAGGGTTATTCTGTCAGACTTTGCACTTTCTATTCAGTTGAAACTGCTTGCACAGGTGCAAGTGTCTGAGACACATGATGCACTAGGCATCATGTGACACAAATAAGGGGGCATTCTGGTGCTCAATCGGACCATGCTCCAGATTTATCATGCAAAGTCTGTCTCACGCCCAATGTTAAAGGTGCACCACAAAAAAGTTGGTGATCTATGTTGGGGCAGTGCAGGGAAGCGCCAGATTCATGATTTCTGGTGCACATTCTTCATACACAGGCAAACCATTTATACTGCAGTTTGCACTACTCTTAGTAAATGTGACGAATTGTCCTTCCTTCTTTTTGCAGCAACTCTACTGTCTAGATGTCAGGAAAAGTATTATTCAGTACCGTATATACTTGAGTATAAGCCGACCCGAGTATAAGCCGAGACCCCTAATTTTACCACAAAAACCTGGTAAAACCTATTGACTCGAGTATAAGCCAAAGGTGGGAAATGCATTGGTCACAGCCCCTTCCCCCAAGTATATAGCCAGCAAGTCCCCAGAAGTATATAGCCAGCCAGCCCCCAGTAGTATATAGCCAGCCAGCCCCTGCCCCAGTACATAGCCAGCCAGCCCCTGTGCCCCAGTATATAGCTTGCCAGCCCCTGTGCCCCAGTATACAGCCTGCCAGCCCCTGTGCCCAGGTATATAGCCTGCCAGCCCCTGTGCCACGGTCAATAGCCTGCCAGCCCCTGTGCCCCGGTCAGTAGCCTGCCAGCCCCTGTGCCCCGGTCAGTAGCCTGCCAGCCCCATGTGCCCCGGTCAATAGCCTGCCAGCCCCTGTGCCCCAGTATATAGCCTGCCAGCCCCTGTGCCCCAGGCTATAGCCTGCCAGCCCCTGTGCCTCGGTATATAGCCTGCCAGCCCTTTTTTTTTTTTTTAACTTTATTTACAGAAAAATGCAGAATAGAAAATTGCAATACATATATTAATCAGTTATTTCCTTTTGTTCCATTTCCAAGCAGTATAGCAGTATTTTATAGCAGACAAGTCAATCCCGGCCCACCCCCCAACATTCCACCCACCCCTGGCGGTTGACGATTGGCCCGGCATCAGAGGCCCATAGTAATAGGTCAATCCAATCTACACCAAGCAGTAAAGAGAGTAACCTAGTAATACACTATCAAATATGTGAAAGCTGTTATCATACACGATTAAGCCAGATATCCCTCGAGATGTCTCTTTGTACTCCTGTTTCTATATCCTCCCACCTCTCTGCAAAAAATAGGATATCCATTCTTTCTTCCCAGACCTTAATGGTTGGTGCCTCTGAGTCTTTCCAATGGCTCAAGATTACCAATCTTGCAAAAAAAAGCCCTTTTAATACACTCAGGATACATCTTGGAGAGCCTACAATACCTTTCTTTGTGCCCAAGATGCAAACCTGCAGATTTATAGGAATATTACAATTAAATATTGTTTGCAATCTATTAAGGACACCTGTCCAATAACGATGCAGTTTTGGGCATCTCCATAACATATGCACAAGATCCTCATCTAACAGGTTGCATCTTGGGCACTTTTCTTCATTTTTTTTCCACACATAATTTAATCGCTTTGGCGTCATATGCACCCTATGCTCTATAAAGATTTGCGAAGTAACCTGGGGCATGTTTTTGATTGTGCTTCTTATCATATACAGTGAATCTACCCATTCTTCTGCTGTCAGATCCATACTATCCTCCTGCCATTTTTCAAAACATTCAACTGCCGGGAGAGATTTTCCATTTTTAGTCATTATCTTATAGGTCCTAGACATTAGACCCTTCCTATTTTTGGGATTCATCAGTTCTTTTAATGGATGCTCTTCTTGTAGGAACTCTTTATCTAAGACACAGACACTGAAGGCGCACTTGAGTTGGGCATAAAAGAGCCAATCCCCTGCCCCCAATCTAAACTTTGAAGCTATTCTCTCAAAGGATTTTAAGCCCCATTGGTTTACCACCTGGTGCACAAACAAAACCCCTTTTCCCTTCCAAAACCTAAAGGACTCCATGGATAACGGAGTCCACCTTGCAAACCCCCATAATGGTGTTGTAATTAAATATCCCTTAACTTCCTTTTTTTCCTTTTTATCTGGTCCCAAACCCACTGCATTAGTGCAAAAATCGTATATCCAACCTGGTAATCAAATTTCCTAAAAACGCGTGTTTCTAATAAGCTCCATATATCAAACCCAATTATACACCCATATTTCTTTTTTAAAATATAATTCACCATCTCTCCATCACTATCAATAATATTTTGCCATTGTGCTGCTAAAAATAACTATGAAAATCCGGTAGAGCTAGTCCAGCATTATCTATCGTGGCGTGCAATTTTTTCAAACTAATACGTGCATTTTTCCCGTTCCACACAAAATGCCTTAGGAGAGAATGAAAAACAGAGAAAATCTTCCTAGGAATTATCATTGGACTATTTTGGAGTATAAATAAGATCTGTGGCAGCAACACCATTTTAAAAATAACAACCCTTGCTGCCATAGAAAGATTCAATCTTTTCCATACAGCAATTTTTTGTCTGATCTTGGAGACAAGGGGCATTACATTCAACACAATATAATCCCTCGGTCTTTTACTGATAATTATTCTGCATCCTTTCTACTGCAGGAGGATTCTCAATAAAGGATGGCATTGGTAAAGGGGAGTCCAAAGGTAAATAAGCCGATTTGTTCCAATTTATTTTTTTTTGGGGTCAAAATGTCTTTATTATTGCTCATATCAAATACACATAGTTAAATAAGAAAGAAAAATCTTTCAAACATGTACTTCTCCAACTATCGGAGTATCTAAATGGCACTTTATCAGAAGAGGGGAGGGGGAAGGGGGGGAAAAAGAAGAAGAGGAGGGGAATAGGAGGGGAGGGATTTAGAACTAGCTTGGGTAAAGGAGAATTGTCGGTGGAGATGCAAAGACCAGAAGGCCAGGAAAGAGGAGGGAGAAGGGCATGGGGCACGTTTTATTCTCCCAAACATCCCATCCCGAATATGTATGCCTCTAGCTGAAGACGCTGAAGACTGAAAATACATAACCTGTTACTTCTGCTCCACATAGATAGATATTGAGCTAGTATTAGAGTAGTAGATTATTACTGCACGGTATATTACTCTTACACACCCTTCACCGTCATTCAGATATCAGCTTCAGCCAACCATCCCAATTTTGTTTAAAAATTTTTTAATGTATTAAACCATACCCCCACATAGAGCTCTCGTAGTGGTAACACTTGTTCATATTTTCCCTTATTATATCTAGGTTAGTACAATTTAGTGATTTCCACTGTTTGGCAATTACCGATCTCCCCACCGCACATAACCTACTAATTAGCCATTTTTCTTTTTCGGAAAAAGTGCTGGTATAGATATCCAAAAGAGCGAGAACCGGACATGGGGGGATGGACCCATTGCAAATTTTCTAAATAAGCTCAAAAATATAGTTCCAAATGGCGGCCACCTGGACACACTCCCACCACATATGTACAGTTGTCGCCGTGGCCATACAGCCCCTCCAGCAAAGATCATAACAATCCAGGTTTATTCTGGCTAATTTTTGGGGGGTCAGGTACCATCTGGTACGCAATTTGAACAGGTTGGTTATATGATTTGTACAGAGCAGATTTCTGTTTGAGTTCCAAATTGCCTTTAGCCATTGCTCTTCTGATAGGGTCAGGTTTAATTCTTTCTCCCATTTCAGCATATAGGACTGTTTACCCCTACCATAACAGAGTATAATGTCCTTATAGGCTGCTGAGGTACCCCCGTACCTCTGACTGAGTCTAGAAATGTCAGAAAACTAGGCCTGGGGCCTACCCGCTCAATTAGAAAATCCTTTAAGGAATGCATTATAGAGCTCAGCCTATGGTAGGTAAGCCACTCTGAAGACTTCAAATTATATTTCTCTCTCAGTTCCTTAAAGGTTAAGTATCTACCATCCTCCCTCAAGTATTCCAAGTTATAAATACCGGCCCTGATCCAATCCGTCAGAACCAAATTTTCCGAGAGGGTTTGTAGTGATTCTAAATCTATAGTTTTGGGGGAGAATTTTACCTTATTCCGCATTACTTTACAATATTTCCTCCAGGCGTATACTATAGAGCGTGTCGTTTCCAAAGTATCTGTACATATAGTCCCTAGTCTTTTTTTCCCTTTAAGCTCCAAGAATTCCCCTACCAGCAAGGATTTGAGTGCAGAAGCTTAGCCTTTTGTAGCTCGATAGTCATCCACCTATCTTGCATCTCGCCTCCCAACCACCACTTCCTAATAGGTTCTAAAAGGGCGGCTTCTTGGTAGCATGATATATTGGGGAGACCTGCGCCTCCCAAATTTTTAGGACAGTACATGACCTGCCTAGAAATTGTGGCTTTCTTATATGCCCTAGCCCAGAAAGCTATGTACGCCTCAATGTCCTTGATTGTCTGTCTAGGTAAAGGAACAGGGATACTTCTAAGATAATAAAGAATTACTGGAAGAATATTTTTTTTAATATAGAAAACTCTGTCAGGTAGGGATGTCACTATCAAGGAACCTTTTTTACAAAGGTCTTTAACCCTTTCCAGTAACTGCTGGCTATTCAGTCTCTTAATTTCGTCTAGGGTCTGACCTATTTAGATACCCAAGTATAGAAAGCTTCTTTCGGCTCTTTTAAATTTAAATTTATTGGATATTTCCTTATTAAGTGATGTATTCCCGTTAAAGAGAAGAAAATGGCTTTTGCCGACATTCACTTTATAATATGCCATAAACGAGAACTTCTCAATGGAAGACCTTAAAGCACTAAAGGAACCTAATGGGTCCATACATGAGATCACAACGTCATCTGCATATAGGCTAATTTTATATTCTGAGGTATCTATTTTGATACCCTTTATCTCCTCATTCTGCCTTATAGAGTGTGCCAGGGGTTCAATAAAAAGATTAAAGAGCAGGGGTGACAATGGGCACCCCTGTCTTGTACCATTCCTTAACTCAAAGCTTCTACTAGAGAAGCCCATTGCAGTTACAGCAGCAGAGGGCCTGTTATACAATCTCATAACGAAAAAAACAAAGGTTTCGGGTAGGCCCATATGTGCCATAACTGCTTTCAGGAAGTCCCAGTGCGCTCTGTCAAATGCCTTTTCGGCATCAATTGACAGAAGTGCACTGGGAGTCCCTGATTTACTCGCAATCTGTACCAAATTAATTGTGCGTCTTATTGCATCCCTTGTCTGTTTATGTGGCATAAAGCCTAACTGGTCTAGATGTATTATGGATTCTATAACTGTTTTTAATCTAGCAGCTAAAACTGATGAGAAGATTTTAATATCTGAATTTATATTGGTCTGTAATTTTCGCAGCGAGTATTATCCTTTCCTATTTTGGGGATTGTTATTATTATCGCTTCCACCATTTCTTTTAGACAAACACCACCTTCCCTAAAGTTGTTAAACAAGTTGGTAAGGGGTTGTGCTAGACTATCTGCAAATTCAATATAGAATTCATTAACAAACCCATCCGGGCCCGGGGCCTTTGCTCTTTTCAAGTTCCTGATTACGTTAAGTACTTCATCCACAGTAAATCTTGCGCTTAATAGCTCCGCTTTCTCAGAGTCGATTTTGGGGAGGTGCAATGACTTAAGGTATTCGTCAATTTGCACCAGATGCGGTTTCTTGAACCCATTATTGTTCTCCAAATTACACAGATCTGAATAAAAATCTGCAAATAGTTCAAGAATCTTTTGTGGGTCTCTGATTTCTTCTCCTGCTCTATTTTTAATACATTCAATCCTGTTATTGCTTACTTTACCGGCTCTATATAGCATTAATTTTTTTGCTTTCTGACCCAACGTAAACCTTTTTAGGTTGAATTTATAGAGTTCCTTTGTATATTCGCATATAAAGGTGGTTTGTAGTTGTTTCCGTAGTTTATTTAAAGAGTCCAGGATTTACACATCTCTAGTCTCTTTGTGTATTCTTTCTAAGAATTCTATATTTTTTATTAAGTCTAACCTTTCAGAATTATCCTTTTTCCATTGTCTACTATTGTGTTCCTGGAAAATCCCTCTAATAGTAGCCTTATGGGAGCACCAGACTAACGAGTTTAGCAATTTTGCTCCTCCCTTCCCCTCCATACTATTACAGAGATTCTTAACTTTACCTTCTATTTCCGCCCGGTATAGATGCAATAGTCTTGTTTTCAACCTCCATCTGCATTTGCTTTTCCGAATCTCGTTGACAAATAATGAAATTTTAACAGGGGCATGATCTGTCCAAACCATAGGCAGTATTGATGTCTCCCTTATATTTGCCAATAAATTTGACCCTACAAGAAAGAAGTCAATACGCGAATAGCTCTCATGGGGCTTTGAAAAGAAGGTAAAGTCTTTTTCATTACCATGTTGGAGATATATCATGCAGATTATATTTAACAATTAACTCTTTAATATTTGTCCATTTTGCGCTGGTAGTTGCGTCTAGAACAGGGTCTACAATGGCATTGAAGTCTCCCCCAATAATTAATCTCCCTAATTCTGCTTCTTTAATTATTTTAAGTACCCTCTGTAGAAACTTACGTTGGTTTTGATTGGGTGCATAGACATTTATGAATGTAAATGGAAGAGTATTTAAGATACAATTTATTATAATAAATCTACCTTCCTCTTCACATAGTGTTTTATTAATCTGCAGACAAAGGCTATCATGAAATGCAACTAAGACCCCTGACTTTTTCTTGACATTGCACGCATGAAAGACCCTGTTAAATTGGTCATTCTTAAATCTATAAGTATCCGTGTGTACTAAGTGCGTCTCTTGTAGGAACGCAATTTTACATTGTGTACTAAGGATTTCCCTCCAGGCCAGGGACCTTCTCCTGGATGAGTTTAGGCCCCTTACATTAAGGCTTAAAATGTCTACCGTCATGTCACCCAATTACAATCTTCCTTTACTCCGATCCCCTTTAACTCCTCCCCCTCCCCAGCCCCACCCCATTTAACCATCGATCCGTAACGGAAGGATTTATCCTCCCAGGACACAGAAAACTTAGTAAGTTGACAAAAGTAAGAAGAAAAGGAAGGGAAATAGAGAGTGCCATACATAATTCTAATAGACCAAAACATTAAACAAGTCCATGTAGTAAGAAGAAATAGTACATTCCTGGCGTATAATCTCCCCAGGATTTGGCGTGACATTGATAGCTTCTGTAGTCGCTATCAGTGTCGAGGACGCCTCGGTCTTACGGATCTGCGGCGAGGTTTATGCTTTGTTCCATACTAAATCCAATTTTTGCGGGAGTTGTGGTCCTTCTGTCCTTGAATCATCTACCGGCCATCCCCAGGATTTTAACAGTTTTTCAGCCATTCTGACCAATTTATTTTAATACCGGATATTTGGCCAAATTTGTCTATCAATTCTGTCACCACCCTTACTCCCTTCTCAGCATTATCCAGGAACAATAGCATATCATCGGCATACAACTGAATTCTAACTTCTCTTTGGTCCCATACAAGGGGACAGCCCTGTCGTGTTCCCCTATACAACTGCCAGGCGGCAGACGCCCTCCCATTTACACTTACTCTGGCCGAAGCCCCCCCATAGAGAAACCTCACCCAGTTGATAAATTGCGGCCCAAAGCCCATTTTCTTTAAAACAAGCCAAATTTAGTCCCACTGGACGCGGTCAAATGCCTTGACCGCGTCCAGTGAGACCACTGCGCGGCAGCCCGCCGTTTCACTAGGGCACTGCATACACAACCACATACGTAGTATATTATCCCTGACCGATCCCTGGCATGAACCCCGACTGGTCACCATGTACCACTGAACGCACCACCCTCTGCAACCTTGTTGCAAGTATTTTTGCTAGCAACTTATAGTCGGAGTTCAGCAGGGAGATCGGCCGGTATGCATCAAGGTCCATGGGGCACTTCCCTTCCTTGAGGATCAAAATAATAATTGCTTCCCTCATCGACTGAGGCAGTAGACCCACAGATCCCGAGTAATTATATACCTTCAATAAAAAGGGGAGTATTGTTTCTGCATACTGAAGGAGTACCTCTGGTGGTAACCCATCCGTACCCATGGCTTTACCCTTGGGCAGGCTTTCCAAAGCCTTGGTCATCTCTTCCAACTGCAATGGGAGTTCGAGGGCATCTCGTTCTTCCATTGACAATCTTGGGATAGAAACCCCAGACAAGATCTTATTTATTTCCCTTACCCCCACCTTCAGTTCGGATGAGTACAGTTTTTCAAAATATATTCTAAATTCTTCTCTTATCTCTTCCTGAGATGTTGCCAGTTTTCCATCTTCTCCTTTTACCGCACCAACAGCCTTCTTATTATTCTGACTCTTCAATAAACCTGTGAGGCTTTTCATTGACATATAATGCCCCCAAATATTCTTTTGGCCTTGTCTTTTAATATCCCAGGTTGCTTTCTCAAGACAATGGGGCACATTTACTTACCCGGTCCAGTCGCGATCCAGCGGCGGGTTCTCCGACGCTGATTCGGGTTCTGCCGGGATTCACTAAGGTCCGTGCGCCGATAGGTTTAAAGGATGAAGCGTCTTTGAGGGGTACAGTTGTCCATTAGATACGATGTAAGTATTAGTCAGGGGGCAACAGCAGCCACCCACCCCCAATACCGGAGAACCGATTTCTTCAGATCTCCTTAAATACCCAACAGTTGTCTGATCTCCACCAAAATATATCATTACAATATATCAGGCTTAACTTGTAACATTGATCAGTGCAACATTTGTGGAAATATACAATGGGGCACATTTACTTACCCGGTCCAGTCGCGATCCAGCGGCGGGTTCTCCGACGCTGATTCGGGTTCTGCCGGGATTCACTAAGGTCCGTGCGCCGATATTCACCAGGTGTCGCTGCTGCGCTGAGGTCCGCTGGAGTTCACCTGCTTTTTTCTGGTGTATGTGAGTGCTTGATCTTGCGACACAAATGGCTTTTTAAATTCCGCGATTTCTCCGAATCCTTCGGGTTGTCCGGTGGCCACGCCCCTGATTTCTGTCGCGCGAAAGTCGGCACGATTGCGCCAAAAATCGATCGCGTGCGCCAAAATCCTGTAAAATTAAGCGCATAGCGGAAATATTCGGGAAAAACCCGACGGATTCGCGGCTGCGGACCCTTAGTAAATGTGCCCCAGTATGTTTAGGAAAAGGCAGAACTTTAAAAAGCGAAACATGTAAATCCCCATCTGTGCAGAGTCTGATACTCACTTACTATACACTCCTCAGAAATGGTCATACAGCTTTGTCCCTTTGCACATTTTACCACGGTTTGCTGACACGTTTCCTGGTTCCTCCCTTTACATTTGTAGCAATCGAGATCACAATCTGAGAACACAAATAGTATTACACATACCGATTACATCACATTATTCATGTGCATCAATATAGAAAAATATAAACACAAGTAAAACTTAAAAACAAAAAAAATATATAAAACTGATGGTTTGGAAAAAACTTTAAAGTAGATAAAGGTCTAAGCCAGGAGTATTGTTGGTGCCCATTGCGGGACCTGAAGCTTCAGAGATTTGGTTGGTCGTGTAACATTTCTAAATACATGATCTTTTTTTATTAAAATATACATCTCTGCTGTAAATAGGTACAAAATATATAAAAAAGCACGGATACTCTGGTGTATTATGGAGAATCCGAAAATCTGACAGTTTTTATACTATTCAAAGGTTGATATTTTCCCTATTATTCTATAACCAATTCTTCTAAGCATAAAACTCACAAACAGAAGAAGCTTTTTATTATCAAACACTTACTGGCTCACAGTAAGTGTACCCCCCTGACAGCCACCCACATACCCAGGGTGTTCACCATTGCCCCTCCGAAGAAGAATTGGACTTCGCAAACCCAAGAAGTTGTGACTATATCTATTAACCATCTAAATGGTTAACTAGAGAGAGAATGAAACAAGAAGCAGACAGTGCTGTTCTCTGTGTAGTGGTCAGACCAGGTTACTGCAGATGAGCTCCTATTAATTGGAACAAAGCTTAGAAGCAGTGACCCGGTACATCTACTACATAGGAATCAGGGCTGTTCTATCTATGAGAGTATTTGTGGGGGTTGCTGGGTATTTGACTACAATTCTGTTATTGAATAACTTCTCTTTATATTTCATCAATACTTTTCACCTATGAAGCCCCTCGAAGATTATTTCCATTTGCTTATAAAACACGAGTCGTAGATAAAACTCTTAGACGATACTCACCGATAGAATGGAAGAGGGAGAGAAGAAAGACGCTTATGATAACAGGCTTCATCTCTGCTATGGCCGGATGTTCTGGATGATCTTCTTCTTCTGGAGTAAAGTTATACTGCAGCCTTGGTACTTATACAGCGTCAGGGAAGGGGCTGATGTAATGTTGGGAGTCAGTACAGTAATTGTTCACCCAAGGGACTGGAGCTCCTGGCTATTTTCAGATATTTACCTTCTTCTTCTTCTGCTTTGGGTCAATCAAACAATAGACTTTTCCAGACTTCCAAAAATAAATGATTTTTCCCCTGAGCGTATTTGTGTAGCCTCTGGGGTAAAGTCGTTCTTACCATGTTGCATAGAGGGAGTAGTTGCTTACCTTAAAATTATAAATTCTGTTATGGTTATGGTGGCTCGTTACTTGGCGGACAGCTTAGCCTCACAGATTTCTTATACCTTTCTGGTATCCCACAAGAGAGTGGATGAGTATATGGGGTCCTCTCAAACATACAGGGGTCCTAATGATTATACATGTGAAGAGGTCACTTGAGTGTGTGTAGATGAAGGAGGTAGACAGCAATCCCAGGACTCCAGTCCAATAGTCCACACCTCTCCGGTGAGTGACCACGACTCCAGTCCAATAGTCCAAACCTCTCCGGTGAGTGACCACAACTCCAGTCCAATAGTCCAAACCTCTCCGGTGAGGGACCACGACTCCAGTCCAATGGCCCAAACCTCTCCGGTGAGGGACCACCACTCCAGTCCAATGGTCCAAACCTCTCCGATGAGTGACCACGACTCCAGTCCAATGGCCCAAACCTCTCCGGTGAGTGACCACGACTCCAGTCCAATGGTCCAAACCTCTCCGGTGAGTGACCACGACTCCAGTCCAATGGTCCAATCCTCTCTGGTGAGTGACCAGGACTCCAGTCCAATGGTCCAATCCTCTCTGGTGAGTGACCAGGACTCCAGTCCAATGGTCCAAACCTCTAGGCCATTTGAGTACAGTGACCTCATTGTCATGTTCAAGAAACCAGTGTGAGATGATTCCAGCTTTATGACATGGCGCATTATCCTGCTGAAAGTAGCCATCAGATATTGGTCTTTGTGGTCTTAAGGGGATGGACATGGTCAGCAACAATACTCAGGTAGGCGTTGCAACGATGCTCAATTGGTACAAAGGGGCCCAAAGAGTGCCAAGAAAATATTCCCCACACCATAACACCACCACCACCAGCCTGAACCGTTGATACAAGGCAGGATGGATCCATGCTTTCATGTTGTTGACGCCAAATTCTGACCCTACCATCCGAATGTCGCAGCAGAAATCGAGACTCATCAGACCAGGCAACGTTTTTCCAATCTTCTGCTGTCCAATTTCGATGAGCTTGTGCAAATTGTAGCCTCAGTTTCCTGTTCCTAGCTGAAAGGAGTGGCACCCGGTGTGGCCTTCTGCTGCTGTAGCCCATCTGCCTCAAAGTTCGACGTACTGTGCGTTCAGAGATGCTCTACTGCCTACCTTGGTTGTAACGGGTGGCGATTTGAGTCACTGTTGCCTTTCTATCAGCTCGAACCAGTCTGCCCATTCTCCTCTGACCTCTGGCATCAACAAGGTATTTCCGCCCACAGAACTGCCGCTCACTTGATGTTTTTTCTTTTTTGGACCATTCTCTGTAAAGCCTAGAGATGGTTGTGCGTGAAAATCCCAGTAGATCAGCAGTTTCTGAAATACTCAGACCAGCCCTTCTGCCACCAACAACCATGCCACTTTCAAAGGCACTCAAATCACCTTTCTTCCCCATACTGATGCTCGGTTTGAACTGCAGGAGATGTTCTTTTTTTTTTTTTTTTCAACTTACATTTTTATTTTTCAAAAGAGAGTTACAAACAATCATGCTCAAGCAATAAAACATAGTATTTCCAGATTGGTATAAGCATATACCGCACATTAATACAGAAAGTAATAGTTAGGTCACGCAGGACCTCTTGTAGGTGATGTAGAAGTCGAATAAAACAGGCAACTTTAAATGGCTAAGTAGATAGCAGGAGAGTAAGGAGCAAAGTCCAGTTCTTATGGGAAAAAGAATAAAGTCTTTCATTCGAGCTCAATCTCTTTTGCTGCGTTACTTTATGTAAGAGGAATATAAAGAAAAGAAATAAAAAGGTACCAACTTATCAACACATTAAATGTCAACACAAAACAGAACATACCATATCCATGGATCCCATTCCTAAATTAAGAATCTAATAGCTAAAACATAGGTAGGTTGTCTCCAACAGTATCCCAAGGGGACCAAATTTTGAGGAACTTGTCCGAATTTTCGTGCAGCGAGGCAGTCATATGTTCTAGAGTTCGTATATGCCTAATGCGGGAATAGAGATCTAGCATTGAGGGCGGTGTAGGACGTCTCCAGTGCAACGAGATCAGGGTCTTTGCAGCACACAGAATATGGAGGAGCAGTTTTGACTGCAATTTACCTATCTCCGGGGGAGGAAGCCCTAACAAAAACACAATTGGGTCTCTACACAAACTTATCTCTAGTACCCTTTCTATTACTAATCGAACCTTCTCCCAAAAAGGTTGAATAGCCCCACATTCCCAAAAGATGTGATATAGGGTGGCGTCTGGGGCTTTACACCTCCAGCAGATATCTGGGATGTTTGGATCCATTTTGTGTAAAAGCGCCGGGGTGTGGTACCAATGCATCAAGATTTTATACTGGTTTTCTTTGTATATAGTGGATAAAGAACCTTTCGGGGCCTTATCCCATATCTTTTTCCAATCCAATATCGAAAGTGTCCTACCCAGCCAGTCTTCCCATTTAGTCATGTACGCATGTTTATCAGAATCCGAATATGTCTGGGCCATGAGCAAGACGTATAAATCTGAAATAAGTCCTCTAGACGCCGAACCCCTAAGACAGATCCGCTCAAATTCTGTAAGATCCGGTATTATGGGAGATTGTAGTATAGACATACAATATTGGTAGATCTGTGGGTACGTATTTGCGGCGGGGGCAAACTGATCAGATGCACTACTGAGGTCTGATAGCTTAAGGAGGTTCTTGGTAGTTGGGTGTGTCAGGTCCTTAATCTGGAAAATTTTCATCGGCCTCCAAAAATTCACAAAGTCTGGTTTGAGACTTTGGGGTAGACCCGGTGTATATAGAAACAGGGTAAGAGGTGACTTCAAAGTAGCAAGAGAATATCGCATGCGACATCTTCTCCAAACCTCTCTAGTAAACGCTATGGGACCTAAAAGGGAATGTGTAGGGATTTCCAATGGTGGCCCCCATATCAATGCAGCGGGATGAGCGGGAGCTAACCAGAGCTTCTCAATTTCTGTCCACTTATTGAAGGCCGCCAATGAAGTCCAGGATACTATGTGTCTTAGATGAGTGGCATAATAATACACCGCTATATCGGGTAGTCCCAGACCCCCTCGTGACTTAGGTGCTGTTAAGACTGTTTTTGAAATCCTATGTCTCTTGGAATTCCATATAAAATCCAAGAACAGTGATTGGATTTGCCTCAGAGTGCTAACTGGCACCCTCACTGGAAGAGTTTCAAAAAGATATAAAAATCTGGGGAGTATTGACATTTTTATAGCCGCTATTTTACCTAGCATAGAGAGGTTTAGAGTACGCCAGCTTTGTAACTGCCTCCTCACATCCTGAATTAAGGAGGGGAAGTTTTCTTTGTATAGCGAGTTATACGATGCGGTAAGTTTTATCCCCAGGTATTTTATGGAGGTCAAGTTCCAAGTATAATGAAAGTTGTCCTCTAAAGAGCTTAATAATGCGGGGGATAAATGTACTGGCAATGCCTCTGACTTAGTCTGGTTAATTTTGTATCCAGAGACATTACTATATTCCTCGATTTCAGTGTTTAGATTCGGGAGCGATATGAGGGGGTCAGTAATAGTGAGGAGCACATCATCCGCAAACAGAGCTATTTTGAACTGTTTGTCCCGTACCTCGATGCCCTTAATGTCTGGGTTGTTTCTGATGCGTGCTGCTAAGGGCTCAATGCTTAAAACATATAATAAAGGGGATAGAGGACAGCCTTGACGAGTACCATTATTAATTGTCAGGGAATTTGAATGGGCATGCGGTAGTCTAATTTGCGCCGTAGGAAAAGAATAGAGATTGGACAGGGCATTCAGAAATGGTCCGCGGAAACCAAAGTGTGTTAATGTCCGAAACATGTAATGCCAATTTAATCGGTCAAATGCCTTTTCAGCATCTAGACTCAAGACTAAGGCTTCTGATTTGGTTTTCTGCACCAGATCTATCAGATCAATGGTACGGCGAGTGTTATCGCCTGCCTCTCTATACCGGACAAACCCCACTTGGTCCTTATGTACCAGGTGCGGGAGCCAATCACTTAATCTGCTAGCCAGAAGCTTAGTAAAGATCTTAAGATCTGTATTTAATAAGCTAATAGGCCTATAGCTGGAGCATTCTGAGGGGTCTTTTCCTTGCTTAGGGATAACTGTAATATGTGACGTCAACATTGTTTGGGGGATCGCCTCGCCTTTAAGAAATTTGTTAAATAGTTCCACCATGTGAGGCAGAAGAAGTGGCAGAAAAGTCTTGTAATAGAGGTACGTAAATCCGTCCGGGCCTGAGGCCTTATTTCCGGGCAAGTCTCCTACCACTTCCTCTATCTCCTCCGGCGTCACCACTCTGTTTAATTGGATTAGGGCCTCTGTAGTTAAACGGGGTAGAGAACACTGGGAGAGATATTGATCTAGTTTTATTCGCCGTTCAGGGGATGAAGAAGGTAGCGTGGATGGCAATGAATAGAGATTAGAATAATAAGAGTGAAAAAGCTCAGCAGTCTTAGCGGGATGATAGTGTAGGGTGCCGCTCCTATCTTTAATGTGATAAGGTGTCTGGTTAACCATCTTATTTCGTAACTGGCGAGCCAGCATCGTGTGCGCTTTATTCCCAAATTCGTAAAACCTACGTTTGGAGAATTTGAGCATGCGTTCGACATCTAACAGGTCTAGCTCTCTTATTCTCGAGCGGAGCACTAAGATCTTCCTAAGTAGAGAATGTGTGGGGTGAGACGTGTAGTCCCTCTCCGCTTGGCGTAATTGCTGTTTAAACTTAGAGTAATTCAAAAGTCTATCTCTCTTTAATTTGGAAGCCAATGATATTGCCTCTCCTCTAAAGACCGTCTTATGTGCTTCCCATAGAATCGGGACCGAAGGTGCTGTTGGGGTATTCTCTTTAAAATAATTAACCAAGACTGTCCGCAAGGTTTCCCTAGAAGGCACTGACGTTAAAAGTGTATCATTTAGCCGCCAGTGCGTTGTTTTAGAAAGGGCATCTTCCAATTGTATATCTATGACGACTGGGGCGTGATCAGACCATGTAATGTGGCCTATAGTTGCCAAATGCATGGCTTTTAGGGCAGGGTAATTACCAAAAAAATAATCAATCCTAGAATGAGTTCTATGGGGCTGGGAATAGAAGGTGTATTCTTTGGCGGTAGGATTATTTACCCGCCATAGATCATACAGGGAGTACTTACGAATTAATTGACGGAAACGTAATGCGAGTGATTTCACACTCTGTGGCGTTGGACGTGCAGGAAGGGTCAGGCGATCCGCAGTGTCTGAAAAAATAGTATTGAAATCACCCCCTAGTAAAAGTACTTCATTCTGGGTCGAGTATAATTTGGAGAGAACCTTAGCGAGGAAAGGCATCTGACGATTATTGGGGGCATAAACATTGCATAGGGTTACATTGAGATCATATATAGTACCCCTAAGAATAATAAAGCGACCTTGGGGGTCAACCTCGCTATCCACTATTTGGAAGGGACAGTGGCTGGATATCAGTATGGCTACTCCCGCTTTCTTTTTTGTGGGTGCATGTGCCATATAGGCTGTTGGGAACCAATGTTTAGCGAAATGGAAGGATCCTGATGCTGTAAAATGTGTCTCTTGGAGGAAGACTATATCAGCTTTAGCATGTCTTATTTCTTTAAGTGCTAGTCGCCTCTTGGCATCTGAGTTAAGGCCTTTCACGTTTAGGGAGAAGACTTTAACCATTTTCAAAGTAGTGAGGCCTGTGAGCTTTGTAAATGAAAAGTAGAGCAGATGGAAACTCGGCTATGGGGTCTCCCGGGGGAACCCAGCCGAATACTGTTTCCACTCTACGCCTATGGGCGCTGGAGAACAACCTATAGAGGGATCCATGGATATACCTTAAAATCAAATTACAACTTTCAAGTAAGAACAACATAAGAACAAAAAGTGTGTATAGCGAGGGAGGCCTACTGCCATTCTCGCTGCAAATCCTCCCTAAAACAGTAACAAAGCACAAGAGGAATGTCAGCTCCTCAGCGAAGGAGCGAAGACTGTCAGGAGGATTCACTTCGGGGGGAAAATCACAACCGATTGTCAACATACTACAGAATAATCTATCTTTAACCACTGAGTTTCACCCGGGCCTTATGATAAGGGCCTAGCTGGGGATCATTTGAGCAGAGGGGAGGTCAAAGAGAGTAAGGAGGTATATATTAGTTAAGAAATATACACAAAAGATCCTAGTATACGATACATTTAACCCACCATACATTTGAAATATACCCATACTAACAGATCAAGGCATAGCGAATAGGTCAAAGAGAAACATCGACATAGATACTTATCGCCCCGTTGGAGGCCTTCGGTCTGGGGCTTTCTGCTTCTTCTTAGGTGGATGGGCTGGTTGCCAAGTTGGAGACAGCATTGGTGTCGCTGGTTGCTGAGGCCAATCAGGGAGGTCAGGCGGGTCAAGCTGGAAGACCTCGCAGAAGGCCTGAAGGTCCTCCGGGAAGCAGAGGGTGTCAGAATATCCATCTTTTCTAGCCGTCAAGCTGAAAGGGAACCCCCAGCGGTATGGTATCCCTTTATCTCGTAGCATGTCCAGAAGAGGTTTGATGGCTCTGCGTTGTTGGAGCGTAATCCAAGAGAGATCTTGAAAAAGTTGGAGCCGAGAGCCAAGGAAGGATACTGATTTAAGTTGTCGAGAGCGTTTCATAATTTCCTCCTTAGTCTCAAAGTCCGTAATATGACAAATAACATCCCTAGGGGGACCGCTTGTTTTCGGGCGAAGTGCCCTATGAGAACATCTGATGGCTACTTTCAGCAGGATAATGCGCCATGTCATAAAGCTGGAATCATCTCAGACTGGTTTCTTGAACATGACAATGAGTTCACTGTACTCAAATGGCCTCCACAGTCACCAGATCTCAATCCAATAGAGCATCTTTGGGATGTGGTGGAACGGGAGATTCGCATCATGGATGTGCAGCCGACAAATCTGCGGCAACTGTGTGATGCCATCATGTCAATATGGACCAAAATCTCTGAGGAATGCTTCCAGCACCTTGTTGAATCTATGCCACGAAGAATTGAGGCATTTCTGAAGGCAAAAGGGGGTCCAACCCGTTACAAGCATGGTGTACCTAATAAAGTGGCCAGTGAGTGTATATTGCAAAGCACTTTAACAGGCTGGGATGACCCACGTAACATACGACTCTCTTTGCCCCCAGTGGCCAGCCAGAGAAGCGGCCGGGACGCGCTTAACCAAAAAATAGGACTGATTCTGAAAGTAGTCCACAATTCAGATATTATGCAGTCCAAAATGGTGAAAAGCGAAAGTTTGCACAGTAGAAGCTGTTAGTGTCTCAAGACAGATACATCGCACAATCAGCAGTGTTAGTCGAGATAGGAGAGCCCATGAATAGTCCAGGTGGGAAGGGTATCTTCAGAATAAAAAAAACAATCTCAACCCTAATTCCGGAGCCCAACAGCTCTCACCACTACCATATTTAATATCAAATGGAATGAAGAAGCAACACTCAGCAGTGCCGGGGTTAGCAAAGTTAATGGTTCTTACAAGCTTGTTAGTTTGTTATAAATGTAGCCAGTTCAGGGATAGTATTCCAGCATACCAATCGCGAGTGGACCAGGAGTTCCAGCAGAACAAGACTCACAGTCCATGAAGGTTGGTGTTGATTAGTCCCTCCAAGACCACCTCCAGACCCAGAAGTATGCAGAACATCCAGAGACACCGGGAACAAAACGAGCACCTGCGCTACTGCAACTGTTGAACTCGGTCAGCCGAGGACTGGTATATAGCCTGCCAGCCCCTGTGCCCCAGTATATAGCCTGCCAGCCCCTGTGCCCCGGTATATAGCCTTCCAGCCCCTGTGCCCCGATCAATAGCCTGCCAGCCCCTGTGCCCTGTTGATGTAAAAGAAAAAAAATCAAAACTCACCTTTCCAGCGGCCCCCTCGGGTCTTCTGTGTGATCTGGCAGTCAGCAGCAGGTCTGCACAGTGCTGACATCAGCCGCAGCCACTGACATCACAGTGTGGGCCAGCTGGCTGATGTCAGTGCCTGTGACATCGCATAGCCCTGCCACTGACTGCCGGATCGCACAGAAGACCCGAAGGGGGTCGCCAGAAAGGTGAGTTTTGATTTTTTTTTTGGTGTTGATTTTTGTTTGACTCGAGTATAAGCCGAGTTTGTGTTTTTCAGCACATTTTTTGTGCTGAAAAACTCGGCTTATACTCGAGTATATACGGTAATAAGATTCTTCCTGTATAAATTTGGATAGTCTGTTTATTCTTTTTTTCAGGAAAGAATAAGGGGAGTAAGCACTCTTCCACATCTATAGCTAAATGGATCAGAATTACCATACAGATGGCTTACGAAATTTCTGGGAATGCGAATCCTGAGAGCATCCATGCCAACTCCACAAGAGCTCGAGCAACATCTTGCGCAGAGTTCAGACAAGATTTGAGACAGAGACAGATTTGTTCAGATTTGCCAAGCGGCCACACGGACCCCTCTTCACACTTTCCTAAAACACATTGGTTGGATATTATGGGTTTTTCTGATAGGGTACGTGGAGTAATGATTAGGGGGATTATTAAGACCCCTATCAGAAAAACCCATCACATCCAACCGATGTATTTTCAGGGAAGAGGGAAATTTTCCATCTCCCCTCCTTTAAATCTAAAGTGAGTAGCTCTAAAGATAAAAAGGCAAGGGAACAGAATATTGATTCTAGTTTAAAACAAATCTTGGCATTAGATAAAGATCTCCAGCAAGCTTTTGATCGATATATGGCTTTAACTCTGGCCCGGCAAGCCCTTGGAACCGCCTTTAACAAAGTAAATAGTCTAATGGCAGCTAGAGTTAAGTCAGAAAGTTAAGATGTCTATACCTTTCCAGGGCCGCATCTGCCATGAGGCGAGATGAATGAGGTGAGTCAGCAAAATTTGGAGCCTTAATGTGGGTGATTTGGGTGACCATTGCAGCCGGAATCGCCCACATGAAAAATTAATCGCATCTGTCTCTTTAAGAGACTGTTTGTGCCATTCTGTTGTTCTGGAGGACTCGGGCAGCGTGCAATGACGTCACGCTGCCGGATTCCCGGCATAGAGCAAAAGGCAGCAGACGAGCCGGAAAAAGAGGACACGAGCGGCAGAGTGGGAACATGACAGGATGTGAGGTGACTTATTGCTTTATTATTTTATAAAAGGGGGCTGTATTTAATAGAAAAAGGGGGGCTGTACATAATGAAAAAGGGGGCTGTATATATTTAAAGGAGGCCTGTATATATTGAAAGTGGGGCTCTATATATTGAAAAAGAGGGGCTGTATATATTGAAAGGTGGGCTGTATATAATGAAAAAGGGGGTGGATATATTGAATGAGAGGCTGTATATATTGAAAAAGAGGGGCTGTATATAATGAAAAAGGAGGCTGAACATATTGAAAAAGGGGGCTCTATATTGAAATCTGTATAAGCTGTGTAACTATTGAATAAAAGAATCACAGCAAAGAAGGAAGTGAGTGCCGGGATATTTCCTTTAATGTGTTTTGGCGTTCATTCGTCCATCCTCATGTACCACGCTACACGGAGTGCCGTCCGTACCTGCATTCTTTATATCGAAAGGGGGGCTGTATATAATGAAAAGGGGTGCTGTATATATTGAAAAAGAGGGGCTGTATATAATGAAAAGCTCCAGGCCCGTATGGATTTGGTAAAAAATATTATCAATCATTCTATCCTATACTTGGCCCCCATATGTTAAAAGCTTTTGGCAAAGCAATGTTAATAGGGCTACCAGTCATGCTTGGAGCCACTATAGTGACCTTACATAAGCTGGGGAAAAGAACCATTTCCCCACCAAACTTTAGGCCTTTCTTAGGTACAATTGCTAAATTGTGATACTAAAAGTTATGCAAACTCACTAGCAAATAAGCTACTCCAACCCTTGCCATATCTAAATGATAATGACAAGGTGGGTTTCACTAATAGCAGACTGGCACTGGATGGAATCAAGAGGATCCTTGACTTCGTCTCCACGTTGTAGTTTTCTCGAATGCCTTCTCCGATTTTCACTTTGGGCGCAGAGAATGCATTTCACAGGATCTAACAGGGTTTAACTAAACTTGGTTTCTTTGGCCCAATTATGAGTGCTCTACATGGCTCCATTGGTAAGAGTGATATCAAACAAGTAGTTGTCTAACCCCTTCTTAAAGGAGTATTCCCTTGAGACATGATTCTTAAATATACTCAGGATAAAAAAAATTGTACATTCTCAGAAATACAGCATTTCACAGATATAATTCCAACCTGTATCAGACGCAGGCAATCCTGTCCTTTTCTATGTGTCAGATACTAGTACAATGTTCAGAAGCTAAATAAAATTGTAGATAGACTTTGAACCACAATCATCTAAGCACATTGTCAGCACACAGCATCTGATAGCACAGAGGAATCATGAAGTTTCTGCTTACAGCCCACACTTAATTTTACAATGACCATCACTGACTGATATGTGCTAAAACAGCAATACAAATGGTTAAGTAAAATGGTAAAGGTGTTAAAATGATCTTTATTGTGTAAACATCACTGGGGGATTACAATTTGAGAACTTTCTTTCATAGGAAAACCCCACAACCACAATCTCTTTTTGTTGTTATGGTAATTAATTCCTTGGTAAGAGGCATCCCAAAAAAATCTCTCTTCCATAATCTCTTTTAAGTGGGAAAAAGACTTGGTTCTTTACTTAGGAATAATCTTTCTATTAATAACTGAATAATCTAACCATGAATGTAACTTCATTTACTTCAGAAGACTCAAATAGAGCATAATAATATGGAGAACATGGAACACTCCTGGTAAGGTGTTAAGGATATCACACTGGTCTTGAATGTCATCTTACATACTGTCAGACATTTTAAAGACTCAGCATTCATTTCACATAACTTTGTGTAGTAAAAACTTACGTTTGGGTGGGGTTTGTCCCTCAGCACACAAAGACTTAGTGCTCGCTAGCACCACCTAGGAATGTATCCAGGTGAACATCTGGGCATTTTGTTTATGTGAAGACAGCCAATGGTTCTACATTCCTTTGTGTGCTACCATTCAATAGTGTTGCATTTCCAGGGTCAAACCACCCAATAGTATTGCCTGCTTTGGTACTTACATGCCCCTTGGAGAGTGTGTTATGACTTTCCAGATAAGAGTTTCAGTGCCAAAGAGAATAAAGCAGTCTTGAGCTAATCTACAGAAAGGACAGTGTGTCTTTCCTGGTTTACTCCATTCCAAGCTGGAATATTAAGACTTATATAATTTGAAAGTCACCTTTACAACAAGGAGGGGTTTGAGCCCCAGATAAAAATCTCTAAGAATTTTCGTCCCTGGGTGGGCATACTTTTATGGAAATCTGACCATCAAGGTGACCTATACAAGAGTCCAGGTGGCCAGTGACCAGAACTGACAATGAGCGCTCGTCGGGGTATGTCAAGTCTATTTTTGTCTGCCCTGAATGTCACTCCTTGTGTGATATTATGTACTTTGCCTTTAAATGTCCAGAGACTGGACAGTGTCTATATATGTTGTAGAAAAAGGTCTGCAGTGCCCTCTAGTGGATTGTTGATGTAGTTCAGCAAGTTTGTGATGGTGTTGAGATTTTTGTTCATGTAAGCGCTGATAGAATCTGGAAGTTTGCAGAGACAAGCCCTGGCCAGGTTACGACCTTTCCTTCGGGATTGGGATCTATAGCCCTTGAACAAAAACAGGTATTCCACAGATTCCACAAAATGGGTAGTGAGCAAAGTAAGACTGTAGCTGGACACTGCAGACCTTAAAAGGCAACTAACATAGTGTTGCAAAGGAAAGGAAAGTGGATGGGGTTAATTACTGGAGACTTAGACCAGTGACTACAGACGGACCAGGACAGAGTGACAGGAATCCTACAGAGTAAGAAAAGGGCAATAAGGGACATTTCAAAGTTTTTGAGGTGGAAAGAATTTGAGGGAAAAGAAAGAGAGATGGCGTCATCTGGAATGCAGACCAGCACCCTTTAAGACTCCACCCCCGTATCTGGTGGTTAGAGAAGATGGCACGCCCTACCATTTTCAGTGGCGGCCATCTTGGGACAGTCTATATTCCCTTCAAGTCCCTGAAAGTTAATTGCCTATGACTCTACTCTGTTGGCAGCCATAAAGGCTGGTTGTGGGGCTTTCTTGTAGGATAGCAGCTGAGCACGCTTGAAGCGTCCTGGCAGACGTTTGAAATAAAACGCCAGCTGGTGATATTTCACCGTTTCTGGCGTCTGCTAAGGGTCTTGGAGTGTGCAACGCTGTTTGTGTGGGTATAGTCATCTCTGATAGTTAAAACGTATTTTATTCTGACAATTGCAGAAAAATTACTAGAAAAAGTGTTGCAATGTCTCTGGTACCTGCTTTCTGGAGTTGAAATAGTTAACTAGGGTCAGATCGTGTGAGAAGCTATGCAGCTGGGCTCTGCCTGAGCTGCCTTATCTGTGTCTGTGAGAAGTGGCCTTGAAGTGCACAGAAAGCGATCTGTGTTAAGTGGGGGCGACATAGCTGACAATCTAAAAAGACAGCATGATGTGACGTCCTCCTGTGTACCCATGAACAGACTAAGCAAGAACAAGCCCCCCAACTGTATTACAGAGCCTATGACTGACTTTTATGACAAAAAAAAAAATACAACACAAATGTAACTGACTTCTGTTAGAGACGTTGGAGCCTGGCCAGAACTTTATAGAGAGCACAGAACACTGAACTAGAGATGGTTGAGAGAATCCTATCTGTCTAGATGTGATAAAGCAGAGACCGGTGTTAGCGGACTAGAGACATCTCTGCCAGACTTGTGACAGAAAGCCAGGAAGAACAGAGACTAGTTTCACAGACCGCGCCACAGTGAGACTGAGAGTAAGTTGCGGTCCGCTGACAGCCCGACCCAAGTGGGTGTTATGGGGAGGAGACATTACTAAAGTAACTGAGCACATTCTAATAGGGGGGTGGACGTCAGCACGCACAAGAACTGATATAGGACTCCTCCCCTGCTAGCCCGATGATGATTTTAACCCATTCCCGGTCAAGGAAAATACCCAGAAAGAACAGCCGGATACATGTAGGATCCTCTATGATCTCCAAGCTGTCAATGAGTGTACTGAAGCCCAGTGGTCCCTAGCCCAAACTGGCAGCAGGCCCCGGGAGTGACATATTATTCACTGTTATTGATTTAGCAAATGTTCTCCTCTCATGAAGATTGCCAGTACCTATTAGCCTTTACCAGTGTAGTATTCCAGTATACCTGATGCAGATTCCCACAAGGGGGGTAAAACTCCCCCAGCCAGTACTCCATACTCTACAGCCCTACAGGGAGTAGACTGGCAGATTAGCCCCTTATTGGATGATGTCCTTTTACAGTATGTGGATGACCTATTGTTTCTGTGTCTCCATTTTACAGATTTGCCAGAATACATTTATTTACCTTATGTGTTTTCTGTTCCAGAGGGTTTGCAGTTTCCAGAGACAATCTACAGTACTGCCAGGAGAAGGTGGTCTTCCTAGGCCACTGCTCCTCAGCCACAGGCAGATACCTGACAGAGGAAAGAAAGCTGGTAGTCCAGTATGTGCCCCTGCCCTGAGGCCCTAAGCCTCTTCACATGTTTCTAGGACTGGCCAGCTCCTGCAGGCCTGGGATAAGGTCTGATGCCTCCAGCCTGATGTTGCCCCTTTCTGACTGCATTGCCTCTTCCCCATTTGCCCTTAGTCAGGAGGCAATTGATGGCAAATTCTGTCTGCCCCGGCCCTAGGCACATCCCACTGAACCAGACCTTTTATTTTATTTTGCACTGAGTATCTAGGCCACAGGTGTCTTAACCAGGAATGTGGTAGCCTCCCCAGTGGCCCAATATTAGGCCCGGTTAGACTCAGTCATGAGGGGAGCCCCTCATGTGTTAGTAGCTGCAGCCAGCAATCTGCTCAGCAATGCTAGTGAGTTTATCCTAGACCCTAGATCACTCAGTTACTGTGCAAACCCCACATACCTTGCACAGTGTCCTCACCCAAGTACAGCCCAAGCATCTGAACAAAGACTGGACAGCTCAGACTCCAGTTTGCACTCCCAGAGTGTTACACTGATAAGGTGCACAGCTCTGAATCCTTCATTTTATCGCCAGTCTTCCAGGATTAAGAGAGGGGGGAGAGAAGGGTGTTTAACACAGATGTTGAGTTTTTCTCATAGATGGCTCCAGGTCTGCAGGAGAAGACAGGCGGTTCTACACTGGATATACAGTGGTCAGTGGAGCACATGAGGTAGTACAAGCAGAACCACTCCCTCCACACAGGTCAGCGCAGGACGTGCAGTGACGGCACTCAGGGAAGCGCTACAGCTGGTGGAATTAAAAGGGCAAACATCTATACTCAAGGTATATTTCTGGGGTCTAAACATAACTATGAACCCATATGGAAGGCTAGAGATTTCCTCACCTCTGCAGGGACCCCCTTTAAGCATGGCACACTGATAATAGAGCTCTTGGATGCTCTCTTACTTCCACAAGAGGTGGGGATGGTAAAAGTAAAAGCACACACAATTTGGTAACTCCACAAGCCAAGGGCAAGTATGTGGCTGATGGGATGGCGAGGGCAGCTGCACAGATGGAACCCAGAGACTGTCCTGAAGTCTTAGCAGGGAGTTCTGAGCTAAAAGTTTGATCCACAGGTGTTCCAGTCCCTGGTGGCCCGAGAGTCATCAGAAGTGAAGGAAGTATGAAGGAGAGCTGGAGCCCAGATGCCGATGGGACCTGGATGCTGGGAGAGAGGGTGTGCCTTCCAGGAGCCCTGCACCCGACAGTAAGTCAAGTAGCCCATGGACACAAACACATATCCAAAATGGCCATGTTGGTGCTCCTAAACCGCTGGTGGTCCCGGGCATTAGTACCCATGTCACTAGACTAGTGAAAGCCTGTATAGTCTGTTCCCCGCCACAGCCCGGGTAAGGTGTTAAAGAGCCCACAGAAGGTGACACCCAAGCCGCTGTATCCCTTCCAGAGACTGCACACAGATTTTATCCAGCTACCAAAAAGTGGTACGTAGGAATACGTGCTTGTGTGCATTGATCCCTTTCCAGGGTGGCTTCTCCCATGACCAAGGCTTCTGCCAGAGCTGCAGCAAGAAGTTGGTGAGTGAGATTTTTCTGCAGGTTTGGAATTGCAGAGACCATAGAGTCCGGTCGCAGAAGCCACTTCACTGGACAAGTAAAGACTGAAACCTTGTCCCTCCTGGGTGTAGAACAGTTCCTGCACACCCCTTGCCCTTCCCAAGTTAGTGGTGGGTTTGAGTGACTAAACGGCACTCTTAAGTTAGAGATCCAAGAGGCCATGAAAGAAGAAGGGAAACCATGGCGCGAGTGCTTTCCTGCTGCCCACCATTCAGTTAGAACCACCCCCAACAGAAAGATGGGATTGTCCCCCTTTGAAGATACTTTTTGGCTGTGCACCCAGACTAGGCCCCTACTTCCCACAGATCCTATAGCTGATGGCAGGAAACCAGGTGGAACATGTCACACAGTTGAGCCAGGCCATGAAAAAGGTCGGCAAAAGTGTTTCTTATTCCTTTTTCAGATCCAGACAGAGACCTCAGGACGCAAAACCTGAAGCCCGTAGACTACGTGGTGGTAAAGAGACACCAGAGAGAGAGTCTGGAGCCTCACTTCGACGGTCCTTTCCAAGTCCTGCTGACCAGTGCCACGTCTGTGAAGCTAGAGGGAAGTCAGCATGCTTCCACGCTTTCTATTGCAAATTTACTTATTCTTCTTGCTAGCTGGTCTCTTCTGACTGACTGTCTGCTCAGGGACATCTTGACCATGACTATCACTGTATCTTTAGGGTTGACCAGGATGCACCCAGGGTAGGAGACTTTACCTACGGCTGGTGCAACAAGACAATGACCTTCTTTAACATTTACAGAACAGGTAACCCTATATTATCAGTGTCTGATGTGTACTGGATTTGTGGGGATAGGAGAGTCAGGTCAGGCCTAGAGGCTGGGAAGGTGAGTGTAAGGTGAAAACACTTGTGCATTCCTCCCTCGCCATCCCCAGGGATAAGTTTGATCAGACACATAAGAAAAGGTAGAGAATCCCAAAGGATTCTGGAGGTCTGAGAGAAGCACCTAAATGACAACGTTTATATAGATACAGTGGGAGCACCAAGGGGGGGGGGGGTCCCAGATGAGTTCAAGGCCCACAATCAAATATGGGCAGGTCTAGAGTCCATTATTCCCCAGATAGCTATGAGCAAAGATGTTGATTGGGTTAACTGTTTTTATTGTAATCAACAGAGATTTGTGAATTATATCCGAGATGCTTCCCAGAACCACATGGCTTTGGACATGACCCTTGCTGAGAAGAGAGGAGTCTGTAAGATGGTGGGAGTGGCTTGTCGCATATACATCCCAGATCACATAGGGGGCGCTATGGATCCATTACCCATGCACTTGAAGAGATTGAAGGACTGTCCAGGGAACTCAAGAGAAACTCTGGGGTGGACAATTTGTCCTTCACTTTGTGGTTGGGGGATTGGAAGGGTTTCCTTTAACTGGGGGTGATATTGGGGATTGCGATTTTGCTCTTGTCACTTATTTTGCTCTTGGCACTTAACCATGACAGGAGAAGTGCCGGTGTGGAGGATACCATCTTGTTGAAGAACCAGCCTGTTAATAAACCCATAAACTATGGAAACACAATTATGTAATTTGGGTATGCAGGCCTGTAACCCCCGAGTGACTGGCCTTCAAGGGGAGTTGGTGAAGAGTTAACAAGTCCAGCAGGTAAGGATTTAGCCTACCTGTGGGTACCTGGAGTTTGAGGAGGTCACCCTGGACAAAGTTACCGACCATGCAAAACTCAAAAGGGGGGAAATGTTAAGGATATCACACTGATCTTGAATGCCATCTTACACACTGTCAGACATTTTAAAGACTCAGCATTCATTTCACATAACTTTGTGTAGTGAAAACTTAAGTTTGGGTGGGGTTCGTCCCTCAGCATACAAAGACTTAGTGCTCGCTAGCACCACCTAGAGGAAGGTATCCAGGTGAACATCTGGGCATTTTGTCTATGTGAAGACAGCCATTGGTTCTACATTCCTTTGTGTGCTACCATCCAAAAGTGTTGCATTTCCAGGGTCAAACCACCCAATAGTATTGCCTGCTTGTACTTGCATGGCCCTTAGAGAGTGTGTTATGACTTTCCAGATAAGAGTTTCAGTGCCAAAGAGAATAAAGCAGTTTTGAGCTAATCTACGGAAAGGACAGTGTGTCTTTCCTGGTTTACTCCATTCCAAGCTGGAATAAAAAAGACTCAAATAATTTGAAAGTCACCTTTACAATGAGGAGGGGTTTGAGCCCCAGATAAAATTATCTAAGATAAGGTGAAATCTGTTCCTCTCTGTGCCCTCGGAGCCAGCCTCCACTCACTTACCTTCCCTGGTTGCAGCGGCGGTCTCTGCGGTCCCTGCGCTCGGTATCAGCATGCCAATAGTTTACACTGGCCGGGCGATTGCCCTGATAAATTCCCTACCCCTTTCTGTATCCCCTGCCAGATCTTTGGGATTCTATGCCTGAGAGAAAGCTGTGTTACCTGTCCTATGCGTTTATCCTGATTTCCTATTGTGACCTCCATTCACTCTTGTGCTACCTCTACAACCCCGAATCTGTACCTGTGTTGCCTGTCTCGACCTCCTGCCTGTAACCAACCACAGTTTTGCCTTACAACTCTGTACTACACCTAAGTCGCACCTGGGGAGCAACCTGGTGGTACCACAGCAAGTCCCACAACCACCCGCTTTGCAGCAGGCACTGGGGAAAAAGCACTTAGACTCCGCTCCCAGGTGTCGGCTTTCCTCATTGTCTGCGGTGGTTCAGTGGTTCCGCTACCTGAACTGGCTGACTTTACCACCATCGAGGTCCAGCAGTCCCAGCAGATTGCCGCACAAAACCAGCAACTTGGACAACTCAGCCGCACCATGCACCAATTGTTGTCTTGCTAGCCAGCACCAGCGTTCAGTACCTGCGGTACCTCCTGTTACTACAGCTGTATTGTCTACTGCTGAACTAAGGTTGTGTCTTTCCATGCCCTCCAAGTATGACAGGGAGGCCAAGTTATGCAGGAGATTCAGTACCCAGCGCTCTTTAAATATCGAATTGATACCTTCACAGTTCGCCACAGAATGGCTAAAGTGGCTTTCGTGATCAGCCTTTTTTCAGGGAAAGCCCTGGCTTGAGCTACTCCCCTCTGGGATGATCCGGTCATAGCTACTCTTACTGCGTTGAGGAACCTGTTTGCTGAAACCGTTGTGCTGAAACTGCGCAAGGGGGCTCCTCTGTTGGGGACTATGGGGTCCAGTACAGTACCTTAGCCTCCAAGCTGAATTGGAATGAGGCGACCTTGCTAGCTACTTTTAAAAAAGGAATGTCTGGTCAGATCAAAGACCCCCTGTCTGCAGGTGACATCTGGTTTACTGACCGTGTCTGCTACCGGGGAACCCATGCAGGTGGATAAAGCATGGCTAACACCCCAGGAGCGGTCTAGATGAAGACAGGAGAATCTCTTCATCTATTGTCCCAACCCGGAACACTTCCTACAGACTTGCCCAATTCGTCCTCAGCGTATGGGAAATACACGCACCTAGGATTCTTGGGAACAGCGTCCCTAGGTGAGAACAAAGCTTCTCTATGCCTGAACATTCCCATCCTACTCAGCTCTGGGACAGGTAATCAGTTTCAAGTCTCTCTCTTCATGGATTGCAGCTCTGCAGGAAACTTTGTGGATGTTGCCCTGGTCTCTCAGTATCATCTTCCTGTGGTCCGTCTTGAGAAACCCCTGGTCATCTCATCTGTCAGTGGGCAGATTCTCTATGATCCAGTCCAGTATTGCACTGAGCCTCTATATCTTTAAGTTGGGGCCTTGCACAAGGAGAGATTTTCATTTTACGTGTTACCCCGGTCCATGTTGTCTGTTCTTCTGGGTTCTTCAATGGAGATCTGAATGTCAGTCTCGCTGTCTGGTGACCTGTGGCTCCAGTGCCTTCTCCGGTGGGTATCCCAACTCTGGTGGGTATCCCAACTGCTTATATGGACTTTGTTGATGTCTTCTCGGAGAAGCAGGCAGAGACTCTGCCACCGCACCGCCCCTGTGACTGTCCTATTCAGATCATCTCCATGGGGTCGGGTATACTCACTGTCTGTGCCAGAAACCACAGCAATGTCAGCCTACGTAAAGGAGAATTTGCAGAAAGGGTTCATTAGCAAGTATTCTTCTCCTGTCAGTGCTGGTTTCTTCTTTGTGGCCAAGAAATACAGTTCTCTCCGCCCCTGCATTGACTACTGTGGTCTTAATAAGGTTACGGTAAAGAACCGGTACCCACTTCCCCTGATCACGAAACTCTTTGACCGCCTCCATCTTCTCAAAATTGGACCTTCAGGGGGCATATAATCTTATTTGTATCCATGAGGGTGAGGAGTGGAAGACCGCCTTAACACTTGAGATGGTCAATTCGGGTAACTGGTCATGCCCTTTGGACTGTGCAATGCCTCTGCAGTATTTCAAGAATTTGTCAATGACATCTTTAGAGACCTACTGTACACTTGTTCATTGTCTACTTAGACAATATCCTTGTGCTTTCTTCTGACCTAGAGTCTCATCAGGTCCACATACGACAAGTCCTCATGTGCCTAAGGGCTAACCGCCTATATACCAAACTTGAAAAGTGCCAGTTCCACCAGAAAAGTCTACTGTTCCTCGGTTACATCATCTATGAGAAGGGATTACAGATGGATCCTGCCAAGTTGTCTGCGGTACAACAGTAGCCTTGTCCAGTAGGACTTTGCGCTATCCAAAGATTTCTCGGCTTTGATAATTGCTACCAGCAATTCATTCTGCATTTCTCCTCCCTAGTGCCTCCCACTGTGTCACTGACGAGGAAAAACGCCAATCCTAAGCTGTGGCCTCCGGCGGCTGAAGAAGCTATCTCCAAGCGGAAGTCTGCCCTTGCCTCTGCTCCTGTACTCACTCGGCCAGATACAGAGAAACCATTCCTGCTCGAGGTTGACACCTCCTCCGCAGAAAGGAACTACTCTATCGGTGATTGGGAACTCCTGGCCATAAAGCTTGCCTTAGAAGAGTGGCGTTATCTTTTGGAGGGAGCTCATCATCCAGTCAGTATCTATATGGATCACAAGAACCTCCTGTACCTTCGGTCTGCTCAGTGTCTCAGCCCACGACAGGGTCGTTGGTCCCTCTTCTTCTCCCACTTCAATTTCCTAATACATTTTCGTCCTGTGGAGAAGAATGTTAAGGCCAATGCCCTCTCTTGTGCCTCCGGTGTCATTGGGAAAGATCCTGCTCATCAACATCTGTCTTGTGGATCTGCGGCAGGTTCCTCCGGGCAAGACCTACATCCGACCTGCTCTACGGAAGAGGATACTAACTTGGGGACAAGTCCCATTCCCATTACCGATACACAGCTGCCTGTGGACCCCTGTGGCTATAGACTTCATCACTGACCTTCCATCTTCCATGTTTAATACCGTCATCTGGATCGTAACCGACCGGTTCTCCAAGATGTCCCACTTTGTTCCTCTGCCAGGTCTGCCGTCAGTTCCACGCCTTGCCAAGCTTGGTCTTCATCCTCATCTTCCGGCTTCATGGACTCATTAGATATTGTATTGAACTGAGGGGTCCAGTTTGTGTCCCGGTTCTCGCGTTCACTTCAAGTGATATTGGACTTCTCTTCTGCATACCATCCTCAGTTGAATGGGCAAGTTGAGAGGGTTAATCAGACGACTGGTCCACCCTGTTGCAATGGGCAGAGGTTTTTCAGAATACTTTGGATTCTGAACCTGCTGGCTCTGCCTCCTTCTTCATTGTCTATGGACAGCATCCTTGTCCACCTCTCTGGCTGTGCCTTCTGATGTTCTGTGCCTTCCAGAGAAGTCCATCAGGTAGCAGACTCATCTTTCCCCATTTCAAAACTCAGGACGCCAAAAATGCAGGCTCCCTCCGATCTTCTCTCGGAGGGATGAAGTGTGGCTGTCATCCAGGTATGTGTGGCTGAAGATTCCCAGCTACAAACTCGGTCCTCGCTTCCTGGGCCCATTTGAGGTACTCAAACGCATTAATCATGTGGCTTGCAAGCTCCGTCTTCTGCCCACCATGCGCATCCCGAATTTCTTCCACGTCTTCCTGCTGCAAACTGTCACCCTGAATCGCTTATCGCTTCTCCCGGCAAGTACCACCTCCTGCTCCTAAACTTGATGCTACTGATGTCTTCAAGGTAAAAGAAGTCCATTACTCCTGAAGGAGCGATTCTCCTTGACTGACTGTAAGGGTTTTTCTTCTGAGGAGGTCTTGGGAGCCCAAGGACAACATCCTGGATCATGCTTCTACACCAGTCCCTCCTTGACCAATAGAGGGGGAGGGCCAAAGGGGGATGCACGGGTGTCTCTCCGTGTCTCCCCTCCACCATGCTTATCTATTCTTACTTACTCCCGTGCCCCCGGAGCCAGACGCACTCTCACTTACCTTCCGGCTTCAGCGAACGGTCCCGCCTCGCTACCCTACAGCATTGTCTCGTAGGCGCCACTCTAGCCTCCTCTGTGATATTTAAAAGGCCACTCAACCCGATAATTTGACCTGGCCGGGGCGCTTGCCCTGATAAACTCCCAGCCCCTTCCTGTGGTCCCCTGCTGGATATTTGTGTCTGTGCTGTGAGAGAAAAGCTTGTGTTCCTGTGCTGTTTATCCTGATTTCCCGTTGTGTCTGACCTCGATCCGTTCCCTAACTTCGCTTCCTTTGATGCCTGTCTTGACCTACCCTATAGACCCCGACTCTGACCTGTGCAGCCTGTCCAACTCCTGCCTGTCCTCGACCACTTTGTTTGTGCCCTACACAACTCTGTACTATGCCTTGCTTGGGGCTGCCACCGCGGACAAAACCGCACCTGCAAAGCAACCGGTGGTACCACACACAAGTCCAAACCTGCTTTCTTGGCGAGTTTCTGGTTAAAACTGGGGTACCACTTAGACTCTTCTCCAGGTTCTCGGCTTACTCATCATCGACCGCAGTTCACTACCCTGTTGTCCTGTTAAAATCAATTGTACAAAATGATGATGTAAAATTTTTTGGAGACCCCTTGAACCCAAAACCGATCATAAACATATGCCAGAAGCAAATGCTCTTTATATTTGGAAATGGCTTAAATTAACAATAGTGTCTCAGATTTTACATAACAAAGAACAAAAACTTTACAAGCAGTTTTACAAAAGCAAACCAGCAACACACCACCACCCGGAAAGCAACCCCACCCTAAGTCTGCTTCCCTGGGAGGGTTTGGGAATATACAACAACCAAGTGGTCTATTAAAGGGGGGATCTCCACTCTCCCATTTGCCCCAATTCCGATTGATCTCCCCTCACAACCACAATCGCTCGCGCTCCCCCTTTCCCCCAAAAAGCAACAGTTTCACAAATGAATAGTGTCCACAATGACCACATAGATAATAGAATAACTAACTTTCTTCTTCAATTTAAAATTAATTTCAAGTTTTTTTTTTTTGGTTTCCATAATAAAAATCCAAACATTCATAAAATATAATAAGAATTCCTTTAATATTCACACAGATGATATTTCCCAACGTCTGTAGTTTGCAATTTTCCAAGCTTTCAGCTTGCAATTTGTTTTAAGACCTTTTAGACAAACATGAATAGTATTCGAATCCATATCCCAGATAGTCCATTTACTACTAATACTTACTTTGTTTACTGGTCGGCCATTACAAACAACAACAAATACCTACCAATTGCCAGCGTAATTTACATAAAACGCAATTAAGACGCAATGTTATCTGTTTCGCATTATATCGTTCACGTCATCGTAGAGGGGGAGGCCAAAGGGGGGATACTGTCATCGGTGCTCCACCGATATTACTCCCCGTGCCCCCGGAGCCAGACTGCACTCTCACTTACCTTCCTTGGCTTCAGCGACGGTCCCCTACACAGCATTGTCTCGTAGGGCGCGCACGCCTCCTCTGTGATATTTAAAAGGCCAGCTCACCGATAATTTGACCTGGCCGGGCGCTTGCCCTGATAAACTCCCAGCCCCTTCCTGTGTCCCCTGCTGGATATTTGTGATTCTGTGCTTGAGAGAAAGCTGTGTTCCTGTGCGTTTATCCTGATTTCCCGTTGTGACCTCGATTCCGTTCCTAACTTCGCTCCTTTGATGCCTGTCTTGACCTACCACTATGACCCCGACTCTGAACCTGTGCAGCCTGTCTCGAACTCCTGCCTGTCCTCGACCACAGTTTTGCCCTACAACTCTGTACTATGCCTTGGCTGCCACCGCGGACAAAACCGCACCTGCAAAGCAACCCGGTGGTACCACAGCAAGTCCAACCTGCTTTGCGGCGAGTTCTGGTTAAAACTGGGTACCACTTAGACTCTTCTCCCAGGTGTCGGCTTACATCATCGACCGCAGTTCACTACCCCTGGTTCCTGTTAAAATCATATTGTACAAAATGATGATGTAAAATTTTTTGGAGAACCTTGAACCAAAACCGATCATAAACATATGCCAGAAGCAAATGTCTCTTTATATTTGGAAATGGCTTAAATTAACAATAGTGTCTAAGATTTTACAAGCACCCTGAAGTCTGGGAGGTTTGGGAATATACAAAAACACAAGTGGTCTATGAAGAGGGGATCTCCCATTTCCCCACAAGCAACGTTTCAATGAATAGTGTCCAAAAAATGACCACAATAGATATATATAATAAACTTTCTTCAATTTAATTCAAGTTTTTCCATAAATAGATCCAACATTCATAAAAATATAAAATAAGATTCTTAATAATTCACACGTACTGTAGTTTGCAATTTTCAGCTTGCAATTTTTTTAGACCTTTTAGACAACATGAATGTATTCGAATCCCAATAAGTCCATTTACTTGGTCGCCATTACAGCGTAATTTAACATTAAAACGCAATTAAGACGCAATGTTATCTGTTCGCTATCGTTCATCAAAATTTCCTCCATTAACATCCATCTCAAATCAGATACCTGATGTCGATGGTTGCTAAAATGTTTAGCGACCATCATCTCTCCATATTTGTTATTCTCATTTTTCATACTACCTTCTTTTTCTTTTAAAATAAAATTGTTGTTTGTTCAATCCAATTTTATTTTTACACATATCGGCTCTAACAAGGCGATTGGCTAATGATTTCCCTTTCTTGTACATAAATTTTATTTTTCTCTAAATAGTGACCCATATTGTGCATTGCAATAGATCCCAATGTTTTAATATAGTATTTTGGAAGTGTGGAATGACAGTCAAATGTAGATACAAACAGATGGTTCTTATTATTATTCCTATTGGGGGTGTGGGTTTGTCGTAACTATTTCCAATCTACATGTGCTACTTCTTCATTAACCCTTTTAACCTCTTGGCGACTATATCCTCCTTTAAACTGGCATCTAAAGGAGCAGGTCTGAAGTTTTCATTGTTATACCCAGCCCGGCTGAGGTTAATCTATAATGATCAAACTGAGAACTCAGTTGAAGCCTCTAACTGGCTGGAATCTAAGGGTTTGTAGATGATAGGAGTAGCCTAAGATGGCAATATATGTCAGATTTTGAAGTTAAATTATTTTAACAGGCAGGCGTGTGGTGATGGTGGTGGTTGGGGCGGGGTTGGGGATGTTGGAGTTTAGAGACCTGTACGGTGTGTGATAGGTGAAGTCGAGGGAGGGGTAGGGGGTAGAAGGGGGGCTTATGGGGAGTCAAGAAAGGAGAAGGAATTTTTTTTTTCCTCCCTCTTCATTCATAACTTATGTCTATGCAAACCCCCGAAACTACCTGTTGGCTTGATAGGAGATGGGCCTCCATGACATTTCACTCCTGTGGGTCTGTAATTCTCCAGGGAAGTATCGGTCCTTATTCACCATAAGGTTGATATCAAAATTTTATCATACAAAACCGATCGAAAGGGTAGGTTTATTTTTTTGTTTTGTTTATTATTTAAAGTTCCTTTTATTTTGCATTTATATATGTCCCTCCTCCATTCTCATTTGAGGTTTTGAATGCTCTAACTTTGCAGTTGATAGTGAAGACAGCCCGTTTATGGTTATAGGGGACTTTAATGCAGTCTGGGATACCTCTCTGGATAGACGTAATTTGCGGGACCCACAAGTTCAGAACAACAGGGGCTCCCCCGGTTTGAGAATTTTTTGTGAGAATTGGCATTTGAAGGATGTACGGAGGACTAGGTACTTTGATAGGCCTGCTTTTTCCAGCTTTAGCCGCACGCATTCCACACTGTTCAGGATCGATTTGTGTTTAGCCTATGATGACTTCTTGGCTGTTGTTGTAAGAATGAAATATGAATCAATTGCAGTGTCTGATCACGGGCCTATCTCCCTCCTATTAAGGATGGAGAAGGGTCTTTACTTGGACAAAATGAGTTTTTTCAGGTTGAATCCTCATTGGATTTCGATCCTGGACAATGAGGAAGAGATAACAAGATTTATTCAGGAACTTTGGTGATCCAGGGCTGGTTTGGGATTTGTTGAAGGCCTATCTTCAAGGTATTTTCTTCTCTGAAATTAATTGGAAGAAAAGGGAATTTAGGCAAAAGAAAGCCAATCTAAAGAAAAACCTGGATGCTATGCAAGAGGTTTGGGCGGCTACTACAGCAGTGGAAGATAGGGAAAGATTTATTGAAGCTCAGTCGGCTTACAACTTACTGTAGCTAAAAAGGCTCAACACAATTTTTTTTTTGCAGGACACAGATACTAATGTGACAGAGGTAAACCCAGTAAATTACTGGCCAATCTTCTAAAAAAGAAAAATAACAATAGGGGAATTCACTCAATAATAAATCCTGCAGGGGAGATGGTACAAGAAGAGGGACCAATTTTGGAGAGTTTTAGGCTCTTTTACCAGTCGCTTTATATCCAGTCGCAACTGGATAATTACTTGCTCCTAAACTTGATGCTACTGATGTCTTCAAGGTAAAAGAAGTCCTTAATCCTTGAGGGAAGCGATTCTATCTTGATGACTGTAAGGGGTTTTCTTCTGAAGGAGAGGTCTTGGGAGCCAAGGACAACATCCTGGATCATGCTTCTACACAGGTCCCTCCTGACCAATAAGAGGGGGAGGCCAAAGGGGGGATACTGTCATCGGTGCTCCACCGATAATGCGGTGGCCATTTGCGGAAGCTTCCAGGCGGCTGGATGGTAATTTTTTGCGGAGGAGTTTCCCTGTCACCGTCCTCTCTTCCCTGGGTTTTCTCAGGCGTCTGGCTTTTCGAAGCAGTCTGGCCCATATTGAAGCAGGATAGTGCCGCAGCTTGAGTGGGAGCAGAGTTGGTTGTTGTTGGGGAGCTCACAGAATGCGTCTGCCAGGACTGTCAGCTCCGTACCCAGACAGTCAAGATTTTTTTAGGCTCTGGTTCCCGCTGCCCTGCGGAGGTTAAAGGATTTAATGCATGCTGCTCTTGAGTGTCCGAGACCAAAGAGCTTGAGGTCCCGTCTCCTGGTCCTGGGACACACTGCCTGCAATAGACACAGGGGCAGTGCAGCCTGCTGTGAATTTCAGAACCTGAGCTCCAGCAACAGCACCGCCCACCTCCTCCCCCGGGCGGCCCCTCACCCTGTGTGAGTTGTGGCAACCAGAATGTGTGGAGGAGGAGATCATGGGGGTATCAGGAGAGCGGCCTGCGGTGGTGACCCGGCACATGAGATCCCGGAGACTCTTTGTTCTTTCCTGATGCAGGGGGAGGTGGTTGCCACAGAGAGGATAGATACGCAGCTTGTGTGATGTGCTCCTCCCCCTCAGCCAGCTACAGACATGTATTAGGGAGCTCTCCATAGCAGGGATAAGGTTAGACTAGCCTGACCTCACACGAATACACAGCTACGGTTCAGTGTGTGATAGGAGCGTTATAAGGACTTGTATTGTCAGCCGTGACATACAAGCCTGAAATAATCGCATGTCTCTCCGAACCGGCAGACATTGCATTATTATTAGCCTCAAACTTTCTCCACCACCAAGAGGTATATCGGTCATGAGTATTAACCCCTAGGCAGGGTCGGACTAGGGTGCAAAGGGCACCAGTGAAATAATTTGGGGGCCAACACAGACTGCTTCATGGAAGTACGTGCGAGGCCCACCCCATCGTATTATTCATTGTGTTTTGAACGTGCGCCAAATGGCAAGTGTGAATGCAGCCTGTGGCCATGTACACATGGCGTTTTGGGTTGCGGTTTTTTTTTAAAGCTGGAAAGACGATCTGTCCTCTTCATTTGAATGCATGTTTTTTGTTTCATTCAGTAGACAAACTTCACAAATTTCTGCAAAACACATGCATTAACGCGGTGTTAACACGATGGGTTAATGTCGCGTTAGGATGGTTTGTAAACGGAATGCTAACAGTGATATAATTAGGCAAATCACTCCTAGCTGGTTGTAATGCGTTTCAAACGCCCATAAAAATGCAAGCGTCAAAACGCAACGTGTGACGCAGCTCAGGTTCCGGCACACTACGCTTGTGCAAGCTTGGGATGCAAACAATGGTCACATGGAAGTGTAGAGGGGTTGCTGTCATCGGGATGTAAGTTACATAATATAGCTGAAAAGCAAACATGCTGCAGGACCTGCTCTGTATTTGCGCTCAGCATATTCACAGCCATGTGCATGAGCCATAGAAGGTAATGAGGACGGACCCACCTTACCCCGACAAGTCCTGCCAGAAAAACAGGCCTCAGGCCCATTCACACTTTTGTTTTTTACTTGAGTTTTAACTGCACTGGAAACTGCATAAGGCAGGGCCTTTGCACAGAACACATGTCTTTCTATGAAACACTTTTGTTTGGAAATGAGCCCTCCCTGTGAGTTTTAAATGGATAAAAAGATCAAACACTGCAAACGTTGTGAATGGGCCTGAGGCTGTTATTTGCCGGACTGTTTTTACTTCCTGGAATCAGTATTTAAACACTATCACCAGGATGAAGGGTGTAAACCAACATGCGCAGACATACTGGGTGTGTGCCTACTCTGCAGGATCTTGCTGTTTTTAAGGTTGTTTGTGCCCCTTTTTAAGAAAAAAAAGGGCTTTAAAATATGCAAATTAGTCTGAGGGGCCCAGCAATTCAGGCTCAGTTGCATAACTTTAAAAGACTTTAACACAAAAAAACAGGGATACAGAAGCTTAAAGAAGGCCGGGTGAGGGGGGGGGGGCCGGTTGTTATAAAAGCGATTAGGAAAAGAACTATGCCGCCTCCATGACATGTGGACGTCGTGAAGGGGTGGGTTGGGCAGTCTGAATATTGGAAAAAAACTGCAAACTTTGTTTGCTGTTTTTACACAAAACTACCATCAGGACGGACCTGATGGTTTTGCCAGCGGCTGCTTTTCCAGCAGATACATCGAGGCCTCAGGGTGCTGTCACCTTGTTAGGGTTTGATTCGATTTGTAACGGATTCAAAACGACTGGGGAGCCTGGACCAATTGCATTATTTGTTGTATAGAAAACGATGTGATCGGCAATCAGCGCCGTTGTCTTGTATTTCTTAATTGCAGGTCTCAGCACTGAGACCCCACTGATCAGTAAGTTAAACCCATCCCTTTCATCACTTTTTATTCAAATGTTTGTGTGACATTGAATGGTGATGAATCTGCATTTGGACACCATGACGGGGGGGTATACTGGTAATTACTGAGGCTGCGGTCACACGTAACGCGGGGTATGCTGATAATACTAAGCTGTCGGTCACACGTAACGCAGGGTATGCTGGTAATACTGAGGCTGTTCCTTCAGCCCCTTGAATTTGGACAATACAAGACACCGGTGGGGACACATGCATGCGTCTGCATAGAAGCGCATCCGGCCCCGTGCGTTTTTGATTCCATTTCTAAACAGAGTCCGCGCATTACATGTGACAACACTCCTTATTCTACATCAAACTTATAAGTCAATCAGAGTAGTACAACTTCAGCATCTCTATCAACTGCTGTGTTCATGAGTCACATGGTATTTTATATATATATATACACATTGCAGAGGATGTCATGAGGTGCACTGTGTGTGGTGTAAATGTGATGCACTTTTATTTTGTAAGAAATACCTTTTCTTGTGTGGAAGACTAGCAGCTCCTCATCCATCCTGAGCTCCTGCCATGGAGTACATGAGTGAGCCTGTGCTGTGCCAGGGGGAGGACACTCCAGCGCTAGTGATTGGTGGCCCTGATGTCTGTCATGACCAGGAGACGGGGGCCACTGTGACACTAGGGGGCCCACCTCCTCTGGTCTGTAATTAGTGACAGCTCACGGTCTGCTCCTCACAGAGGAGGCGTGCGCGTCCTAGGAGACAATGCTGTGTAGGTACCGCGAAAGAGACCGTCGCTGAAGCCAAAGAAGGTAAGTGAGAGTTGCAGTCTGGCTGCCTGGGGGCACGGGGCGTAACCCTCTTATTGGTCAGAGGGACCTGTGTAGAAGCATGATCCAGGATGTTGTCCTTGGGCTCCCAAGACCTCTCCTTCAGAGAAGAAACCCCTACAGTCATCAAGATAGAATCGCTTCCCTCAAGGATTAAGGACTTCTTTTACCTTGAAGACATCAGTAGCATCAAGTTTAGGAGCAGGAGGTGGTACTTGCCGGGAGAAGCGATAAGCGATTCAGGGTGACAGTTTGCAGCAGGAAGACGTGGAAGAATTCGGGATGCGCATGGGGGCAGAAGACGGAGCTTGCAAGCCACATGATTAATGCGTTTGAGTACCTCAAATGGGCCCAGGAAGCGAGGACCGAGTTTTAGCTGGGAATCTTCAGCCACACATACCGATGACAGCCACACTCATCCTCGAGAGAAGATCGGAGGGAGCCTGCATTTTTGGCGTCCTGAGTTTTGAAATGGGGAAAGATGAGTCTGCTACCTGATGGACTTCTCTGGAAGGCACAGAACATCAGAAGGCACAGCCAGAGAGGTGACAAGGATGCTGTCCTAGACATGAAGAAGGAGGCAGAGCCAGCAGGTTCAGAATCCAAAGTATCTGAAAAACCTCTGCCCATTGCAACAGGTGGACCAGTCGTCTGATTAACCCTCTCAACTTGCCCATTCAACTGAGGATGGTATCAGAAGAGAAGTCCAATATCACTTGAAGTGAACGCGAGAAACCGGGACACAAACTGGACCCCTCAGTTCAATACAATATCTAAGAGTCCATGAAGCGGAAGATGAGGATGAAGACCAAGCTTGGCAAGGCGTGGAACTGACGGCAGACCTGGCAGAGGAACAAAGTGGGACATCTTGGAGAAACCGGTCGGTTACGATCCAGATGACGGTATTAAACATGAAAGATTGAAGGTCAGTGATGAAGTCTATAGCCACAGGGGTCCACAGGCAGCTGTGTATCGGTAATGGGAATGGACTTGTCCCCAAGTTAGTATCCTCTTCCGTAGAGCAGGTCGGATGTAGGTCTTGCCCGAGGAACCTGCCGCAGATCCACAAGACAGATGTTGATGAGCAGGATCTTTCCCAATGACACCGGAGGCACAAAGAGGGCATTGGCCTTAACATTCTTCTCCACAGGACGAAAATGTATTAGGAAATTGAAGTGGGAGAAAAGGGACCAACGACCCTGTCGTGGGCTGAACACTGAGCAGACCGAAGGTACAGGAGGTTCTTGTGATCCATATAGATACTGACTGGATGATGAGCTCCCTCCAAAAGATAACGCCACTCTTCTAAGGCAAGCTTTATGGCCAGGAGTTCCCAATCACCGATAGAGTAGTTCCTTTCTGGAGAGGTGTCAACCTCGAGCAGAATGGTTTCTCTGTATCTGGCCGATTGAGTACAGAGCAGAGGCAAGGGCAAGACTTCGCTTGGAGATAGCTTCTTCAGCCGCCGGAGGCCACAGCTTAGGATTGGCGTTTTTCCTCGTCAGTGACACAGTGGGAGGCACTAGGGAGGAGAAATGCAGAATGAATTGCTGGTAGCAATTATCAAAGCCGAGAAATCTTTGGATAGCGCAAAGTCCTACTGGACAAGGCTACTGTTGTAACCGCAGACAGCAACTGGCATGATCCATCTGTAATCCCTTCTCATAGATGATGTAACCGAGGAACGTAGACTTTTCTGGTGGAACTGGCACTTTTCAAGTTTGGTAATAGGCGGTTAGCCCTTAGGCACATGAGGACTTGTCGTATGTGGACCTGATGAGACTCTAGGTCAGAAGAAAGCACAAGGATATTGTCTAAGTAGACAATGAACAAGTGTACAGTAGGTCTCTAAAGATGTCATTGACAAATTCTTGAAATACTGCAGAGGCATTGCACAGTCCAAAGGGCATGACCAGTTACCCGAATTGACCATCTCAAGTGTTAAGGCGTCTTCCACCCTCACCCTCATGGATACAAATAAGATTATATGCCCCCTGAAGGTCCAATTTGGAGAGATGGAGGCGGTCAAAGAGTTTCGTGATCAGGGAAGTGGGTACCGGTTCTTTACCGTAACCTTATTAAGACCACAGTAGTCAATGCAGGGCGGAGAGAACTGTATTTCTTGGCCACAAGAAGAAAACCAGCACCGACAGGAGAAGATTTGCTAATGAACCCTTTCTGCAAATTCTCCTTTACGTAGGCTGACATTGCTGTGGTTTCTGGCACAGACAGTGAGTATACCCGACCCCATGGAGATGATTGAATAGGACAGTCACAGGGGCGGTGCGGTGGCAGAGTCTCTGCCGCTTCTCCGAGAAGACATCAACAAAGTCCATATAAGCAGTTGGGATACCCACCAGAGTTGGATACCCACCGGAGAAGGCACGGAGCCACAGGTCACCAGACAGCGAGACTGACATTCAGATCTCAAGAACCCAGAAGAACAACAACATGGACCGGGTAACACGTAAATGAAAATCTCTCCTTGTGCAAGGCCCAACTTAAAGATATAGAGGCTCAGTGCAATCTGGCTGGATCATAGAGAATCTGCCACTGACAGATAGATACCAGGGGTTTCTCAAGACGGACCACAGGAAGATGATACTGAGAACCAGGGCAACATCCACAAAGTTTCCTGCAGAGCTGCAATCCATGAAGAGAGAGACTTGAAACTGATTACCTGTCCCAGAGCTGAGTAGGATGGGGAATGTTCAGGCATAGAGAAGCTTTGTTCTCACCTAGGGACGCTGTTCCCAAGAATCCTAGGTGGCGTGTATTTCCCATACGCGAGGACGAATTGGGCAAGTCTGTAGAAGTGTTCGGGTTGGGACAATAGATGAAGAGATTCTCCTGTCTTCATCTAGACCGCTCCTGGGGTGTTAGCCTGCTTTATTCCACCTGCATGGGTTCCCCGGTAGCAGACACGGTCAGTAAACCAGATGTCACTGCAGACAGGGGGTCTTTGATCTGACCAGACATTCCTTTTTTAAGTAGTCTAGCAAGGTCGCCTCATTCCAATTCTCTGGAGGCTAAGGTACTGTACTGGACCCCATAGTCCCCAAGGAGCCCCCTGCGCAGTTTCAGCACAACGGTTTCAGCAAACAGGTTCCTCAACGCAGTAAGAGTAGCTATGACCGGATCATCCCAGAGGGGAGTAGCTCAAGCCAGGCTTCCCTGAAAAAAGGCTGATCACGAAAGCCACTTTAGCCATTCTGTGGCGAACTGTGAAGGTATCAATTCGATATTTAAGAGCGCTGGGTACTGAATCTCCTGCATAACTTGGCCTCCCTGTCATACTTGGAGGGCATGGAAAAAGACACAACCTTAGTTCAGCAGTAGACAATACAGCTGTAGTAACAGGAGGTACCGCAGGTACTGAACGCTGGTGCTGGCTAGCAAGACAACAATTGGTGCATGGTGCGGCTGAGTTGTCCAAGTTGCTGGTTTTGTGCGGCAATCTGCTGGGACTGCTGGACCTCGATGGTGGTAAAGTCAGCCGTTCAGGTAGCGGAACCACTGAACCACCGCAGACATGAGGAAAGCCGACACCTGGGGCGGAGGTCTAAGTGCTTTTTCCCCAGTCCTGCTGCAAAGGGGTGTGTGTGTGGACTTGCTGTGGTACCACCAGGTTGCTCCCCAGGTCGACTTAGGTGTAGTACAGTAGTTTAAGGCAAAACTGTGGTTGGTTACAGGCAGGAGTCGAGAAGGCAACACAGGTACAGATTCGGGGTTGTAGAGGTAGCACAAGAGTGAATGGAGGTCACAATAGGAATCAGGATAAAGCCATAGGACAGGTAACACAGCTTTCTCTCAGGCATAAATCCCAAAGATCTGGCAGGGGATCAGAAAGGGGTAGGGAATTTATCAGGCATCGCCCGGCCAGTGTAAACTATTGGCATGTTGATACCGAGCGCAGGGACCGCAGAGACCGCCGCTGCAACCAGGAAGGTAAGTGAGTGGAGGTGGCTCCGAGGGCACGAGGAACAGATTTCACCTTATCTTGAAATTTATCTGGGGCTCAAACCCCTCCTCATTGTAAAGGTGACTTTCAAATTATTTGAGTCTTTTTTATTCCAGCTTGGAATGGAGTAAACCAGGAAAGACACACTGTCCTTTCCGTAGATTAGCTCAAAACTGCTTTATTCTCTTTGCACTGAAACTCTTATCTGGAAAGTCTAACACACTCTCAAGGGCCATGCAAGTACAAGCAGGCAATACTATTGGGTGGTTTGACCCTGGAAATGCAACACTTTGGATGGTAGCACACAAAGGAATGTAGAACCAATGGCTTCTTCACATAGACAAAATGCCCAGATGTTCACCTGGATACTTCCTCTAGGTGGTGCTAGCGAGCACTAAGTCTTTGTATGCTGAGGGACGAACCCCACCCAAACTTAAGTTTTCACTACACAAAGTTAGTGAAATGAATGCTGAGTCTTTAAAATGTCTGACAGTGTGTAGATGGCATTCAAATCAGTGTGATATCCTTAACATTTCCCCCTTTTGAGTTTTGCATGGTCGGTACTTGTCCAGGGTGACCTCCTCAAACTCCAGGTACCCACAGGTAGGCTAATCCTTACCTGCTGGACTTGTTAACTCTTCACCAACTCCCTTGAAGGCCAGTCACTCGGGGTTACAGGCCTGCATACCAAATTACCATATTGTGTTCCATAGTTTATGGGTTTTACAGGCTGTTCTTCAACAAGATGGTATCCTCCACACCGGCACTTCTCCTGTCATGGTTAAGTGCCAAAGCAAAAATAAGTGACAGAGCAAAATCGCAATCCCCAATATCACCCCCAGTTTAAAGGAAACCCTTCCAATCCCCCAACCACAAAGTGAGGACAATTGTCCACCCCAGAGTTTCCTCTGAGTTCCCTGACAGTCTTCAATCTCTTCAGTGCATGGGTAATGGATCCATAGCGCCCCCTATGTGATCTGGGATGTAATGCGACAAGCCACTCCCACCATCTTACAGACTCCTCTCTTCTCAGCAAGGGTCATGTCCAAGCCATGTGGTTCTGGGAAGCTCTGGATTAATTCACAAATCCTGTTGATTACATAAAAAAACAGTTAAACCCTAACATCTTTGCTCATAGCTATCTGGGGAATAATGGACTCTAGACCTGCCCATATTTGATTGTGGGCCTTGAACTCATCTGGGACCCCCCCCCCCCTTGGTGCTCCACTGTATCTATATAAACGTTGTCATTTAGGTGCTTCTCTCAGACTCCGAATCCTTGGGATTCTCTAACCTTTTCTTATGTGTCTGATCAAACTTATCCCTGGGGATGGCGAGGGGGAATGCACAAGTTGTTTTCACACCTACACTCACCTTCCCACCTCTAGGCCTGACCTGACTCTCCTATCCCCACAAATCCGACACATCAGACACTGATAATATAGGGTTACTGTTCTGTAAATGTTAAAGAAGGTCATTGTCTTGTGCACAGGCGTAGGAAAGTCTCCTACCCTGGGTGCATCCTGGTCAACCTAAAGATACAGTGATAGTCATGGTCAGATGTCCCTGAGCAGACAGTTCAGTCAGAAGAGACCAGCTAGCAAGAAGAAATAATAAATTTGCAATAGAAAGCGTGGAAGCATGCTGACTTCCTCTAGCTCACAGACGTTGGCACTGGTCAGCAGGACTTGGAAGGCCGTCGAAGTGAGGCTCCAGACTCTCTCTCTGGTGTCTCTTTTACCACCACGTAGTCTACGGGCTTCAGGTTGTGCGTCCTGGTCTCTGTCTGGTCTGAAAAAGGAAGAAAAACACTTTTTGCCGACCTTTTCATGGCCTGGCTCAACTGTGTGACATGTTCCACCTGGTTCCTGCCATCAGCTATAGGATCTGTGGGAAGTAGGGGCCTAGTCTGGGTGCACACCAAAAGTATCTTCAAAGGGGGACAATCCCATCTTTCTGTTGGGGTGGTTCTAACTGAATGGGTGGGCAAGCAGGAAACACTCGCGCATGGTTTCCCTTCTTCTTTCATGGCCTCTTGGATCTCTAATTAAGAGTGCCGTTTAGTCACTCAAACCCACCACTAACTTGGGAGGGCAGGGGTGTGCAGGAACTGTTCTACACCCAGGAGGGACAAGGTTTCAGTCTTTACTTGTCCAGTGAAGTGGCTTCTGCGACCGGACTTTATGGTCTCTGCAATTCCAAACCTGCAGAAATCTCACTCACCAACTTCTTGCTGCAGCTCTGGCAGAAGCCTTGGTCATGGAGAAGCCACCCTGGAAAGGGATCATGCACACAAGCACGTATTCCTACGTACCACTTTTTGGTAGCTGGATAAAATCTGTGTGCAGTCTCTGGAAGGGATACAGCGGCTTGGGTGTCACCTTCTGTGGGCTCTTTAACACCTTACCCGGGCTGTGGGGGAACAGACTATACAGGCTTTCACTAGTCTAGTGACTGGGTACTAATGCCGGGACACCAGCGGTTTAGGAGACCAACAGGCCATTTTGGATATGTGTTTGTGTCCATGGGCTCTTGACTTCTGTCGGGTGCAGGGCTCCTGGAAGGCCACACCCTCTATCCAGCATCCAGGTCCCATCGGCATCGGGGCTCCAGCTCTCCTTCATACTTCCTTCACTTCTGATGACTCTCGGGCCACCAGGACTGGAACCACCTGTGGACAAACTTTTAGCTCAGAACTCCCCCTAAGACTTCAGACAGTCTCTGGGTTCATATGTGCAGCTGCCTCGCCATCCCATCAGCCACTACTGTCTTGGCTTGTGGAGTTACCAATTGGTGTTGCTTTACTTTTACCATCCCACCTCTTGTGGAAGTAAGAGAGCATCCAAGAGCTCTATTATCAGTTGTGCCAGCTTAAAGGGGTCCCGCAGAGGTGAGGAAATCTCTGCCTTCCATATGGGTTCATAGTATGTTTAGACCCCAGAATTACTTGAGTATAGATGTTGTTAATTTCGTGAACCTCCACCTCCTGCGTCTGGACCTGTTGTGAGGGAGTGGTTCTGCTTGTACTACTCCATGTGCTCCACTGACCACTGTATATCCTGTAGAACCGCCTGTCTTCTCCTGCAGACTGGAGCCATCTATGAGAAAAACTCAACATCTGTGTTAAACCCTTCTCTCCCCCCTCTCTTATCCTGGAAGAACTGGCGATAAATGAAGGATTCAGAGCTGTGCACCTTATCAGTGTAACACTCTGGGAGTGCAAACTGGAGTCGAGCTGTCCAGTCTTTTGTTCAGATGCTTGGGCTGTACGTGGTTGAGGACACTGTGCAAGGTGTGGGTTTGCACAGTAACTGAGTGATCTAGGGTCTAGGATAAACTCACTGCTTGCTGAGCAGATTGCTGGCTGCAGCTACAACACATGAGGGGCTCCCCTCAGACTGAGTCTAACCGGGCCTAATATTGGGCCACTGGGGAGGCTACCACATTCCTGGTTAAGACACCTGTGGCCTAGATCTCAGTGCAAAAATAAATAAAGGTCTGGTTCAGTGGGATGTGCCTAGGGCCGGGGCACAGAATGCATAGCATACATCAATGCCTCCTGACTAGGGCAAATGGGGAGAGGCATGCAGTCAGAAAGGGGCAACATCAGGCTGAGGCTCAACTTATCCCAGGCCTGCAGGGCTGGCCAGTCCTAAAACATGTGAAGAGGCTTAGGGCCTCAGGGCAGGGGCACATTGGACTACCCACTTTCTTTCCTCTTTCAGGTATCTGCCTGTGGCGAGGAGCAGTGGCCTAGGAAGACCACCTTTCCTGGCAGTACTGTAGATTGTCTCTGAAAACTGAACCCTCTGGAACAGAAAACACATAAGGTAAATAAATGTATTCTGGCAAATCTGTAAAATGGAGACACAGAACAATAGGTCATCCCATACTGTAAAAGGACATCATCCAATAAGGGGCTAATCTGCCATCTACTACTCCCGTTAGGGCTGTAGAGTATGGAGTACTGGCTGGGGGAGTTTTACCCCCTGTGGGAATCTGCATCAGGTATACTGGAATACTACACTGGTAAAGGCTAATAGTACTGGCAATCTTCATGAGAGGAGAACATTTGCTAATCATAACAGTGATAATATGTCACTCCCGGGTGCTGCTGCCAGTTTGTGGGCTAGGGACCACTGGGCTTCAGTACACTCATTGACAGCTTGAGATCATAGAGGATCCTACATGTATCCGGCTGTTCTTCGGGGTATTTTCCTTGAGCCGGAATGGGTTAAAATCATCATCGGGCAGCAGGGGAGGAGTCCTACATCAGTTCTTGTGCGTGCTGACGTCCACCCCCCTATTAAATGTGCTCATTACTTAGTAATGTCCCTCCCCATAACACCCACTTGGGTCGGGCTGTCAGCGGACCGCAACTTACTCTCAGTCTCACTGTTGGGCTGGTCTGTGAAACTAGTCTCTGTTCTCCTTGGCTTTCTGTCACAAGTTCTGGCAAGATGTCTCTAGTCCGCTAACACCGTCTCTCTGCTTTTATCACTCTAGACAGATAGATCTCTCAACCATCTCTAGTTCAGTGTTCTGTGCTCTCTCTACTATAAGTTCTGGTGCCAGGCTCCAACGTCTCTCAGAAGCAGGTATTACAATTGTGTTGTATTTTTTTTTTTGTCATAAGGCAGTCATAGCTCTTAATACATGGGGGTCTTGTTCTTGCTTAGTCTGTTCATGGGTAACAGAGGACGCCATCAATGCTGTCTTTTTTAGATTTGTCAGCTATGTCGCCCCACTTAACACGATCGCTTTCGTCACTCAAGGCCACTTCTCACAGACCAGATAAGGCAGCTCAGGCAGAGCCCAGCTGCATAGCCCACACATCTGCCCTAGTTAACTATTTCAACTCCAGAAAGCAGGTACCAGAGACTTGCAAACACTTTTCTTCTAGTATTTTTCTGCAATTGTCAGAAGAAAATACGTTTTAACTATCAAGATGACTATCCCCACACAACCAGCGTGGCCACTCCAACCTAGCAGACGCCAGAAACAGGTGAATATCACCAGCTGGCGTGTTTATTTCAAACGTCTGCCAGGACGCTTCAGCGTGCTCAGCTGCTATCCTACAAAAGCCCACAACCAGCCTTTATGCTGCCAACAAGTAGAGTCATAGGCAATTAACTTTCAGGGACTGAAGGGAATATAGACTGTCCGCAAGATGGCAGCCTACTGAAATGTAGGGCGTGCCATCTTCTCTAACCACCAGATACGGGGTGGAGTGCTTAAAGGGTGCTGGTCCTGCTTCCAATTGACGCCATCCTCCTTTCTTTTCCTCAAATCTTTCCACCCAAAAACTTTGAAATGTCCCTTATTGCCCTTTTCTTACTCTGTAGAATTCCTGTCACTCTGTCCTGGTCCGTCGTAGTCACTGGTCTAAGTCTCCAGTAATAACCCCACCACTTTCCTTTCCTTGCAACACTATGTTGTTGCCTTTGGGTCTGGTGTCCAGCTACAGTCTTACTTTGCTCACTCTACCCATTTTGTGGATCATGTGGAATCCTGTTTTTGGTTCACGGGCTATAGATCCAACCCGAAGGAAGGTCGTAACCTGCCAGGGCTTGTCTCTGCAAACTTCCAGATTCTATCAGCGCTTACATGAAACAAAATCTCAACACCATCACAACTTCTGAACTAACTAAACATACATCCACTAGAGGGCACCTGCAGACCTTTTTCTCACAACATATATAGACACTGTCCGTCGTCACCTCGATCTGAGAACATTTAATAGGCAACGTACATAATATCACACAGAGTGACATTCAGGGCAGACAAAAATAGACTTGACATACCACCCCGACGAGCGCTCATTGTCAGTTCTGGTCAACTGGCCACCTGGACTCTTGTATAGGTCCACCTTGATGGTCCAGATTTCCATAAAAGTATGCCCACCCGGACGAAATTCTTAGATGATTTTTATTCTGGGGCTCAACCCCTCTTGTTGTAAAGGTGCTTTCAATTATATAAGTCTTAATATTCCAGCTTGGAATGGAGTAACCGGAAAGACACACTGTCCTTTCTGTAGATTTAGCTCAAGACTGCTTTATCTCTTGGCACTGAAACTCTTATCTGGAAAGTCATAACACACTCTCCAAGGGGCATGTAAACCAAGCAGGCAATACTATTGGGTTGTTTGACCCTGGAAATGCAAACACTATTGAATTGGTAGCACACAAGGATGTAGAACCACTGGGCTGTCTCTCACATAACAAAAGCCAGATTTACCATGGATACATTCCTAGGTGTGCTAGCGAGCACTAAGTCTTGTGCTGAGGACGAACCCCACCCAAACGTAAGTTTTTACTACACAAGTTATGTGAAATAATGCTGAGTGCTTTAAAATGTCTGCATATGTAAGATGACATTCAAACCAGTGTGAATATCCTTAACACCTTACCAGGAGTGTTCCTGTTCTCCTTTCATTATGCCTATGTTGAGTCTTCTGAAGTAAGGAAGTTACTTCATGTTAATTATTCAGTTATTAATAGAAAGATTTCTTCCCTAAGTAGAACCAAGTCTTTTTCCCCTTAAAGGAGAAAGGAAGAGAGATTTTTTTGGTATGGATGGCCTCTTAACCAAGGAATTATTACCAACAACAAAAAGAGATTGTGGTTGTGGGTTTTCCTATGAAACGAAAGTTTCCAATTGTAATCTCCCCAGTGATGTTTACACAATAAAGGGAAATCATTTAACACCGTTAACCATTTACTTAACCATTTGTTTGCTGTTTTAGCACATTCAGTCAGTGATGGTCTTGTAAAATAAGTGTGGGCTGTAAGCAGCAAACTTCATGATTCCTCTGTGCTATCAGACATGCTGTGTGCTGACAATGTGCTTAGATATTGGGTTCAGTTCAAAGTCTCTACAATTTTATTTAGCTTCTGAACATGTTCCTAGTATCTGACACATAAAAAGGACAGGATTGGCCTGCGTCTGATCAGGTTGGAATTATATCTGTGAAATGCTTGTATTTCTGAATGTAACAATTTTTTTTATCTGAGTATATTTAAGAATCATTCTCAAGGATACTCCTTTAAAAGGGTTAGACACTACTTTTTGATATCACTCTTACCAATGGAGCCATGTAGACACTCATAATTGGGCCAAAGACAACCAAGTTTAGTTAAAAACCCTGTTGATCCTGTTGAAATGCATTCTCTTGCGCCCAAAGTGAAAATCAGGAGAAGGCATTCGAGAAAACTACAAACGTGGAGACGAAGTCAAGGATCCCTTGATTCCATCCAGTGCCAGTTCTGCTATTAGTGAAACCCACCTTGTCATTATATCTTTAGATATGGCAAGGGTTGAGTAGCTTATTTGCTAGTGATTTGCATAACTTTTAGTATCACAATTTAGCAATTGTACCTAAGAAGCCTAAAGTTGGGTGGGGAAATGGTTCTTTTTCCCCCAGCTTATGTAAGGGTCACTATAGTGGCTCAAGCATGACTGGTAGCCCTAATTAACATTGCTTTGCCAAAAGCTTTTAACATATGGGGGGCCAAGTATAGGATAGAATGATTGATAATATTTTTTATTAACCAAATCCATAACGGGCCGGAGGCTTTCATTATATACAGCCCCCTTTTTCAATATATACAGCACCCTTTTTTCATTAATCAGCCCCCCTTTTCGATATAAAGAATGCAGGTACAGGAACGGCACTCCGTGTATCGTGGTACATGAGGAGGACTAATGAACGCCAAAAAACATTAAAGGAATATCCCGGCACTCACTTCCTTCTTTGCTGTGATTCTTTTATTCAATAGTTACAAACTATAACAGATTTCATATAGAGCCCACCTTTTTCAATATGTTCAGCCTCCTTTTTCATTATATACAGCCCCTCTTTTTCAATTAATACAGCTCTCATTCATATATCCACCCCTCTTTTCATTATATACACCCCCTTTCATATATACAACAGCCCTCTTTTTCATATATAGAGCCCCACTTTCATATATACAGCCTCCTTTAAATATATACAGCCCACCCCCTTTTTCATTATGTACAGCCCCCCCTTTTTCTATCAATACAGCCCCCTTTTATAAAATAATAAAAGCAATAAGTCACCTCACATCCTGTCATGTTCCCACTCTGCGCCTCTCGTGTCCTCTTTTTTCCCGGCTCGTCTGCTGCCTTTTGCTCTAGGCCGGGAATCCGGCAGCGTGACGTCATTCGCACGCTGCCCGAGTCCTCCAGAACAACAGAATGGCACAAACAGTCTCTTAAAGAGCAGATGTCGATTATTTTCATTTGGGCGATTCCGGCTGCAATGGTCACCACAAATCACCCACATTAAGGCTCCAAATTTTGCGACTCACCTCATTCATCTCGCCTCATGGCAAATCGCCCTGGAAAGGTTGACTCTTAACTTTCTGACTTAACTCTAGCTGCCATTAGACATTTACTTTGTTAAAGGCGGTTCCAAGGCTTGCCGGGCCAGATTAAAGCCATATATCGATCAAAGCTTGCTGGGAGATCTTTATCTAATGCCAGAAGATTTGTTTTAAATAGAATCAATATTCTGTTCCTTGCCTTTTTATCTTTAGAACTACTCAACTTAGATTTAAAGGAGGGGAGATGGAAATTTCCCTCTTCCCTGAAAATACATCGGTTGGATGTGAGGGTTGTTTTTCTGATAGGGGTCTTAATAATCCCCCTAATCATTACTCCACGTACCCTATCAGAAAACACCCCTAATATCCAACCAATGTGTTTTTAGAAAGTGTAAGAGGGGTGGGGTAGAGGGGGAGGCCAAAGGGGGGATACTGTCATCGGTGCTCCACCGATATTACTCCCCGTGCCCCCGGAGCCAGACTGCACTCTCACTTACCTTCCTTGGCTTCAGCGACGGTCCCCTACACAGCATTGTCTCGTAGGGCGCGCACGCCTCCTCTGTGATATTTAAAAGGCCAGCTCACCGATAATTTGACCTGGCCGGGCGCTTGCCCTGATAAACTCCCAGCCCCTTCCTGTGTCCCCTGCTGGATATTTGTGATTCTGTGCTTGAGAGAAAGCTGTGTTCCTGTGCGTTTATCCTGATTTCCCGTTGTGACCTCGATTCCGTTCCTAACTTCGCTCCTTTGATGCCTGTCTTGACCTACCACTATGACCCCGACTCTGAACCTGTGCAGCCTGTCTCGAACTCCTGCCTGTCCTCGACCACAGTTTTGCCCTACAACTCTGTACTATGCCTTGGCTGCCACCGCGGACAAAACCGCACCTGCAAAGCAACCCGGTGGTACCACAGCAAGTCCAACCTGCTTTGCGGCGAGTTCTGGTTAAAACTGGGTACCACTTAGACTCTTCTCCCAGGTGTCGGCTTACATCATCGACCGCAGTTCACTACCCCTGGTTCCTGTTAAAATCATATTGTACAAAATGATGATGTAAAATTTTTTGGAGAACCTTGAACCAAAACCGATCATAAACATATGCCAGAAGCAAATGTCTCTTTATATTTGGAAATGGCTTAAATTAACAATAGTGTCTAAGATTTTACAAGCACCCTGAAGTCTGGGAGGTTTGGGAATATACAAAAACACAAGTGGTCTATGAAGAGGGGATCTCCCATTTCCCCACAAGCAACGTTTCAATGAATAGTGTCCAAAAAATGACCACAATAGATATATATAATAAACTTTCTTCAATTTAATTCAAGTTTTTCCATAAATAGATCCAACATTCATAAAAATATAAAATAAGATTCTTAATAATTCACACGTACTGTAGTTTGCAATTTTCAGCTTGCAATTTTTTTAGACCTTTTAGACAACATGAATGTATTCGAATCCCAATAAGTCCATTTACTTGGTCGCCATTACAGCGTAATTTAACATTAAAACGCAATTAAGACGCAATGTTATCTGTTCGCTATCGTTCATCAAAATTTCCTCCATTAACATCCATCTCAAATCAGATACCTGATGTCGATGGTTGCTAAAATGTTTAGCGACCATCATCTCTCCATATTTGTTATTCTCATTTTTCATACTACCTTCTTTTTCTTTTAAAATAAAATTGTTGTTTGTTCAATCCAATTTTATTTTTACACATATCGGCTCTAACAAGGCGATTGGCTAATGATTTCCCTTTCTTGTACATAAATTTTATTTTTCTCTAAATAGTGACCCATATTGTGCATTGCAATAGATCCCAATGTTTTAATATAGTATTTTGGAAGTGTGGAATGACAGTCAAATGTAGATACAAACAGATGGTTCTTATTATTATTCCTATTGGGGGTGTGGGTTTGTCGTAACTATTTCCAATCTACATGTGCTACTTCTTCATTAACCCTTTTAACCTCTTGGCGACTATATCCTCCTTTAAACTGGCATCTAAAGGAGCAGGTCTGAAGTTTTCATTGTTATACCCAGCCCGGCTGAGGTTAATCTATAATGATCAAACTGAGAACTCAGTTGAAGCCTCTAACTGGCTGGAATCTAAGGGTTTGTAGATGATAGGAGTAGCCTAAGATGGCAATATATGTCAGATTTTGAAGTTAAATTATTTTAACAGGCAGGCGTGTGGTGATGGTGGTGGTTGGGGCGGGGTTGGGGATGTTGGAGTTTAGAGACCTGTACGGTGTGTGATAGGTGAAGTCGAGGGAGGGGTAGGGGGTAGAAGGGGGGCTTATGGGGAGTCAAGAAAGGAGAAGGAATTTTTTTTTTCCTCCCTCTTCATTCATAACTTATGTCTATGCAAACCCCCGAAACTACCTGTTGGCTTGATAGGAGATGGGCCTCCATGACATTTCACTCCTGTGGGTCTGTAATTCTCCAGGGAAGTATCGGTCCTTATTCACCATAAGGTTGATATCAAAATTTTATCATACAAAACCGATCGAAAGGGTAGGTTTATTTTTTTGTTTTGTTTATTATTTAAAGTTCCTTTTATTTTGCATTTATATATGTCCCTCCTCCATTCTCATTTGAGGTTTTGAATGCTCTAACTTTGCAGTTGATAGTGAAGACAGCCCGTTTATGGTTATAGGGGACTTTAATGCAGTCTGGGATACCTCTCTGGATAGACGTAATTTGCGGGACCCACAAGTTCAGAACAACAGGGGCTCCCCCGGTTTGAGAATTTTTTGTGAGAATTGGCATTTGAAGGATGTACGGAGGACTAGGTACTTTGATAGGCCTGCTTTTTCCAGCTTTAGCCGCACGCATTCCACACTGTTCAGGATCGATTTGTGTTTAGCCTATGATGACTTCTTGGCTGTTGTTGTAAGAATGAAATATGAATCAATTGCAGTGTCTGATCACGGGCCTATCTCCCTCCTATTAAGGATGGAGAAGGGTCTTTACTTGGACAAAATGAGTTTTTTCAGGTTGAATCCTCATTGGATTTCGATCCTGGACAATGAGGAAGAGATAACAAGATTTATTCAGGAACTTTGGTGATCCAGGGCTGGTTTGGGATTTGTTGAAGGCCTATCTTCAAGGTATTTTCTTCTCTGAAATTAATTGGAAGAAAAGGGAATTTAGGCAAAAGAAAGCCAATCTAAAGAAAAACCTGGATGCTATGCAAGAGGTTTGGGCGGCTACTACAGCAGTGGAAGATAGGGAAAGATTTATTGAAGCTCAGTCGGCTTACAACTTACTGTAGCTAAAAAGGCTCAACACAATTTTTTTTTTGCAGGACACAGATACTAATGTGACAGAGGTAAACCCAGTAAATTACTGGCCAATCTTCTAAAAAAGAAAAATAACAATAGGGGAATTCACTCAATAATAAATCCTGCAGGGGAGATGGTACAAGAAGAGGGACCAATTTTGGAGAGTTTTAGGCTCTTTTACCAGTCGCTTTATATCCAGTCGCAACTGGATAATTACTTGCTCCTAAACTTGATGCTACTGATGTCTTCAAGGTAAAAGAAGTCCTGCTCCTAAACTTGATGCTACTGATGTCTTCAAGGTAAAAGAAGTCCTTAATCCTTGAGGGAAGCGATTCTATCTTGATGACTGTAAGGGGTTTTCTTCTGAAGGAGAGGTCTTGGGAGCCCAAGGACAACATCCTGGATCATGCTTCTACACAGGTCCCTCCTGACCAATAAGAGGGGGAGGCCAAAGGGGGGATACTGTCATCGGTGCTCCACCGATGTTACTCCCCGTGCCCCCGGAGCCAGACTGCACTCTCACTTACCTTCCTTGCTTCAGACGAGTCTTCGCGTACCCTACACAGCATTGTCTCCTAGGGCGCCACGCCTCCTCTGTGAGAGCAGACAGTGAGCTGTCACTAATTACAGACCAGAGGGGTGGCCCCCTAGTGTCACAGTGGCCCCCTTCCTCTGGTCATGACAGACATCAGGGCCACCAATCAGCTAGCAGCTGGAGTGTCCTCCCCCTGGCCACAGCACATCGCACTCAGTACTCCATGGCAGGAGCTCAGATGGATGAGATGGCTGATGGCTTCCAGCACAGAAAAAGGTATTTCTTACAAAATAAAAGTGCATCACATTTACACCACACACAGTGCACCTCATGACATCCCTGCAATGTGTATATAGATATAGAATAACAGTGACTCATGAACTACAGCAGTTGATATAAGATGCTGAAGTTTTACTACTCGTGACTGTATTAAGTTTGATGTAGAATAAGGAGTGATGTCACATGTAATGCGCGGACTCTGTTTAGAAATGGAATCAAACGCACGGGCCGGATGCGCTTCTATGCAGACGCATGCGATGTGTAACCCGCACCGTTGTCTTGTATTGTCAAATTCAAGGGCTGAAGGATCAGCCTCAGTATTACCAGCATACCCTGGTTACGTGTGACCGCAGCTTAGTATTATCAGCAACCCCGCGTTACGTGTGACCGCAGCCTCAGTATTACCAGTATACCCCCCACCTGTCATGGTGTCCAAATTGCAGATTCATCACCATTTCATGCAACACAACATTGAATAAAAAGTGATAAAAGGGATAGGGTTTAACTTACTGATCGTGGGTCTCAGTGCTGAGACCCGCAGATTAAGAAATACAAGACAACGGCGCTGATTGCCGATCACATCTGTTTCTATACAAACAAATATGCAATTGGTCGCAGGCTCCCCAGTGCGTTTTGAATCCGTTACAAATCGGAATCAAAACCCTAACAAGTGACAGCACCCTGAGGCCTCGATGTATCTGCTGGAAAAAAGCAGCCGCTGGGCAAAACCATCAGGTCCGTCCTGATGTTTTTTGTGAAAAAACAGCAAACAAAGTTTGCAGGTTTTTCCAAGTAATTCAAGCATGCCCAACCTCTACCCTTCACGTCCACATGTCATGGAGGCGGCATAGTTGCTTTTCTAATCGCTTTATAAACACCCGCCCCCCCCCCCCCCGGCCTTCTTTTAGCTTCTTATCCCTGTTTTTTTTTGTTAAAAGTCTTTAAAGTATGCAACGGAGCCTTTGCTGGAGCCCCTCAGACTAATTTGCATAATTTTAAAGCCCTTTTTTCTTAAAAAGAAGGGCACAACAACCTTAAAGAACAGCAGATCCTCCAGAGTAGGCACACACCAGTATGTCTGCATGTTTTGGTTACAACCCTTCATCCTGGTGATAGATGTTAATACTGATTCCAGGAAGTAAAACAGTCCGGCAAATAACAAGCCTCAGGCCCCATTCACCGTTGCAGTTTTTGATCTGTTTAATTCATTAAACTCACAGGGAGGGCTCATTCCAGAACAAAAGTGTTTCGAAGAAACATGTGTTCTGGCAAAGCCCCTGCCTTATGCAGTTTCCAGTGCAGTTAAACTCATTAAAAAACAAAAAGTGTGAATGGGGCCTGAGCCTGTTTTCGCAGGACTGTTGTACACGTCCCATTCACTTCTATGGGCTCATGCACATGGCTGTGAATATGCCTGAGCTGCAAATGACAGAGCAGGTCATACCATGTTTGCTGTTCGGCTATTATTATGTACTTACATCCGACTGACAAGCAACCCTCATACAACATTCCATGGGACCATTGTTTGCATCCCAAGAGCTGCACAAGGTAGTGTGCAGGAACCTGAGGCTGCGTTCACACGTTCGTTTGACCTGCATTTTATTGCGTTTGAAACGCATTACAACACAGTTGATTTGCCTAATTATATCACTGTTAGCATTTCCGTTTACAAACGCATCCTAACGCGACATAACCCATGTGTTACACTATCCGCGTTAATGCTCCTTGTTCGCTCTTGTTTTGTCTCGACCGCGTCTGCATTGCTTGTGTTCTGTCTCTAGTCCAGAACTTTGAAAATGAGTTTGTCTACTGAATGCCAAAGACATGCATAATGGAAGAGGAACGATCGTCTTTCCAAGCTTAAAACGCAACCAAAAGCAATTGTGAACATGGCCACAGGCTGCATTCACACCTTGCATTTCAGCACGTAGAAACACAATGAAAATATAATGGGGGTGGCTCGCACGTATCCATGAAGCAGCTGGTGGGCCCCCAGAATTAATTCACTGGTAGCCCTTGGCACCCTAGTCCGACCCTGCCTAGGGGTTATTAGCTCACTGACTCGATATATCCCTCTTGTGTGGAGAAAGTTTGAAGGGCAAATAATCGCAATGTTCTGCCGGTTCGGAAGACATTGCGATTATTTCAGGCTTGTATGTCACAAGGCTGACATACAAGTCTGATAAATGCCTCCTATCACACACTGACCTGTAGCTTGTGTATGCTGTGAGTGTCAGGCTGTCCTACCTTATCCCTGCTATGGAGAGATCCTAATACATGTCTGTAGCTGCTGGAGGGGGGGAGCACATCACACAAGCTGCTATCTATCCTCTCTGTGCAACCACCCTCCCCCTGCATCAGGAAAAGAACAGAGGATCTCCGGATCTATGCCGGTCACACAGCAGCCGCTCTCCTGATACCCCCCATGATCCTCCTCACACATCGTTGCCAAACAACTCACACAGTTGAGGGGCCGCCCGGGGAGGAGGAGGGGCGGTGTGTGCTGGGAGCTCACGGTTCTGAAATTCACGCAGCTGCACGGCCCCGTGTCTATGCACCAGTGTGTCCCAGGACAGGAGACGGGACCTCAGTCTTCTGGGTCCGGACAATGCAAGGCACAGCATGAAAATTCTTAACCTCCCAGGGCAGCGGTACAGAGCTAAAAAATCTTACTGTCGGGTCACGGAGCCTGACTGAGCTACACATGGCAGACGCATGTCTGTGAGCTCCCGCACACAACTCTGCTCCCTCATAGCTGCGGCACTATCCTGCTGCAATATGGGCAAGCTTCTTCGAGAAAGCCACAGACAGCCTGAGAACCCAAAGGGAAGAGAGGACAAGGTGACATGGAGAAACTCCTCCGCAAAAAATTACCACGCCCCGGAAGCTCCGCAATGGCCACCGCATTAGCAGAAGGGGAACAGCAGTGACAGACTCGGAGGCTGCGACATGCGGAAGATGCGTCTCACAAACAGAACACAACCCCTGTCAGACTTAATGCTGAAAAAGATGTTGGCACAAGCGCTCTCACTACTTCATGGATGAACTCAGCGCCATACATAAAGTGGGTACGCGCCATTGTGACCGAGGGTGGAGGCATGGAGGAACGCAAGGCCGCGATTATTGAACCACAGAGAAGCACGGCCCATCTTACCCCAGTCAAAGCCCAGGCCCTCAACATGGTCTTACTCCTCATATAGTACCCAGAGAAACCGCAGTAGGTGGAAGAACTTGAGAATTCCGTAGGCTTGCAGTGATCAGTCTCCTGAACAACTATCCTCTGTGGGGAAAAAAACTCTTCGGAGTTTACTAAGCCACAGAGTAGCAAACTCCATTGAAATCGAGGTATACGTCGCTCTCTTGACCATCAACCAAAGATTCCGAACTCCCAGGGACGTAGTCTGTCGCTTTATAATTTACCAATGACACTGACTGACATTCTGCGAGCAGATGGAGAGAAGAAGTCAGCTTGAGGAACAAAAGTCACATATACCAGTGACATAGCGCTCATCACACTGATAAGCACAGACTCCTCAAGCCTCTCAGCCAACCACCTGAGAAATAAGAGGTCATTTTAAGTGGGTATTTTCCCTTTGGCTTAACATTTCAGCTGCAGGCAGCAGATGTACCATCAAAGGTCCCAAAGACCTCTGCAGGGGGCCATCTAATATGGGAGCCTCTGGACATCCAATCCTGACTGCGGTCAACGGACAGCACTGGAGCTGACAACACTCCACTCTGGAGAAATGACCCCACGCAGGAGTAGGAAGTCGCCCAGACAAGAAGAAAAATCTGTCAACAGCTGAAGGTCGTCTGAGGACTTTGCAGACTCGGAACAAGCCAAGTGCTCCCTGTGGTTACAAGAGAACTTAATCTTTTTGAAATACTTAACTCCCGTGTTGAAAAGTTTTACAAGTTTGACTATTGCCACAGGGCAGAAGCCTCCAATTTAGCACAAAATTGATAAAGAGTGTAAAATGTTACATGATTGTGATACCCGATCAGGCACAACTCCCCCCCCCTTAAGTCCCTCTTCCCGCGAGATAGTTTTAAAACACCTTAATGACCGCCCTATCGGGGTTTTTATGGCGGTCAGTTACAGGGTACTTCTTCTGATGCGACGCCTTTCTAACGGCGGCCGCATCAGGAGAAGATTTTCGGGACACCGCGGTCTCCGCTGGTGCCGGTGTCGGGCTGTGATATCACAGCCGACCCGGCACAACACCGCGGATCGAAAACTCCGATCCGGGTGTGTTAACTCCCACTTGCACGGCCGCGGTCAAGCATGACCGTCGCGTGCAGAAGTGTGTCCCCCGTGGATCGACCCCCCCGGTGTGGCTTACCGGGGGTCCGATCCTCTCCCTGCCACTGCCCCGGGTTCCGACGGTGACCGGGGCTGTCGCTTGACTCCTCTTCTCACCGGTCACTGCCTTCCTGCAGGTCTGTGTATATGCATGCTCAAGTGAAGGTAAGGATGAATAAGCGATCGGATGATCGCTTATTCAAGCCAAAGAAGTAGAAAATTTAAAAAGTTTAAAAAAACAATTAAATCTTTTTATATATAATTTAAATAAATAAATAAATAAAAGTCCCATATCCCCAGAACCATAAATGCAAATAAGTAAATAAAAACAAGGCACAAAACACGTACATAATTTGGTATCACCCGCGTCCGTATTAATCTGTACATAAATCTAAATCATATTGAACCCGCTTCGTTAACTACGTAGAAAAAAAACTCGAAAATTCCCTAATATACTATTTTTCATCAAACACCATCACAAAAAATGTTCTAAAAAGTGATCAAAAAAAGTTACGGACCTAATAGATTACGGAAACACTGTTTCGCAAAAAATAAGGCCCTAAACCAATCTGACACACAGAAAATAAGCAGAAGTTATGGCCCTGTAAAAGTTGTCAAGTAAAAACATGCGATTTTCTCTCCAATATTGGTTTTGCTCAGGAAAATTGAGCAAAACTAAGAAAACTATATAAATGCGAGTATCACCGCAATCGTAGGAACCAGAGAATAAAAGATTAAATATTATTTTTACGTTCTGGGGACGGGGGGAAAAGAATCTAACAAATCCAAAATAAAAATTGATGATTGTTGTTTGTGTCCTCCCCTTGAATATAATAAAATCTCATGAATAGCTTTAGACTCCCAAAAATAAGTTATTTATACATGTATCTCATCCCATACAAAAAAAAGTCCCTCATATGATGCATTACCAAAAAAAAAAATAAATTTATAGGTCATACAGTGTGACAATACAATTGCTGGAATGGACGGCCCGACCATTCATTCTATACTCGCCGTTGCGCCCTGTAAGCAGTTTACCTCACCACATATGTGGTTCAGTACCCTCGTGGAGGAATTGGGCATCAAGCGTTTCAGTGCGTTTCATCTTATAATTTTATTCTGAATGCCGTTTTGGCCTAAATGAATGTATTTCCAAAAAAATTCTAGTTCTAAATCGCAGTCCATATTTTTACCCCATGTGAAAACACTTAAAGGGTTAATGGACTTAATAGTAAGTGTTTTTACATATGTTGATGGTGTGAACTTTCTTAGTGGGGTAATTATGGGGTTTTTACCTTATTTAGGTACCTTTCCCAGTACACTTGGAGCTGAGTTGTCCTCAAAATGTGAGTTTTGGCAATTTATGAAATAAGAAAAACTGCACCTAGAGTTCTGCCTCATACATTCCCACTTCTCCAGAAAAATGAACGGACATAAAATATCATCCCAACATAAAGCAGATATTCTGTAAATTAATTATCAAACTTTTGGGTAGTTTACTTTCCTGCGGAAACCAGAAACATTCAACACTTGGAAAATTGAAGAGTTTTACAAACTTTTGCCAAAGTTTCACTTTTTTCAGAACGAAAACGCAAAACTTATCACTTAAATTTTAGAACTAACATGAAGTTACAATGTGTCACAGAAAACATTCTCAAAAGCACCAACGATATGTTAAAGGCGTTCCGAGTTATAACAAATTATCGTATCGACATGTCAGATTTGAAAAATCGAGTCTGGTTCATTGAGTTGAAACTAGTGTCGGTGTAAGGGGTTAAATCTGCGGGATCAGCGCCTGGCCACATCCTCAAGTGGCGGGACTAAGTCCCAACACTACAAAATTTTTTTGGATTTGTTGAAGACATGAAGTTACTTGTACTCTGTTACTAAGGGAAAGTTTCACACTGGTTCACCTGACACTCACAGGCTTAAGGGAAACATGAGCAAAAAATGCCTAGGATCACGCGATGGCGAACCTATGGCACCAAAGGAAGCCGTTTCTGTGGCACGTACTGTCGCCGGTAGCCTCTGGTACGCTTACCATAGGTTACTGGCGACAGCTACGCGTGTCAACAGAAACGCCTTCAGTATTGCCGTTTCTGAAGTATACTTCATATACTTTCGAGGAAAGTATCAGTTCCTCCATAAGCAGTGAATAGTACCCGAGAGGGGGAGGCCAAAGGGGGGATACTGTCATCGGTGCTCCACCGATGTTACTCCCCGTGCCCCCGGAGCCAGACTGCACTCTCACTTACCTTCCTTGGCTTCAGCGACGGTCTTCGCGGTACCCTACACAGCATTGTCTCCTAGGGCGCGCACGCCTCCTCTGTGAGGAGCAGACAGTGAGCTGTCACTAATTACAGACCAGAGGAGGTGGGCCCCCTAGTTGTCACAGTGGGCCCCCTTCCTCCTGGTCATGACAGACATCAGGGGCCACCAATCAGCTAGCAGCTGGAGTGTCCTCCCCCTGGCACAGCACAGGCTGCACTCATGTACTCCATGGCAGGAGCTCAGGATGGATGAGGAGCTGCTGATGGCTTCCAGCACAAGAAAAAGGTATTTCTTACAAAATAAAAGTGCATCACATTTACACACACACACAGTGCACCTCATGACATCCCTGCAATGTGTATATAGATATAGAATAACAGTGGACTCATGAACTACAGCAGTTGAATAAGATGCTGAAAGTTGTACTACTCTGATTGACTGTATTAAGTATTGATGTAGAATAAGGAGTGATGTCACATGTAACGCGCGGACTCTGTTTAGAAATGGAATCAAAGCGCACGGGGGCCGGATGCGCTTCTATGCAGACGCATGCGATGTGTAACCCGCACCCGGTGTCTTGTATTGTCCAAATTCAAGGGCTGAAGGAATCAGCCTCAGTATTACCAGCATACCCTGCGTTACGTGTGACCGCAGCTTAGTATTATCAGCATACCCCGCGTTACGTGTGACCGCAGCCTCAGTATTACCAGTATACCCCCCACCTGTCATGGTGTCCAAATTGCAGATTCATCACCATTTCAATGCACACAAACATTTGAATAAAAAGTGATGAAAAGGGATAGGGTTTAACTTACTGATCAGTGGGGTCTCAGTGCTGAGACCCTGCAGATTAAGAAATACAAGACAACGGCGCTGATTGCCGATCACATCTGTTTCTATACAAACAAATATGCAATTGGTCGCAGGCTCCCCAGTGCGTTTTGAATCCGTTACAAATCGGAATCAAAACCCTAACAAGTGACAGCACCCTGAGGCCTCGATGTATCTGCTGGAAAAAGCAGCCGCTGGGCAAAACCATCAGGTCCGTCCTGATGTAGTTTTGTGTAAAAACAGCAAACAAAAGTTTGCAGGTTTTTCCAAGTAATTCAAGCATGCCCAACCCTACCCCCTCACGTCCACATGTCATGGAGGCGGCATAGTTTGCTTTTCCTAATCGCTTTTATAACAAATACACAACGACAGAGGGCCTACCCCCCCCCTACCCCCCCAGGCACGCTCTCCGCCCCCCTTCCTCTTTAGCTTCTTATCCCTGTTTTTTTTGTTAAAGTCTTTTAAAGTTATGCAACTGAATCCGAATTGCTGGAGCCCCTCAGACTATTTGCATATTTTAAAGCCCTTTTTCTTAAAAGAAGGACACACAACAACCTTAAAGAACACAGATCCTGCAGAGGGGCACACCCAGTATGTCTCCATTTGTTGGTTTACAGCCCTTCATCCTGGTGATAGATGTTTAAATCTGATTCAGGAAGTTAAAACAGTCCGCAAATAACAGCCTCAGGCCCATTCACACGTTTCAGTGTTTGATCTGTTTTAATTACATTTAAAACTCAACAGGGAGGGGCTCATTCCGAACAAAAGTGTTTTCAGTAGAAAGACATGTGTTCTGGACAAAGGCCCTCCTTATGCAGTTTCCAGTGCAGTTAAAACTCATCAATAAAAAACAAAAGTGTGAATGGGCCTGAGGCCTGTTTCTGCAGGACTGTTGTCACGGTCCTCATTCACTTCTATGGCTCCATGCACATGGCTGTGAATATGCTGAGCTGCAAATGACAGAGCAGGTCATACCATGTTTGCTGTTCAGCTTTATTATGTACTTACATCCCGATGACAAGCAACCCCTCATACACTATTCCATGGACCATTGTTTGCATCCCAAGAGCTGCACAAGCGTAGTGTGCCAGGAAACCTGAGCTGCGTTCACCGTTGCTTTTGACGCTTGCATTTTTGTATTGGGCGTTTTGAAACGCATTACACAGTCTGAGGAGGTGATTTGCCTAATAATATATCATCTGTTAGCATTTTCCGTTTACAAACCATCCTAAACGCGACATTAACCCCATGTGTTAACACGCGTTAAGCATGTGTTTTGCAGAAATTTGTGAATTTTGTCTACTGAATGAACAAAAAGACATCAATTCAAATGGAAGAGTACAGATCGTCTTTCCAAGCTTTAAAAAACGCAACAAAAACGCCATGTGTGACCATGGCCACAGGCTGCATTCACACTTGCATTTGGCCGCACGTTCATAACACAATGAAATACATGGGGGTGGCCTCGCACGTATCCTGAAGCATCTGGTGTGCCCCCAGAATTAATTCACTGTGGAGCCCTTGGCACCCAGTCCGACCCTGCTAGGGGTTAATGACCATGACCGATATACCTCTTGGTGTGGAGAAAGTTTGAAGGGCTAAAATAATGCAATGTATCCCTGCCGTTCGGAGAGACATGCGATTATTTCAGGCTGTGTATGTCACAAGGCTGACATACAAGTCCTTATAAATCCTCCTATCACACCCACTGAACCGTAGCTGTGTATGTCGTTAGGTCAGGCGTCTACCTTATCCCTGGCTATGGAGATGCATCCTAATACATGTCTGTAAGGCTGCTGGAGGGGGGGAGCACATACACAAGCTGCTGATTCTATCCTCTCTGTTGCAACCACCCTCCCCCTGCCATCAGGAAAGAACAGAGGAGTCTCCGGGATCTCTGGCCGGGTCCACCGCAGGCCGTCTCCTGATGACCCCGCCATGATTCCTCCTCACACATCTGTTGCCACAACCACACAGGGTGAGGGCCGGCCCGGGGGATGGATGGCATGGGCGGTGCTGTGTCTGGAGCTCAGTTCTGAAATTCACAGCAGCTGCACATGCCCCGTGTCTATTCAGCGCAGTGTGTCCCAGGACAGGAGACGGACCTCAGTCTCTTTGTCTCGACCATCAAGGCACACATAGCAAATCCGCTTAACCTCCCAGGGCAGCGGGGACCAAAGAGCTAAAAAAATCTTACTGTCTGTTCAGAGCCTACTGAGTCTGGCAGACGCATTCTGTGAGCTCCCCGAACACACACTCTAACTCTGCTCCCCTCAAGCTGCGGCACTATCCTGCTTCAATATGGGCCACTGTCTTCGAAAAGCACTAGACGCCTGAGACAACACCAAAGGGAAGAGAGGACCAGGTGACATGGGAAACTCCTCCGCAAAAAATTACCATTACCACAGCCGCCTGAAGCTTTCCGCAAATGGCCACCGCATTAGCGAGAAGGGGAACAGCATTAAGACTTCGGAGGCTGATAGCACTGCGAAGATGCTCCCAACAGAACACACTCCCTCTGCCGACTAGGCTGAAAAAGAATGTTGGCACAAGCGCTCTCACCTATCATGGATGAAACTCATCGGCATACATAAAGTGTACGCGCCCAGTGTGCAGAGGGTGGGAGTCATTGGAGGAAACTCAAGGCCGCGTATATTGACCAATAGAAGCCACGGCCCACTCTTACCCCAGCAAAGGCCGGCCTCACACTGTCTTACTCCTCAATAGAGACCAGGAAAACCGCAGAGGTGGGAAAAACTTGAGAATCCGTGGCTTGCCTTCATCAGTCTCACATGACAACTATCCGCTGTGGGGAAAAAACTCTTCGGAGTTACTAAGCACAGAGAGAGAAACTCCATTGAAATAGATAGTGTATATACAATCGCTCTCTGCGACCATCACCGCAAAGATTTCCGAACCTCCCAGGACGTAGTCCTGCGGCTTATTAATTTACAGACACTGCTGCCATTCTGCGAGCAGCATGGAGAAGAAGAAGTCAGCTTGAGGAACAACAGCCCCATATACCAGGACATAGCTCCATCAACACTGTATAGCACAGACTCCCCTCAAGCCTCTCACCAACCACCTGAGAATAGAAATCATTTTTAAGTGGTTATTCCCTTTTTGGCTTAAACATTTCAGCTGCAGCAGCAGAGTACCTCAAACGGCCCAAAGCCTCTGCAAGGCTGGAACCTCCTAGTATGGAGCCTCTGGACATCCAATCCGGCTGCCGTTCACGGAACACAGCACATGGAGCTACAACACGCACCACATCTGGAGAATGACCCCATCATGGAGAGGGAATCGCCAGACAAAAGAAAAATTGTCAACAGCTGAAGGTTCTGAGGACTTTGGCAGATGCTGAACATACCGATGCTCCCATGGTGTTTACAAGAGAACTTATATCCTTTTCTTGAAATACTTACTCCCGTGTTATGAAAGTTTTATACAATTTTAGACTATTGCCACAGGGCAAGGCCTTCAATTAGCACAAAATTGCTATAGAGTGTCAATGTTACATGAGTTGTTGATCCCCCGTCAGGACATTGACCCCCCCCCCCATTAGAGTCCCCTGCTTCCCGCGGATAGTTTTACCAACACACCCCGTAATGAACCCGCCCCTATCGTGTTTTTAGGCTGTCATTAAGGTACTTTCTTCTGATGCGACGCCTTTCTATTCTACGGGCGGCGCATCAGAAGAAGTTTTCGGGACAACCCGGGTCTCGCGGTGCCGGTGTCGGGCTGTGATAATCACAGCCCAGACCCGGCATAACACCCGGGCTCGGAAAACTCTGTCCGTTCCCCGGGTGTTTACCCCTTGTGCGACGCCGCGTGTCTAAGCATGACCGCGGCGTGCAAGTGTGTCCCCCGTGGATCGGACCCCCCCGGTGTGCTTACCGGGGGATCCGATCCCCCCTCCTGGCCTGCCCCGGGTTTCCGACGAGTGACCCGGGGCTGTCGACGCCCTCTCTCCCCGGTCCCCTGCCTCTGGCATGTGTATTGCATTGTAAAGGCTTGAATAAGCGATCGTATGATCGCTTATTCAAGCCAGAAGTAGAAAAGTAAAAAGTTTAAAAAAAAACAATAAACTTTTTATCATGTAATTAAATAAATACTCAAATAAAAGTCCCATAATCTCCCAGTAACACATAAAATGCAAATAAAGTACCTAAAACACAAAAAACCACGTACCTAGCTTTGGTATCACCACCTCACCCCCCCCCACCCCAGTGCACCCGCGCTCCGTATTAATCTGTACATACATCCTAATCAATATTGAACCCGCTTGGTGAACTACGTAAAAAAAAAACTCGCAAACTTTCCCATACTTTAAACTAAAAACCCAAGTTTTCTCAAACTTCGAACCATCCAAAATGTTCTAAAAAGTTATCAAAAAAGTTACGGTACCTATATGATACGACTGAAAAAGAACAACTGTTTTCGCAAAATAGCCCTCAAACCAGATCCTGACAACAGCAAAATACAGAAGTTATGGCCCCGAAAATTTGTCCATATAAACAATGCGATTTTCTCCAATATTGGTTTTTGCGCAGGAAAATTGACAAAATAAGAAAACTATATAAATGATGTAGCACCCGCAATCGTAGTGACAGAGAATAAAAGATTAAATATTATTTTTCGTTATGGTGGGCGGGGGGAAAACATGCTAACAATCCAAAATCAAATTGATGATTTTGTTTGTGGGTCCCCCTTGAAATAGTTAATAAAATCTCATGAATAAGCCTTTAGACTCCCAAAATAAAAGTTATTTATACCTTGAACTCTCATCCCATACAAATAAGCCCTCATATGATCGCATTACAAAAAGAAAAATAAAATTTATAGTCATACAATGGACAACAATACAAAATCTGCTGTGAATGGCGCCCCCATTCATTCTAAATACTCGGCCGTGGCGCCGCGGACGCAGTTACCCCACATATGTGGTATCAGTACACTCGGGAGGAATTGGCATCCAATCGTTGCAGTGCGTTTTCATTCATCGTTAATATTTATTCTGAAAATGTCAGTTTTGGCCCTAAATATGTAATTTCCAAAAATTCTAGTTTCTAAATCGCAGTCCATAGATTTTTTAACTCACCATTGTGAAACACTTAAAGGGTTAATGGAACTTAATAGAAGCTGTTTTACCATATGTTGAGTGGTGCAACTTTTTATAGTGGGGTAATTATTATGGGTTTTACTATTATTTAGAGGGCCTTCCCAGCCTTGGAAGCTGAGTTCGTCCTCAAAGGTGCAGTTGCAATTTTTTATATGAAAGAAAAATCGCACCTAAAGTTCTGCACCTCATAACATCCTAGAAAAATGCCGGGAGCAATAAATATCATCCCAACATCAAGCCGATATTCTGTAAATGTTAATTACAAACTTTTTGGGTAGTGTTATTCCTGTCTGGAAACCAGAACTTTCAAACTTGCAATGAGAATTTTAACAAACTTTTTGCCAATTTTCAGTTTTCAATTTTTTTCAGAACGAAACGTCAAAACTTTATCACTTACATTTTATAACGAACATGAAGTACACTGTGTCACGAGAAAACCTTCTCAAAATCACCAGATATGTTAAATCGTTCCGAAGTTATAACCCAATTATCGTGAGAACATGTCCATATTTGAAAATCAGTTGGTCATTGAGTTGACAACTAGTGTGGTGATACGGGGTTTAATCTGCGGGATCAGCCGCCTGGCCCACACCTCAAAGTTTGGGGACTAAGGTCCCAAACACTTACAATTTTTTTTTTGATTTTGTTGAAGCTACAGGAATTTAACTCTGTGCTCTGTTACATAACGTTTTGGAAAGTTTCACACTGGTTCACGTGACTACAGGCTAATGAAAACTGCAAAAATGCCTAGATCGCGATGGCGAACCTATGGCATACAAAGCCGTTTCTGTTGCACACGTACTGTCGCCGGTAAGCCTCTGTACTCTTACATAGGCTTACTGGCGACAGTAACTCGTGTCAACAGAAACGCCTTCAATGCCGTTTCTGAAGTATACTTCATATCTTTCTGAGGAAAGTATCAGTTTCTCCCATAGAAGCATTGAATAGTTACCGCGCACGGGAGTTTTATCCTGCAGGGAGCCGCTGACCCTGAATTTTTCGTTTTCCCATAAAAAAACACGCATGGTAGATGCATGCGTTGGGAGAAGGCAATTTTAAGCTGCAGCACCCACAACATGGATGGGGGTCAGCGGACCCCTATTAGTGACAGTGGCATACTAATAAATATTTTCTATTTTAGTTAGTACGGCACCTGTTAAGCTGTTTGTCTGACAGCCAGCCTCAGCCAGCATATGATGTTTTACTTACTATAATCTCTGCCGCCCCCCCCCCCCCCAGTCTACCCCTGAAACAGTGCACAACTTTACACGAGCAGGTGACAGCAGCATTGGCCAGTGTTTAATCAAAGTTCCCTATTTTTTAACACATAAGTAAGTAATATTTCTGGGGAGATCATTAACCGGTTAAGGACCGGGCATGAAAAACCGTTATCTATTTTGATAGATCAGGCATTTTCTCGGAACGCGTCGATACCTGATGTGTTTATATGATTTTTACTGTTTAATTTATATTTATGCCCGTTCTAGGTAACGGGGGGTGATTTTAAATTTTAAGGTTTTTTGTTATAATTTTTTTTTTTTTAAGACTTTAAACTTTTTTTTTTAATTTTTAATTTATACTATTTTTTCAGACTCCTAAGTACTTCAAACCCTAGGTTGTCTGATCGATCCTAATCAGATACTGCATACTACAGTATGGGCATAATATGGGGATTTTCTTCCTCATTCATTACAATGTGCTATCAGCACATTGTAATGAGGGGTTAAAACGAATAGCCTCGGGTCTTCGAAGACCCTGAGGCTACCTGGGATGGATGCCGCCCCCGATGACGTCACGGGACGGCGATCCCAGTAGATGGGGCGCCCATGCACCGCTATCAGTTTGAGGCTGCCGGTCCGCTTTGCCGGCAGCCCATGCTGTGAAAACACACCGTCACAGATGTACCGTTAAGCCTTTGCCTGCAATACAGCAAAGACTTACCGTGCTATGGATAGGGCTCAGCCCGTGGCCCTCTCCATGCGTGGCGACGCGACCGCCTCCGTGAATACACGGCGGTGGTCCGCGAACCGTAAACCACTAAACTACATTCTCCACATGTAGTCTTGTTTACATACTGTGGTTGACTTGGCTTTTTGAGCTTGCTTTTCGCATTTGTGTTTTGCCTGAACGGATTGATTTGGAACCAGTGCTCACCATCTATCATCCTACCTGTATGCTTTGGAGTTACGTGTAAAAAAAAACACTTGGGGGAGATTTATCAGAATGTCTGGCAGAACCATTGCAATTGTATTTCGGATCTCACCACTTCTCTAGCTCCTCATGGAGCTTAATTACTGATAACATGTGTTTTGCGTTTAAAAGCATCTGTGGATCGGCATAAGCCCCCCCCCTGTTGCATTTTTTTATAAAAAGTGTTGTGGTAGCGGTCATCTGGGCACCCCTGTATTATACCATTGGCCCACATTTATTAAAATGTTTGCACATTTTTGTGTCTGACTTTGCTTAGAGTACATGTCAACTGCTGTACATGTATTCATAAGTTCCTGCATATACCAATTTTTTGTGTCGTCAGCTGCTTCTGTGCTGGCAGGACATAAAAATGTGCACCTAAAGGGGCTGTTACTGCTTATTCTGACTGTGCGACACATTTCTGTCCTGGCTTGCAACCCACAGTTTGTCCTGTGTCCCACAATTCTGCAGCATGAAACAAAGTACAACCATTATTTTGTGCACCTTCCCCGAGCAGTGCAAGAGTGCACCAGAATTATTTTCAAAAAAAAAATGAAGACTACAAAATCATGTCTTGTGCACCCTACCCTAAGCAAGACCCTGCCTATTTTGTTAAATAGTGGTCCTTGGATCTTCCTTCATCTATACTATAACGTCATAGGGTTAGCTACTTTAATCCGTATGTTTGCTTCAAATTTTTTTCTCTCATGTTTTCTACTAGACATCTCAAAATTGAGTACAGCAAAAAAGCAAAATAGATAGTGGCAGATCATTCCTGGAGGCCTGGAATAGTCCGATGGAGTGACTGAACGATGGCAAGCACTTATGAGTAATGTGTAATGAAAGTGTTGTGTGGTCGCCATCAATGTCAGACGCAATTTGACACCAACCATAAACTGTTGCATAACTTGAGGAAACAGAAAGAAAAAAGTTTCTTGAATGGCATTAATGAAACAATCACTCCACCTCCTAGTTTTCTATCTCTCTTTCACTTTCAAAACAAAATATCTGACATGAGGCCAGTTTTAAAATATCGCTGTGTATAGATAAACATGGTAGCCTCTCAGATCTGGAGATTATCAAAGCATCCGTGTTGTCTGGGAGTAATTTCCCTTTTTCATGTTTTCCAAACAAGGATAAAATCAGTCAGCGTTTCTCTGAGATGCCACAACTTAGTAAAATAACTGTCAAGATTGAGTCCACGCATGGCAAGTGATGTTAGTCAGCTCTCACCACTGACCTACAAAAGGTGCCTGCTAATCCATGTGCTGGATGAGAGCACAGATATTATACATCACGCAAGCTAGCCATCATTTTACGTTATAACTGTTGTGACACATGAGAGAAGAGCTTGTGAACTGGCGTCTTTGCCTAACCTAACACACGAGGTGATATTTACAACGCAGTGTGGAGGTTTTTACGTCACAAGCATACACCAGAAAAAGTGGGTTTCCTTACTAGTGATGGGGCAGCACGACCGGAGCCATTCGGGGACGGTGATACAGATGACCAGTATCTACTCGTAGGAGTAGAGGAAGTGACTCTAGAAATAACAGTACACTAACAATAATATTAAAGGGGTGGATAAATGTATAGGCAGTGCGAGGAGGTATACACTAGATAGGAGCATGTCTCTGCAACCACAGGAGGCCCAGTAGAACAGAAGACAGGACAGTCTCTTCTTATGCAAGGCCCCAACCTGCGAGCATACGGACTCTGTGCGATACTGGACCAAGTCAATTGAGGTATAAGCGGAAGAACGAATGTGGTGCTGTGAATGGGTGCGCTTGTAACCAGAGTATTACCAAGCACAGTTTGTATAAACTGATTTGGATTTACTTGTAGACCGATTAAATTGTTTGAACACTGCGCCTGCGCAGTGAGGTATGCAAGCGCGCTTGATCTCGGAGGTGCAATGAAGGTGGCGCCTGCGCAGTGGGGTGTTATGGTGTATGCGAGCGCTCATGCCGCGCTGGATCCCTCGGGAATGACTGAGGGGCCGTCATGCTCATGGGGTGTTTTCGGATTCTCGGCCCTGGGGAAAAAAGAGAGAAGGGAAGGAAGCGCAGCACGACCGGAGCCTTCGGGACGTTGATACAGATGAACTCCGTATCTCCTCGTATGAGTAGATAATTACTCTAGAACGAACAGGTACACTAACAATAATATTAAAGGGGTGGATAAATGTATAGGCAGTGCGAGGAGGTATACACTAGATAGCACTGGATTCTGATGGTACTAAAGAAATGGTGCTGATAAAACATACAATAGAACCTACAATAAAACAATGCAGGAAATATGTGTTTAAATACTAAAAGATGGATAATAATGAAAATAAATGAAAAATGGAACTATGTTTAAAACATTAGAATATAAAAGTTTTTTCTCGGCCCTTAGTTTAGATAGGTCTTAGCTGTAGGGAGTAGTTTGGTAAAGGTGAGAAAAAGTCTCTTCTGTAAACTCTCGCATGATAATTGTATCTTTTTAATGGTTGGTAGTGGTGGGTGGGGGGTAGATTAATTATTTCTGCATAGTGATGTGTGTTTTGGATTGAATCGCATACAATATTTTAAAAAGATTTGCAAACTTTAAATCCCGCCTTTCCCCCCCCCGCCCCCGGCCGGGCGCCCGGCCGCCCCTCCCCCCCCCCCGCGGGCCCCCCCCCTGTTTTCTTCTGCTTCCTTTCGCCCCGCTGGTGGCGGGTTTGGCGTTTTGCCTCTCCCCCTCCTCTCTTCGTTTCCCTCCGGTTGTTGTGTCTCTGCGGCGTTGACATAAGGGGGATTGTTCTAATTGGGGTGATATTGAAATTCTCTGTAATCGTTTGTGGTACGGTGCTACCTGTCTGGATAGCTGTGAAGAGGGGAGCCGTTGCTGATTTCCTTTCTATGGTTATTGAGGCGTTCCCCTCAGAGTTTGTGGTCGACTTCCATATTGAGTAGATCAGATGACAACCACATTCAATAAGGAGAAAACGTAATCGAGCTGAACTTAGGAAATGTTTTATCTGAAAACTTCACCCAATTCTTGGAATTGAAAATGATCTTCTGTACAATAGTTCACACACTATTTACACAGAACTAATGGCTACATTTTAAACTCCTAGAATTTTAGGAAAAAATGAGATTGTCCCTTGTTTTCGTGCCATACGTAAACGGCTGGGCAGGATCTTTTTAAGATGCCCGGGATCTTCTGAGGTGATCCTGGGTTAATAGGGGGTCGTGGTACGTAGCACATTCCAATCAGGGGCTTAACTAGGAGAGACTGGGCCCATAGGCAGATTTCACATGGGGCACCTTCCCTTAAAATTTATATATCCGGGGGCCGCGAAACAGTGAGTACTCATTGTGCTCATCGTACCGAGCCCAGGCGGTAATAGAGCCCTACGGGGCAAGTATATCCTGCAGCAATTTTGTGCAATTACCTCCCCCATATGTTCTTGGGTATATACCCCTAAAAGACATGTTTTATACAACTTACAACCCATTAGTATCACTGATATCGTCAACACCTTTATATATACACACATAAAGTTCTCGACACGTCGTATCTCACACACACCCATAGACTACAAGTATACACAAAACATATTGGCCCTCCTTATACCTTTATAACTAATACACCGATTTACAAACTACTCAACAGTAATACAAATTATAGACATATGAATACTATACACACCCAAAAAAAAGCACATTTATATATATACACATACATTACACACACAATACAGTATACACTGACTCAATATATACACATCATGCAAGGATAAAAACCCATATACCACATGCTGCATATACATCACCGAATATACACACCATTCAGTATTTACAGCATACATACTTCCACATACAAAACACACATATACTATGTATATTAATATATGTGTGTGGTGTGTCGTGTGTGTGCACCTCTATATGCTTATATAAATATATGCATGTACAAATACCGCCTTTGCTTCAATGCATTTCTCACGTATTACTATACACAATATTTATATACAGATATACAGTGTATATATATATACTAGTAGATTTGCATATATACACATATACATAGGATTTACATAATATACAGAGATGCATATATAAACCATATATATATATATATATATATAATAGATTATAATGTGTGTAATATACATATATCACATATACATCCTGTATATACATATATACTGTATACATATCCAACAGTAATATACACAGTATATGCATATAAATACATACATGCCTACAAGTAGTATTCAATCACCTCCTGCCGATTTAGGCGGTTTGATTAAAGGCAATACGTTAGAGCTTCACAAAGCATGATTTATTACCAGCTGCATAAATCTTACAAACGCAAAAGTTATGTTGCTTAGTTAGATTGTAATAAATTTTTAAAATAAAAGTGTGGGTCCCTTATTATTCAACCCTAGGTTTAATATTTTGTGAATAACCCTGTTTGCACTTACAGCCTTCATAATCATCTTTATAAGAACCTATCAGGCCGGCACAGGTCTCTGGATTTATCTTTGGCCTCACTCCTCCATACAAGATCGTTCTTCCAATTTATACTAGTTCTTTGGTGTCTCATGTGGACTTTACAGATCTTGAGCTCCTCCACCAGTTTTCAATGGGTTAGGTCAGTAGACTGACTAGGCCACTGCAACACCTTGATTTTTTTCCCTCTTGAACCAGGGCTTGTTTTCTTAGCTGTGTGCTTTGTGGTCGTTGTCTTGTTGGGAAGATGACATGACGACGCATCCTTAAGATCCTGATTGGAGGAAGTCGGAGGTTCTTTTGGCCAAAACTCCAAGTAGGTCGTGCTAATCCTCTTCCCATGGAATGCGGACCCAGATGGCCAGGCCCCTTGGCGGAAGAAGCAGCCCCCCCACACATGATGCTGGCCACCGGGGTAAAAAAAGAAAAAAAAAAGAGAAACAAGAGCGAGAAGAAAAGGAAGCCTATTCTTAAACTTTATTGATGGTATTATATGAAGGGTCTTATATGCAGTGCCATCCATCCTCCATAACGTCCGTGTGTGGTTGGCCCAAAGAGCTCGAGTTTGGTCTCATCAGACCAGAGAACCTTGAACCAGTCTGTCTCAGCGTCCTCCAACTGATCATTAGCAAATGTAAACCCGCCTTGACATGATGCTTAAATAAAAGGTTAACCTTACGGTGATCATCTGGAAAGAGACCATTGCGGTGGAGTACGTCACTTATTGGTATTGACTGAAAACCAATGCCCCCACTGCCCGAGATCTTCCCGGAGCTCCTTCCTTGTTGTCCTTTGGTTACCTTGACTCTTCGACAAGCCTGGCCCTCGGCACGGAGAAACTTCAAATGCTGTCCAGGCCGTGGAAGCAACCGTAGAAGCCTTCCACTTCCGCTTCCGTATGTGCTCCAACAGTGGAGACAGGTAGCCCCACTCTTTGGAAAGGTGTTTTGTACCCCTTGCAGCCTGGTGACCTCCACAATCTTGTCTCTAATGCCTTGGAATGCTCCTTTGGTTGATCTTTCCCATGTTGACCATGTATGAGTGCTGGTTCACAAGTTTGGGGAGGTTCTTAAAAGTGGCTGGAAAAAGATAATTAATCCCAAATACCCTGCGTTACGTGTGACCCCAGCCTCAGTATTACCAGCATACCCCGCAGATTAAGAAATACAAGACAAAGGTGCTGATTGCCGATCACATCTGTTTCTATACAAACAAACATGCAATTGGTCGCGGGCCACCCTAGTGCGTTTTGAATCCGTTACAAATCGGAATCACAACCCTAAGATGTGACAGCGCCCTGAGGCCTCTTGATGTATCTGCTGGAAATAGCAGCCGCTGGGCAAAACCATCAGGTCCGTCCTGGTGTAGTTTTGTGTAAAAACAGCAAACAAAAGTTTGCAGGTTTTTCAAAATAATTCAAGCAGGCCCAACCTCCACCCCTTCACATCCACATGTCATGGAGGCGGCATAGTTGCTTTTATAATCGCAAATTCTTTATATCCCCCCCCTTCCCCCGTGTGTATCAATAAAGCTTCATTACAGACACTTTACAGCTGTTTATTGCAGCCTGGGACTATAGTAACATCCAGAGAGGTCACAGTGGGCAGAGGGGTACATCTGTAACTAGGGGTTGTGTGTAAGTCAGGTGTCCTTAAGTAGGGTACTGTCTGTACCTGAAACCTGTTAAGGACATACATGTACCATGCAGTCCTTAAGGGACATCTATCACCAGATCAAGGATTGTAAACCAAGCACACGGACATACTGGTGTGTGCCCCCATGGCAGGTTCTGGCCTTCTTTTACCACCTTATTCACTGTTTTTTTGTTAAAAAGTCTTTTAAAATTATGCAACTAATTTGCATAATTTTAAAGCCCTTTTTTCTTAAAAAGAAGGGCACAACAACCTTAAAGAACAGCAGATCCTGTCAGAGGGGGCACACACCAGTATGTCCTTATTTTTGGTTTACAGTCCTTCATCCTGGTGATAGATGTTAAATACTGATTCCAGGAAGTTAAACAGTCCAGCAAATAACAAGCCTCAGGCTCCATTCACACGTTGCAGTTCTTGATCTGTTTTAATTACATTTAAAAACTCAACAGGGAGGGGCTCATTCCAGAACAAAAGTTTTTCAGTAGAAAGACATATGTGTTCTGACAAAGCCCCTCTCTTTTGTGGTTTCCAATGCAGTTAAAACTCATCAAAAAACAAAAAGTGTGCATGGGGCCTGAGGCCTGTTTTCTGCAGGATTGTTGTACACGTCCTCATTCACTTCTATGGGCTCCTGCACATGGCTGTGAATATGTCTGAGCTGCAAATGACAGAGCAGGTCCCAACCATGTTTGCGGTTCAGGCTATTATTATGTACTTACATCCCGATGACAAGCCACCCTCAAACAATGTTCCATGGGACCATTGTTTGCATCCCAAGAGCTGCACAAGTGTAGTGTGCAGGAAGTTTGTCTACTGAATGGCAAAAAGACCTGCATTATAATGGAAGAGGAACAGATCGTCTTTCCTAAGCTTTAAAAACGCAACAAAAAACGCAATGTGTGTACATGGCCACAGGCTGTATTCATACCTTGCATTTGCAGCACGTTCAGAAACACAATGAAAATATACATGGGGGTGGCTCGCACGTATCCATGAAGCAGCTGGTGGCCCCCCAGAATTAATTTCACTGGTGGGCCCTTGGCACCCCAGTCCGACCCTGTGGCCAGAGATAGCTGTCATATCAAGTGATTTGGTACCATAAACCAGGTAGCAGAGGTGTAGCTAACAGAGGGGCAAAGGGGGTGGTGACTTCAGGCCTCGGGACTTTGAGGGTCCCCCTGAGTAGCTTTCAACTCTATTTGTGTCCCTAGAACACAGAGTGGTATACTTTGACTGGTATATTCTCTAGGCCTACTCTAGTCTCTATGGTAATACATGCATTAACAAATGTGGGCGATTCGGGCCCGGGTTGACCAGGCCGTACCCAGCAGACATGGGGTATGCCCCAAGTTCAGCCTATGGATTAATAAGTTCCAGGGATTAATAAGTTCCCTGCTCTGCCATTAGACAATCAGAGCTAACCAAAATGGCGGTGCCCTGCTGCTGGCGTCGGTGCAGTGTGTGATGTCACTGCGCCACCATCTTGGTACACCTCCGAGCGTAACCGCGAGGGACGAAGATGAGGTCAGCGTACATCAGGGGAATGGAGGAAGGTGAAGTACAATTTTATTATTTTATCTTGGATTTTATATAGGTTTTATAGGGGGATTGTATATAGTTAATATGGGGGGAGGTGTATTTAGTTATAATAGGGGGACTGTATATGGTTTGTTATTATAGGAGGTGTATATAGTTATAATAAGGAGACTGTATATAGTTATTGTAGGGGTTGTATATAGTAATTATAGGGGGTCGTATATAGTTGTTATAGTGTGAATGTATAGGTAATGTTGGGGGGCTGTATATTGTGATGCTGGGGGAGATGTATATTGTGATTAATGGGTGGCTGTATACAGTGTTTGCTGGGGAGCTGTATATAGTGATTGCTGGAGGGCTTTATACAGTGATTGCTGAGGGGCTGTATATAGTGATTTCTGGAGGGTTTTACATAGTGATTATTGGGGGGCTTTATATAGTGATTACTGGGGGCTGTATATAATGATTATAGGGATCTGTATATAGTGATTACTGGGGCTGTATATACTGATTGATGGAGGCTGTATACAGTGATTACTGTAAGCTGTATATAGTGATTGCTGGGGGGGCTGTATATAGTGATTACTGGGGGGCTGTATATAGTGATTATGGGGGGCTGTATTTAGTGATTGCTGGGGAGCTGTATACAGTGATTACTGGGGGCTGTATATAGTGGCTACTGTGTGGCTTTATATTGTGAAAACTTGGGGCTGTATATAGTGATTGCTGGGGGAACTGAATATAATGATCACCTGGGGCTGTATATATTGAATACTGGGATTTGTATATAGTTATTACTGGGGAGACTGTATATAGTTATTGCTGAAGGGCAGTAGATAGCGATTACTCTACCCAGTCTAGATTACAGTCAATGGGGGCCCCCAATAAATATTGCGCCCAGGGTCCCCTACTTAAGGACACCCGACAAACAGACGAGCCCTAGTTACAGGCAGACCTCTCTTCCCACTGTGACCTCTGGTGAAGCTCTCTGGATGCTTTACTGTAGTTCCAGACAGCAATGATCAGCTGTAATGTGTTTATGTTGAAACTTTATTAATAATATTTGTTCCCATGACAGCACAAAATTTTGATAATCCAATCCAACTACTACTCCTATCCTGTATATATATGGGCACAGTATTATCACCAGAGGCGTAGGTAGGGGTTCAGCTTAGGGGGGGGTCAAAACTCACCCAAGTGGGCCCCCAACCCAGGTGTACCAATATTCTACCATACAGTGACCATAAAGTGGTAGATACTGGTTCTCATCAGCCTTTCTTATTAATAATCATAGTGTATAACAATGCAATGACTTATAAAAGACATCTCTGTACTCTTTATAGGTCTGTCTCTTCCCTATGACCAGTGTCGCTCTGATTTCTACCAGTTGGATCTTGGAATAGTTAAAGTGTCAGGTGGATTTGGGACACTAAACAGCCCCCATATGGGGCGTTTATATTTGTCAGGGATGCTCCTGCAACCCGTGGGTCTCCCTGTGCCCCCTCTACCCTGCTTCAGCCTAACTTACCTGTCCGCTCACATCATCATTGTCCAGGGTGGTACAGCGGGTCCACTACCCCTGAACCCTGACAATACTTATCCAGATGTAAAACTGTTGAGGCACAGAGGCTGGGGCATCCCTAGGTCAAAAGATCTGTAACTGTGCTGTGCCTATATATACAGGATAAGTGTAGTACTGTTCTGTGCCCATATGCTGTATATACTCGAGTATAAGCCGAGGTTTTCAGCGGTGCTGAAAAAAAACTAACTCGACTTATACTCAAGTCCATAATAAAATTAACACTGTACACACCTTTTCGACGTCCCGCAGGTCCTCTTCTTGCTTCAGATGCTCTGATGCACCTTGGAGTCCTCTTCGGGTCATTTGGCTCCTCTTCCGGTCCCCTCGCAATGCCAGCGGCTCACAAACAATAACGTCGGCAAGCGGCTGACGCAATTGTGTGTGCCAGCCTTGCACCGGGAGCCGAAGAGCAGCCGAATGACCCAAAGAGGGATCCTCAGTTTTACATCTGGATAAGTATTGTTTGGCTCCTCTCCTCAGCCGAATGACCCGACAAGGAGCTGAAGAGGCCCCGGAGCATCGTAAGCAAGAAAAGGACAGGTCAGTACAGTGTTAAATTTTTTAATTAAGGCCTTGGCATTACTCTGGGCAGGGGCTGGCACGGGCGTAATGAGAGGGTGCGACCGCGACCGGGCGCATTGGCAGGGGAGGGCTCGGGCCAGGGCTATTACAGTAATATAATAAACTGTCACAGCAGCAGTCCGGGCCCCCCTGTCATAAATATACAGTCAGCATTCATTTCTCAGGGGGATGGAGGCCCGCGGCTGCACTCTGCTGCCTTCTTGTAACCTATTACAGTCTTGCATCAGAGCTGCGCTCCGATGCTGCTGCAACCCGTGACACAGGCACTTCACTGCTGTCAGTAGTGCATGGGAAGCAAGCTCAGTGTCCCAGCGCTGGCAGCGTGTGACGTCATTACGCTGTCAGCGCTTTGCATAGAAAAGAAGAGGGAGGATGAAGGTAAGTTTAAGTTTTTTTTTTTTGGTCACACTATTAGTGTCCCAAACTCCCTGGCCTGGAGTAACATGTATCCTAATTCATTCGGTCTATAATTTATGGGGTAATTATATCCCAACAGGAGGAATCATACATACTATATGATTCCCTTATGAGATCTTCCTGTTATCATAGCTGGAGGGCGTCAGGGAGGGAATACTCATGGGGGAAACAATCAGCAGCAGGAGGACATGGGGGAATTGCCACAGGGGAATCAATCAGCAGCAGGAGGACATACTTCAGTGTAGGGAGTTGTGTGTTTCAGTGTAGGGAGTTGTGTGTGGTGTCATTTTATGCGACTTTTGATTACGTTTTCAGTGCTTCTAATTTTAGGACTGTACAACCTTTTGATCACTCATTGAATTTTTTTATATTTTTCAAAATGGCAAAAAGTGGCATTTTCGACTTTGGGCACTATTTTCCATTACGGGGTTAAACGCCGGGAAAAAATGTTCTGGAACTGATGCCAAAGAATTGTCATCTGTGAGAAGCCGCCATATATATAGACCAGGACAGATCAGATCAGAGGTCAAAGCTCCGGAGTATACAGTAAGTAATGTCTATATCTGCCTTTTGGCAGACCTTTTGTTCAGTAATTTTTTCGTGCTGTATAGTAATGTGCAGTTTTTTTCTCCAGCTGCTATATTTCTATATATGTGGTGTATTCATTACTGCAATATTATAAGTATTATAGTATACACTCACCGGCCACTTTATTAGGTACACCTGTCCAACTGCTCGTTAACACTTAATTTCTAATCAGCCAATTACATGGCGGCAACTCAGTGCATTTAGGCATGTAGACATGGTCAAGACCCTGAATTGCTGGAGCCCCTCAGACTAATTTGCATAATTTTAAAGCCCTTTTTTCTTAAAAAGAAGGGCACAACAACCTTAAAGAACAGCAGATCCTGCCAGAGTAGGCACACACCAGTATGTCTGCATGTTTGGTTTACAACCCTTCATCCTGGTGATAGATGTTTAATACTGATTCCAGGAAGTAAAACAGTCCGGCAAATAACAAGCCTCAGGCCCCATTCACACGTTGCAGTTTTTGATCTGTTTAATTCCATTTAAAAACTCAACAGGGAGGGGCTCATTCCAGAACAAAAGTGTTTCAGTAGAAAGACATGTGTTCTGGCAAAGCCCCTGCCTTATGCAGTTTCCAGTGCAGTTAAAACTCATTAAAAAAAACAAAAAGTGTGAATGGGGCCTGAGGCCTGTTTTCTGCAGGACTGTTGTACACGTCCTCATTCACTTCTATGGGCTCATGCACATGGCTGTGAATATGCCTGAGCTGCAAATGACAGAGCAGGTCATAACCATGTTTGCTGTTCAGGCTATTATTATGTACTTACATCCCGATGACAAGCAACCCTCATACAACATTCCATGGGACCATTGTTTGCATCCCAAGAGCTGCACAAGCGTAGTGTGCAGGAAACCTGAGGCTGCGTTCACACGTTGCGTTTTGACCTGCATTTTTATTGCGTTTGAAACGCATTACAACAGCTTGATTTGCCTAATTATATCACTGTTAGCATTTCCGTTTACAAAACGCATCCTAAACGCGACATTAACCCATGTGTTAACAACGCGTTGCATGTGTTTTGCAGAAATTTGTGAAGTTTGTCTACTGAATGACAAAAAGACATGCATTCAAATGGAAGAGGAACAGATCGTCTTTCCTAAGCTTTAAAAACGCAACCAAAAACGCAATGTGTGAACATGGCCACAGGCTGCATTCACACCTTGCATTTGCAGCACGTTCAGAAACACAATGAAAATATACATGGGGGTGGCTCGCACGTATCCATGAAGCAGCTGGTGGGCCCCCAGAATTAATTTCACTGGTAGGCCCTTGGCACCCTAGTCCGACCCTGGCCTAGGGGTTAATAGCTCACTGACCGATATATCCCTCTTGGTGTGGAGAAAGTTTGAAGGGCAAAATAATCGCAATGTCTGCCGGTTCGGAAGACATTGCGATTATTTCAGGGCTTGTATGTCACAAGGCTGACATACAAGTCCTGATAAATGCCTCCTATCACACACTGACCTGTAGCTGTGTATGCTGTGAGTGTCAGGCTGTCCTACCTTATCCCTGCTATGGAGATGATCCTAATACATGTCTGTAGCTGCTGGAGGGGGGGAGCACATCACACAAGCTGCTATCTATCCTCTCTGTGCAACCACCCTCCCCCTGCATCAGGAAAAGAAGCAGAGGAGTCTCCGGGATCTATGGCCGGGTCACACAGCAGCCGCTCTCCTGATAACCCCCCATGATTCCTCCTCACACATCGTTGCACAACTCACACAGGGTGAGGGGCCGGCCCGGGGGAGGAGGAGGGGCGGTGCTGTGCTGGGAGCTCACGTTCTGAATTCACAGCAGCTGCACTGCCCCTGTGTCTATGCAGCCAGTGTGTCCCAGGACCAGGAGACGGGACTCAGTCTCTTGGTCCGGGACAATGCAAGGCACAGCATGAAAATCTCTTAACCTCCCAGGGCAGCGGGACAGAGCTAAAAAATCTTAACTGTCTGGGGTCACGGAGCCTGACTGAGCTACATGGCAGACGCATGTCTGTGAGCTCCCGCAACACAACTCTGCTCCACTCATAGCTGCGGCACTATCCTGCTGCAATATGGGCAAGCTGCTTCGAGAAAAGCCACTAGACAGACCTGAGACACCCAAAGGGAAGAGAGGACAAGGTGACATGGAGAAACTCCTCCGCAAAAAAATTACCACGCCGCCTGGAAGCTCCGCAAAATGGCCACCGCATTAGCTGAAGAAGGGGAACAGCAGGAAGACTCGGAGGCTGAGAGCACTGCAGAAGATGCGTTCACAACAGAACACACTCCTCTGTCCGGACTTATGCTGAAAAAGATGTTGGCACAAGCGCTCTCACCTATCATGGATGAACTCAGCGCCATACATAAAGTGGTACGCGCCATTGTGCAGAGGGTGGAGGCATTGGAGGAAACGCAAGGCCGCGATTATTGACCACAGAGAAGCCACGGCCCACATCTTACCCCAGCAAGCCCAGGCCCTCAACACTGTCTTACTCCTCATAGAGGACCAGGAAAACCGCAGTAGGTGGAAGAACTTGAGAATCCGTGGCTTGCCTGAATCAGTCTCACATGAACAACTATCCGCTGTGGGGAAAAAACTCTTTCGGAGTTTACTAAGCACAGAGAGAGCAAACTCCATTGAAATAGAGGGTATACATCGCTCTCTGCGACCATCACCCAAAGATTCCGAACCTCCCAGGGACGTAGTCTGCGGCTTATTAATTTACCAAGACACTGCTGACATTCTGCGAGCAGCAATGGAGAAGAAAGAAGTCAGCTTTGAGGAACAACAAGTCACCATATACCAGGACATAGCTCCATCAACACTGTATAAGCACAGACTCCTCAAGCCTCTCACCAACCACCTGAGAAATAAGAAGATCATTTTTAAGTGGTTATTCCCTTTTGGCTTAACATTTCAAGCTGCAGGCAGCAGATGTACCATCAAAGGTCCCAAAGACCTCTGCAAGGCATGGGACATCCTAGATATGGAGCCTCTGGACATCCAATCCTGACTGCCGGTCACGGAACAGCACATGGAGCTGACAACACTACCACATCTGGAGAAATGGACCCCAGCAGGGAGAGGGAAGTCGCCCAGACAAAAGAAGAAATCTGTCAACAGCTGAAGGTCTCTGAAGGACTTTGCAGATGCTGAACAGACAAGATGCTCCCATGGTGGTTACAAGAGAACTTATATCCTTTTCTTGAAATACTTAATCCCGTGTTATGAAAGTTTTATACAAGTTTAGACTAGTTGCCACAGGGCAAGGCCTTCAATTTAGCACAAAATTGATAATAGAGTGTAAATGTTACATGAGTTGTGATACCCGATCAGGCACAACTCCCCCCCCCATTAGAGTCCTTCTTCCGCGATAGTTTTAACACCTTATGACCGCCTATCGGGTTTTTAACGGCGTGTCATTAAGGGTACTACTTCGTTTCTGATGGCGCCTTCTTCTAACGGCGGCCGTCACAGAAGAGAGTTTTTCTGGGACCAACGGGTCTCCGCTGGTGCCGGTGTCCGGGCTGTGATACACAGCCAACCCTGGCACTAACCCCCCTGATCGGAAAAACTCCTGATCCGGGGTGTTACTAAACCCACCCTTGCACGCACCATGGTCCAGCATGACCCGGCGTGCAAGTGTGTCCCCCGTGGATTCGACCCCCCCCGGTGTGCTTATCCCGGGGGATCCGTCCCTCCTCCTCCTGCCCACTGCCCCGGGTTCCGACGAGTGACCCGGGGCTGTCGTTGCTCCTCTTCTCACCGGGTCCTGCCTCCTGGCAGGACGCGGGCTGTAGTATAACTGAGCATGCTCACAAGTGTATTGCAGTGTAAAGCGATTGAATAAGGATCGGATGATCGCTTCTTCAAGCCAAGAAGTAAAATTAAAAAAGTTTAAAAAAAAAACCAATTAAATCTTTTTTAATATAATTAAATAAATAAATAAAATAAAAAGCCCATAATCTCCATCCCAGTAACCATAAATGGCAAATACAGTAAATAAAAACAGCAAAAACACGTACATATTTGGTATCAAACACCGACCGCGTCCGGATTAATCTGTACACATAAATCTCTAAATCAATATTGAACCAGCTCGGTGTAACTACGTAAAAAAAAAACTCATAAAAACTTCCCTAATATACTATTTTTATCAACACATCAAAAAAAACTGTGTCTAAAAGTGATCAAAAAAAGTTACGGTACTATATGATTACGACTGTTTTTCATCGCAAAAAATAAGCCCTCAACCAATCTTGACACAGAAAAAAACAGAATTATGGCCCTGTAAAAGTTTGTCATATAACAACAATGCGATTTTTCTCCATATTGTTTTGCGCTCAAGGAAATTGAGCAAAAACTAAGAAAACTATTATAATGAGGTATCACCGAAATCGTAGTGAACAGAGAATCAAAAAGATTAATATTATTTTTACGTTTGGTGATCGGGGGAAAAAAATGCTAACAATCCAATAAAAATTGATGATTTTGTTTGTGTCCTCCCCCTTGAATATTAATAATCTCATGAAATAGCTTAGACCCCAAAATAAATTATTTATACATTGTATCTCATCCCATACAAAATAAGCCCTCATATGATCGCATTACCAAAAAAAATTAAAATTTATAGGTCGTACAATGTGACAATACAAATTTGCTGTGAATGGCGCCACCATTCATTCTATACTCGGCCGTGCGCCCGTACAGCAGTTTACCACCACATATGTGGTATCAGTACACTCGGGAGGAATTGGGCATCAAGCGTTGCAGTGCGTTTCATCGTTTAATTTATTCTGAAAATGTCAGTTTTGGCCTAAATGAATGTATTTCCAAAAAAATTCTAGTTTCTAAATCGCAGGTCCATATTTTTTAACCCATGTGAAACACTTAAAGGGTTAATGGACTTAATAGAAGCTGTTTTACATATGTTGAGGGGTGAACTTTCTATAGTGGGGTAATTTATGGGGTTTTACTATTATTTAGGCCTTTCCCAGTCACTTGGAAGCTGAGTTGTCCCTCAAAATGTGAGTTTTGGCAATTTTCATGAAAATAAGAAAAATCGCACCTAAAGTTCTGCACCTCATAACATCCTAGAAAAATGACCGGGAGCATAAAATATCATCCCAACATAAAGCAGATATTCTGTAAATGTTAATTATCAAACTTTTTGGGTAGTTTTACTTCCTGTCTGGAAACCAGAACATTTCAAACTTGGAAAATGAAGAATTTTTACAAACTTTTGCCAAATTTTCACTTTTTTTCAGAACGAAACGCAAAACTTATCACTTAAATTTTATAACTAACATGAAGTACAATGTGTCACGAGAAAACATTCTCAAAATCACCCGGATATGTTAAAGCGTTCCGAAGTTATAACCAATTATCGTGAGACATGTCAGATTTGAAAAATCGAGTCTGGTCATTGAGTTGAAAACTAGTGTCGGTGATAAGGGGTTAAATCTGCGGGATCAGCCGCCTGGCCACATCCTCAAAGTGTGGGGACTAAGGTCCCAAACACTTACAAAATTTTTTTTGATTTGTTGAAGCTACAGGAAGTTACTGTAGCTCTGTTACATAACGTTTGGAAAGTTTCACACTGGTTCACACTGACACGCACAGGCTTAAGGAAAACATGCAAAAAATGCCTAGATCAGCGATGGCGAACCTATGGCATACAAAGCCGTTTCTGTTGGCACGCGTACTGTCGCCGGTAAGCCTCTGGTACGCTTACCATAGGCTTACTGGCGACAGTACGCGTGTCAACAGAAACGCCTTCGTATGCCGTTTCTGAAGTATACTTCATATACTTTCAGAGGAAAGTATCAGTCCCTCCCATAGAAAGCAGTGAATAGTTACCGCGCATGCGGAATAATTATCCGGCCAGGGAGCGCTGACTGAATTGCCGTTCCCATAAAAAACCATGCATGGTAGATGCATGCGGTTGGGAGAAGGCAATTTTAAAGCTGCACCCACAACATAGGATGGGGGTCAGCGGACCCCTATTAGTGACAGGGCATACTAATAAATATTTTATATATTTTAGTTAGTACGGCACAATGTATAATGCTGTTTGGCTGACAGCACAGCCTCAGCCAATCATATGCAGGTTTACTATGAGCTCTTGAGCTCTGCCGCCCCCCCCCCGAACAATGCACAACTTTACACGAGCAGGTGACAGCAGCAGTGTCAGTGTTAATTACAAAGTTCCCTATTTTTACACATAAGTAAGTAATATTTCTGGGGAGATCATTTAACCGGTTAAGGACCGGGCCCTTTCCTGTTTTTTCATGTTCATTTTTCACTCCCCACCTTCAAAAATCTATAACTTTTTTATTTTTACACGTAAAGAGCTGTATGACAGCTTGTTTTCTGCGTAACAAATTGCACTTCATAATGATGGTATTAAATATTCCATGCCATGTACTCGGAAGTACAAACTTTTGCCAAATTTTCACTTTTTTTCAGAACGAAACGCAAAACTTATCACTTAAATTTTATAACTAACATGAAGTACAATGTGTCACGAGAAAACATTCTCAAAATCACCAAGATATGTTAAAGCGTTCCGAAGTTATAACCAATTATCGTGAGACATGTCAGATTTGAAAAATCGAGTCTGGTCATTGAGTTGAAAACTAGTGTCGGTGATAAGGGGTTAAATCTGCGGGATCAGCCGCCTGGCCACATCCTCAAAGTGTGGGGACTAAGGTCCCAAACACTTACAAATTTTTTTTTGATTTGTTGAAGCTACAGGAAGTTACTGTAGCTCTGTTACATAACGTTTGGAAAGTTTCACACTGGTTCACACTGACACGCACAGGCTTAAGGAAAACATGCAAAAAATGCCTAGATCAGCGATGGCGAACCTATGGCATACAAAGCCGTTTCTGTTGGCACACGTACTGTCGCCGGTAAGCCTCTGGTACGCTTACCATAGGCTTACTGGCGACAGTACGCGTGTCAACAGAAACGCCTTCATATGCCGTTTCTGAAGTATACTTCATATACTTTCTGAGGAAAGTATCAGTTGCTCCCATAGAAAGCAGTGAATAGTTACCGCGCACGCGGAGTAATTATCCGGCCAGGGAGCGCTGACTGAATTGCCGTTCCCATAAAAAAACACGCATGGTAGATGCATGCGGTTGGGAGAAGGCAATTTTAAAGCTGCACCCACAACATAGGATGGGGGTCAGCGGACCCCTATTAGTGACAGGGCATACTAATAAATATTTTATATATTTTAGTTAGTACGGCACAATGTATAATGCTGTTTGGCTGACAGCACAGCCTCAGCCAATCATATGCAGGTTTACTATGAGCTCTTGAGCTCTGCCCCCCCCCCCCCCCCCCGAACAATCCACAACTTTACACGAGCAGGTGACAGCAGCAGTGTCAGTGTTAATTACAAAGTTCCCTATTTTTACACATAAGTAAGTAATATTTCTGGGGAGATCATTTAACCGGTTAAGGACCGGGCATTGAAAAACCGTTATCATATTTTGATAGATCAGGCATTTTCGGACGCGTCGATACCTGATGTGTTTATGATTTTTACTGTTTATTTATATTTATGTCTTTTATAGATTTTTTTATATTTTTCAAAATGGGAAAAAAAAGTGCCATACGGGGTTAAACGCATTGAAAAACCGTTATCATATTTTGATAGATCAGGCATTTTCGGACGCGTCGATACCTGATGTGTTTATGATTTTTACTGTTTATTTATATTTATGTCTAGGGAAAGGGGGGTGATTTGAAATTTTAGGTTTTTTTATTATAATTTTTTATTTTTTAACTTTTTTTATTTTTATTTATACTATTTTTCAGACTATTTTTCATATTGTTCTGCTGTAAAACTGGGAAAACCCTCTAAGTCCCTTAACCATCTCCTTTCTCTGTCTATTCTCCGCCCTACTTATTTCCGTTGTCTGATCGATCCTATCATATACTGCCATACTACAGTATGGCAGTATATGGGGATTTTCCTCCTCATTAATTACAATGTGATATCAGCACATTGTAATGAAGGGGTTAAAACGAAATAGCCTCGGGTCTTCGGAAGACCCGAGGCTACCATGGAGACGGATCGCCGCCCCCGATGATGTCACGGGGAGCGGCGAACCCAGGTAAGATGGCGGCGCCCATATGCAGCAAAGACTTACCGGCTATGGAGAGGGCTCAGCCGCTGAGCCCTCTCCATGCAGAAGACAGAAGATTTTTCTGTCTTCAAAAGTCGTCTTATACGCCGGAATATATGGTATATCAATGCAAAAAAAAAATGGGTCAGAACAGGTTGGACCCCTTTATTCTGAAAATGGGGCATCGGTGACTGGAGACCAAGAGAAGGCAGAGTTACTTAATAGGTTTTTTAGCTCCGTTTATACAATAGAAGAGAGAACTTCTGACTTGGGTGGTGCCAGTTCTAGGGAAAGGGGGGTGATTTGAAATTTTAGGTTTTTTGATTAAATTTTTTTTTGTTTTTTAAACTTTTTTATTAATTTTATTATACTAGTTTTCGAATCCCTAGGTACTTTAACCTAGGTTGTAGATCGATCCTATCATATACTGCCATATACAGTATGGCAGTAATGGGGATTTCTCTCATTCATTACAATGTGCTATCAGCACATTGATATGAAGGGGTAAACGAAATAGCCTCGGGTCTTCGGAAGACCGAGGTACCATGGAGATGGATCGCCGCCCCCAGATGACGTACGGGGGAGCGGAAGATCCAGGTAAGATGGCGGCGCCCATGCACCGCTATCAGTTGAGGCTGCCGGCAGCTTTGCCGGCAGCCCATGGGTGAAAACAGCACCTCTCTGCTTTCGATTGTACAATAATTGTCCCCTTTTCGGTCGGCACTTTGCGGTTCCCTTTCCTATCATCCTACTTCTTTTCTCCCCAGCGTAATTGTGGCGTTTTTTTGGCTAACCTCCCTTTCTTTCATTTTCTCTTCACTTCTTCTTCTCCGTTTGGTTGCTCAACTATTGTCTTCTCTGCCGAATCTCGGCAGGAAGCCCTCCTCGCATTTCTCCTATTTTGGTTTTCCTGTCGTAATCCAAGGCTAAACCTGGCGCCTTTCTTGAACTGTCTACCGACTTTATCGCCTATTTTTCTATGTCCTTAGCCCCACGATAAATGTCCCGGTTACTGACTTCTTGGTATTTAAGGGCTCGCCGTTTACTTGCCGCAAGACGAGGCTGAGAAGTTACAGTACCTATAGTGTCTTTCGCCCGGGAAGCTAACTAGAATACTGGACTCATTAGGGAGATAGATCGTGGATAAGACGAAGTGGAAAAAAGGAGGTTATCTATGCTGCACCTCGGCCGGGTAGAGAATACGGTGCGGATGATCGTTTTAGTAGCTAAACACACTAAAATAGCCAAGTCTTCAAACATAGTCTTGTTACATAATGTGGTTTGAATGCCGTTTCTGAGCTTGGCTTGTTCGTCCCTCCCTAAGGGGGGGGGGGCAGGAAACGGTATGCTGGGATGGGTCTATTGGGAAGTCGGAACAAAACTGTGGTTTATGCACAACGCGAATCCAAGCCGACCTCAGGCTTTGGATGATGTTACGTATGTATTGTAAAAAAATACAATTGGGGGAGAGATTATCAGAAAGTCTGAGCAGAACCAATTGCAATTGTAAGTTAGGATCTCAACCACTTCTAGCTCCTCATGCGAGCGTAATACTTCTATAAAATGGGAGTGAGGTCGAGTTCCGCTGTCGGTTCTTCGGGTAAAGCAATACTTTCGGGTGTCGAGAGCAAGAAGACTCTAACACCGGGGGAAGGGTGGGGAGAAAAAAGCTGGGTCCCCTGGTTTTTCTCGTGCGGCGAGGGGGGGTCGGTCTTGGGCACCAAACTGTATTATAAACATTGGCCAATTTATTAAAATGTTTGCACAAGTTTTGTGGCTGACGTTGCAGAGAAGACACAGGCAAAATGCTGGGAATGTATTCATAAGTGTAGTGACACCAATGATGGCACTTGTCCAGCTGCTCGTGTCGAAGGACATAAAAATGTGAACCGGAAAAAAAAAAGGGGCGGTTACTGCTTAGTCGGACTGTGCGACCACATTTGTCTGGTTGCACAACAGTGGTCTGTGTCACAATTTCGGCAGCATGAAACAAAGATACACCATTATTTTCGTTGGCACACTTCCCGAGCAGTGCAGAGTGCACCAGATTTCATGAAAAGACTCAAATCATGGAATCTGGTGCAACCCCTACAATAAGCAAGCACACTGCACATTTTTATCGTTAAAACCTGGGGTCCATTGGATCTTCCTTGCCTCATAACTATAAACATCATAGTGTGTTAGCTACGTAGATTGTATGGTTGCTTCAAATTTTTTCTCTAATGTTTTCTAGACATCAAAATGAGTACAGCAAAAAAAGCCAAAATGAGAAGTGGCAGCAGAAATATCGGAGGCCCTGGAAGAGTCATATGGGTGGTGAACGAACATGGCAACCATATGAGTACTTGTTACTGAAAAGTGTTGTGTGGTCGGCACTTCAAGTGTTCAGACGGCACTTTGACACCAACCTACCACCTGTTGCAGAACTTGCGGAAACAGAAAGAACAACAGTTTCTGCAAAGGGCAATTAAGAAACACACTCACCTCCAACCACTGTAGGTTGTCTAATATCTTTCAAAAACACTAAATTCATGACGCAGCCCAGTTTTAAAATAAATCTGCTGTTATCGATACATGGTATAGTTCCATCTTCAGATCTGGAGAATCAAAGCTCCTTGTTGTCCTGGAGTAATTCCTCTTTCATGATTTTCCCAACAAAGGATACAATCAGGTCAGCGTTCTCTAGAGTGCCACTTAGTTAGCAATATACTGTGACAAAGATATGTAGTCCAACTCGCATGGCAGAGGTGAATGTTAGTTAAGCAGCTCACCACTGACCTATCAAAAGGTAGCCTTGCTAAATTCCATGTGCCTGAATGAGAGCACAGATATTAACTATTCACGCACGGACTAGCCCATCATTTTACGTTTATATTATAATGTTTATACAGTGACAACATGAGAGAATGAGGCTGTCGTGCAAAAGACTTGGCGTCCTTGACTAAAAATCAGCCTAAGATACGACACGATATTTACAAGCGCGCACTCAAGGTGATGGACGCTGGGTTTGGTTGTTCCTCTTCCCAGTAACAAGGCAGTTGTTTGTTAAAGAAACCAAACATGAAGTCATTCAGTTTCATTGTATAATACATCAGGAAGCTCTATGTGCAAGTGAAAGCAGCGAGAAATTTGCAGATATCCTCAAAGATGTCACAAAAATGGTAAATTTCATTATGGCTCGTGCTCTGAATTTTCGACAATTTCAAGCACTTCTTGATGAGGTTCAGGCACAGTATAATTGTCTGCTTATGTATAACAATGTCCGGTGGCTGAGCAGAGGACGGGTCCTGGAGCGATTTGTAGCTTGCTTGGAGGAAATCAGGCTGTTTATGCATGAAAAAGGGCAGGACTATCCACAGCTCACCGATGTGGCCTGGCTTACCAACCTTATGTTTTTTACTGATTTTACACAACACTTTAAAGGGGTTATCCGGGTTTTAAAAATTACCCAGGGCCGGGCTGGGGAGGGCTAGTTAAACATAATAAACATGGACTTACCGCGTCCGGCGCCGCTGATGTCCCGTGCCGCGGTCCCTTCGATCCGTGCCCCTGTTTGTTTACAGGGGCACGGAAGCCGCGCACAGGGAACTTCCGGTCCGCGATGTGGACGGCTCCTCCCATCCGTCCCTATCTCTCAGCGTTGTAAGCTCTGGGAGATGGTGTCGCATGGGAGCATCCGGCTGGCCGGAAGCTCTCTGTGTGCACTTTTAATGAAACCGGCGCACAGAGAAGACCGGCCGCGGCGCGGGACATCGGCAGCACCAGAGGAGGTAAGTACATGTTTATGGTGTTTAAATAGCCCTCCCTAGCCCGGCCATAAGAAATTTTTTAAACCCGGATAACCCCTTTAATGTACTGAACAAGCAACTACAAGGTGTAGTGGGGGAAAACAGCAGAAACAATGTTTTGTGATATAAAAACATTTGGAAACTGGGCAGCTGAAATATTTCTGAGTGCTGCATGTGTTGCTCTGAAGCTTACAAAGTATGAGCCCAGGATAGACAAATTGTCAGAGTGCATGCAACAGCAAAAATCACATTAAAGGGTGCTTTACATCAGTTCTTACTATACAGTACTGCAGCCAGTGTTAGAGTTTTGGTTTTACCCTTAGTAGAAGTAAAAATGTTGTTGATTTATATTCCTGGATTGTACCTGGACAGCAAAAAAAGCCAAAAGAGAGAGTGGCAAGAAGCATTCCGGGAGGACCTGACAGATCTAGGCGTGGTTGACGGAACTCATGGCACTCATATGAGTACTTGTCTGAAAGTGTTGTGTGGTCGCCCCTCAAGTTTCAGACGGCACTTGACACCACCCTCCACCTGTTCAGAACTTGCGGAAACAGAAAGAACAAAGTTTCGTGACGGGCAATTAAGAAACACACTCATCCCTCCCAACCACTGTAGTTGTCCTACTATCTTTAAAAACACAAATTCTGACTTGCAAGCACCAGTTTTAAAATAAATCTGCTGTTTATAGATACATGGTAAGTTCCACTTCAGATCTGGAGACTTATCAAAGCCTCCTTGTTGTCCTGGTAGTATTCCCTCCCTTTCTGATTTTCCCAACAATGATCAAATAGTCACTTTCTCGACTGCCACTTAGTAGAAATACTTGACTTTCAAATATGTTAGTCCAAATCGCATGGCCAAGGGATGTTAGTCAGCAGCTCACCACTGACCTACAAAAGGTAGCCTGCTAATTCCATGTGCCTGGATGAGAGCACAGATATTACTATCACGCAAGGCTAGCCATCATTTTATAACGTAACGTTGGTGAACAACATTAGAGAGAGCTGGTGAAAACGGCGTCTTTGCCTAAAAGAACAGCAGAAGTAGAATATTTACAACAACGCATTGATTGGGTTTTTACGTCACAAGGCCTAAAACAAACCAGAAAAAGTGTTTCCATTAACTAGTGATGGGGCAACCTTCGTATTGTTGGGACAACTTCTGGTTTCATACAGTTTGTTTGTTAAAGAACCAAACATGAAGTCGTTCAGTTGCGATTTGTATAATCAATCAGGAAGCTCTTGTGCAAGTGAAAGCAGCGAGAAATTTTGGCCAGATATCCTCAAAGAATGTTTCACAAAAATGGTAAAGATTTTATTATTGCTCGTGCTCTGAATTTTGCGACAATTTCAAAGCCTTCTTGACTGAGGTTCCAGGCACAGTAATAAGTGTCCTGCTTATGTATAACAATGTCCGGTGGCTGAGCAGAAGTATGGGTCCTGGAGGATTTGGTATCTTGCTTGGAGGAAATCAGGAGGCTGTTATGCATGAACAATTGCATGCCCTCATCCACAGCTCACAGATGTGGCCATGGCCTTTACTCAACCCTTATGTTTTTTACTGATTTTACACAACACTTTAAAGGGTGTTATCCCCGGGTTTTTAAAAATTACCAGGCCGGGCTGGGGAGGGCTAGTTAAAACATAATAAAACCTGGACTTAACCTCTTCCGGGGGCGCCGCGATGTCCCTGTCGCGGTCCCTTCGATCCGTGCCCCTGTTTGGTTTTACAGGGGCACGGAAATCCGCGCAGAGGGAACTTCCGGTCCGCGATGTGGACGCGCCATCCATCCCCGTCCCTATCTCTCCAGCGTTGTAAGCGATGGGAGATGTGTCCGGCATGGTAGCAGCCGGCTGGCCGGAGCTCTCCTTGTGGCACTTTTAATGAAAACCGGCGCACAGAGGAAGGACCGGCCCGCAGCGGTCGGGCATCGGCGCCCATAGGAGGTAAGGTACATGTTTTTATTTTGTTTAAATAGCCCTCCCTAGCCCGTCCATAAGAAATTTTTTAACCACGGAAACCCGTATAAACCCTTTAATGTACGACAGCAACTACAAGGTGTATTTGGGGAAAACCGTCAGAAAGAATGTTTTGTGATATACCAACATTTGAGCGTAACTGCCGGTTTTTGAAAAATCCTTGGAAACTTGGAAACTGGGCATCTTGAATATTTCCCAAATCCTACATTTCTAAGCAATGCATCTCAGACGGTCTACAATGAATTTTCTAATGTTTGCAGTTGCAACGGTGACTTATAGTACAAGTTTTTACAATTTCCGCGTAATATGGAGGCACCCTGTGTTTTCTTACTGTCAACCAGATAAAGGCTCAGTTTTGAAGAACTTTCTCTCTCTTCTTGCTTACACTGGTTAGATTTAAGGAAACCTGGAATATGGAGAGTTATATTTCAAGGAAACTCGATCTGAAAAATATTCTCTGAACCTCTTGAACACTCGAGAAAATGAAAGGAATGACAATGAAGCGATATGGCAACAGGAAACAACACTTCAGAAAATGAAAATCCTTAGAAGTGTGAAATTCTCTGCCAGAGATAATTTTAAGTCCATGAAGTCCCTTGGTATTGCTTGGCTCACTTTGTTTGGATCATCTATGCTTGGTGAGCAGCTCTTTTCATCTTTGAATTATATCAAATCTGACACAGAAACAGATTAACGGATTACTTGATTTGCTGCATGTGTTGCTCTGAAAGCTTACAAAGTATGAAGCCCAGGATAGACCAATTGTCAGATGTGCATGCAACCGCAAAATCACATCTAAAGGGTGCTTTACATCAGTTCTTACTATACAGTACTGTGCAGCCAGTGTTAGAGTTTTTGGTTTTACCCTTTAGAAGAAGTAAAAAATGTTGTTGATTTATATTCCTGGATTGTACCTGGACTTGGATTGTAGTGCACTGCTATGAGAGAGTTCACATCAGCGCTCAACCCCTTTTCTTACCTCTGAGTCACTTCTGTAGCTGGTTGCTGCTGTAATACAATGACCAACAGTTACTTAAGGGGAGGGGGGGCTGTGTAACACTGCAACAGAGTGCTCCAAATCCAGCAACAATTCTGGAATAGAAATGGAATACTGGAATTTCTCATAGTGATCACACATCTTTGCGGGAACAATATCTAACACTGGCTGTGTGATATGTGATAAAAACTTATGACAGATTCCATTTTAATTATTCAAAAGCACAGAAAATGCAAACCTTTGAGCTCTCTTGATTTTTATGTTTTTATTGTAATACAAAAGATTGTAACGTTTGAGCTATGTTTTCTCAATTAAAACCTTGTTATTCTAGTTAAATTTTTGTGTTGGCACTTCGCTACAAGTCAGTAGGGTTTGGGTTGCATTTTGGGCACTCGGCCTCTAAAAGGTTCGCCATAAGAGATGAGCGAGCACTAAAATGCTTGGGTGCTCGTTATTCGAGACGAACTTTTCCCGATGCTCGAGTGCTCGACTCGAATAACGAACCCCATTGAAGTCAATGGGAGACTCAAGCATTTTTCAAGGGGACCAAGTGTCTGCAGAGGGAAGCTTGGCCAAACAACTGGAAACCTCAGAAAATGATGGAAACACCATGGAAATGGACAGGAAACAGCAGGGGCAGCATGCATGGATGCCACTGAGGCTGCTTAATCACACCATTATGCCAAAATTATGGGCAACAGCATGGCCATGACAGAGTGACCGAATGAGGCTAGATAGCATCTAAATCATCCAATAATTGACCCTGACACTATAGGGGACGGCATGCAGAGGCAGTGGCAGCAGCGGCAGGCTAGAGAGTGTCATGGCGACATACCCTAAATGGATTCAGGCTTCAAACCAATGGGTGGCAGAGAGGAACCAAAGGAGGTGAGCAAGAAGCGCTGAAATGATTTCCTATGTGAACAAAAGGTTGACGGTATATTTAGTCGATAACACAGCATGGTGGCGACATAGTGACCAAGTTCCATAACGTATCTGGTGAAACACCCGAAAAATGAGCCTGACACAGCTCTTTTGATAAGGGGACGACATGTGGAGGCAGCCATGGAGACGACTTCCATGATTAAGAGCGACAGTATGGGGCATCCATATTGCGCTGCTATGATTGCAACTTCAGGTCTCCAGCATGGCGGCAACAGATGCGCCGAGTTCCATTATGTATCTGGTGAAACACCCGAAAATTCTGCCTGACACAGCTCGTTTGATAAGGGGACGATGTATAGAGGCAGTAAGTTAGTAGTAGATTAAAGGTGCTGCAGTTAAAACTATGTTAGTTGGATCTTGAGATGGAGCAGGCGGTCCGCTGCCAGAGCTTTCGCCTGTCCAAGTCCCTGTCTCTCGGCTCCTCCCCAAACAGCACTTCTAAGAACTTTTTGTATAAGATCAAGTGTAGTAGTGTTCTTATAAGTTTGGGTTATGGCGGGTGAGGGGTATGTAAACAGAAGCGCAAGAAGCGCTGAAATAATATCGGTAAATGATAAAAGTTTGCCAGTATATTTTGTGGATAACACAGCAGGGTGGCGACAAAGTTAACAAATTTGATGTGGTAGCCATGAAAACAACCCAAAATTCTGCCTGACATAGCTCGTTTGCTAAGGGGACGATGTATGGAGGCAGCTATATGGACGACTTTGGGAGGCAGCTATGGAGATGATGTGTGGAGGTAGCAATGGAGACAACGTGTGGAGGCAGCTATAAAGACGACGTGTGGAGGCTGCTATGGAGGCAATTAAATTTGGATAGTGCCTGTATTTGGCAGTCCAAAAAAGTTTTCAAACCAGAGGAGCGGGTAGGTGGTCCTCCAGAAAAATTAAATAGATTGAGTGCCTGTATGTGGCAATCCCAAAAATTGTTTAAAACAGAGGACCGGGTACGTGGCCCTTCAGAAATATTAAATACATAGAGTACTATAGCTAGAGCCAGTTGGCCCTAGCAAAAAATAGCCAGTTTCCTCTGCTTTAGTGTACAAAGAGGAGGAGAAGGAGGATAATGAGGAGGAGGAGAGCATACATTATTCAGGTTGAGCTTCTTTCACCTGGTGGAGAATGGAAATCCTGAGAAATCCAGGCTTTATTCATCTTGATAAGCGTCAGCCTGTCAGTCGACAGGCGTGTACACTTATCGGTGATGATGCCACCAGCTGCACTGAAAAACACGCTAGCGGCAGGGCAGGCAAGAACCTCCAAGGCGTACAGCGCCAGTTTCGTGCCACTGTCCAGGACTTTGAAACCAGTAGTTGTAGGGAGCTGTGTGATCTTTTGGACGATGGTATGGTCAGCTACGTACTCCCTCACCATCTTTCTGTAAAGATCAGCCCACTCTGCCGAGGACGGGGACAGGTGACAGTTGTCTTGCTGGGGTGAATAACTGGCAAAGGCCTTGTAAAGCGTACCCCCTGCCAGTGCTGGACAAGATGCCTGCTCGCCTACTCTCCCTCGCTACTGTCCGCAGAAGTACGCCCTCTGCCGCAGCGCTGTCAGAAGGGAAATACTGTTTCAGCTTGTGCACCAGGGCCTGTGGTATTCATGCATTCTCACACTCCTTTCCTCTACAGGGATGAGAGTGGAAGATTTTGTTGTAACGTGGGTCCAGGAGGTGAATACCCAGTATCGGTGCTGCGGATAAATTCTTTGAACGCAAGGGTCACGGGATAGGCAGCCTAGCATGAAATCTGCCATATGCGCCCCAACCTGCAACAATTCACTCCCCTCACTGGCCTGACTGTCCATTTCTCCTCATCCTCTTACTCTTTATCCTCCTCCACCTCCTCCAATATGCGCTGAGAAACAGACCTGAGGGTGCTTTGGCCATCAACAAGGGAATCTTCTTCCCCCATCTCTTGTGACGAGCGCAAAGCTTCTGACTTCATGCTGACCAGAGAGTTTTTCAAAAGGCCAAGCAGCGGGATGGTGAGGCTGATGATGGCGGCATCGCCACTGACCATCTGTGTTGACTCCTCAAAGTTACTCAGCACCTGACAGATATCAGACATCCACGTCCATTCCTCATTGTAGACTTGAGGAAGCTGACTGACCTGACTACCAGTTCTGGTGGAAGTTGACATCTGGCAGTCTACAATAAGGAGTGGACGTGGATGTCTGATATCTGTCAGGTGCTGAGTAACTTTGAGGAGTCAACACAGATGGTCAGTGGCGATTGGCCGCCATCATCAGCCTCACCATCCCGCTGCTTGGCCTTTTGAAAAACTCTCTGGTCAGCATGAAGTCAAAGCTTTGCGCTCGTCACAAGAGATGGGGGAAGAAGATTCCCTTGTTGATGGCCAAGCACCGCAGTGTCTGTTTCTCAGCGCATATCGGAGGGGTGGAGGAGGATAAGGAGTAAGAGGATGAGGAGAAAGGACAGTCAGGCCATTGAGGGGAGTGAATTGTTGCACGGTTGGGGCGCATATGCAGATTTCATCTAGGGCTCCTATCCCGTACCCTTGCTTTCAAAGATTTATTCCAGCACCGATAACTGGGTATTCACTCTCTGGACCCACGTTACAACAAAATTCTCCACTCTCATCCCTGTAGAGGAAACGGAGTGTGAGAATGCATGAATACCAGCAGGCCCTGGTGCACAAGCTGAAACAATTTCCTTTCCCTTCTGACAGCGCTAGCGGCAGAGGGCGTACTTCTGCGGACAGTAGCGAGGAGAGTGGCGAGCAGGCATCTTGTCCAGCACTGGCAGGGGTACGCTTTACAGGCCTTTGCCAGTTTTTATCTCCCAGCAAGACAACTGTCACCTGTCCCCGTCCTCGGCAGAGTGGGCTGATCTTTACAGAAAGATGGTGAGGAGTACGTAGCTACCATACCATCGTCCAAAAGATCACACACTCCCTACACTACTGTGTTTCAAAGCTGGACATGTGGCACGAACTGGCGCTGTACGCCTTGGAGGTTCTTGCTTGCCCTGCCGCCGCTAGCGTGTTTTTCAGTGCAGCGTGTGGCATCATCACCGATAAGTGTACACGCCTGTCGACTGACAGCTGACGCTTATCAAGATGAATAAAGCCTGGATTTCTCAGATTTTCCATTCCCACCAGGTGAAAGAAGCTCAACCTGAAATGTATGCTCTCTCCTCCGCATTTTTCCTCCTTCTCCTCCTCTTTGTTCCACTAAAGCAGAAGGAGGGAGGGGAGAAAAAGAGGGGGGAAGAAAAAGAAAGGAAAGAAAAAAAGAAAGGAAAAAGGAAAAAAGGGATAGAAGAAAAGGATAAGGAGGAAAGGAGGGTAGAAAATATAAAAAGAAATAGACCATGGGGCCAAGCTGAGTTTCCATTAAAATAAAGTTTAAATAAATTTTGAATCAAAAGCTATACATTTCTAAAAGGTAAACTCATGAAACTAACAGTAGAAAAAATTCCTCATTGTAGACTTGAGGAAGCTGACTGACCTGACTACCAGTTCTGGTGGAAGTTGACATCTGGCAGTCTACAATCGCTCTTCGCTGTTGGTAAACTCTGGATAACATGGTTAATGTTGAATTCCACCTCGTGGGCACGTCGCACAGCAGTCGGTGAGAGTGGCAGCATCTGTGCTGGACTTCCTGAAATGCACACAGATGCGGCGCACCTTCGTGAGCAAATCAGACAGATTGGGGTATGTCTTGAGGAACCGCTGAACTATGAGATTTAACACATGGGCCAGGCATGGCACATGTGTCAGTCTGCCGAGTTGCAGAGCCGACACCAAGTTACGGCCGTTGTCACACACAACCATGCCTGGCTTCAGGTTCAGCGGTGCCAGCCACAGATCAGTCTGCGCCGGGATGCCCTGTAATAGCTCTTGGGCGGTGTGCCTTTTATCGCCTAAGCTCAGCAGTTTGAGCACCGCCTGCTGTCACTTAGCGACGGCACTGGTGCTGTGCCTAAAGCTACCGACTGATGGCGCCATGCCCATGGATGGTAATTCAGAGGAGGAGGTGGATGAGGGGTGGGAGGAGGAGGATGAGGCATAGTAGGCCTGAGAGACCTGGACCGAGGTAGGCCCCGCAATCCTCGGCGTCGGCAGTATATGACCAGCCCCAGGGTCAGACTCAGTCCCAGCCTCCACCAAGTTAACCCAATGTGCCGACAGCGATACATAGTGGCCCTGCCCGGCAGCACTCGTCCACGTGTCCGTGGTCAGGTGGACCTTGTCAGAAATGGCTTTGGTCAGGGCACGGATAATGTTGTCTGACACGTGCTGGTGCAGGGCTGGGATGGCACATAGGGAAAAGGAGTGGCGGCTGGGGATCGAATACCGAGGGGCGGCAGCCGCCATGAGGTTGCGAAAGGCCTCGGGCTCTACCAGCCTATACGGCAGCATCTCAGGGCTAAGTAGTTTGGAGATATGGACGTTGAGGGCATGGGCATGTGGGTGGATTGCACTGTACTTCCTTCTTGCGCTCCAGCGTCTGGGGTATGGAGAGCTGTGCATGGAGACATTGGTGGATGCTGTGGAGGATCGTGGAGGCGAAGGTGTGGTTTTCGCACGGGAGGTGTTTGGGCCGGGGTCCGGGGCAAGGGGCTGACTAGCAGAGGCAGCAGATGACACAGGGGAAGGAGCAGTGGTGTGCCCGGCCGGAGGTGAACGGCCTTTGTTCCATTGAGTGGGGTGTTTAGCATTCATATGCCTGCGCATACTGGTGGTGGTTAAGCTGGTAGTGGTGGAACCCCTGCTGATCCTGGTGTGGCACAGGTTGCACACCATAGTCCGTCGCTCATCTGGTGTTTCTTTAAAGAACCTCCAAACTTCAGAAAATCTAGCCCTCACCACGGGAGCTTCACTACGTGAAACATTTGGCGCTAATGCACCAGCTCTGGCCCTGCCCCTCCGTCTGGCCCCACCACTGAATCTTCCAACCTGTTCTCGTCGAGGACTCTCCTCCGTCTCAGAAGCACTGTGTTCACCTCATCATCCTCCGATCCCTCAGTCTGCTCCCCCCTCGGACTTCCTGCCCTGACAACAACTTCACCACTGTCTGATAACCATGTCTCCTCATCGTCCGACACCTCTTTACACACTTCTTCCACTACGTCAACAATGTCATTATCACCCACAAACTGCGACCGGTGGAAAACCTGGGCATCGGAAAAGAGCTCAGCAGCAACCGGACAAGTGGTTTGTGACTCTGGGAAGGGTCCAGAAAACAGTTCCTCAGAGTATGCCAGTTCAAATGCCAAATTTTCCTAGGAGGGGGCAGACTGGGGGGGAAGGAGGCTGAGGTGGAGGAGTGCTGATTTTGGTGACATAGGTGGACTGCGTGGAAGACTGACTGGTGGACAAATGGCTAGAAGCATTGTTCTGGCCTCAACAGTGCTCTACCACAGGTCCCAGTAACTTGAGACATGAACCTAGGGAGTGTAGCTTTGCGGCGTCCCCCTGTTCCCACATCAGCAGGTGGTGTCTCACCCTGCGCAGGACCACGGCCTCTGACCCCTGCAGTAGTTGGACGCCCACGCCCTCGTCCTCTACCCCTAGCCCTCGGGTTCAACATTTTCAAAATTATAGTGTAAACTTTTGGTGTTTTTTTGTGTTTTTGTTTTTTTAACAAAACGATGCTATTGCTATGGCTAGTTTCTAACCTACACTGACAGCACACAACAGGATTTTGTGCTGTGCCTGATGACTTTTAGTTTTGAAAAAAAAATAGACTGTGCCTAATTCAATTAAACCCCTAATAAATTGTCCCACTTAGGTGTTTGAGATGGATATGGTGTCAATAAGAAGCTAAATATACGTTCGCACGTCTCCCTCAAATTCGTCACAAAATGGTACTAGCTGCAATACTAGTGCCAGCAAGGCCAGCCACAAGCAAATCAACAAAATATATATATATATATATAACGCTATTGTAGGCTAAGAAAGTCGGTTGGGTTCTTGTATGCCTTTTCTAACCTACATGACAGCACAACAACTGGATTTAGTCCCTTTAAGTTTGAAGAAAAAAAAAAATCGTCAGACTTGCCTATCACCCTAATCAATCAAACCCCTAATAAATTGTCCCACTTAGGTGTTTGAGATGGATATGTGTGTCACTAAGAGCTAAATATATAACGTTCACAAGTATCCCTGCAAATTCCTCACAATATGGTACTAGCTGCACTACTAGTGCCAGCAAGCCCAGCCACAAGAAAACAAAAAAAAATAAAATATAACGCAATTCTAGCCCTAACAAGGGCTGTTGGGTTCTTGTAGACTCACTCCTGCCTAACAGTAACCCTAACGCTATCCCTGCAGCAGCAGCAGCTCTCTCCCTAACGGCATCCAGACAGAGAATGATCCAAGCAGCGCGGGCAGGGGCTAGTCTATTCCAGGGTCTCCTGATCAGGCCAGCCAACCACTGCTATCGACTTGTAAGGGTACCACGTCATGCTGGGTGGAGTGCAGAGTCTCCTGGCTTGTGATTGGCTCTGTTTTAAGCTCGGACGAGTGCGTTCGCTCATCTCTATTCGCCATCACTGGCCTAGATAATCGACTATGATGGATATTAAAATCACTACATTTAATGTGAGGGGAATGAATATGCCCCAGAAAAGGTCCCAAATTTTTGCCCTTCTCAACAGGGAAAAAGCTGACATATGCATATTGCAGGAAACCCACATGAAGTTAGGCAAAATTCCTAGGTTTCCACCAAATCACTTTCCCCACACCTATCACAGTACATATAGTAAAGCTGCCAGAGGAGTGAGCATCCTAATTTCCAAACAGGTTCCATTCTACCACACGCTGACATGCACTGATCCAGAAGGTACATTTCTGTTAGTAAATGGAAAGATGGGGTCGGTTGCGGTGACTTTGGTCGCTCTTTATCCCCGTAACAATAGCCAAATACCCTGGTTAAAATGTATGCTAACCAGGGGGCGGAGCCTGACAGCGCTGCGAGCTGGAAGCTTGATATTTAGCGACTCCTACCACCTCAATATGGGGAAATCTAGCAAATAAAGAGGCCCCGACCGTCTTGACACCCCTAGAAGCAGGAAAAACCAGGGGGACTTTGCGAAATATCTCCGGAGAAAACTGACCATGCCGCCGATTCGCCCGCGCAAGATGGCGCCGGAGATCCCTGCGGAGTCTGACTGCCAGGAAGACTCTGACGCTGACTCGGCAGCTGAAGTAGAATCTACAGCGGGCTCGGCAGATACAATGCCGCTATCTAAGTCTGTACTACAGAAAGTCCTAGCGCAAGCCCTGGCCCCGGTAATGCAAGAACTTACCGCCATCAGAGAAGAGGTGAGAACGGTGGGAAGGAGGGTGGAGACTTTGGAGACAAACCAGGCCGCCATTGTGGACTTCAGCTCAGCACTGGCACATAGCCTGTCTACACAGGCAGATGGCCTAAACATGGCGATTTTGCAAATAGAGGACCAGGAAAATAGGAGCCGACGGAAAAACGTCCGCAAAAAAAGGGTTACCTGAGACCATAACGCATGATAAGCTACCTGAAACAGCCATCAAGCTATTTTCAAGCTTGCTCACAGAAGACAGGGCGCAGAAAATAACTCTCTCTTTGGGATGTTCTCTTCTCTTCCTCGCCCATCTATACACGACCAATGAGCTAAGTTCAGATCAGCTCTATACATTTAAAACATCCTTACAAGGGTTATCCAGCTAAATGGGTAAAGGAAACACCTTATACTATACTCACTCACCTTGTAGGAGACCCCAAGGAACTGCTCTTATCTACTCACCCACATAATCATACTGCTTCCTCCCTTCCCTACCCTCCCTCACCTACATTCTCCCACCTCTCTTTATCCCAAACATGCCTATAATAACCCGTTATCAAATACATTCCCCAGAGGTTCAAGGAGCCTCTATTATAGTAGCCAGTGATGGCTCATTGTAAATCTGTTGTGGACGCTGGTTTGCAGACCCGATCAGGCCTAAAGAAGCCCTCACCAATAGCCGTCGGCAAACCTAAGGACACAACACATTTTTCATTTTACGTCACCATATTTATACACAACACAAGTTATATAATTAATCTGTTGTGTAAAGTTGGAGCAAACCACATGCTAAAACAAAGCATCAAGCATATGGATGTCATCTATGTATGCTCAGATTTATACATGGTTGTTACAATGAGTTGTTTAACTGATTGTTGTTTTATGTATTTTAACACAGTTCATTTGTTGCTCGTGGACCATCCAAATGGGCAGTGCTCAATGTCTCCTATACCACCAGACCAATGGCATCTATTAAGGTAACGACATTTAATGTTAGAGGTATCAATACCCCCAGGAAAAGGGCACAAGTATTAAGCCTCCTACGGAAATCCCACTCAGATATATGTTTCATCCAAGAAACTCATTTTAAAGATGGGTCAGTACCTATATTCCCAAAGTTCAAATTCAATCAATGCTTCCACAGTACTCACAACAAGGCAGCTAGGGGAATTTTAATTTCAAAAGCAGTACCCTTTACTCATCTCCTAACGTGGTCAGACCCAGAGGGGAGATGTATTTTGGTAAAAGGGAAAATTGGTTCAACATTGATCACCCTTGTTTCCGTATATGCGCCAAATAAAAGGCAAGCAACCTGGCTACAGGAGACATTGAGCAAGGTAAATGACCCTCACTAGATTGCTCCTTAGGATCATCCTCCCAATCTCAAAAATCCCTTAGAATAGCGATCAAGGCCCTGAAAGGAACAGACTTAGTGGATACATGGAGGACACTACATCCTAACAGCAAGGACTACTCGCATTATTCTGCAGTTCATAGAAGTTACCAAAGGTTGGATTATATTTTCTGAGCTTCTTCCCACATAGACCATGTGAAATCAGCTGAAATAGGGGCGCTAACGCTCTCAGATCATGCCCCTGTCTCAGTTTCGCTTAATATATTCGAATCTGGTAACAAGAAAACTAACTGGCGACTTAACGAGACACTATTAGATACCCCTGAAACGGTGTCTCGTTTTTCAAAAAGAATTAGCACCTTTTTTGCTGAAAACAACCCGTCTGATACCTCTCATACCATTATGTGGGAAAATAGGTGGCGAACTTAGAGAACTGGGAGCATGACTGAAAAAATTAAGAATGGCCAAACTAAACGATTTGTTACAACGCATATCGAAGATAGAACTCCTTAATAAAAGATCCTCATGTATTGCCCACCTTAATCAATTAACAAGTCTAAGAAAAGAACTATTAGACCACCTTAACATCAAAACCGTAAAGCAATTCCAATATGCTAAATACAAACATTATGCACATGGAGACAAGGGAAATAAGCAGATGGCATATTTATTGAAAAAAGAAAGGGAAAGCTCATTTGTCTCTTCTTTAATTACACATACGGGAGAAAAAACTACCAAAATAACAAAAATAGCAGAGACCTTCCGAATCTTTTACCAAGACTTATATAATCTGCCCAACACAAACAAAAAGGATCAAGTAGATATCCCGAAACGGACGGCAGAGTTTTTACAAGAACTGTCATTACCCTTATTAGATTCTCAGGCACAAGAAAAACTCCTTTCTCCCATCAAAGAGACTGAAGTCTCAGATATCTTGAAATCACTACCACTAGGCAAGAGCCCAGGTCCAGATGGACTGCCAGTAGGATATTATAAAAAGTTCTCCATAGAACTTGTCCCACATCTTAAGGCTTGGTGCAACTCATTACTGACAGGCAGCACTTTACCACCCCAGGCATTAATAGCAACAGTAACGGTCCTACCCAAACCAGGGAAGAATCCTGAGCTCTGTGGCAGCTATAGACCGATCTCTCTACTAAACGTAGATATCAAAATATGGGCCAAGTTATTAGCAAGACGCCTTAGCCCATATCTACCATCCTTAATAAACCCAGAGCAAGTGGGATTTGTCCCAGGAAGGGAGGGAAATAATAATTCTACTAAAGTAATACATTCTATTCATTATGCATATACCAAACAGATACCCCTGGTCTTGCTTGGAGCTGACGCGGAAAAAGCGTTTGACCGAGTCAATTGGTCCTTTTTAAAAGCAACATTGTCTTCTTTTGGTATACCACCTCAATTCACAGCTGCGATTATGACTCTATACACGAAGCCGAGCGCCACAATAAAAGTTAACGGAACTCTATCCAATCCCTTCAAAATTAATAATGGCACACGCCAAGGGTGTCCGCTATCGCCTACTCTTTTCATCATGGTTATGGAGACACTTCTCCAGGCCATTAGACGTCATCCACACATAAAAGGTGTGACAATAGAGAAACAGACCTACCTCAATGCTGCATTTGCAGATGATCTGCTCTTACTATTATCAGACCCTAAGACCGGTTTTCCACATATAATAGAAATATTCAATACATTTGGCTCACTATCTAATTTTAAGGTGAACCTTTCGAAATCGGAAGCGCTTAACATAACCTGCCCACAACAAACCGTTGAGCATCTTAAGAAAGACTACCTATTTATTTGGCAGCCTACCTAACCAAGAAAAGCACAGGGCTATACAAAGAAAACTATCTCCCCCTTATGACACAAATCACTAGCTCACTGAGCTCTTTAGCATTGCCATACGTTTCCTGGATGGGTAGGAAAAATCTTTTAAAGACTTTCATCATGCCCAAATTACTTTATTTGCTGCAAACTTTACCAATAAAAGTCCCAAGATCATACTTTTTAAGACTAAGAACTCTTTTTATTACCTTCCTATGGAAGGGTAGGAGGGCGAGGGTACCCTACGACAGACTAAGGCTCAAAAAGCTATATGGAGGTTTTGGGTTACCAGATGCATACACCTACTATAGGGCAGTCCATTTGAAGCGCTGGGTTCTGCTTCACACAGGATATAAGACTCATAGGAAAGCCATCACCCCTAATGCCTACCAGTCTACTCCCACTTTTACTTAGGCCAGGTAAAGGAGAGCCATGGAGTCTATCCCCATACGGAAATTCCACACACAAAAATTACAAGACTTCATTACGGACTCAATAAAACACCCTCTTACACTAAACTTTCTACAAATAGAAGAATTAAAATGAAACCAGACTGAACTCTGCAAAAAATACCCGTTATTACATGATCCTACGTGGCTAGAAAATGGTTATTACAAAACACTCTCCCTAAAGGTCTTATCTATCTTATACGATTACGTACTTGGGCAAGGTAACACAGCTACACCAGCTTATATTAGAGGTTGGGAGAAGGATCTTAGCATTACTCTGAACGCTACCCAAATTAAAATAATACACACCAGGTCACACGGCTTCTCCCGATGTATTAAAATTCAGGAGAATTCTTATAAGCTCATGACGCGCTGGTATAACACTCCCTCAACCCTAATGCAAAAGAAGCTACTAAAGACTGACACATGTTGGAGGTGCGGTAACACGGGGGGCACTCTTGGGCACATTTTCTGGAGATGTCCGAAACTATACCGCTTCTGGCAGGAGATTGCGCAGCACATTAACACCATAACGGGGAAAACTATAAAACTTAACCCAGAATCAGTACTACTTTGGCTTCCAAATAGCACCTGGAAGCCTAATAAAAGACATCTCACAACACACCTAGTGCAAGCGGCCAAACTAACCATACCCCCAAGATGGCTACAGAAGGATCCACCCACTATTAGAGAATGGTTAGAACATCTTGATAACATTTATAGATTAGAGGAATTAGCAAGCTGGGAAGCGAGAAGCCATGAAAAATTTGAAAAACTATGGCTACCATGGCGAACTTACAGGATCTCCAACCCGCCAACAACAGATTAGGTCAATAGTAACATTATACCAATACCACACTAACAGAAGAACTAGTACTGCACCAACAACCTTAGCCCCTTATACTGGAATATTAAGTCGATAAGGATAGGTCAACAATATCGTATACTATCTGGTCTGCAACAATTTACACAATTATTCGGATGGTTTAACGAGCAAAACAAGCAAAACGAGGTTCAAACCTCATTGGTTTAATATTCTAAGTAGTCACCATTTCTTAATTCTGTTTCAAGATAAATGTCTATTTTTATATTCTATTGACAAGTTACGTATGTCTTATGTCACTATGTAATTATTGCCACACAAGTATGGCTTTACATATGGAAGTGAATGCTTGTCAAGATTTTCATGTAATTTGTTAATATTTACGAAAAACTCAAATAAAAAGATAAACATAAAAAAAAGCATGCTAACCAAAATTAACTCCTTAGCAGATGGCCTAAAAATTGTGGGAGGCGTCCTCAATATAATCTTGAATCCACACCTAGATAGCTCCACAGGGAAATCCACTTACTCCAGGAAAGTGTTAAGTGCATTCCGCAAGTACCTGGACCAGTTGGGTTGGATTGATACATGGCGCATTTGTAACGCATCAAACAAGGATTTTACATATTTTTCCAAAACCCACAAGTCCTTCCAAAGACTGGACCATATACTAATAACCAAACCTATGGCCACCATGCTAAGGAGCTCATACATCGGGCCCATTTCTATATCAGATCACTCCCCAGGCACAACTACTGTGAGCTTTAAAACCCTGCCAAAGAGGACCAAAGTGTAGAGATTAAATGAAACATTATTATAGAAGTAGGGAAACATATCTAGAATTACTAAAAAAACTAGATAGCTATTTAAAAAACCCTAACCTGATAGACTCCCCTCAGACAACCACATGGGAAGCACATAACGTTTACATATGGGGTGAATTCATGTCACTGGGGGCATGGACCAAAAAAGAAAGAACAAAAGAGCTGAATGGGCTACTATCTAAGCTAGATGCACGCAGTAAACACACTGACGTAGACTTGGCACTAGAAGAACTGACACTCCTCAGGAAACAGGTCGCAGACCTGCTGAATATAAGAGCTGCATTAAATTACCAACGCTCAAAGTTCAAGTATTACGCACACGGAGACAAAGCGAATAAATTCATGGCCCAAATGGTGCACAAGGAAAGGGAAAAACCATACATTCATACAATTACCACATTAGAAGGCAAAAACGTCTCACATACAGGGGAAGTAGCAGAGGAAATGAGGAAGTTCTATCAAGGCATTTATAATCTCCCAGACAAAACCGCAAACACCACACCAGGCCAACACAAGAATAGTACATCTATTTTAGAACCACTAAACCTACCATTACTAACAAAAGACCAACAAATCTTACTGACTACACCAATCACACAGAAAGAGGTAAGTGATATTATCACCTCTAGGCTTCCCCATTAAAAATTGAGGGATGTTCTCTTACCTCATGACAAGTTGGTGTAATGCCCTTATGGATGGTCAGCTACAGAAAAATATCATTGCTAAATGTAGCAACTCATTCTTCAATTCACTAAAGACACTATTTTTAAACTTCTTGTGTCAAAATAAGAAACCAAGGATTAAGCACGAAAGACTCATAAAGAAAAAGAGTCTGGGAGGATTTGGGTTATCAGACCCTGTCGCATACTACAGAGCCATACAGATAAAAAGGTGGGTGCAACTATTCAACCCAGTTTACTCCACCAACATTGAACTAGCCACACTCAGCAATCACTCCCTAGCTAAACTATGGAACATTAAGACTCCAGGAAGATGCACCAACACATTAACTAAAGGTCATCAAATGGGCTTGTGAAAACTTAATGGCATTATATAACCCCCATCTCTTATGCCAAGCAATCTTGTGCCGTTATACTTAAAACCATCAAGAAACCCAAGAATTTTGAGGAACTATATAAATCTGAACTGCAAATGAGAAATGATGAGATAAAAATTTTTTTTTTCAGGGGTAGAATTCCCAAAATTAACGACTGATCAGAGGAGGGAATTGGAGAAACCGATCTCCCTAGAAGAATTACAGAACGCCCTTAAAAATACTACGGGAAATACAGCACCCGGCACAGATGGTCTGCCCTTTGAGGTCTACAGGAGGTTCGGTGGAGTATTACTTCCGGCCCTACTGGAGACATTACAGGGGGCAATGATGGGAGGCATGCTCCCCAACACAATGAACGAGGCAGTTATTATACTAATATTAAAGAAGAGTAAGGATATATATGAGGTGGACTCTTACCGCCCAATATCCTTACTCAATACAGACATCAAGCTCTATGCAAAAATATTAGCAATAAGACTGAGGAATGTAATATCGGATTTAGTGGATGAAGACCAGGCAGGATTTGTGCCAAATAGACATGCCTTGAACAATCTGAGAAGATTATATGCCAATATACAACTGGGAGGCGGAGGAGGCTGCTCCATCCTGTCCATTGATGCGTCTAAGGCGTTTGACAGGGTGGAGTGGCTCCCACTTTGGGAGATTCTGATGGGGTTTGGTTTTGGACCAAACTTTATTAGATGGATCCAACTGTTGTACATGGAACCTAAAGCTTGTATAAAAATTGGGAGTTCAGTAACTAGAATGTTTAAAATAAAAAGAGGAACCCGACAGGGATGCCCTCTCTCCCCTCTGCTGTTTGCATTATCCATTGAGCCGTTGGCTATACTCTGCAGAGGGAACAAGAATATCGTTGGATTCGGCAGCAGAGGGGAGGAGGATAAGATACTTCTTTATGCAGACGATCTGATGTTCTGCTTAAGCCAAACAGAGAAATCGCTGCCTATAGTTATAGAGACAATTAAGGAATACGGGGAATTTTCAGGACTGGCCGTGAATTGGGATAAATCCACAATATTACCGCTGGAGGAGATGGAGATCAGAGGAGTGGGAGAACTTAAGGTGTTGGGAGAAGAAGAATATCTCCAATATTTGGGATTTAAGATTGGGAGAAGGGCTAACTCCTTTCTGGATTCTAATCTGGTTCCCCTGATTAAAAAAATTAGGAAGAAAACTAAAGTATGGGTCACGCTCCCTATCTCACAAGCAGACAGGATAGCCCTAATCAAGATGATCATATTACCTCAATTGAATTATATCATATCTGCCACTCCAATATGTATAAATAGTAAATATTTTAAGACAATAGAAACCTTGCTAAATGAACTGATTTGGGGCAGAAAGCGGGTACAAATAAAAATCCAATACCTAAGCAGACCCAGAGGCAAAGGGGGTATAGAGCTACCCAATTTCTTTTGGTATTATATGGCTTCTACCCTGCAATATTTAACAGCTGAGAACAGTAAGAGGATAATTAAGGCTATAGCTAAAAGGGTAAACTTAGAGACTGATAATGGACTTGTATTGGCAGAATCTGGATTATTAAGGGATATTAGAATCTCACGAATACCTTTATGTAAACTTTTTCTAAAAGTATGGGAGTGGTTCAAGCACAGTTTTAACATTAAGGGGGGTACAGAATATACTCCTTTGTGGAATAATCTGGGCTTAAAAGAATTTAGGGATTATCACGACAAACAATTCTGGGAAGATAGGGGAATATGGTCGGTTGCACAGCTGGAGGATAAGCATTATTATAAGTATGTACAACTAGCCTATAGAATGGGTAGAATAGTAAATAAGGAAAAACTCTTTACGAGAGAATACGAACAAATTAAATTTTTGGGGGGCTTACGGGACAAAAAGAAGACACTATCTAAGATATATAAATACTTGCTGAGGAGGTTGAACACTGTAAATGAACATGTCAGTAAGCGTAAGTGGGTGAGGGAGATAGGTGCACTAGGTGAAGCACAATGGGATAGCATCTACAATAGTATAGAATTGGATGGACTACCAGAATCTTTTAAGCTGATACAAATCAAGATAATCTATAGACTGTACTGTAGCCCAAGGATGATCAGTAAATATAAAACAGGGAAAGAGATAGAATGCCGTAAATGCAAGGAGAAAAATGTGGATTTACTACACATGCTCTGGAACTGCAAACCAATTATGGACTTTTGGGAAGAAGTCCACAAAAGGATAAAAATGGTTACACAGATCGACATACCAGATACCCCGGACGTAATGATTTTAGGTAGTTTGACAAAATTAGAAGGCACCTCATGTAAAATCAAATGGATATTAAGAGCATTATTTATAGCAAGGTATCTACTAGTCAGGAGATGGATGTCACAAGAACCACCAAAATTAAAGGAGTGGGAAAGGCAACTAGATCGGATTAAAAAATTTGAAGAGATCAAATATTGTGATCTAGGTAAAGAACAGATATGGAAAAAAAGATGGCTAATCTCATAGAAGGGAAAATAGACCCCCTTGCTCCTGGTTCCTATGGATATTTGTGTTTTTTTTTTGTTTTTTATGTGTTGCTATCTCTTTTTGTGACCCTGACTGGAGGGGGGTGGTAGGGGTATGGGGGGGGGGTATGGTATTGTAGTAGATATATCTTTTGTTAGATGTGTGTGATTTTTGTAATAAGAAAATTTAATTAAAAAAAAAAGAGACAACGAAAGTGAAACAATGGAAACAGTTCACCAAGATCCCGCTTCACACCTTCCACAAAAAAGATAACTCAGAACTTCTCCAGTTTAAAGAAAACACTAAAATCCCCCACAACTTCCTACTAGAGGCGGAACTGGACATAAATAAATAAGAGCTTCATAAGCAGCACCCAATTCTCAAAGATCCCTCGTGGATGGAAAAGTGGCTTTTGAAACCTACCACCCAACCCCAATTAATTTCAACATTCTATGACATCATGGTTTCCAAGGATAAGGAGGTCAATCCTGCATATATCGGCCTATGGGAAAAGGAACTGGGGATGTCCATAACAGACAAACAAATCAGAACCATTCACAATAACTCACACAGTTTTCCAGTTTTTCTGTTAGAGTACAGAGAACTCCTTTAAAATTATGGACAGATGGTATAACACTCTGACAAGACTAAAATAAATAGGCTTAACACTCTCAGATCCATGTTGTAAATGCAACTCCCCCAGGGCCTCTCTAGTACATATTTACTGGTCATGCCCAGTACTGAGGCCATACTGGACTGAGGTAGAGAAAACTATCTGCAATATTACGGATACTCCAATTTCCTTATCCCCTGAATGGGTATTGTTATGGTTGCCTAACATGTCATGTCGTCCAAAAAAAAATCACCTTTCTAGACCTTTCTAGTCCAAGCTGCTAAATTGGTAATACCCCCCAGGTGGCTCCAACCTAAACCACCACTGATAACGGAATGGCTTTCTAGGGTGGACTGCATATTCAGGATGGAGGAATTAGTCCATTGGGAAACCAGAGCAACAGTTCGGGAAGCTATCCTCTAGAAAAATGGATAAAACGCTAAGTAAGGTCAAATATAATTAGACACACATACACAGGACTTTCCTTAGCAGAGCACTAATTCTTACAGCGAAGTCAGATACAACCAGTGTTTTCTTGTTTAACTAGTTAGTTTGTTGTTAACTCTGGAATCTGTTTATTTTTGTAAACAATACCCCCCCTCCCCATCTTAATCCTCCTTACCCCTCCTAAAGACTCCAGTCAAGATGCAATAGAAGACTTTAAAGGACTCATTTTCACAAACCCCTTCTCCGCATCCCCCACCTCCTTACCCCCACCCTAAAAGCACAGCGTGTGGCACATCTTTATAACAGGAATGTATGCATGTATGTACGCTATTTATATTTAACTCGTATACAATGTTGCAAATATACTCATATGTATGAAAATTCAATTTAAAAAAAATCGCGACTGTCTCGCCGAAACCGGGACGGTTGGGAGGTATGTACATGGACTCTTCAAAATAAACTCCTTTGGATTATTTTCATCAAGCAAAGCCTTGTTGTCCATTGAAAAACCTATGCGTCACAAACACAGTTTCCAAAGGTTGTTTTTAATATTTTGAGGTGTGCAGCTTCTAAAGTGGTGTCATTTGTGGGGGTTTTCTGTCATGTATGCCTTATAAAGTCACTTCTAACTAAACTGGCCCTCCAAAAATAGGTTTTGATGATTTTCGTGAAAATTGGAAAAATTGCACCTAAAGTTATAAGCACCCTATCATGCTAAACAAAGGAAAGGATGTTTGAAAAAATGATGCCAAGTTAAAGTAGGCATATGGAAAATGTTGGTTATCAAGTTATTTTGGTGATATGACTAAATTTCCAAAAAGTAAAAAATTTTTAATTTGGAAACCAGTTTTTTTTCAAAATTTTCTCTAAATTTCCGTTTATTTCATAAATAAAATACTAAACATATTCCTTAAATTTCTCAACCAACATGAAGTACAATGTGTCATGAAAAAACAGTCTCAAAATCAACTGGATATGTTAAAGTGTTCCAAGTTATGACCACTTAAAATGACAAATGTCAAATTTAAAAAAGGGCTGTGTCAAGAATGTGTAAAATGGCCAAGTCATTAAGGGTTTAATAACTCTTTTGCAGTAAACGGGAGGGCCAAGGGACCTAAGTATTCTGAAGACATCTGGGGGAGGTGTGGAAGCTGAGTATCCTTTAAAGGAAACCTACTATTTGATTTGATGCAGTATGAAGCAAGCATACCTTGAGAATGCTGTAGCTACAATGATGCAGGATCATATCTTGGTTAATCCCTGTGCTGAGTGGTTTAGCTGATAAAACAGATATAACATTGTGATAATGAAGCTCTGTGGCTTCTATTGCTGTTCTGGCGCTTGCTTTGACACTTCTCATAGGGCAGTTTCTCTCTGATTGCATCATCATCTCCTGCACTTCTCTTCCTGCCAGACAGAATAATCAATTGCTGCACCATTCCTCAGCTACTGTGTATGAGTCATTTGGCTCAGGTTGACTAGTGCTTGCCTAGTCATGCTTAGTCATTCTTTACATAGCAGCCATTTGAAATCCAATGTGTAAGCCAGTCTGTCCCAGCTTTCCCAAGGCCATGAATGGTATAATTGTTTTTTTTCAGCAAAACCACTCAGCTGAGGGATTAACCAAGATATGATCCTGCATCAGTGTAGCAACACCATTCTCAAGGTATGTTTGCTTCATAATGCATCAAATCAAATGGTAGGTTTTCTTTAACAAATGGGTGAGCTTTGTATCTGCAGCTTTTTATATTAAATGGCCTCTAATAGTGGCTCTGTGGGTGATCTATAAGGTCATACTGTCTACTTCATTTTTATCATTAAAATGGAAGTATTCTTTAAAGCTGAAGCTGTGGCAGGGGCATAATCAGGTCATTTTCTTGGAATGCTCTTCAATATCCATATTATAGACATGATCAGACCAGTCGCCAACTGAAACATCTGATCTCTCTAGTTAGTGTCTCCCTGTCCACTAGGTAGAAATCAATTCTTGAGTACGTCCTGTTATGGTTACTGGTGTAGTTAAGATATAAAAGATGGTGATTGCAAGAAAGAAAGTACCTTGCAGGGATATGAGCCAGATTCTCAGGGAATATCCTCTGGCAGAAGAACGCAGGCAGCAGCAAGGAAATGCAAGGTCACAGGGCTTCTCCTAGGTAGTAGGAGGCCTACTAAAGGCCTTTACAGCTTTCGCGGAAGACAGATCAGGCATAAAATGGTAGAAACAGGGATTGAAGGCTCTCAAGGCCCTGATCAGGCGTGACAAATAAGGCAGAGCCCACTTTTAAAGTTGTGCTGGTGCCGCTGAATGCTTCAAAAAGAGTCCCCACAGCACCAGACCCCTTCGGCTGGTGCCACACGCACCGCTTTGTCTGCGTTTGAAAACGCAAGCGCAGACAAAGCCTCGCCTACCGGGGCAGGCCGCGGCCCGATCGCATCGGCGTTTCTATAGAAACACCTGCGATTGGGAATGAGCCGCCGGTGTTTTGCGTTAATTTAATGCAAAACACCGGCGTCTTGTTCCGATCGCAGATGTTTCCAGTAGGCGAGGCTTTGTCTGCGTTTGCGATTTCAAACGCAGACAAAGCGGTGCGCGTGGCACCAGCCTTCCCAGTTATCTCCCGAGGTCAGAGGGTTGGATGGGATGTTTGTGGGCTAGAATTGCTCTGGATTTGTTGGCCCGAATAAAAGCACAGGAGATTAGGTCCTACTCGCTCTGTAGTTCAGATACGCCCCCCCTCCTCTTTCACTTTTGACAAGGCAGGGATTTGGACTAGGCTTCATCAATGTGCATAAGACACAGCTGCTGTGCCTAAGTGCACAAGGAGTTATCCAACCCCATTTACGACTTTTAATTGTGTTTTGGGATGATAACATCAGGAAGCATCCTCTTTCTTTTTTTTATAGCTAAAAAAAATATTTAGGTCACTGCTAGCATAGCTTATTTAAATTTTAAAAAGAAACAGTTTTATTTACCTTCAGGCATAAAAGCAGTAACCAGACATGTCAGCCCTGTTATGATACATGCCACTGCCCATGGGTACCTCCTTCCAATGCGATCCACTGTGATGATAATTATTAGGGCTGCAGGAAATTCAACCAAGGCAGAGATGAAAAAGTCAAAGTAAATGTTACTGCTGGTACTTCCCATGTGCATGATCAGCCCTTGGTAAATAACAGCACATGAAAACCTAAAAACATAAAAAAGCAAAGTTTATACATTACAACAATAACTAAAAGGGCTTCCTTAAAAGAGTTGACGGCCAAACCTTAGGTTAAACAATATACTTTAAAAAAACATAAAAGAATTCTTCCAGGTACAGATTTCCTTGTCAGGATGGAATAGCAGGAGGTATAACTTCTCCCAAAGAAGGGCCAAAACAGATGTTGAAACACACTGACCAAAAAGGACAGGTGTTACTTCCCATACACTGGTTTCTTTGTTTTGGACATTCTTTAGCAGCAGTCATAGTGTCCCACCATAGCCATTGTAGTGCCTCATAAGTATGCAGCACTAACAGCTCTGCAGCCAATATTCTCACAATACTCCATAGAAGCCAGAAAGGTCACACTGGGCCATCCTGTGACATCTTTGCACCCTTCAAAACCTGAGTGATTTAAGCTACCACCATTTATCATATGTACGGCTAACCCTGCACAAATACAATATTACACTCACTAATTAACCAGTTAATTTAGGTAAGGTTTTTTCGGAAATTTTAAAAACACAATAAGGCTCTTATTATTACAGGACAGTGCTTACAAACAAACCATATAAAAGCGTCACTTAACTCCTTATCGACAAGTAGCGGGAAGATAGAGAGGGCTCACGAGCATATTGGTGGCATATTCTGAAAAGCCCCGAATATCAGAGGAAATTCTTTTTGCGCATAAAAACTCTACATAAGGAATAGTTGACATAATAGGATAACAGCTTGCTTTAGACAAAATACATACAATAAAACAAAATCCCCTTTGATTTTTGCTTACCATATATACTCGAGTAAAAGCCTAGTTTTTCAGCACAAAATAAAAATGTGCTGAAAACCCAAACTCGGCTTATACTTGAGTAAAAAAATATATCAAAACTCACCTTTCCGGCTTCCTCCGCTGCTGGTTATATACTGGAGCAGGGGGCTGGCTATATACTGGGGGATATGGGCTGGCAGGCTATATACTGGGGGGGAGGTGCTGGCTATAAACTATGGGGCAGGGTCCAGCAGGCTATATAATGGGGAGGCTGTCACCAATGCATTTCCCATCCTCGGCTTTTACTCGAGTCAATAGGTTTTCCCAGGTTTTTGTAGTAAAATCAGGGGCCTCGGCTTATACTTGGGTCGGCTTATACTCGAGTATATACGGTATCTTTTCTTACAAAAAAGTGTAATAAAATGTGATAAAAAATGTATGTACTTCAGAATGGTACTAGTGTAAACCCCAGCTCTTTAGCTAAAAAAAATAAAAGTGGTATACCTCTTGTAAGATGGTTCAGGATGACAGGCTTTAGAAGAGTCTTTAGAAAAGATTTTGGGATACGCATGGTGGGAGGAAAACAAAGCTTATAATCCACAGGGTTGATGCTGTTCAGAACCTCAAATGGACCCAGGAAATGAGGACCGGGTTTGTAGCTGGGAATTTTGAGCCGGACATACCTGGAGGACAGACACACTTTATCAGCTAGAGAGAAGATCAGAGGGGTCTGCGTTTTTTTTGTCGGCCTGGGTTTTGGTTCAAACAGGCGCCCGAAGTAGGGAAAGACAAGTCTGCCCCCAGATGGACTTAAGATCCTGAACCAACTCTTCCATGGCAGGAACATCAGAAGGCCCAGAAAGAGGAAGAGGTGGGTGTGGATGTTGTCTATAGACAATGAAGAAGAGGGGGAGCCGACAGATTCAGAGTCCAAGGAATTGTAGCAAAATTTCACAACTGTTCCAAGGAAACAGGGTGGACCAATCATCCTGTCGGGCAGAGACAAAAAATGGCGGAGATAGCAGCCCAGAGTATGATTAACTCTATTCACTTGTAGATTAGACTGTGTATGGCACACAGAAGAGAAATCCAGCTTGACTTGAAGTTGGCTGCACAGGGAATGCCAGAACCGGGAAACAAACTGGACCCCTCAGTCCGAGACAATGTGTAGGGGGAAGCCGGAAGATATGGAGGAAGGCAGGCTGGCAAGACGGGGGGCTGACAGTAGGCCAGGCAGAGGAATGAAGCGTGACCACCCAGATGAGGGTATTACCGGAGGCTTGCAGAAGATCTGTAACAAAGTCCATGGCTATGTGAGTCCACGTCAACTGGGAATCGATAATGTTGGCTTGACACCTGACGACTTGTTACGGGCACAGGAATTTGAGGAACTCACAAAGTCTCGTACATCTTTGACCGGACCTGGCCACCAGTAGAAACAAGATATGAGAGCAACAGATCTCATACAGGATGAGGTGCCACCAAACAGAGTGACTGGCATTCCGGTCCCCATTGAGGAACCTCCCTCCTCTGCCAATTGAGTACAGGTGCGTACCACTGCAACCTGAGAAGACCCAGAAGGACGGAAGACATGGATGGGGGTAGCACATAAAATGAAGTCTCTCTTTGTGCAATGTGCCAACTTGCAGAAATAGAGGCTTGGTGCGATACCGGACCGGATCGCAGAGGATCTGCCCGCTGATGGAGGAGATGACCAGCGGCTTCTCAAGACATACCGCAGGAAGATGATGCTAAAAGACCAGCACAACATCCACAAAAATTCCTGCAGGGCCAGAATCCAGGAAGGCAGAATCTAGGAACTGGCCACTTCCTGAGATGAGTAGGACTGGAATATTCAGCAAAATCAAAGCTTTATTCTCACCTAGGGCGCCTCTCCCAGAAACCCTAGGTACATGTGTTTCTAGAACACGGTTGATAGAGTAGAGAGGTCCCAAGAAAATGCTCCTGGCTTGCACATTAGAGATACAAATTCTCCTGTCGATGTCTGGAGCATCCTTGTGGAGACGCTTTATCCACCTCTGGAGCAAGGAGGACATCTGTGGTGGTCTTTGAAAGACTGGTGCAAAGCAGAGCAGTCGATGGGTCCTTGTTTGTGTTAGTTCTAGATGCTGCTCTTCCTGGCATTTTGAGAACCGGATGTCAATCCAGGTGACCAAGGAGATGAGACCACTCAGAGAGGAAGATAGGTTACATGCAGACAAGGTGTCTTTAATGTCCAGAGAGTTATTTTTTTTTAAGGTGGCGACCAAGGCCTTTCAAGCATGCTCAGAAGCTAAATTGCGGAACTGGACCGCATAGTCACCACCAGACAAGTCCCTTTGGCGCAAGTTCAGCAGGGTGGTTTCAGCAGATGATGCCCAAAGACAGACCGGAATTCATTGAGGATAGTGGTGATATTAGCCATGACCAGGTTATTCCTTTCCCAGAGAGGGGTGGCCTATGCCAGGGCTTTCATGGAGAGAAGACTGATCATGAAACCCACCTTAGCTAGTTCTAAGGCGAAATGTGAAGGCATTAAATCGATATGCAAAGAGCACTTGGTAATGAAGCCTCTGCATAAATTGGCGTCTTTGTCATACTTGGTTGGTATGGAAAGTCACAGACTGGGTTCAGCAGTAGACAGTGTAGCAGGAGGTACCGCAGGTACTGGACGGTGGTGCAGAGTACCCAACAGTTGCTGCAAGATGGTGGTGACCGGATCAAGTTGTTGGCCCTGTGCGGCAATCTGCTGGGATTGCTGGAGTCTATGGCCTGTTCCACACTTGCGAGTGTGATGCTATTCCTGGAACATTCTCAAGAAAGATCCATACATCTCAGAACTACTCCCGCCCAAACCACACCTCACTTTTAGAAGGGCCCCCACCCTCAAGAACAATAAGCCACAATCTTCCCTCTTCCCAGAACTCAAGGGATGCTATAAATGTTCCAAAGAAAGATGCAAAACTTGAAATAACATGTGCAACAAATCAAAAGAATTCAGGGCGAATTCTACAGGCGAAATTTTCAAAATACACTTGTTCATAAACTGCAGCTCAGATTATGTAATTTACGTGCTTGAATGCCCATGTTCCATACAATATGTAGGCCGCACAACCTAGAGTGTAAGAGAACGCATGAACACACAACGCAGTAAGATCAATTCCGACTTCCCCCTACATAGCGTGTCTCGCCACTTTGCAGCTTACCACAACAAAGACCCATCTCTAATAAAATTAATTCCCATAGAACAGATTCCCATTTCGCATCCAGACAGATTTAATCAACTAGTTTGCAGAGAAAACTTCTAGATATTTAACTGGTTCATGACCGCCCGCCGTGTATTCACGGCGGCGGTCGTGTCCCGCTGCATGGAGAGGGCTCATGGACTGAGCTCTCTCCTTAGCCGGTGAGTCTTTGCTGCATATTGCAGCAAAGGCTTACCGGTAACACCCGCGATCAGCACGACCGGAGCCATTCGGGGACGGTGATACAGATGACCAGTATCTACTCGTAGGAGTAGAGGAAGTGACTCTAGAAATAACAGTACACTAACAATAATATTAAAGGGGTGGATAAATGTATAGGCAGTGCGAGGAGGTATACACTAGATAGGAGCATGTCTCTGCAACCACAGGAGGCCCAGTAGAACAGAAGACAGGACAGTCTCTTCTTATGCAAGGCCCCAACCTGCTATTCGAAGAGGCAGAATCAATAATTGGGATGTGAACAAGAACCAGAGAAAGAAAAAAAGTCCCACGTCAAAAAGGACTCGAAAAAGAAAGGGGGAATAATGGAAAATAGGAACCGTTGACGCTGGGATGCAATGAACATCAGGAGCGGAAGGGTTTCAGAGAAAAAACAAACATTTGTTTTCAACTATTATTTGGTTAACAGCCTTTTGGAGAAAACAGAGTAGAACAACTAAAATGGCCAAACTGAAGATGGTAGGGGTGGGGAATCTGAGCGAATCACCAATGAAGGGAGGACTCGTGACATGGTGTGGGGGATAATATTGGGCACTATCAATTATAACAGCCCCTCGCTGAAGATCTGATCAGTTTGTTCTCACTTATTTAACTTCAGGAGATCGACATAATCCTAAACCTTCAAAAACGTGCACTGACTCCCTTGATATTCCACAATTCTTCCCGCCCTTCTGTTCCCTTATGTCAACCTGTGCACTTTGTCCATCATCTTCAGAATCACCACCCCCAACAAAACCACCTGTTGCTGACTGCAGCCCAACCTTCTGGCACCGTCTGTGCATCTTGCCCTTCATTGGAGACAACAATCTGGTCCGCACTTCCCTAGCCCCTCCTAAATGTCCTCCTGCACACTGCCAAAGGGATCTGTCCGCAAGCACAGCGGATGCTGACACCGTGAGGTGCTAACCCCTAAAGAAACGCGACATGGAGCGCACCTGGACTAGACACGTCCTTCGAGTGCGGCGGGCCTTCAACTCCTACTAGTTTCTTACGGTCTTCCAAGAGGCCCTTAAACGCCAAGGACGGGAGTAGCGATACCAGGTAATTCGCTGCTTGCACTTGCACAAAGTTTTGAGGCTCTATATTTTAATGGCGCAACCCTACTGACACCAGTCACACAGTGAGTGTGAGACACTATGATATTCTGAAACGCACCAACAAAATACCTCCCCCTGTGGAACATTGAAGGGTTTACGCCTTCCCTCTCAGCAGCGTCAGCTAGATCACAGACTGCCTGACTGTCCTCACTGGGTCCATCAACTTACAAGGGTTCTTTGCCCAACAATTAATCGTGGACATTTAACAGGCAAAGTAATAATATCACACAGATTACCTTACCGCCTCCCATCCGCCATGGAACAGAGTGACAGTCAAGGTAGCAATAAAATTAGACTTACCTTTGTTCAATTCTAGTCCTGGGGTGTTCGGGACTCCTGTCCCTTTTTAGTAACGCCACGTAGGAACTCTAGTGTTTAAGATCTTTATCTAGGGCTCAAAGCCCTTCTTAGTTAAGGGTTACTTCCAAAAAACTTGCTATCCAATGGCCCACTGTTACCGGGATGAGAGCAGAGAACCAGACACACACTCATCTCTTAGAAAATGCAAACTCCCTATCGTTATTAGCGCACATCCCATATATAAACACGTAAATACTCTGCATAGAGCGGAAAAGGTGATAACATACTTGCATGCGATAGCCCTCTTGAATATCTCCCCATAGTCACGTTTCCCAATAACATGCGATCCATCACACAGAGAAACTGGACGCCGGAACAGAATGTTTTTACTACAAGTCCCGTAAGAAACTCTGATGGCTTCCTCGTGAGGCCCAAACTAAGATAAGCAGGTGCGAAGCAAAATAGAGAGTCAAAGTCCGAATATGAACTGTCTCAAGCAGAGTAGCACAAATATGTGTAATCAGGAGTTAAAAATGAAAATATCATGGAATGAGTTGTAAAAGTGTGGAATCGCCTATTGGGGAATGATTTGTAGATAATCTTAAAACCCCCAAAACATTTTCTGGGCTACGGGGATGAACCGATTTGATAATTATATATAAGGGATGCAGCAACCCACCTAGGTCCAAGTGGGAACCCGAAGTAAGGAAATATTACAATTTAAAAAAAACTGAGAGAGGGTGCCTTCCAGTAAAATGGGAAAAAACGGACCCGTGGTTTGAGTAGCTGGATTATTTTATTCTTAGATTATAAAGACGACATTTCGTGTCGAACAGGTGTCTTCATCAGTAAGAGACTGGAGCAGTAACAATAGACCAAACAAACGCTTAGTATTTTTAGTCAGAGAATATTGCAAAAAAACACATAGGATAAAATATGAAATAAAATACGATATCATAGATTCTACAGGCACATCCGTATGTGACCACCTTTTGCCTGTGACTACCTCTTGACACCATCAAAGCTACCAAATGTCAACGCAGAAATCCCAGCAAAAGGTGTCTACGTTTGAAGAACCTAGAAGTAAACATATTTTCTTCTTTCACACTGTGCTTGTTAAGGAGTACCATTTTTTTCACAATCAATAGCTCTTGGGATGTAAAACAATTGTGGCCTATGATCTTGTTACTCTTTGTAAGCTTTTTTTTTTCCTGTGCTCTAACCCTCAATTACCGCGTGCTGCAATGCTGCTGCCTTCCCCCCCCCCCCCCCCTCCCCCCAGGTGTTTTGTTCTCATAATCCCTAGTGAGACTGTACTTGTTTACACACTTTTTTTTTGGTCACATTCATGGGGAAGGGAGGAGCGTCTTCCCCGCTCACGAGGAATAGGTCACCTACCAGTCCTCTATCCAGTCTGTGATTCTAAAACTTTATCTGGTGTCGCGTGCTCTTCTAAGCTTCCCCCACCTTATCATCGAGCATACCGCTCTGTCCAGATGAGCTATTAACGATTACGCTCACCAGCACGGCTATAGCCAATCAGGTACTCCGGTTTTGCAAAAAGTTTGTTGTGTTCTCGCCGTTTGTTGGTTTCTTTGGTCCTCCTGTTTCCTCCCACACTCCAAGCCAACGATAGGTTGCTTAGATTGTGAGCCCCTTGGGGACAGGGACCAAGTTGGCAAGTTTCCTGTGTAGCGCTGCATAACGCGGTGTGGCGCTATATAAATTAAGGAATTATTCTAAACTTTTAAATGTATATATATGCACCCACAGACATATACGTATACATTTTGTTTTCATATATAAGTGTTACTGTCAATAGAAGGGCACCACCAGAGGTACCAGGTTCGCACTGAGCTCTGCCATTTATTTTGGCATTTTGGAAATAGACTACCAATCCCCACCGACTCGGGGGCAGATGTTTGGGACCTAGAGGCAAGCGGAAGAGAAAAATTACATCCCTTCACAGACTCCTCTAAATTGTGATGATAGAATTAGAATTCACACTGGTTCATTGATGGATTTTAAAAGCGAATTAAAACCGAATAAATAGCAAGGGGGTGGTTCTACATATAGAAAACCTGCTCATAAGACAGCTTCTTCTAAGGAAAGCGGTCACCCTCAAATGCACCGAAATGAGGAACTCAACATAATGCACAACAGTGGAGATTTTGACAAAAAAAAAAAAGCTGATCTTTTACTAAGCTTCTTACTAATCAATGCACTGGAGTGGATCGTCATCACATGTGGTGAGCGGAACACCTCGTAACTCTGTCCTCTCTCGCTCTTTCTCTCTCTGGAATGCCGGGTGAGAGGTTTAATACGAACTTAATACATTACATTGTGACCAGTAGGGAGGCAAGAGGGCACATGATGACAGTAGGTGAGTCCCTGCGCTGAGTCCCCAGCGTTCACTTAACTACTTAGCTGGTCCCATCTAAGCTGGGCATTGACGTAGGAGGCCGTCCATTCTTAGATCAACAGAAACAATATTACAAACACCTGGAAGCAAGGTCAAGTCAAGGCCACGAGATACAGTTAATCATAGTCCATAGGAAATTCGGGGTACAATAGCCAGGTCAAAACCAGAATAACTTATAGAATCAATGGAAAGTACAAGTACGGAGCTGATATAGCTAAGATACAAGCCAGGTCTGAGAGAACTGAGCAGTCATGTTATATAGATTTTTGACACCACTCCATCAGCAGCTATACATCAGGTTAGTACCTCTTGCTGACTAGCAAACTGAAATAGCAGGGGTGGCTGCGTAATCCAATTTTGAAAAGCAAAGGCACCGAACATTTACACACAGGAACATAAATGTATCTTCCAACTAGAATAATGGACGTTGTGGAACGTCTTCTGGGGGGGTTGGCGAAGGAGCGGGGATTGAGTAGTGGGGGGTAAGACCGGTTGAGTGGGAAGAGACTGGATAGGAGTAGGGAGAGAGGGGGGAAGGGGGGGGGCGGGGTAATGAAATATACGAAAGCGGGGTGTAGGTATAGAGTGGGATGGAACAATGGGAACAAGGTAGAGATTAGAAGAGGAGGTTAAAAGAGTGCGCTCGTCCATTTTATGGCCGCTCCCGCTTTAGATTCATATACAGAGGAGACTCCTGCTTTCATGGACAAAGAAGTAAGTTCTAGTGTCACAGAGCCCAGAGAAACGGGCCCTTGAAATGACACCCCACTCCCATTCAAGATTCTTAGCCATCATGCTGCAGGGAGAATTTGCTGCACCAGGAGCTCAGCACCTCACAATAATTGCAAAATTCACTTTATATGTTACGACATTTGAGAAGGGATAATATCAACTAATCTTCATGTTTTTAACCCTTCTCTATGCCAAACTATCTAAGACACACTTTGGGCCACATGTACATATTTTTTTCTGTTGTTTTTGGCGCCTTTTCATTCAGGCGCACCGTTTTTTTTGTGCATTTTTGCAACTAAACCCAAATCGCCTGCAGCAAAAATAAGCACTTTCCCCTTCATTTATCCTATCGAATCCAGATGTTTTGCTGCGCCTATTAATATGCATCACTTGCGACTTTTCATTTAGGCGCAAAACGGCGCAAAACCTCCGCCCGAAGTGGCGTTATCTGAGAAGAAAGCCTGAGCCCCTTTGGCAAACACTCATTTCTAAGCAGCAAAGCTCAGCCAACACTTGCAGACACTAGAACAGATCATAAAGAACAGGAGATACTCTGCAGACCGAGCTGCAGATCTATGTACAACTGCATCACCTTCTATTTACAACATTCGCAGAATCTGAGATCATAGGCAGAGAGAAGATAACTTTCAGAAGTTGCACATAGTACTGACAAGTGTCCCCCATTTATTCTGCACATTATCACCAGTGTTTTCTGAGGTGGATACTGTGCATATACAGGGTGCAGCAGGAGACCATCACTGGGGGATCCCTCAGGAGAATCACTGCTGAGGAGTTACGGGTGCTGTTGTCACACACCTGTGTGCTGCTGTTATGGTTAATCTTCATTCTGGCTGTGGGAGAAGCAGAGAGGAGCTTGATAGCAGGATGACATGAATTGCCTGAATCGACATTGCGCCTAACTGCCCTTACTGTTTTAAAAGGCCAAGTGATTATAAGAGGCAGAAAAATACTTAAGCACAGATGTTGTAGCTTGTGCTAATTCGGGGGAAAACAGTTCGCCAGAATTTAGCTCAACTACTACACTTCGCCACACAGTAATAAATGTGGCCCTTGCGGTCGTATTCCCTTTTATTTTGTTTACTGTTTTTAGGAAAGTAGATTTTCTTTATTATGTATCTGGATGTGTACATCTGTTAGAGGAATTTGAAGGTTAATTCCAATCATCTCCTGGTTGTCTGCCTTTCAAAATGCTATCGGTTTTATGGGCGCCTTTTACTTTTTTCTGGGTTTTATTGATAATATTTTTGGGGCAGGTTGTGACCGTCTAAAAATGTCTAGCTAAAAGCAGAATAGCTAGTTATTAGGCGTTTTTAGTTATTTATGGGTGGATTTACTTTATTTGAACCTACTCAATATGTGCCATTTTGTGACCTGTAGACTGTCCCACGATTACATTTAGGAGATGTGAGGGTAAACACTTTCTGTTTGGATCAAATTTTTTGCCATCAAAGTCACTGTTAAGTAATTTCTTACTAAAATTTCAATTTGAATCCAAATTTCATGAAGGCTGCCAATTTCTATCAAATCCTTGATGCAATTTTGAAAATGGGGCAATGTCCGCTTTTCAGAAAATATAGGTCCCTCTCCCCAATGGGCTCACAGGCTAATCAACCTCCATTAATTTTTTGGAGTGTGGGAGGAAACCGGAGGCCCGAGGATCCCCGCAGACACAGCATACAAAATTGGGCATATGTTGACCACACTGCAGGGCTGTAGTGCTTCACGGAGACATCATGCTGCCCATAAATCTTCCCACCATTATCTTCTCCTATACAATTGCTCCCCATATTACAAGTTTGTTTTTACCATACTAATGGAGCCTGCTTTGCTTACTGTGACGGGCATAAAGATGTTTTATTTTGGGGCCCCACTTTTAGTTTTGCCCCGGCCCCACTTTGTATCAGAACCGGGCCCTGATACAGGCTGTTTCGCGCATCAGCGCTTCGTCTGACTTGCCCGTTCCCCAACAATAAAGGTATGGGGCTTTTTAAAAAAAAAAAAAAAAATAAACAGATCCCAAAAAGATGCTCACAACTCCGATCCGAACTCGTTACGATTTGCAGGCATAGAACGATCCCCAGGCGCCAAGGATGGGGTGATAGACAGCGCCTCCTAATTACAAAAGACGGAGATGGATTCCTACAGTACAGGGCCCTAGGGCCTTCCAGGGCTAAATGATAGAATAGACATGAGTGTCTTCCTCTAAATCAGAGGATAAACATAAAAAACAATCCCCCCCCCCCCCCCCTCCTGCCCCTTATGTATTGTAGCCCCCTCAGTTTTCCCATACCCTTAAACGATAATAGTAGATATTTACCTCATATGAGATTCCGTGTTACCTTAATAAACATAAACAGTTGCATTGTACTTTTTTGTTCATCGTGGATGTGCATTAAAACTTTGGTTTTCCTTCGATCGCATCTACCCACTTTTTAGCTTTGTCACTAGCACTATTGACATTTTAATGTTTCAGACGCGATTTATGACACCCACTTTCCCTCCCCGACACACTATTGTGGCCCTCATCCTCATCCTCTTACTCTAGAGATTTGATATATCTTCCATAGCTGCGTCGGTTTTTTATAGCAATGCATACATTTTAAAACCTGCTTAGGGTACTTATAAGGCTTTCGCGGGGCGGCGCCCCGCCTCGCTGCGTCAGCTGACGTTGATACGATGTGGACTGCTGCCACTCCCGTGGGGGCGCGACTTTGCCTGCATCTGCCGCGAGGCCGGCGCCATTCTTGGGATTGGGCATGGCCCCGCCATCGTTCCCCTAGGCGAACGCGGACAACGAGGCTACGCGGCACACGATCCTAAGACAGTAAGTACGACCCATCTCATGTGCAGCAACTAATGGAAATAATGAGAGACAATACCAGAAGATTAGGGACCAGAATGAGTCCTTAGGCCAATAGAAGTTCATGAATGATGGGGGCGGCTTTTGGGATGTTGAAATCCCATACCTTTGTTTGTTGTGGAAGCGGCAAGTCGACGAAGCGCGCTGCGCGAAACGCTGGCATGTACCCTACTTTCGGTGATCCATGCGTTCATCCCTCCCCCGGCAGGTTTTTGTCACGCCATGCATCGGAGGTCACTACTAAATGGAAGATTAAGGAGAAATCCGTGATGCCATTCTACTGTTTGTTTTCTATTTATATTAGTAAAGGGAGATTGACATTTTGGTGGAGATTAGTCTAACATCATGCAGACCAAGAGGAAAGGTGGGGCACAGACTAAGATAGGGGTTCAGCATTATGCATAGCTTGTTGCAATGAGGGTTATTATTTGAAAACTAAATATGGAACGAATGTGGGCTGCGAATGGTGCGCTTGTAACCACGATAAATTACGCAAAGCACGTTTGGATAAGACTGATTTGTGATTTAGTGTAAACGAGTTAAAATATTTTTTGATCATTGGTCCGCTTCGTTTCGGGATAACCCTTCTCTAGCCCATACTGATAAACATTGATACAAAAGACAAACTAAAAATAAAATAAATAAAAAAAAATGTAATACCATAAAAAAGCAATTCAATGTAAAATAATATTAATAAGTATTTGGGTGAATCCAAAACTATGTCAGTACGTACAGAGGGAAAGTCAATAAGTATTTTTTTTTTTACATGGAAGTTGATACAGCATGATTATATGAATAATACGTAGACAAAATGCCGCAGTACACTTAAGTGATAAGTAGGTGAATCATTTCACCCAATGTACGCATAGTAAGAACATAATAAAGAGGATAAATAGTGGCTTTAATTCATTATAATAAATAAATGCACCTCACCGGGGAAAGTAGCACCTGGTGTGTGGAGAATGATGAATATATTGAACTTAAATGTAGGAACATGGGCCAGGATGTAAAGGGTTGTTTTTACCTGTTACAGCCGTGGATGAATGATTCGGGCTGCGAGACACGCGGCTGACTGCTGATTAAGTGATACGCCTGCAGGGTAGTGCGCGCTTGATTCTCGGCTATATTGAATGTGAAGGTGCTGGCTGGTGTTATGGTGAGGCAACGCCATCGCCCTTGATTCGGGAGATGATGAGGTTGCGCTCTGGTTTATTGATTCTCGGCCTGGGGAACAGAGAAGAAGGGAAGGAAGCGCAGCACGACGGACCTCTGGGACGCATACATGATGACATAGTCCTACTTGTAGGAGTATAGGAATTGACTCTAGAAATATACAGTAATAATAATATTAAAGGGGTTGATGAAATGTATCTGACGTGGAGAGGTTAACAAAGATACCCCTGGATTAGTTGTTAAAGGACACCGTCCTCAGTCTGTGTCCCTTGTCCTGTCACTACTACTGTTGGAGCAGCTCACAAGGACCCCTCCCATCCTTTATCTAGTTATTTCATACATTATTCATTGTAAATCATCTATTTTTATTATGTAATGAGGCTGTCACATGTCAGATGCAGTGATGTCACCCCTGTTACCCCTCCCCTCTCCTCCCCCTTCTTCATGTCCCTGTGGTAATGTATAGTAACGCATCGCTAGTGTGGGTGCGCCGCGCTGACATGTTAGAGACCAGCCATCCGCTACACATGAATCTGACAGGTTCTGCTGTAACATTGCTGCCCTGGAGCTGTGTATCTCTCTAAACACACACACATGCACAACACAGGCTTGCAGGGGGCATGGCCCACCATCACCAGGAAGCACATCATTATACAGCCTCACATCATTATACAGGCTGTCGTCATGCACTGGGGGTGTGGCTGTGCCTCCCACTCATGAATATATTGGACACTTGATATGCTAATGCTTCGTTGACATTTCACAGGTCATTTGCATACCGCTTTAGGACCCATTGCTTAGGTTTACAGACATGTAGAGGTACAATGAAGGGAATAGAGCAATTCTTTCTAATGGCAGTTTCGACATATATTTAGTTTTAGTGGGTTATTTTGCATGCCGGGTCGGGTTCTCTTTAAATGATTAAATCGGCAGAGGAATGTGGTATAAGTCCATGTCTTTGATAGTGTATATAGAAAATTATGATGAACTTAAGGAAAACAGAATTAAGTTATACTTATTCTGATGGTACAAAAGAAATGGTGCTGATAAAACATACAATAGAACCTACAATAAAGCATACAATAAAACAATGCAGGTAATACAATGTGTTTGAATACTAAAAGATGGATAATAATGAAAATAAATGAAAGACGAAAATGATACTATGTTGAAAACATTAAAATATTAAAAGATGTTAAAAAATATTTTCTAGTGATTCACTTAGACCAGCTGGTGTGAGGGTTTGGAGTTTGAATATCCAATACATCTCTCGTTTAATCAGGTGGTTGTGTCTCTGCGGAGTTGACGGGGGGATATGTTCTATTGGGGTGATATTGAATTCTCTGTAATTTCGTTTGTGGTACTGTGCTACATGTCTGGATAAGCTGTGAAGAGGGAAGCCGTTGCTGATGTTACTTCTATGTTTATTGAGGCGTTCCCTCAGAGGTTGAATGGTACGACCCACATATTGTAATTTACAACCACATTCAATCAGATGGATAACGTAATTCGAGCTGCAGTTAAGGAAATGTTTTATCTGGAAAACTTCACCCGAATTATTGGATGTGAAAGATGATCTTCTGTGACAAATAGTCTCACAACATTTACACAGACTATGGCTACATTTAAAACTCCCTAGAATTTTAGGAAAAAATGAGATGGTCTTGTTTCGGGCCATACGTAAACGGCTGGGGGCCAGGATATTTTTAAGAGTACGGGATCTTCTGAAGGTGATCCTGGGGTTACTAGGCAGAATGTTCTTAAGGTGCGGGTCGTGTAGTAGCACGTTCCAATCAGGGGCGTAACTAGGAGAGACTGGGCCCCATAGCAGATTTCTACATGGGGCCACCCTTCCCCTTAAAATTTATATATATTGGGCGCGAAACAGTGAGTACTCATTGTGCTCATCGTACCGAGCCCAGGCGGTATAGAAGCCTATGGGGCAAGTATATCCGGCAGCAAATTTGTGGCCAGATATACATCCCCCATATGTTCTTGGGTAGATACCCCTATACAGACATGTTTATACAATTACACACATTTATACACTGATATATACACACCTTTATATATACACACATAAAGTTCTACACTCGTATACTCACACCCATAGACATACAAGTATACACAAACATTTATGCACTCATATACATTTATACACTAATACACAGAGTATATACAAACTCATACAGTATACACATTATATACATATGATACATATACAACACACAGATATATATATATACACATACATACACACACACATACAGTATACACTGACCAATATATACACATACATGCAGGATAAAAACACCATATACACACATGCTGCATATACATACAGAATATACACACACATTCAGTATTTACAGCATACATACTTACCACATACAAAAACACACATATATATGTATATATATATATATGTGTGTGTGTGTGTGTGTGTGCACATATATATGCTTATATAAATATATGCATGTAAAAATACCGCATTTGCTTCAATGCATTTATACACAGTATATACATATACACAATATTTATATACAGTATATACAGTGTATATATATATACATAGTAGATGCATATATACACATATACATAGGATTTACATATATACAGAATATGCATATATAAACAATATATATATATATATATATATAATATATATATATGTGTGTATATACAATATATACACATATACACTGTATATACATATATACTGTATACATATACACAGTATATACACAGTATATGCATATAAATACATACAGTGCCTACAAGTAGTATTCAACCTCCTGCAGATTTAGCAGGTTTGATTAGAAGCAAATAAGTTAGAGCCTTCAAACAAGAGCAGGATTTATTAACAGATGCATAAATCTTACAAACCAAAAAGTTATGTTGCTTAGTTATATTTTAATAAATTTTAAACATAAAAGTGTGGGTCACTTATTATTCAACCCCTAGGTTTAATATTTTGTGGAATAACCCTTGTTTGCAATTACAGCTAATAATCATCTTTTATAAGACCTGATCAGGCCGGCACAGGTCTCTGGAGTTATCTTGGCCCACTCCTCCATACAGATCTTCTCCAAGTTATCTAGGTTCTTTGGGTGTCTCATGTGGACTTTAATCTTGAGCTCCTTCCACAAGTTTTCAATTGGGTTAAGGTCAGGAGACTGACTAGGCCACTGCAACACCTTGATTTTTTCCCTCTTGAACCAGGCTTTGGTTTTCTTAGCTGTGTGCTTTGGGTCGTTGTCTTGTTGGAAGATGAAATGACGACGCATCTTAAGATCCTTGATGGAGGAGCGGAGGTTCTTGGCCAAAATCTCCAAGTAGGTCGTGCTATCCATCTTCCCATGGATGCGGACCAGATGGCCAGGCCCCTTGGCTGAGAAGCAGCCCCACAGCATGATGCTGCCACCACCATGCTTAACTGTAGGGATGGTATTTTTGGGGTCTTATGCAGTGCCATCCAGTCTCCAAACGTCACGTGTGTGGTTGGCACCAAAGATCTCGATGTTGGTCTCATCAGACCAGAGAACCTTGAACCAGTCTGTCTCAGAGTCCTCCAACTGATCATGAGCAAACTGTAAACAAGCCTTGACATGATGCTTTGAAAGTAAAGGTACCTTACGTGCTCATCTGGAACAGAGACCATTGCGGTGGAGTACGTCACTTATGGTATTGACTGAAACCAATGTCCCCACTGCCATGAGATCTTCCCGGAGCTCCTTCCTTGTTGTCCTTGGGTTAGCCTTGACTCTTCGGACAAGCCTGGCCTCGGCACGGGAGGAAACTTTCAAATGCTGTCCAGGCCGTGGAAGGCTAACAGTAGAAGCCTTCCACTTCCGGATGATGCTCCCAACAGTGGAGACAGGTAGACCCAACTCCTTGGAAAGGGTTTTGTACCCCTTGCCAGCCTTGTGACCCTCCACAATCTTGTCTCTAATGGCCTTGGAATGCTCCTTTGTCTTTCCCATGTTGACCATGTATGAGTGCTGTTCACAAGTTTGGGGAGGGTCTTAAAAAGGCTGGAAAAACAGATAATTATCCAAACATGTGAAGCTCATTGTTCTTTGTACATGAACTACTTCTTAATACTTTAGGGGAACCAAACAGAATTCTGGTGGTTTGAGGGGTTGAATAATAATTGACCCACACTTTTATGTTTAAAATTTATTAAAATTTAACTGAGCAACATAACTTTGTTGGTTTGTAGATATTTATGCATCTGGTTAATAAATCCTGCTCTTGTTTTGAATTTTGAAGTCGCTAACTTATTTGCTTCTTATCAAACCTGCAGGGGGTTGAATACTCTTGTAGCACTGTATATACAATACGATAAATACATATATACATACAGATAAATACATCTGTATATACTTTCCTTTTAGGAAGTTTTGGGGCTGTATAGGTGTTCAGGTTGGTGTCCAGTAGCATTCAGGGGGGGGGGGGGCTAGCAGGGGAGGGGGGGGGGCAGAGTGTCGACTGTGCCGCCCTGCAGGGTGATGTGCGGGCGGGTCAGAGAGGTGGCTGGGGGGCGGGTCAAGGTAATGAGCAGGCAGGCGATCCCAGAAAGAGGTGGGTGGGCCAGGAGAGATGTGTAGATGCACAGAGAGGGAGGGGCCCGGGGGCACAATCCGGCAGGCACCCGGCACTGCAGCCCCGGACCACTTACCCCAGGCCGTGGCAAAGAACTGCTGGAGAGAGCGTGCATCCCCGGGCCCTGTAGCAACCACTGGTTCCAATGTTTTCTGAGAACCTTCCTAATTTCACCACCATCATCTGAAAACGTGGTGATGAAATTGACCTCATTGTGTAGTTCTGAGTCGTTTTTAGCCCCTGGTTTCAGGCATTCGATTTGGCTCAGGGTTCTCGCCTTAGAGCATGCAGAAGATAATAGGGGAGGGGGGTAACCTTTTGCTTTAAAATGTTCATATAGAATTTTACTCTGTATTTCGTAGTCCTCATTGGTTGTGCAATTGCGTCTGATTCTTTTAAATTGGCCATATGGGATGTTGGTTTTCCACTTTTTGAAGTGATTACTGGTAAAGTCTAAAAAACTATTGCTGTCCATCGCTTTGAAGTAGGTTCTGGTGTTGATTTGTTGGTTGGTGTGATAAACAATAACATCAAGGAATTCTATTTCGTTCGTTGTTATATTCGAAGTAAACTCTAGGCCATAATTGTTGTCGTTTATACTGTTGATAAAGCTAAGGGCCTCGTCTTTGCTACCTCTCCAAATTATAAAAATATCGTCTATGTAGCATTTGTAAACTACGCACTTCTCATATTGAGCTCCTCAAAAAGACCTACATAAAGATTTGCGTAACTGGGGGCAAATTTACTGCCCATGGCCGTACCTCTCTGTTGTATAAATTTGGTTCTGGAATGCAAAATAGTTGTGGGAAAGGATAAATGTAATGGCTTCGTGTATGAAACTGCTCTGGATGTCGGACATGGCTGTATTGCTTCTTAGATAGTGGGAAGTGGCATGTGTGCCTAGATCATGCAGGATCACTGTGTAAAGAGAGGATATGTCCATTGTAATGAATAAGTAAGAGTCCTCCTATGATATGGGTAGGACATGTCTGATTAGATCTGAGGTATCTAAGGTAAATGATTTAATTTTTTTTACATACTTTTGTACAAATAGATCTACATAATGTGAAAGCTTAACCGTAAGGGAGTTAATCCCTGAAATAATGGGGCGGCCTGGTGGGTTTTGGGCATTTTTGTGTACCTTTTGGTAAGTAATAAAAAATAGGGGTGGATGATTCCTCTATTTTAAGGTATTGTACCCCTTTTTTAGAAAGTACACCAAGACTAAAACCTTCATGTAGTAGGGCATATAGTTCAGTTTTGAACTTAATAGTCAGGCTGTGGGAGAGCTGTGAGTAAAAGTTGGTATCTGATAATAGTCGGAGAGACTCTGTAATGTAATCAGATCTGTTAAGGATAACAATCCCCCCCCCCTTATCCGCTGATTTGATAACGATTAGAGATGAGCGAGCACTAAAATGCTCGGGTGCTTTTTATTCGAGATGAACTTTTCCCGATGCTCGAGTGCTCGTCTCGAATAATGAGCCCCATTGAAGTCAATGGGAGACTCGAGCATTTTTCAAGGGGGACCAAGTGTCGCACAGGGAAGCTTGGCAAACCACCTGGAAACCTCAGAAATGAGTGAAACACCACGAAAGGACAGGAAAACAGCAGGGGCAGCACTGCATGGGATGCCTCTGATGGCTGCTTAACTCAGACCATTAGCTCAAAATTTAGGGGCAACTCATGGCCATGACAGAGTGACTCGAATGGGCTAGATAGCTCTCAATCATCCAACTAATTGACCCGACAACTATAGGGGACGGCATGCAGAGGCAGTGGCGCCCAGCGCAGGCTAGAGAGGGTGTCATGGCGACATACCTAAATGGACTCAGGCTTCAAACCAATGGGTGCGAGAGGAACCAAAGAATGGCAAGGCGCGCTGAAATGATTCCTATTTCAACAAAGTTGACAGTATATTTAGTCATAACACAGCATGGTGGCGACATAGTGACCAAGTTCCATAACAGTATCTGGTGAAACCCCAAAAATGAGCCTGACAGCTGCTTTTGATAAGGGAACGACATGTGGAGGCAGCCATGGAGACGACTTCCATGATTAAAGATGACAGTTATGGGGCATCCATATGCTTGCTATGATGAAACTTCAGGTCCCAGCAGGGCGGCGACAGATGGGCCGAGTTCCATTATTTTCTGGTGAAACACCTGAAATTCTGCCTGACAAGCTCGTTTGATAGGGGATATGCTGATCATCCTCTCGTGCTCCAGCGTCTGGGGTATAGAAGTTGAAAGTTGCGCATGGAGACATTGGTGGATGCTGTGGAGGATGTGGAGGCAAAATGGACAGAACAGCAGGGGCGTATGCATGGATGCCTCGGAGGCTGCCTAATCTTGGGATGGAGCTGCGCGTCCGCTGCCAGGCGAAGCTTTCGCCTGTCCAAGCCCCTGTCTCTCGGCTCCTCCCCAAACAGCACTTCATACTAAGAACCTTTTGTATAGAATCACGTGTTGTAGTGTTCTTATAAGTTTTTGGTTATGGCGTAGGGGAATGTAAACGATGCGCAAGAAGCGCTGAATAATATCGGTAATTATAAAAGTTTGGCAGTATATTTTGTGGATAACACAGCAGCTTGCACACAGTTAACATTTGTATGTGGAAGCCATGAAACAACCCAAGGGGACGATGTATGGAGGCACTATATGGACGACTTTGGGAGGCAGCTATGTAGATGAATGTGTGGAGGTAGCATGGAGACGACGTGTGGAGGCTGACTATGTAGAAAATTAATTTGGATAGGTGCCTGTTGTGGCATCCAAAAAAAGTTTTTTAAACCAGAGAGCAGGTAGGTGGTCCTCCAGAAAAATTAAATACTAGAGTACTATAGACTAGAGCCATTGTGGCCCTGGCAAAAATAGCCAGTTTCCTCTGCTTTAGTGCCAAGAGGAGGAGAATTAGGAAATGAGGAGTGAGAGCATACATATTCTGTTGAGCTCTTTTCACCTATGGGGAGAATGGAAATCCTGAGAAATCCAGGCTTTATTCATCTTGATAAGCGTCAGCCTGTCATTCGACAGCGTGTACGCTTATCGGTGATGATGCCACCAGCTCACTGAAAAAACCCCCTCGGACACACGCTAGGGTTCAGGGCAGGCACGAACCTCCAAGGCATACACGCGCCAGTTTCGTCCCATGTCCAGCTTTGAAACCCGTAGTTGTAGAAGCTGTGTGACATTTGGACGATGGTATGGTCAGCTACGTACTCTCCTCACCATCTTTCTGTAAAGATCAGCCCTACTCTCTGCCGAGGCTGGGGCCAGGTGACAGTGTCTGTCTGGGGTGACATAAAACTGAAAAGGCCTTGTAAAGCGTACCCCTGCCGTGCTGGACAAGCTGCCTCTCGCCTACTCTCCCTCGCTACTTGTCCCGCAGAAGTACGGCCCTCTGCCTCTAGCGCTGTCAAAAGGGAAATACTGTTTCAGCTTGTGCACCAGGGCCTGCTGTATTCATGCATTGTCACACTCCTTTCCTCTCCAGGGATGAAGTGGAAGTTTTTACTTGTACCGTGGGTCCAGGAGAGTGAATACCCAGTGATCGATGCTAGAATAATTCTTTGAACCGAGGTCACGGGATAGGCAGCCTAGCCTGAAGTACCGAACGCGCAAGAATTCACTCCCTTCACTGGCCTGACTCTCCATTTCCTCCTCCTCCAACTCCTCCAACTCCTCTTCTTCTGCCCATACACGCCGAACAGTGAAGGACTGAACAATGGACACTCTTCTGTCTCGCCAACATTCTCCTCCTCTTCCTCCTCATCCACCTCCTCCGATATGTGCTGAGGAACAGACCTGAGGGTGCTTTGGCTATCAACAAGGGAATCTTCTTCCCCCATCTCTTGTGACGAGCGCAAAGCTTCCGACTTCATGCTGACCAGAGAGTTTTTCAAAAGGCCAAGCAGCGCGATGGTGAGGCTGATGATGGCGGCATCGCCACTGACCATCTGTGTTGACTCCTCAAAGTTACTCAGCACCTGACAGATATCAGACATCCACGTCCATTCCTCATTGTAGACTTGGGGAAAATGACTGACCTGACTACCAGTTCTGGTGGAAGTTGACATTTTGCAGTCTACAATCGCTCTGTGCTGCTGGTAAACTCTGGATAACATGGTTAATGTTGAATTCCACCTCGTGGGCATGTCGCACAACAGTCGGTGAGCGGGCAGTTGGAGGCGGCGCTGCGCTGCCCTGAGAGTGGCAGCATCTGTGCTGGACTTCCTTAAATACGCACAGATGTGGCGCACCTTCGTGAGCAAATCAGACAGATTGGGAAATGTCTTAAGGAACCACTGAACTATGAGATTTAACACATGGGCCAGGCATGGCACATGTGTCAGTCTGCCGAGTTGCAGAGCCACCACCAGGTTAAGGTCGTTGTCACACACAACCTTGCCTGGCTTCAGGTTCAGCGGTGCCAGCCACAGATCAGTCTGCGCCATGATGCCCTGTAATAGCTCTTGGGCAGTGTGCCTTTTATTGCCTAGGCTCAGCAGTTTGAGCACCGCCTGCTGTCGCTTAGCGACGGCACTGCTTCTGTGCCTAGAGCTACCGACTGATGGCGCCATGCCCATGGATGGTAATTCGGAGGAGGAGGTGGAGGAGGGTCGGGAGGAGGAGGAGGCATAGTAGGCCTGAGAGACCTGGACCGAGGTAGGCCCCGCAATCCTCGGCGTCGGCAGTATGTGACCAGCCGCAGGGTCAGACTCGGTCCCAGCCTCCACCAAGTTTACCCAATGTGCCGTCAGCGATATATAGTGGCCCTGCCCGGCAGCACTCGTCCACGTGTCCGTGGTCAGGTGGACCTTGTCAGAAACGGCGTTGGTCAGGGCACGGATGATGTTGTCTGACACGTGCTGGTGCAGGGCTGGGACGGCACATCGGGAAAAGTAGTGGCGGCTGGGGACCGAATATCGAGGGGCGGCCGCCGCCATGAGGTTTCGAAAGGCCTCGGTCTCTACCAGCCTATAGGGCAGCATCTCCAGGCTAAGTAATCTGGAGATGTGGACGTTGAGGGCTTGGGCGTGTGGGTGGGTTGCACTGTACTTCCTTTTGCGCTCCAGCGTCTGGGGTATGGAGAGCTGAACGCTGGTGGATGCTGTGGAGGATCGTGGAGGCGAAGATGGGGTTTTCGCACAAGAGGTGTTTGGGTCGGGGTCCTGGGCAGGGGGCTGACTAGCAGATGACACAGGGGAAGGAGCAGTGGTGTGACCGGCTGGAGGTGAACGGGCTTGGTACCATTGAGTGGGGTGTTTAGCATTCATATACCTGCGCATACTGGTGGTAGTTAAGCTAGTAGTGGTGGAACCCCTGCTGATCCTGGTTTGGCACAGGTTGCACACCACAGTCCGTCGGTCATCCGGTGTTTCTTTAAAGAACCTCCAGACTTCCGAAAATCTAGCCCTCGCCACGGGAGCTTGACTAAGTGAAACATTTGGCGCTGATGCACCAGCTCTGGCCCTGCCTCTCCGTCTGGCCCTGCCACTGCCCCTTCCAACCTGTTCTCGTCGAGGACTCGCCTCCGTCTCAGAAGCACTGTGTTCACCCGGCCTATCACCCAGGTTTGTGTCTGCTGTCACCTTATCATCCTTCCTCCGATCCCTTCAGTCTGCTCCTCCCTGACGTCTTCCTGCCCTGACAACAACTTCACCACTGTCTGACAACCGTGCTCCTCATCGCCGACACCTGGCATCGAAAAGAGCTCAGCACAACCGACAAGTGGTTTGTGACTCTGGGAGGTGCCAGAAAAAACAGTTCTCAGGGTATTACCGGTTCAAATGCCAAATTTTTCCTGGAGGGGGCAGACTGCGGGGAAGGAGGCTGAGGGTGAGGATGGAGGAGTACTGATTTCGGTGACATGGGTGGACTGCGTGGAAGACTGACGGTGACAAATGGCTAGAAGCATTGTCCGCAATCCACGACATCACCTTTCGCACTGTTCTGGCCTCAACAGTGCTCTATCACGAGTCCCAGTAACTTGAGACATGAACCTAGGGAGTGTAGCTCTGCGGCGTTCCCCTGTTCCCTCATCAGCAGGTGGTGTCTCACCCTGCCGAGGACCACAGCATCTCTGACCCCTGCAGTAGTTGGACGCCCACGCCCTCGTTCTCTAACCCTAGCCCTCGGGTTAAACATTTTCAAAATTAAAGTGTAAACTGTAAATTTTTTTTTTTTTTTTTTAAACAAAATGATGCTATCCTATTGCTGTGGCTAGTTTCTAACCTACACTGACAGCACAGTCCAAGCAACTCTAGTCACCAGGTGAGCACCTTTCACTACTCACCTGGCTACAAACCACCCTGACGTTATCACACAAGGCGCCATCCTCTCTGGTTGTCTTTTTGTTTCTCTCTTTTCAAGTCAATTGAGGACCTGCCCACTGACAGAAGCAATGACCAGAGGCTTCTGTAGACAAACCATGGAAAAATGATGCTGGGAGACCAGGGCAGCATCCAAGAAGTTTCCCACAGAGCCAAAGTCCAGGAAGGCTGAAGCTTCAACCGGACTGCTTATTCCATAGCTGAGTAGGACTGGAACATTTAGTTGACGAGAAGGTTTGTTCTCACCTAGGGGCACTTCTCCAAGGAACCCTAGGTGTGTGTGTTTCCCGGACGCTGAGGACGGACAAGACACGTCTTAAGAAAGTGCTCCGCACAATAGAGACATAAGTTCCCCTTCCTTTGTCGAGAATGCTCTTTAGTAGACAGCTGAGCTCTATCTACCAGCATCGGTTCCTCTGCAGCTGACACGGCAGGTGGCTGAAGTGGTCTTTGGAAGGCAGGAGCCTTGACTTGCACTTGTTCGAGACGTTGCTCCTCAGAGTGCTCAATAAACCGGATGTCAATCTGGGTGGCCAAAGAAATGGAAACACACAAGGTAGACGGCAGGTCAGGTGCCTATAGTGCATCTTTAATCGGTCCAGAAAGTCCAGGCTAGCTCAGAAGACAGGGTATGGAACTAAAACACATAACCACCGACCCTTTGACACAGGTTCGGCAGAGCGGTCTCAGCAGCAGATGCCTGTGCAGGTTCCTAGGAGACAGACTGGAACTCGGCGAAGAAAGAGGTAATTTAGGTTGTGACCTGGTCTTTTCTGTCCCAGAGGTGAGTAGCCCATGCCAGTGCCTTCCTGGAAAGAAGACTGATGATGAAAGCCACCTTAGACCATTCTGTGATGAATTGTGTTGGCATAAGTTCATTGTGCATGGAGAACTGAGTAATAAAGGCCCTGCACAACTTAGGGTCCCCATCATACTTGGATGGCATGGAGAGTCTCAGCCTAGGTTCAACGGAAGGCAGGACAACTGGAGTAGCAGGAGGAGCTGCAGGAACCTGATGCTGCTGCTGAGTTACCATCAATTGCTGCAACAAAGCTGTGACTTATCAGAGTTGCTGACCTTGTATAGCAATCTGCTGGAACTGCTGGACCAAGATGGTAGTAAGACCATGGCGGGAACCGTGGCAAAATCTTACTGTCAGTTAAAAGGAGTAGTAAGGCAGCAATCCAAGTCCTACACGGTAACTAGTAAATGGTGGTGCTAGCAGCTGAAGGTTCTGATGCTCAAACCAAAAATCCGTCACTATCAATGGAGGAAGCCACAGCACCCAGGAGTTTAAATTTGAAAAGGCTTTATTCACTTATCATTCAATTATGTCACGAGGGGAAATGATATCACTATGCACTTTTGTATATATATATATATATATATATGTTTCCATTCGCCATGTTTTTATGCTTGATAAAGAGTCAGTGCGAATCGAAACGTCAAGTTTTTTATGCCTGGATGATATGTGAATAAAGCCTTTTGGAATTTAAACTCCTGGGTGCTGTGGCTTCCTCCATCGATAGAATCTTACTGTCAGGCACTAGGGGTAGTGGACCCACTGGACCACTGTGGACAATGACATAAGCCGACACCTGGGGGTGGTGTCTAAGTGGTACCCAGTTTTCACCAGTGCCCGACGCTAAGCAGGTTGGAGTTGCTGCGGCATGGTACCACCAGTTCGCTCCAAGGCGCGACTTTGTCTGCGGTGGCGGCCAAAGCAAAGTACACAGCTGTATTGCAAAATCAAAGTCAGTGACAGGAGGTCAGGACAGGCAACACGGGTTCGAAGTCAATAACCGAACCGGGTCACAACAGGAAATCGCAATATAAGCACAGGGCATCAGGAACAAAGCTTTCTCTAGGGCACAATGCATTAAGATCCGGCAGGGTATGCAGGAAGAGGTTGGCTTATCAGGGATTCCAGGAATGGCCAGCACCAATCAATGGTGCTCTGGGCCTTTAGATCTTTCGGTAGCTGGCGTGCCAGGAGGCGGAGCCGCACAAGCCAGACCGCCGGAGCAGGAACGAAGACAGGTGAGTCAGAACGCTGGGTCATTGGGGCATGGAGAGGAGCATGGGTGAGCCCGCAACCCAAGATGTCCCCAGTAGGAATTTGTGCTATAAAGAGATTCATGGGCTTCGCTAATTACTATCAGCGGTTCAGAATGCATGTTTCTTGTGTTTCAAAGGTTTCTCGTGTTTCCCATTATGGCACTGACCAAGAAAAACGCTGATCCTAAACTCTGGCCTCTGGCGGCTGAAGACGCTTCAAACTGAAGTCTGCCTTTGTCTCGGCTCCCGTTCTCACCCTACCTGATACTGAGAAACTGTTCCTGCTGGAGGTTGATGGCTTTTTGTAGCCACTCCTGTGGATCTACAGCAGATTCCTCCCAGCAAGAACTATGTCTGACCTGCTCTTTGAAAGAGGATATTTTTTTTATATAATTGTATTTTTATTAAAAGTTGAACATACAATGTGATGACACATGTCAGCAAATAAACAGGCAGTAAAAGAATTTTTCTTTTTTTTTTTTAAACAAAACATACAAATAAAGATAGGAATTGTCGGATCTGAAAATACAAGTTTTCAACAACTTGCTTATTTAACTAGGGATTAACCCTTCATCAAACATATTTATTATTCAGAAGGTTTTTAGATCTTGCATTTATATTTTCAGGCTAATGGAAATGTTGTCCAGTTTGCAATTGCGAATGTGGAAATTTATTCGCAAGCGAAAAAGGTAAACAAATATGTGAATGCTCTGTACCTATGGCCTGCAGTATAGACTAATCTACATTGTACTACAATTAATTGATTTTGATTTTTATTTTTTTATTTGCAGGTCTGCTATTGAAATTCAGATGGCTTTTTTTTTAATAAAGGACTTTATTTTTATACATTTAGTCTAATTTCTTCAGGGGGGGGAAGTAAATGGTTAAATGTATATGTGTGTGTGTGTTTTTATTAAGTTTAACAAACAATCTGACACATGTCAACAAATAAACGGGCAGTAAAAGATTTTTTTTTTTTTTTAACAATACATACAAATATAGAAAGACAGGATTTGTCAGACCTGAGAATACAAGCTTTCAACAATCTGCTTCTTTAACTAGGGATTAACCCTTCATCAAACATATTTATCATACAGCGATTCTCCGGTCTATACCGTACAATATAAAATGCAAACCGGGTTGGGACCTGAACATACGCAACCAATAACCTCCATGTGGTGCCTAAAGTTGTTGGCCTCATAGCTGAGGTATGCAATCAGACTTATCCGCTTATGTGCTAGCACGTTTCCAGCAAAAGTCTTAATACACAAGAAAGGAAAAGAGAACCAGTAGAAGAGACACAGGGACCTCGGTCATACCCACAAGAACAAAAGACAACATATGAATCTCAAGACCGAGCCCCCTCAAACAGTTGGGCGCCCACTCCGCCCAGAAGCGATCCCACTGTTCCCACACTTTATCAAAGGCCAAAATAGAATCATCCAGGGAGGCAGTTAGGGACTCTATTGTGCGAATTCTTCTCACTCTGGAGGGGGGGTGGGGGGGGGGGGGGCCTGCCTCTTCTAGAATTGCAAAATCAAGCATCTGCCTGCCGTCAGAATGTGTAGGCACATCTTGGTGATTGTCTTGGCCAGGGGTTGGGGAGAAACATTCAGTAGGTAAAATAGAGGGGAAAGTGGGACATCTACCGCTGTGACTGCTTGAATAAGGGCCTGCACCTCTTGCCAGAAGGGCTGTATGAATGGGCAGCTCCAGAAAATGTGCTGAAGGGTCCCGCCGGTGAGACCACAGTGCCAGCAAGTATAGGGTGTGTCCGGAAACAGTTTATGTAGCAAGGAGGGTGTATGATACCATTGCATCATTAGCTTGTACTGGTTCTCCTTGTATGTGGCACAACGAGACGTCTCTGCAGCCCTCCGCCAAATCAACTGCCAAGTCTCCTGTGGTATCGCCTCCCCCACTATAGCCTCCCACTTGGTCATGTATGGATGTGAGATCACTTCGTCTGGGTGCAATAACACCATGTAAATATCTGAAATGAGACCAGCCGTGTGGGTAGCGGTTTTACAAATGTGCTCAAATACCATGGGTATCGAGACCTTTTCAGTGCTCTCCAGGGATTGTAACAAATGCCTAACCCGCATGTAAAATAAGTTGGCGGAGGGCGGAAGATTGAACTTATCTCGCAAGTTCTCAAAGGGTAGAACCTTCCTATCTTGGTAGTCCACAATATCTGCAAATCTGAATAGACCTTTTTCATGCCAGGGCTTGGAATCCTGTGCACTCCCTGAGCAATGCAAGATAGGAGTATGTAAAAAGGACTGCATTGGGAAACACTGACACCAAAGGGAATTTGTTCATACAAGCTTTCCAGACTCTGATTGTGAAAGCAATGGGACCTAGCAAGGAGCTGGGTGTCAGGGGCGGTTTCTTAGACCAGAGGTAGGAGTTGGGATGAAAGGGGGCTAACCACAATTTTTTCAATCTCCATCCATTTGGAGAAGGCCCACAAGGTGGAAAAAGCTGGAATTCGTCTCAGGTGGGTTACCCAATAATACTTAATTTTGTCTGGGACTGACAAGCCTCCTCTGGACTTGTGGGATAGCAAAACTGATTTGGAAATCCTATGTCTCTTTTTGGCCCAAATAAAGTGCAAAATCATCGCCTGCAGAGATCGCAGGACGCTCAACGGAATCGACACTGGAAGAGTCTCGAATCCATAGAGCAGCTTGGGCAAGATGGTCATTTTGACCGCAGCTATCCTACCAAAAAGAGACGGGGGGAGGGAATTCCATTTATCCAGCAGGGTTCTTATCTCCCGGAAAAGACCGGGGAAATTCTGTGTGTAAAGGGAGCCATAGGAAGGGGTCAGCAGTATCCCAAGGTATTTGATGGCATCTGTTTTCCAGTTATATTTGAAGGTCAATTTAAGGTTGTCCACTAGGGGTTGCGGTAGATTAAGCGGCAGGGCCTCCGTCTTGGAGGTGTTGACCTTATAACCGGATAGACGCCCGTACTGTAATAGCCGAGCTTGCAAATTGGGCAGGGAAATGAGGGGTTGGGTTATGGTAAGCAAGATGTCGTCTGCAAACAGCGCCAATTTAAATTCTTTATCTCGAAGTGCAATGCCGTGTATGTTGGGATCTTGCCTGATGACGAAGGCCAGGGGCTCTATGCACAGTATAAACAGAAGAGGGGATAGCGGGCAGCCCTGTCGGGTACCATTTCGAATCTGCAGAGGTGGGGGAGCTTAATTTGAGCTGTGGGATTTGAGTATAGCCCTTTCAATGCCTGAAGGAAGGGACCCCGTATGCCTATTTGTTCTAGAACCTGGAACATAAAGGGCCAACTGAGGCGGTCAAACGCCTTCTCAGCGTCCAGGCTCCAAACTGCTTGATCACCCCGTTTGTTAACCAAATCAATAAGATCAATCGTTCTTCTGGTGTTGTCACCCCCCCCTGCCGACCAGGGACAAATCCCACCTGATCTTTATGGATCAAATGGGGGATCCACTGGATCAGACGGTTGGCCAGTAATTTCGTAGAAATTTTTAGATCCGTGTTCAAAAGTGCCATTGGCCTATACTTGGCACACTCAGTCGCATCCTTCCCCGGTTTGGGGATGAGGGTGATATATGAATGGGTGAGGGTCTCGGGCAGGGGTTCACCTTTTAAGAAAGGTATTAAATAGCTTTGTCATTCGGGGCAACAGCACATCAGAGAAGGTCTGATAGTATAAGTATGTGAGTCCATCCGGCCCAGGAGACTTCCCATTAGGCATTTCCTTTATTACCTCTCCTATTTCATCCAGTGTTAGTTTTGAGTTAAGAGCCTCAACCGCCTCCCAGGACAACCCTGGAAGGGAGCAGGAGTCTAAAAAATCTGCTTTCCTGTGATTTTCATCTCGGGGCAAGGTGTCTGGCAGGGAGTACAATTTGGCGTAAAATTCGTGGAAGCGGGCTGCTATAGCCCTTGGGTCATGTAGTAAGCCCCCAGCTGCGTCCCGTATGACATGGGGTACCTGATGGTCTCTTTTTTTTTCCCTCAACTGTCTCGCCAACAGGGAGTGTGGTTTATTGGCCTGTTCATAATACTTTTGTCTAGTAAACACAAGTAGCTTTTCTACCGCTTGGGTTTGAATTTCCCAGAGCTGCTCCCTCGTCTGTCAGCCGGCGTAGGCGACTCTTAGTGGGTTTAGCCAGGAGTGCTGCCTCTTTTCGCAGTTCCCCTTCCAGGTGCAGCCTGTTCTTTTTGAGTCTGGCCCCTTGCTCCATACAGTGTCCCCTAAAGACTGCCTTGTGAGCCTCCCATATCATAGGGATGGAGAGTATAGATTCCTCATTGAATTGAAAGTACTCTTTCAGAGCTGCAATAAGCTCTTCCTTAATTAAGGGTTTTTTTTTTTAGAAGGGACTCGTTTAAGTGCCAGTGACAAGCCCTGACTGAGGAAAAATCCTCCTTGAGTGCCAGATGGACAGGCGCATGATCTGACCACGAAATATCCCCCACCTCTGCAGATTGCATCAACCGCAATATTTGTATATCCCCGAACCAGTAATCGATCCGGGTGTGCGTGGCGTGCGGAGCGAAATAGAAGGTGAAGGAGCGATCGCCCGGATTACCCACCCTCCATAGGTCGTTCAAAGTGAATCGTCGGATAACCCTACGAAAGGCCGTCGAAATGCTGTTTTGGGATCTTGCTGGAGGTGTTGGGTTAATTGCTAAGCGGTCCATAGTTTCTGAGAAAATTACGTTGAAGTCATCCCCTAACAGTAATGGCGCAGGTGCAAGTTTGGCTAATTTGTTCAGGACTTTAGTGATAAACCGAAGCTGAGACTTATTAGGGGCATACAAATTGCATAAGATAATTGGCGACCCAAACATTTTACCCTGAATGATAAAGTATCACCCGTTGCGATCCGAGGTCACCGATTCCGGGACAATGGGACAGGAAGTAGAGAATAAGATCGCTACTCCCGGTTTTTGTATTGTCTGTGGAGGCCATATAGGAGACGGGGGTATAGGTGTCTCGAGAAGTTTAGGTTCCCTGTGGTGTCAAAGTGCGTTTCCTGCAGGAAAAGTACATCGGCTCTAGACCTTTTCAGCTCATTGGGCGCTAGGTGGCGCTTACGGGCTGAATTGAGCCCCTTCACATTCAAAGTCAAAAACTGAACCATGATGAGCTAAACAGTTAGAGCCTGGATATGATGCGGCTGATACACCCTAAGCGGGTTTTACCTTCGACCAGCTTCTGACGGGCGAGGTCTATACACTGCTACTGCCACACCTCCTCCTTTAAGTGCAGAGAATGGAGTCCCGTGCGCACAGCACCCTAGAGCAACAGGGAGACAAAAACGACACAGACACAACAGATACCTAGGAAGACAAACACTCGATCCGAAACAACAGGAAAGGGGAAACAAATAAAATCGAACGAATCCAAGAAAAAAAAGGGGGAGAGGGAGGGCAAAAGGATGGAAGAAAATAGAACAATCAATCTATAACTAGAGAGAGGAGGCACCTCCTGTCTCCTCCAGTGTAGGCCTGATCAGCCGATCTACCCCTAGACTCGGGGAGCACTGTCGGCTGGTCCAGAATCCTTCACCACCTAAGGGTTAGGAGGAAAAGGTCTGAGCAAGACCTACTTACCGAGGGTACTGTGGCAACGGAAGCCTCTAAAAGGCTATAAACCTTGTAATATATACAAGTTGATAACAGCTTAAGAAAAGGATTAAACAACAGATTACAATAAGACATCACACTGGGAGAAGCACCCCAGCGCCTTAGTGCACGTATGTAGTTAACAAACCCTCCCGGGACAACCCTGGAAGGGAGCAGGAGTCTAAGAAATCCACCTAAGCTGCATCCCTGTGATTTTCATCTCGAGGTAAGGTGTCCGGCAGGGAGTACAATTTGGCGTAAAAATTGTGGAAGCGGGATGCTATAGCCCTTGGGTCATGTAATAAGCCCCCATCCACGTCCCGTACGACATGGGGTACCTGATGGTCTCTTTTTTTCCCTCAACTGTCTCGCCAACAGGGAGTGTGGTTTATTGGCCTGCTCATAATACTTTTGTCTAATAAACACAAGTAGCTTTTCTACCGCTTGGGTTTGAATTTCCCGGAGCTGCTCCCTCGTCTCTGTCAGCCGGCGTAGGCGACTCAAAGTGGGTTAGCCAGGAGTGCTGCCTCTTGTTTGCCTATCTCTTTTCGCAGTTCCCCTTCCAGGTGCAGCCTGTTTTTTTTGAGTCTGGCCCCTTGTTCCATAGACTCCTTGTGAGCCTCCCATATCATAGGGATGGAGGGTATAGATTCCTCATTGAAATGAAAGTACTCTTTCAAAGCTGCAATAAGCTCTTCCTTAATTAGGGTTTTTTTTTAAGAAGGGACTCATTTAAGCGCCAGTGACAAGCCCTGACTGAGGAAAAATCCTCCTTGAGTGCTAGATGGACAGGCGCATGATCTGACCACGAAATATCCCTCTGCAGATTGCATCAACTGCAATATTTGTATGTCCCCGAACCAGTAATCGATCTGGGTGTGCGTGCCGTGTGGAGCGGAATAGAAGTTGAAGGAGCGGTCGCCTGGATTACCCAGGGTCATACCCTCCATAGGTCATACAGAGCAAATCGCCGGACAACCCTACAAAAGGCTGTCGAAATGCTGTTTTGGGATTTTGCTGGAGGTGTTGGGTTGATTGCTAAGCGGTCCATAGTTTCTGAGAAAATTACATTGAAGTCACCCCCTAACAGTAATGGCGCAGGTGGAAGTTTGGCTAATTTGTTCAGAACTTTGGTGATAAACCGAACCTGAGACTTATTGGGGGCATACAAATTGCATAGGAGAATTGGCGACCCAAACATTTTACCCTGAATGATAATATATCGCCCATTGGGATCCGAGGTCACCGATTCCGGGACAATGGGACAGGAAGTAGAGAATAAGATCGCTATTCCCACTTTCTTATTGTCTGTGGAGGCCATATAGGAGACGGGATATAGGTGCCTCGCGAAGTTTAGGTTCCCTGTGGTGTCAAAGTGCGTCTCCTGCAGGAAAACTACATCAGCTCTAGACCTTTTCAGCTCATTGAGCGCTAGGTGGCGCTTACAGGCTGAATTGAGCCCCTTCACATTCAAAGTCAAAAACTGAACCATGATGAGCTAAACAGTTAGGGCGTGGGTATGGTGCGGCTGATATACCCTAAGCGGGTTTTACCTTAGACCGGTTTCTGACGGGCGAGGTCTGTACACTGCTACTGCCACACATCCTTTAAGTGCAGTGAATGGAGTCCCGTGTGCACAGCACCCTAGAACAACAAGGAGACAAAAACTACACAAACACAGACACAACAAATACCTAGGAAGACAAACACTCGATCCGAAACAACAGGAAAGGGGGGACAGATAAAATAGAACGAATCCAAGAAAAAAGAAAAAAAAAGGGGTAGAGGGAGGGAAAAAGGATGGAAGAAAATAGAACAATCAATCTATAACTAGAGAGAGGAGACACCTCCTGTCTCCAGTGTAGGCCTAATCAGCTGATCTACCCCTAGACTCGAGGAGCACTGTCGGCTGGTCCAGAATCCTTCACCACCTAAGGGTTAGGAGGAAAAGGTCTGAGCAAGACCTACTTACCGAGGGTGTCTTGGCAACGGAAGCCTCTAAAAGGCTGTAAACCTTGTAATATACAAGTCGATAACAGCTTAAGAAAAGGATTAAACAACAGAATACAATAAGACATCACACTGGGAGAAGCACTCCAGCGCCGTGTTCACGCAGTGCCGTGTTCACGCAGCACATTCAGCAAAGGTCGCATCTTCCTCCTCTTTTGAAGCGTAATTCCTGACAAGTCCTGGTAAAGCTGCACCTCTGCGCTGTTAAAGGTGAAGTCTCTCTTTTTCCTTGCCAGAGACATAATCCGCTCTTTTAGCTCGAAGTCATGAACACAGCAAATGATATCTCTCGGGTTCGCCCCCATCGATTTAGGCCTCAGTGCTCGGTGAGCCCTGTCAAGCTTAACTTGTGTCGCCAGCTCATCCAGCAATGCAGAAAACAAGGCTTGAAGAGTAGAAAGGACATCTTCCTTACCCTCCACTTCGGGGATGCCCCTCACCCGAATATTGTTGCGTCTGCCCCTATTATCCAAGTCTTCCAGATGTCTGGCCATATCTTGTATCACGGAGGACTGGGTACGCAGGGCTTGTTGCGTGTGTGAGATTTGGCGTTTTGTCTCTGCTTGTTCAGCTTCCAGACTGCCAATTTTCTGAGTCATAGACTGGATATCGCGCCTCATCTCCGAGAATTTGAAAGTTTCTTTAACATCCGCAATCAGACATTAGTCCTCTAAGTCCTAAAGTCCTCTTTAGTGGGCAGATTCTGTAAGTGAGTGTGCCAGCTTAAGTCAGGGGCTTGTGTTCTCCTACCCGCAGCAGAAGCGGTGAATTGTTGCTCGGGTGGGGACTCCCATTCTGGTGAAGGTGCCGCATACCGTGCCATAGCAGGGGTAGCACTTATGTCATCTCCAAATGACTGTGACAGCGGAACATACAGAATTCCGGGTGTAAACACCCCTGGTTGCGGGATAATAGGAGAGCTGAGAGGCGGCACCTTTGTTTGAAAGTCCTCTTGGTCAGATGCCGTGAGGGCCAAGCTGTCCTTGATAGGCGAGTGATGGGTAACTTGGGAAGGTTGCTCACCTTCATTCTGCTGCCTGGGAGAACCCTGCTGTGATTCCTGTGTCGATGCGCAAGAAATTTGGCGCTGCTGCGCCAGAATGGAGCCCTGCTGTATTTGTGGCGCAGGGGCGCCACGATGGCGACCGGAGACCGCATGGTGCGGGGAGGCGGCCGCATGGCCTTGTACCTGCGGCGGCTCCGCGGTAGCTTCTGGGGAGCCGCGTTTGCCTGCAGGAGCTGTGGGCGACAGCTTGGACCCTGGAGGAGCTGATGGCGCCATTTTCGCCGGCATCCTGCTACTGGGTGCAGGCCCCGCCGGCGGTTCAGTGGCGGGAACGGAGCGGAGGTACCGGGTGAGTGCCGTAATCCCTCCTGATGCAGCTGATTTTGGTCCAGGGGTCTTCACTCCCCTTGCAGGGGTCTTTCTGGGTTTGGGGGCCAGGGTAGCTCCTCTCTTTTGGGTTGAATCAGGCACCGGGGTGGCAGAGCTCTCTCAGTGTGCGGCCATCTTCCTTGAGGTCCAGCCACGCCCCCTGAAAGAGGATATTAACCTGGGGACATTGCTCTCGTGTGACTGGGCACCCTGGGGTGCAGCGTTCTGTCACTCTCATCTCTCCTTTCTACTGGTGGTTAGGTCTGGTCAAGGATTAAAGGATTGTGAGTTCCGGCACTTCCTGTGCCCGAAATAAGTCATCACATCTCAAGCCAGCAGGTCTGTTGCTGCCACTGTCAATACCCAGCTGTACATGGCCATGCACTTTATTATAGATCTTCTGCCGTCTTCCGGTAATCCTGTAATATCTATGTGGTCACAGACTAGTTCTCTGAGATGTCCCTTCGGTACAATGCCATCAGCTGGTCATCTCCACCAAGCTACATTGAAAAAGTCATTCATGCAAAAGCCCCGACCGAGTATTATGTGTATTTACTGTGCATACATTTAGTTTGTCCAACATTTCTGTGATTCTGTGATTTCAAAATATTTTTTAAAGTTGGTCTAATATAATCTAATGACTTTTGTTTTCCTTGGCTGTAAGCCAAAGTCATCAACACTAAAATATATAAGCACTTGAAAGAGTTAACCCCTCCCACGACCCACAAGGCCTTTTTTCATTTTTGCTGTTCTATTTTTTACTCCCCACTTTCAAAAATCTCTAACTTTTTTTTATTTTTCCATGTAAGGAGCTCTATGACAGCTTGTTCTCTATTTAACAAATTGCACTTCATAGTGACGGTATTTAATATTCCATGCCGCATTTGCGCCATATTCTTGTGGGCTTGGATTTTATAGCTTTCACTGTGGAATGATTTGAATTTTTAGGTTTTTTTAATACATTGTTTTTTACTGTTTACTGTACTTTAACCCTAGGTTGTCTGATTGATCCTACCAAATACTCCCATATTACAGCATGGCAGTATATGGGGATTTTCTACATCATTCATTACAATGAGCAAATCACACACTGTAATAAATAGGTCAAAACCAAGCTGTCATGACAATCTGTCACTGCCCCCGATGACATCACAGGGAGCGGCGATAGTATCCACAATTATTTCACAAAAGACAAAGAAAAGTGTGTATCGATACAATAAATATCTACATATCATTACATATCATTACCAGAGATGAACGAGCACTAAAATGCTCGAGTGCTCGTTATTCGAGACAAACTTTTCCTGATGCTCGAGTGCTCGTCTCAAATAACGAACCCCATTGAAGTCAATGGGAGACTCGAGCATTTTTCAAGGGGACCAAGGCTCTGCACAGGGAAGCTTGGCCAAACACCTGGAAACCTCAGAAAATGATGGAAACACCATGGAAATGGACAGGAAACAGCAGGGGCAGCATGCATGGAAGCCTCTGAGGCTGCTTAATCGCACCATTATGCCAAAATTATGAGCAACAGGCTTAAAACCAATGGGTGGCAGAGAGGAACCAAAGAAGGTGAGCAAGAAGCGCTGAAATGATTTCCTATGTGAACAAAAGGTTGACGGTATATTTAGTCGATAACACAGCATGGTAGCGACATAGTGACCAAGTTCCATAACGTATCTAGTGAAACACCCGAAAAATGAACCTGACACAGCTCTTTTGATAAGGGGACGACATGTGGAGGCAGCCATGGAGACGACTTCCATGATAAAGAGTGACAGTATGGGGCATCCATAATGCGCTGCTATGATTGCAACTTAAGGTCTCCAGCATGGCGGTGACAGATGGGCCGAGTTCCATTATGTATCTGGTGAAACAAACACCTGAAAATTCTGCCTGACACAGCTCGTTTGATAAGGGGATGATGTGCTGTATATCCTCTCGCACTCCAGGGTCTGGGGTATAGACAGTTGAAAGTTGCGCATGGAGACATTGGTGGATGCTGTGGAGGATCATGGAGGCGAAATAGACAGGAAACAGCAGGGGCAGTATGCATGGATGCCTTTGAGGCTGCCTAATCTTGGGATGGAGCTGGCGGTCCGCTGCCAGGCGAGCTTTCGCCTGTCCAAGCCCCTGTCTCTCGGCTCCTCCCCACCCAAAATGGGCCTGGGGCCAGAAGCGTTTACTTTGAAAAAATTATAATTTTCAAAGCAGGCGGGGGCTACAAACAGCACTTCTAAGAACCTTTTGTATAAGATCAAGTGTAGTACTGTTCTTATAAGTTTTGGTTATGGCCGGTGAGGGGAATGTAAACAGATGCGCAAGAAGCGCTGAAATAATATCGGTAAATGATAAAAGTTTGCCAGTATATTTTGTGGATTACACAGCAGGGTGGTGACAAAGTTAACAAGTTTGACGTGGAAGCCATGAAAACAACCCAAAATTCTGCCTGACACAGCTCGTTTGCCAAGGGGAGGATGTATGGAGGCAGCTATATGGACGACTTTGGGAGGCAGCTATGGAGAGGATGTGTGGAGGTAGCAATGGAGACAACGTGTGGAGGCAGCTATAAAGACGACGTGTGGATGCTGCTATGGAGGCAATTAAATTTGGATAGTGCCTGTATGTGGCAGTCCAAAAAAGTTTTCAAACCAGAGGAGCAGGTCGGTGGTCCTCCAGAAAAATTAACTAGATTGAGTGCCTGTATGTGGCACTCCCAAAAATTGTTTAAAAAAAGAGGACCGGGTAAGGAGGAACCGCTGAACTGTGAGATTTAACACATGGGCCAGGCATGGCACATGTGTCAGTCTGCCGAGTTGCAGAGCCGCCACCAGGTTACGGCCGTTGTCACACACAACCATGCCTGGCTTCAGGTTCAGCGGTGCCAGCCACAGATCAGTCTGTGCCGTGATGCCCTGTAATAGCTCTTGAGCAGTGTGCCTTTTATCGCCTAGGCTCAGCAGTTTGAGTACCGCCTGCTGTTGCTTAGCGATGGCACTGCTGCTAGGCCCCGCAATCCTTGGCGTCGGCAGTATATGACCAGCCCCCGGTTCAGACTCGGTCCCAGCCTTTACCAAGTTAACCCAACAGCCCCCGGTTCAGACTCGGTCCCAGCCTTTACCAAGTTAACCCAATGTGCCATCAGCAATATATAGTGGCCCTGCCCGGCAGCACTCATCTACGTGTCCGTGGTCATATGGACCTTGTCAGAAACGGCGTTGGTCAGGGCACGGATGATGTTGTCTGACACGTGCTGGTGAAGGGCTGGGACGGCACATTGGGAAAAGTAGTGGCGGCTGGCCACCGAATACCGAGGGGCTGCCGCCGCCATGAGGTTGCGGAAGGCCTCGGTCTCTACCAGCCTATAGGGCAGCATCTCCAGGCTAAGTAGATTGGAGATGTGGACGTTGAGGGCTTGGGCGTGTGGGTGGGTTGCACTGTACTTCTTCTTGCGCTCCAGCATCTGGGGTATGGAGAGCTGAACACTTTGCATGGAGACATTGGTGGATGCTGTGGAGGATCAAGGAGGCGAAGGTGTGGTTTTCGCACGGGAGGTGTTTGGGCCGGGGTCCTGGGCAGGGGGCTGACTAGCAGAGGCAGCAGATTACACAGGGGAAGGAGCAGTGGTGTGGTGGAGGTGAACGGCCTTGGCTCCATTGACCACCACCAGTATGCGCAGGCATATGAATGCTAAACACCCGTTTAGCATTCATATGCCTGCGCATACTGGTGGTGGTTAAGCTGGTAGTGGTGGAACCCCCCTCGGACTTGCTGCCCTGACAAAAACTTCACCACTGTCTGACAACTGTGTCTCCTCATCGTCCGACACCTCTTTACACACTTCTTCCACTACGTCAACAATGTCATCATCACCCACAGACTGCGACCGGTGGAAACCTGGGCATCGGAAAAGAGCTCAGCAGCAACCAGACAAGTGGATTGTGACTCTGGGAAGGGTCCAGAAAACAGTTCCTGAGAGTATGCCGGTTCAAATGCCAAATTTTCTAGGGAGGAGGCAAACTGGGGGGAAGGAGGCTGAGGTGGAGGAGCTGGAGGAGTGCTGATTTCGGTGACATGGGTGGACTGCGTGGAAGACTGACTGGTGGACAAATGCCTAGAAGCATTGTCCGCAATCCACAACATCACCTGTTCACATTGTTCTGGCCTCAACAGTGCTCTATCACGAGTCCTAGTAACTTGAGACATGAACCTAGGGAGTGTAGCTCTGCGGCGTTCCCCTGTTCCCTCATCAGCAGGTGGTGTCTCACCCCGCCCAGGACCACGGCCTTTGACCCCTGATGTAGTTGGACGCCCACGCCCTCGTCCTCTACCCCACAGTTTAAACTGTAAATTTTTTTTGCGTTTTTTTGTGTTTTTGTTTTTTTAACAAAACGATGCTATCCTATTGCTATGGCTAGTTTCTAACCTACACTGAGCACACAACAGGATTTTGTGCTGTGTCTGATGACTTTTAGTTTTGAAAAAAAAAAAAAAAGAAAAGAAAAAGCAGACTGTGCCTAATTCAATCAAACCCCTAATAAATTGTCCCACTTAGGTGTTTGAGATTGATATGTGTGTCAGAAGAGCTAAACAGAACGTTCGCAAGTCTCCCTACAAATTCGTCACAATATGGTACTAGCTGCACTACTATTGCCAGCAAGGCCAGCCACAAGCAAATCAACAAAAAATAAAATCTATAACGCTATTGTAGCCCTAAGAAGGCCTGTTCGGTTCTCGTATGGCTAGTTTCTAGCCTACACTGACAGCACACAACTGGATTTTGTGCTGTGCCTGATGACTTTGAGTTCTAAAAAAAAAGAAAAGTAGAAAAAAAAAGAAAAAGCAGACTGTGCCTAATTCAATCAACCCCCTAATAAATTGTCCCACTTAGGTGTTTGAGAAGGATATGTGTGTCACTAAGAGCTAAATATAACGTTCGCAAGTCTCCCTGCAAATTCGTCACAATATGGTACTAGCTGCACTACTAGTGCTAGCAAGGCCAGCCACAAGCAAATCAACAAAATATATATATGACGCTATTTTAGCCCTAAGAAAGCCAGTTGGGATCTTGTATGCCTAGTTTCTAACCTAGTAGTAATATGGTTTTTTAGAGGGTGACACCGCGCTCCATGTAAATGGGGCTGTAATCCAGATTATAGTTAGGATACAGACAGTCTTAACACAAGTATGTGTAACAAAAAATGTGTAAAATAGGAGTGTAACAAAAAAGCTGCTGCGTCCTCTGGTTGTCAGGTGATGGAACCTGAAGTATATGGGAGAATTATTGGATATTATAACCAGTGCATTGGTCGTGCTGCTCGTAGTGTAAATCTTAGTATAAATCTTAGTGGTGCAGATAAATAGCAGTTACTCTGCAAACAGATGTAAATTTTCAATAAACAACATTTATTACATCATAGATTTTGAGTACAAAGTATTGGTAAAACGGACAACGCGTTTCGGGGCGGAATTGGCCCCTTCCTCAGGTTCAGATGATTCTGTAACATGTAGAAGTGATGAGTCGTAACTAAAGCCGTTACTGAAGACATTCAGAAAAGTGGATTATTACAATCGTAATGACTATAGGTGATGTACATATCATGATTCAAGTAGTAGTAGTCCATATGGCTATGTAAGAGTAACAATAATAAATAATAAATAAAAATACATAAGTAGTAAATAGATATATGATCAGTAACAAATAAGTACAGATAAAAACAAAAAAAAAATTCATAATTATTACAAAGTAGTTAATAAGGAGTAATCTTAAAATTACCAATAAAAGTCATAAAAATGAAATTTATCAATGTTATCTTAAAATTGTGTAGACATAGTATAAAAAATATATACCAAAAATGTATATGTATAGGTGGTACTGACCTCTCTGTACTGGAGGGTGGGGAGGGATTACTGAGCGTGAGATTGCCAATGCTAAGAAGTCCCTGTGAAACTGAAAATTATAAATGACGAAACTTAGTGAGTAGCGTGGATGGAAGCGTAGCATTGGTAGAAGGCGTGGAGGGAGACTTACTCAGTATCCTGTCCGTTCTGGCCGGCAGCAGCTGACAGAATGATCGCTGCCGGTGGCGGACGGAGGTATATATAGTGGTGGGGGAAAGGAGCGCATGCGTACTTTGTGGGAGCCATCGTAGTTAACTGCGCATGCGTGAATTGCGGGACTGTTCATGTGGATTGATATGGCTGGGTCATGATGATGGTAGGCTAAGGAAATGTATCAGAGTATTTGTATTATGCCGGGAGGGGGGGGGGAGAAAGGGGGAGGATGTAAGGGGAGGGTTGATTGTGAGCCTTAAATATTGTGTTAAGAATAGTAGAACTTAGTGAATAAGGTTAAACCTAGATTGGGGTGACGATGCTGGGGCTTAAAAAGGGTTCCGTAAAGTAATATTGATATCATACTTAATGTAGTTTCTAACCTACACTGACAGCACACAACTGGATTTTAAGTCACTTTAAGTTTAAAAAAAAAAAAATCGTCAGACTGTGCCTAATTCAATCAAACCCCTAATAAATTGTCCCACTTAGGTGTTTGTCACTAATAGCTAAATAGAACGTTCCCAAGTCTCCCTGCAAATTCCTCATAATATGGTACTAGCTGCACTACTAGTGCCAGCAAGCCCAGCCACAAGCAAACAAAAAAAATATATATATATAACGCTATTCTAGCCCTAACAGGGGCTGTTGGGTTCTTGTAGACTCACTCCTGCCTAACAGTAAGCTAATATAACACCCTTACGCTATCCCTGCAGCAGCAGCAGTCTCTCCCTAACTGCATCCAGACAGAGAATGATGCGAGCAGCGCGGGCAGGGGCTAGTCTATTCCAGGGTCACCTGATCAGGCCAGCCAACCACTGCTATCGACGTGTAAGGGTACCACGTCATGCTGGGTGGAGTGCAGAGTCTCCTGGCTTGTGATTGGCTCTGTTTCTGGCCGCCAAAAATCAAAATGGCGGGAGATGCCATTTTCTCGAGCTGGCGAAGTATTCGTCCGAGCAACGAGCAGTTACGAGTACACTAATGTTCGAACGAGCATCAAGCTCGGACGAGTGTGTTCGCTCATCTCTAATCATTACCATACAACATATACATTTAAAAACACCTTGAATGTACATCAGTACATATAACCCAGACCCATGTATGTGACCCCAATAAGTCCATACATATCACATTGCACCAAAAGCAGATATATATATTATTGCCACATTTGTGCAAACAAGTGTTTTGGATGCCACAAGGTAGAAATCTGCTAGAGTCAAAAATAACTCCCACAATACAAAAAAATGAGGCACAGATGGAATAGATGACACACTCTTAAGGAATATTATACCATTATTTGTCAATGGTACATAGTTATCAATCCAGAATTCTATCAAATAAGAAGAGAGTTTAGGGCAATGTGCTAAATATCCCACACGCTTCAATGTGACTTCCTCGGGGCTCCGTTTTCCAAGTAAAGTTGATGACTGATATATAGCGTCAGCATGGGTTTATGAGAGATCGGTCCTGTCAGACTAATCTGATTGGTTTCTACGAGGAGGTAAGTTCAAGACTGGATCTGGGGGACGCTGTGGATGTTGTATATCTGGACTTTTCAAAGGCATTTGACACCGTGCCACATAAAAGGTTGGTATATAAAATGCGACTGCTGGGAATAGGAGAAAATCTGTGTATTTGGGTAAGTAATTGGCTTAGTGATAGAAAACAGAGGGTGTTCATTAATGCCACATTCTCAGATTGGGTTGATGTTACCAGTGGAGTGCCACAGGAGTCAGTATTGTGGGAATACCCATCGCAGCAAGTGCAAGGCAGGTTTTCTCTTACACAGTGGGGCACATTTACTAAGGGTCCGCAGCCGCGAATCCGTCGGGTTTTTCCCGAATATTTCCGCTTTGCGCTGTAGTTCACGGGATTGTGGCGCACGCGATCGTTTTTTGTCGCAATCGCGCCAACTTTTGCGCAACAGAAATCGGGGGGCGTGGCCACCGGACAACCCGAAGGATTCGGAAAAACCGCGGAATTTAAAAAGCCATTTGTGTCGCAAGATCAAGCACTCACATACACCAGAAAAAAGCAGGTGAACTCCAGCGGACCTCGGCGCAGCAGCGACACCTGGTGAATATCGGCGCACGGAGCTTAGTGAATCCCGGCAGAACCCGAATCAGCGCCGGAGAACCCGCCGCTGGATCACGACTGGACCGGGTAAGTAAATGTGCCCCAGTGTTTCCAGGCACTGCCTAACTCACCACGATAGGGACTTCTGTAGCCTTTCCTTAATTCCAATGGAACAAATCCCAAAGAATCACCCGAACAGACTGGACCAGCTCATCAAACGGGAAAACTACTGGATCTTCAAGCTGAATACCTTATCTCCTAATGGCCTCAACGAGTCCCTGGAAAGAGTCTGAAATGAGAACGTGAACAGGATCCTCCCTTACCAACTTTGAAATGGACTCTGGCTATCGTTCTATTTTATGGACTTTTAGACACATTTCTTGGATCTACGTTGATCCTAGATGCCTGTACAGGCGGTCCCCTACTTAAGGACACCCGATTTACAGACAACCCCTCTGACCTCTGGTGAAGCTCTCTGGATACTTTAGATTAGTCCCAAGCTGTAATAATCAGCTGTAAGGTGTCTGTAATGAAGCTTTATTGATAATCCTTGGTCCCATTACAGCAAAAAATGTTGAAACTCCAATTGTCACTGGGGCCAAAAATTTTTTTTCTGGATCTACAATTATAAAATATACAGTTTCGACTTACATACAAATTCTACTTAAATACAAACCTCCAGACCCTATCTTGTACGTAACCCGGGGACTGCCTGTATATGCATTTATATCACTTGTTAATTTATTTTGTACTATCACCCGATACTAAATTGTCATCACTTTTCCCAACCTCTGTATGCTCCTTCCCTATTGATACTGTACTTTCCAGTTTATTTTATTTATATTTATTATATGTAACATGTTATTTGCATCCAGATGTCCTCGTAACAGGGCTATCACTCCTACTGCTACTATCACCAATGCTAATCCCTGCATTTTTGAAAAACCTCTTTCTACCAGTATCCCTATGTCCTGGCTTTCATTACCTTCTACCTGGGTACTACAGTGGTGTAAACTTTAACTCTGATAACCCCTCCGCTTACCAATTACCTAAATTCTTACTACCATGCAAACTACTATTCTTGTGCAAATTTCTTATGCACACTGTCGCTCCTTCTCATGCATATTTTTTGACACCACCCCCGCATACCCCGTCCTCCCCCCACCTTACCTTTCACACAACACTAGACGCGACACAAATTTCCCGGATCGTGATCCGGATACTCTGCTCAAATCTGGCGCACATCAATTCTTCTGCGCACGCGCCGCCTCTGGCGCGTCCTTATTAACGGGGGGTTAATTCATTAATAACGGGGGGTCCTTATTAACGGGCAGCAGCCATTCATGCTGCTGCTACACTTTGGTATGCAGCGTGAGCGACCGGTCCTCCGGCTAGTGGTAAGTCCAGGACCTGCCCCCGATCCCTTTTTCCCTACCTGCCCTTCAACATCAAGTTTCCTCTGCTTACCCTAACTAATCTATCCCACACAGGACATAGAATCTTTCAGTCACAGCCGGTGACGTTTATCCCATATTTGAAGGGACGTTGCCCCTATGCTCTGGCTCTACCATCTTAGCAGGTACTATCCCCTTTCCCCCCCTTTTTATAGCCCATCACCCCCCCCCCTCCCCTTTATATCTCTTAACTTCAACTTAAGTTTTTTTACTTTACCCACTCAGGCATTTTCTGCTATCTCCACAACCTTCACCTAGACCATATTTGCATCCAGGTAAGCCCCCCCGATCTGTCCCTGTATCTCACGCCTATCTTTGTCATGTGGTAGACATTTTAGTCTATTTTCCCATGTCTTTTTTTAACATTTTTTATTGTCTCCTATTGGAATTTCTGCATTATTGTATTATGTATATATACAAATATATTTTTATAGTTTTTTACCATACTAATGTGTGTTTAGACCTATTAACCTCTATTTATCTGTGTATAGCTATGTGCTGCTTGTAATCCTTTAATCATTGAGAAATGCACAAGTTTTATATGGAATTTTATACTCCACATATTTATGTCCCCACCTCCCCTCCCCCCCCTACCTTTGTTTAATGTCTTTTTAGTGTATTTTGCTAAAGGACCTGATGAAGAGGACAGTACGTTCTTGAAACGCGTCGTCCGTTACTGAAAAATAATAAAATATTCGTCACTATCCAGAGCCCATCTTTCTTATTTAGACTTAGGGGCAGCGCGCACATACAAACCTGTGTTTTTTCTTGACATTATTGTCTCTCTCTCTAGAAAATAAAGGGAGTAATGGACACTGCCCCCAGCACTGACTGGTTCAGCCGTCCATCCCTTAAGCCACAGCTGCACACAAAACGAGCTAAACTTACACCCAGCTTTCCCAAGGAAAGATGCTGAAAGGGAGCCTGGGGTGTGGTTTTGAAGAACAGAACACTGAAACCTGGTGGAATGGGGAATGGAGCATGTGTGCCTTTTGCTGCCTTAAATCTGTGGTTTCAGGACCTTTGGACGTCCTACAAAAATCCTCAAATCCTACAAAAATTGCCTTTTGTGTACACGTGTACTGAGAGCAGGAACAGATGGACACAGATGGACACAGTGCAGCGGCGACACAATACTGGCACAAAATGGGCTGCATTGACTATGCTATGACTGGGCTGTTACTATAGATGGATATAGACTTTTTAGAAATGCTCCTATAGATAGACAAGGGGGAGGGGTTTGTTTTTATGTGAAATCTTGCCTCAAGCCCGTCCTGCGAGATTACATCAGCGACTCATATGAAAAAGTAGAGACCCTATGGGTGGAGATAAGAGGAGGGAAAGAGAATAATAAAATATTACTAAGGGTTTGTTATAAGGCTCCAAATATAACAGAGGCAGCAGAGGAAATGCTGATTAGTCACATGGATGCAGCTTCAAAGCACAAAGCATTGGGGCCACTTCTTTTTAATAGTTTTATTAATTATCTTGTAGTGGCTTTACACAGTCAAGTTTCAATATTTGCAGATGATACTAAGCTGTGTAAAGTAATTAATACGATAGTTTAGCATCACAGCGGGATTTGTGGAACTTGAGGAATGGGAGGAGAAATGGTTGATGAGGTTTAATGTAGATAAATGTAAAGTTATGCACTTGGGCCATGGAAACAAAAAGTATAATTATGTTCTAAACAGTCAATTACTTGGTAAAACTGGAGCTGAAAAAGACTTGGGGGTATTGGTGGATGGTACACTTAATTTTAATGACCAGAGTGAGGCAGCTGCTGCTAAAGCAAATAAAATTAAGGAATGTATCAAGAGAGGAATAGATTCTCATGATTAAGACATAGGGGGTCATTTACTAAGGGCCCGATTAGTGGTTTCCCGACGTGTTACCCGAATATTTCCGAATTGCGCCGATTTCCTCTGAATTGCCCCGGGATTTTGGCACACGCGATCGGATTGTGGTGCATCGGCGCTGGCATGCACGCAACGGAAATCAGGGTGAGCGTGGGCGAACGAAAACCCGACGGATTCGGAAAAACCGCCGCATTTAAATAAAATAAGTTGCGAGACTCGTGCTTACCTTCACCAGGAATAGGCTGGTGAACTTGAGTGCATTTCGGAGGGCCTCGGGGAACTTTGGCGCAGCAGCGCCACCTGGTGGACGTCGGAGGAACTACCTTTGTGAATCCGGGACAGACCCGAATTCACCGCAGAGAGCAGGCCGCTGGATTGCGAATGGGCTGGGTAAGTAAATCTGCCCCATTGTGTACAGTTTTAGGCACCAGTGTATAAAAAGGACTGGGGAATGGGGGGGACTACAATATAATGACAGATTACAAAATTTGGGATTATTCCGTTTAGAAATAAGACGACAAGATCTTTTTATACCTCGGCATTTGACCAGGACAAGGGGGCATTCTCTACGCCTAGAAGAGAGGTTGTTCTACCATCGCCATAGACCAGGGGCATCCTCTACACCTAGAGGAGAGGAGGTTCTACAGAGGTGAGGAAATCTCTAGCCATCCATATGGGTTCATAGTCGTGTTTAGACCCCAGGACTATACCTTGAGTATAGATGTTTGCCCTTTTACCTTCCACCAGCTGTAGCACTTCCCTGAGTGCCATCACTTCACCTCCTGCGCACTTGGGCCATGGAAACAAAAAGTATAATTATGTTCTAAACGGTGAATTACTTAGTAAAACTGAAGCTGAAAAGGACTTGGGGGTATTGGTGGATGGTAAACTTAATTTTATTGACCAGAGCCAGGCGGCAGCTGCTAAAGCAAATAAAATAATGGGATGTATCAAGAGAGGAATAGATTCTCATGATAAAGACATAGTTTTGCCCTTATACAAATCCCTGGTCAGACCACACATGGAATATTGTGTACAGTTTTGGGCGCCAGTGTATAAAAAGGATATAGTAGAGCTGGAACGAGTGCAGAGGAGAGCAACCAGGATTATTAGGGGAATGGGGGAACTAGAATACACTGACAGATTAAAAAATTTGGGATTATTCAGTTTAGAAAAAAGACAACTGAGGGGAGACCTCATTACAATGTACAAATACCTGAACGGACAGTACAAGGATCTCTCCAAAGATCTTTTTATACCTCGGCCTGTGACCAGGACAAGGGGGCATCCTCTCCTCTAACTCTTCAGGCAGGGGCTAGGCTCTTCCTGCTCTGGTATGGTATGCTGGCTGGATAGAGTCTGGACTGGGATAACCCAGTCTGCTTCTTCTGATCTGAGCTAGGCTAAAACTAGTCTCTTCTAGTGTCCTGCAGACCCTCAGGTCTGACTGGAACTGAACTCTAGAACATTCCTGGCCAGGGGTTTTGTAACTCCCCTGGTCAGGTGGTGTGGCTGCTCCTCCAATTACAACTCAGCTTACATTGGACAGAATGTAATACAGGTGATTGGATGATAGATCTTACATCATACAAAACACTTAACTCCTGCCTTGCCAGGCAGGATCTACCACTGCAATGTCCCCTGTGTCCTATAAGGACTATGTAGTGTGATGTAGTGACATGCTGTGGGACGTATTCGCAAGCACTCCTTCGCCTTGCATCGGCGAGGGTATTGCAAGAGCAACCAGGATTATTAGGGGAATGGGGGAACTAGAATACACTGACAGATTACAAAACTTGGGATTATTCAGTTTAGAAAAAAGACAACTGAGGGGAGACCTCATTACAATGTACAAATACCTGAACGGACAGTACAAGGATCTCTCCAAAGATCTTTTTATACCTCGGCCTGTGACCAGGACAAGGGGGCATCCTCTGCGCCTAGAGGAGAGGTGATTCTACCATCACCATAGACAAAGGTTCTTTACTGTAAGAGCAGTGAGACTGTGGAACTCTCTGCCGCAGGAGGTTGTTATGGCGGACTCTATGTACATGTTCAAGAGAGGCCTGGATGCCTTTCTGGAGAGGGAACTCTCTGCCGCAGGAGGTTGTTATGGCGGACTCTATGTACATGTTCAAGAGAGGCCTGGATACCTTCTGGAGAGAAAAAATATCACGGGTTACGGGGATAAAACATTTATTTAATTCTTAAAGGTTGGACTTGATGGACTTGCGTCTCCTTCCAGCCTTATATACTATGATAAACCTCCCCAGGGTGGTTGTTTCTCCAATCAGTACCATTTACGTACATGCTTATGCATACCTGATCAGTACACCTGTGTATCTGAGTGGAGTGTTGTTAGCAAGTCCATACATAATATCGCGAGATCACTGATATGTTTGACACACATATCTATCTCAATTCGCAAGACTCAGAGACAGGCGATTAAGCGCATGCGTCAAGGCTTCCTTGTATCTTAGCAACCATCCAGCATTCTCTCATTATGTGCAGGCGCTTTTACATCTCTTTTCCTTTTTTTCACTCTTGTAATGGGCACAATTAGAAACTTTTTCGTTCCAGAGGATGATAACAAGCAGCAAAAATAACAGTAAAAATATAAACAATCATACTTAACATGTGGCTGATTAGGAGGGTCCCGCACTGATGAACGATCAGTTGTCCGGCTTTTCCTATACTTTGATTTTGATATGAGGAGCTAGGAAGGAGGAGAAAATAAGGCGACTAGGAGCAGTCCCTAAGAGGGACATTTAAAGTATGTGTATAGAGGATACCACTGGATACACCATCATGAGAAGGTAGACCTCTTTTTGGATGCCGAGTTCCCTAAACAAGGAGTAGGAATGTCACGGGTGCTCCCGTGATCCCTGTCTCGGATCGCGGGCGCACCCATGGTCCTCCGTGTGCCCGCACTGCAGCCCCGCCATCTCTCTTACCTCTCCCGGATCCTGCTCTTCCCCGGACTGCAATGCACGCGCGTGCCAGCCTCCTAGGGCTCGCGCGCGGCGGCTGCTGAAAATTTAAAGGGCCAGGACACCGCTAATTGGTTGAACTGGCTGAAAACCTCCACTTTATAAGCCGGCACCTCCCTTCCTGTGCTGACAGATCTTTGTGCCTCATAGCCCAAGAGAAAGCTTCCAAGCGAGTATTCCTGAGTTCCTGTGTATTCCTACAGTCCTGTGTTGCCGTGTGACACAAGTTCTTCCGTGTTGCTGTGTTCCTTGTGCCTGTGTATCATTCCCACCTGCCTGGACCTCCCGTTGCTGACCCCGGATTTGGACTTGACTTTGCATCTCTGCGGCTTGCCCTGACCCTGTGCCTGGACCTGACCACGAGACTGTCTTCCACTAAGGTACCTCGACCTTGGCTGCCACCGCGGGCTAGTCGCACCTGGGAATGACCCGGTGGTATCCTGCCACAGCAAGTCAAACCCGCTTTGTGGCGGGCTCTGGTGAAAACCAGGTGCCACTTAGACTCCGCTACCCAGGTGTCGGCTAGTTCCATCTCCCTCGGTGGTCCAGAGGATCCACTGATCCTGACAAGGAGTTTGATTAAACAAAACCTCTTTTGTAGTAACCTTGAACGCTACAAGACTTGGGAATACCAAAGGTTCTTTAGACACTATCTAATATTCTTACTGTTTATCCCTTTCAAGGAATGCATACAAATCCCCTTTTTTTTGGACTGATCAGGATCATTGATAATAACTATGGATGATATCCCAAAGATTTTTGAACTGATACCTGGGGAGGAAATAAATCTCCCAGCTGATAGACAATTATAGTTCATGGAATTTAAAAGAAGATATGGATTGTATATTCTCATTTGGTTGTACCTGTATAACTATGAATTGTATACTGGATACCAGACATTACTGTTTTCATGGTTAAGATCTTTTTCTCCCCAGGGTGGCAGCCTTAAAAACCCGTAGAAGTTTATCTGCAAATACACAAAATTAAATATAATACTTGTATTCTCATTTCCCAAAAATCTAGTATTTTGCATTGACTAAACATGCAAGACTATACTGTACCTTTTTATGCTTTGGTCTTGAAGCGCCTGCGCATTACGAGAGAATGTTGGATGGTTGCTAAGATACAAGTAATCCTTAACGCATGCGGCTAGGGCTTGCCTTTCTCTTGCCTTGATCTTGCAATATTATGTATGGATTTACTAACAACACGGGACTCAGATACACCTGTACTGAACAGGTATGTATAAGCAGGTACGTAAATCGTACTGATAGGACAGACAACCACCCTGGGGAGGTATATATTAGTCATAAACTTTACTTGGAAATCGGACCCCTGAGGAAGTTGCATTGAGCGACGAAACGCGTGGGGTATTTCATCACACACTTCTTATCTGAAATAATTCTTGATTGGTAACCATGCTCCATTGACAAATAATGGTCTAATATCCCTTTAGAGTGTGCCATCTATTCCATCTGTGTTTCATTTTTTGTATTGTGGGAGTTGACTCTACCTTGTGGCACCCAAAACACTTGTTTTCACAAATGGGATATGTGGCAATATATCTATATATATGTATCTGCTTTTGGTGCAATGTGATATGTATGGACATGGGGTCACATACATGGGTCCGGGTTATATGTACTGATGTACGTTTTAGGTGTTTTATATGTTGTGTGAAATAAAGTTTTGTAGATATTTTTTTTCCTATATACACTTTTCTTTGTCTTTTGTGAAATGGTTTGTTACTCACATTAGTATGTTGGCTTGTTGCATATTATAGTGTAGCTTTTAGATAATTAAGCTGTACAGATTTCCTTTTTCATATTGATCGTATCCAGTATGGCGGCGGCCATCAGGATCTAAATGCCTCCGGCGGCATTGCTGAATTTATTTAAAGCACAGACCACAGGTGTTACCAGTGGGTATTTGCTGCAATATGCGTTTCTCTTCCTGAACTGAATTATTGAAAAAAACCTTTTTGCTGATAGTCTAAATTATTGGGGAAAACGTATTAGTTCGGATTGCTATATTGTGGCCCACATTTGCTAAGAACAGTGCAAACTGCACTTTGTACATGTGCCTATGAATAGTGCGCTAGATTCATGTTTTCTGAAGCCCGTTGTTCATGAATCAGGCACCCTGTGCACTGCAACACTGTTCTGTTGGACCTTGCGTATTATATATGGTGCACGGTCCGCCCAAGCATCGGAACACCCATTTCAGTGCAGAAATTTATGTTACATGAGGAAAAATGCACCCTTAGTAAATGCGGGCTAGTACAGTATATGTATGTTAGAAAACAGATAGAAGGAATGGAATGCATAAAAATAGGGTGCCTTACCAAATGTACATAAGAATTAATGTGTATTTCCTTATCTGAGGTGTTCTGAAAAGGTCTGCAAAAGATGGAACTTTCACATGATCTATTTCTTCTGTTTCCATCAGAATCTGTACATAATAATAAAAAAAAATTAATAGAAAATAAGACCCCTTTCACATTAGCATTTTGCATGCACAAGTTCTGTGTCTGTTTTTGATATTTAGAACTTGCCTTCCACAATGACTCATTGTAGTCAACGGGTTAGGTCAAACTTGCTTTTTTTTCATGCACACACACACACTTTTTTAACCCCATAAGTCTTAAAATTGACTTTTTACCAGCTCATTTGTATGGAGATTACAACTCAATACCATTCCATATGGGCTTCTACATAGTCCCCTGACCATAATAATCCTGTTTTTTGTAAGAGAGGAAGTGCTAGGGATGAAGTTGGAGTCATGTGTTGTCTAATCTTCTATCATTCTGTCCAATCAGCAGCAGGCAATGTCAAAGAAGCTACTAGTCACAGCAGTTAGCTGGGATTCCTCTATGCTCATCAATAGTCTTTGATCAAACACATTCCGCTAATATTCGGTTTACGTTGGGTCTACACCATGTTTACCTAAACATGCAATTTGAAAGCAAACGCGCTTTGAAACCCAATATGATAACTTAAAGTATAATGATTTGAACGCAGATGCAATGTAAAGTTAAACTCAATGTTAGCGCAAAGTGAGGGAAATAGAAATGTAACTGCAAAATTTAGCAAAACTGCAAAATCGTTCATGCGCAGAGAAGTCTTTCAAGCGCAGTCGGCAGGTTACTAGTGGGAAAAAGAAGGAAAGATTTTACGCACATGCATACATTTTGCAGACAACCATCCGTGGTCACCAGCTGTCTGCAAAAAGGGGGAGGGAACAAGTGCTGCATGTAAAGTAGGAGTTGGCGTGAATATTTTAGGAGATGGCAGAGCCATGAAGCCCTCATGTGAAATATTTCTAAAATAAACTTAATTTCTTCAGAATGTAGTGGAGTTACTGAAAAACACTGCCATACACCCCTAGTGGTAAGGAACATTCCTGTGAGAACAGTCTCTGATGGTATATATCCTTTACTTCTGTGTGGTGTGGCCTTTACATTGCATTTGCATCATATTTGCATTTACATGTTCATTGTGTTTGTGCTTACTTTAGGTTTGCATCCCGTTTACATCACAATTTGTAACATCACAATAAATGCAGTGTTAACAGAATATTAGCAGAATGTTAATGAACACAGCATCTAGATGCACATAAAAAGATCACACATTGTCTGCCAATGATAAGGCAGTATCATTGAAGATAATCTTAACACATGCCTTCTCTTCTTTTCCAGCACCACTTCTCTGATGGAAGATAGATTAAAATTGTCAGATACTCGGTCTGATATCTCCACGTCTATGGGAGCTAGAAAGAGAATTCAAAGTGCTCCTGTGTGTTCCCCTTCACATTTATGAAGTTGTAAAAGGTCCTATTTAAGGCTCAGTCACATTTTTTGTTATCTGCGTCACTTTACATGGATATAACTTTTTTGAGATTGTGTTTTCATCATGTGATTGGTAAATTTTAGCTGATACCTTAAAACTATTAAAAACAGCTTTTAGAAAGATTAAAATAGAGATGACATCTTCGGCGTGTAGCGAGACACAAAATGCTAGGGTACTGTTATTCGAGCGAACTTTTCCCGATGGCTCGATTTGAAGGGGGGGGGGGGGGGTTTCACACAAAAAGGGGGGGGGGGGGGGGGGGGGGGGGGGGGGGGGGAGGGGGGGGGGGGGGGGTGGGGGGGGGGGGGTGGGCGCACTCCACCGTTTGGGGGAGGGGGGTGGGGTGGGGGGGGGGGGGTTTGGTTTTTTTGTTTTTTTCTTTGTTTTTTTTTTTGTCCACCCCCCCCCCCCCTCCGAAATAACGAGCACCATTGAAGTCAATGGGAGACTCGAGCATTTTTCAAGGGGACCAAGGCCTCTGCACAGGGAAGCTTGGCCAAACACCTGGGAACCTCAGAAAAGGATGGAAACACACCACGGAAATGGACAGGAAACAGCAGGGGACAGCATGATGGATGCTCTGAGGTGCTTAATCGGACCATTATGCCAAAATTATGGGCAACAGCATGGCCATGACAGAGTGACAGAATGAAGCTAGATAGCATCTAAAACATCCCATAATTGACCCTGACACTATAGAGGACGGCTGCAGAGGCAGCGGCAGCAGCGGCGGCTAGAGAGTGGCATGGCGACATACCCTAAATGGAGTCAGGCTTCAAACCAATGGGTGGCAGAGAGGAACCAAAGGAGGTGAGCAAGAAGCGCTCAAAATAATATCGGTACATGATAAAAGTTTGCCAGTGATATTTTGGGATTACACAGCAGGGTGGCGACAAGTTAAACTGGAAGCCATGAAAAACAACCCAAAATTCTGCCACAGCTCGTTTGATAAGGGGACCATGTATGGAGGCAGTGAATGTAGTAGATAAAGGTGCTGCAGTTAAAACTATGTTGTTGGATCTTGGCATGGAGCTGGCGCTCGCTGCAGGCGAGCTTTCGCCAATCCAAGCCCTGTCTTAGGCTACCCCAAACAGCACTTCAGAACCTTTTTATAAGATCAAGTGTGTAGCGTTCTTATAAGTTTAGGATATGGGGGTGGGGGAATGTAAACAGAAGCGCAAGAAGCGCTGAAATAATATTGGTAAATGATAAAAGTTTGCCAGTTTATTTGGGGATAACACAGCTGGGTGGAGACAAAGTTAACAACTTTGATGTGGAATCCATGAAAACAACCCAAATCTGCCTGACACACTCGTTTATAAAGGGACGAGTATGGAGGCAGCTATCTGGACGACTTTTGGAGGTAGCATGGAGACAACGTGTGGAGGTGCTATGGAGACAATTTAATTTGGATAGTGCCTGTATGTGGCAGTCCAAAAAAGTTTTCAAACCAGAGGGGTAGGTGGACCTCCAGAAAAATGAAATAGATGAGTGCCTGTGTGGCAGTCCAAAAAAGTTTTCAAACCAGAGGAGCAGGAGGTGGCCCTCCAGAAAAAATGATAGATTGAGTGCCTGTATGTGGCAGTCCAAAAAAGTTTTCAAACCAGAGGAGCAGGTAGGTGGCCTCCAGAAAATGGAATAGATTGAGTGCCTGTATGTGGCAGTCCAAAAAAGTTTTCAAACCAGAGGAGCAGGTAGTGGCCCTCCAGAAAAATGGAATAGCTTGAGTGCCTGTATGTGGCAGCCCAAAAAGTTTTCAAACCAGAGGAGCAGGTAGGTGGGCCCTCCAGAAAAATGGAATAGATTGAGTGCCTGTATGTGGCAATCCAAAAAAGTTTTAAACCAGAGGAGCAGGTAGGTGCCCTCCAGAAAAATGAAATAGATTGAGTGCCTGTATGGGCAGTCCAAAAAAGTTTTCAAACCAGAGGAGCAGGTAGGTGGCCTCCAGAAAAATTGAATAGATTGATCGTGCCGATGTGGCACTCCCAAAAATTGTTTATAACAGGGACCGGGTCGGTGGCCCTCCAAGAAAAGTAAATGCATAAAGTACTATAGCTAGAGCCATGGCCTGTCAAAAAATAGCCAGTTTCCTCTGCTTTATGTACAAAGAGGAGGAGAGGGAAAATGAGGAGGAGGAGGAGTGGTAAATTATTCAGGTTGAGCTTCCTTCACTGGTGGAGATTGGAAATTCTGAGAAATCCAGGCTTTATTCCATCTAATAAGCGTCAGCCTGTCAGCGCTGTCAGTCGACAGGCTGGAGCTTATCGGTGATGATGCCACCAGCTGCACTGAAAACCCGCTCGGACAGTACGCTAGCGGCAGGGCCGGCAAGAACCTCCAAGGCGTACAGCCGCCAGTTCGTGCCACATGTCCAGCTTTGAAACCCAGTAGTTGTAGGGAGCTGTGTGATCATTAGGACGATGGTATGGTCAGCTACGTACTCCCTCACCATCTTCTGTAAAGATCAGCCCTAATCTGCCGAGACTGGGGACAGGGACAGTGTCTTGCTGGGGTGACATAAAGCTGGCAAAAGCCTTGTAAAGCGTACCTGCCAGTGCTGGACAAGCTGCCTGCTCGCCTACTCTCCCTCGCTACTTGTCCGCAGAACTACGCACTCTGCCGCTAGCGCTGTCAGAAGGGAAATACTGTTTCAGCTGTGCACCAGGGCCTGCTGGTATTCATGGTATTCAGGGATGAGAGTGGAAAGATTTGTTGTACGTGGGTCAGGAGAGTGAACACCCCAGTAATCGGGGGAATAAATTCTTTGAACCGCGAGGGTCACGGGATAGGAGCTAGCATGAAATCTGCCATATGCGCCAGAGTACCAACGCGTAAGAATTCACTCCCCCACTGGCCGACTGTCCATTTCTCCTCCTCCCAACTCCTTCCAACTCTTCTCTGCCCTCAAATGCACCACCAGTGAAGCGTCAACAAGGTCACTCTTGTGTCTCCAACTCTCCTCTCATCCTCCTCCACCTCCACTCCTCCGATATGCGCTGAGAAACAGACCTAAGGGTGCTTTGGCTATCAACAAGGGACTTCTTCCCCCTCTCTTGTGACGAGCGCAAAGCTTCCGACTTCATGCTGATCAGAGAGTTTTCAACAGGACACGCAGCGGGATGGTGAGGTGATGATGGCGGCATCGCCACTGACCATCTGTGTTGACTCCTCAAAGTTACTCGCACCTGACAGATATCAGACATCCACGTCCACTCCATTGTAGACTTGAGGCAGCTGACTGGCCTGACTACCAGTTCTGGTGGAAGTGACATCTGGCAGTCTACAACGCTCTGCGCTGTGGTAAACTTGGATAACATGGTCAGTGTTGAATTCCACCTGTGGGCAGTCGCACAACAGTCGGTGAGCGGGCAGTTGGAGGCGGCGCTGCGCTGCCTGAGAGTGGCAGCATCTTGTGCTGGACTTCTGAAATGCGCACAGATGCGGCACACCTTCGTGAGCAAATCAGACAGATTGGGGTATGTCTTGAGAGAAAGCTGAACTATCAGATTAACACATGGGCCAGGCATGGCACATGTGTCAGTCTGCCGAGTTGCAGAGCCGCCACCAGGTTACGGCCGTTGTCACAAAAACATGCCTGGCTTCAGGTTCAGCGGTTGCCAGCCACAGATCAGTCTGCGCCGTGATGCGGTAATAGCTCTTGGGCGGTGTGCCTTTTATGCCTAGGCTCAGCAGTTGAGCACGCCTGCTGTCGCTTAGCGACGGCACTCGCTGTGTGCCTAGAGCTACGACTGATGGCCCAGCCCACGGATGGTAGTTCGGAGGAGGAGGTGGAGGAGGGGTGGGAGGAGGAGGAGGCATAGTAGGCCTGAAACACCTGGACCGAGGTAGGCCCCGCAACTCGGCGTCGGCAGTATAGACAGCCGCAGGGTCAGAATCGGTCCCCAGCCCCACCAAGTTAACCCATGTGCCGTCAGGGAATATTAGTGGCCCTGCCCGGCAGACATCGTCCAGTGTCCGTGGTCAGGTGGACCTTGTCAGAAACGGCGTTGGTCAGGGACGGATGATGTTGTCTGACAAGTGTGGTCAGGCTGGGGACGGAAAATAGGGAAAAGTAGTGGCGGCTGGGGACCGATACGGGGGCGGCCGCCGCCATGAGGTTGCGAAGGCCTCGGTCTCTACTAGCCTATAGGGCAGATCTCCAGCTAAGGCAATCTGGAGATGTGGACATTAAGGGTTGGGCTGGCGGGTGGGTTGCACTATATTTGCGTTTCCGCTCCAGCGTCTGGGGTATGGAGAGCTGAACGCTGGTGGATGGGTGGAGGATCGTGGAGGCGACGATGGGGTTTTTGTGGCAGGGTCCTGGGCAGGGGGCTGATATCAGCTGACACAGGGGAGGAGCAGTGGTGTGCACGGCCAGAGGTGAAACGGGCTTGTTGCACTGAGTGGGGTGTTAGCATTCATCATGCCTGCGGCATACTGGTGGTAGTAAGCTAGTAGTGGTGGAACCCTGCTGAGCCTGGTTTGCAAATGTTGCACACACAGTCCGTCGGTCATCCGGTGTTTCCTTAAAGAACCTCCAGACTTCGAAAATCTAGCCCTCGCTGCAAAGAGCCCTCGCCAGGGAGCTTCACTAGTTGACAATTTGGCGCTGATGCACCAGCTCTGGCCCTGCCTCTCGTATGGCCCCACCACTGCTCTTCCAACCTGTTCTGGCGAGGACTCTCCTCCGTCTCAGAAGCACTGTGTTCACCCGGCCTATCAACCCAGCTTGGGTCTGTCACTCATATCCTCCGATCCTCAGTCTGCTCCCCCCTCGGACTTCGTGCCCTGACAACAACTTCCCCACTGTCTGACAACCGTGTCTCCTCATCGTCGGACACCTCTTTACCCACTCTTCCACTACGTAAGAAGGTCATCATCACCCACAGACTGTGATGGTGAAAACCTGGGCATCGGAAAATTGCTCAGCAGCAACCGGACAAGTGGTTTGTGAGTGTGGGAATGGTCCAGAAAAACGTCCTCAGAGTTGCCGGTTCAAAGGCCAAATTTTCCTGGGAGGGGGCAGACTGGGGGGGAGGAGGCTGAGGTGCAGGAGCTGGAGGAGTGGCGATTTCGGTGACATGGGTGGACTGCGTGGAAGACTGACTGGTGGACAAATTGCTCGAAGCATTGTCGGTACATCCACGACATCACCTGTCGCACTGTTCTGGCCTCAACAGTGTCTACCACGAGTCCCAGTAACTTCAGCATGAACCTAGGGAGTGTAGCTCTGCGGCGTTCCCCTGCTCCCTCATAGCAGGTGGTGTCTCACCCCCGCCCAGGACACGGCCTTGACCCCTGCAGTAGTTGGACGCCCAACGTCCCGCCCTCGTCCTCTACCCTAGCCTCGGTTAAAATTTTGAAAATGAGAGTTATAACTTTAATTTTTTTAACTTTTTTTGTGGGTTTTTTTGTTTTTTTGTGTTTTTAGTTTTTAAAACCAAACGATGCATCCTATTGCTATGGCTATTTTCTAGCCAAGTATGAAAGCACACTACTATGCCAGATGAGATGACGCTGAGTTATAAAAAAATAAACGTAAATAAATAAAAGGAAATGGCAGACTGTGCCTAATTGAAATCCCACCCCTAAAAATTTTCCACTTCGGTCTTTGCGATGGATATTTCGTCACTAAGCGCAAAAACACAGCGGGTCGCAAGTCTCACTACAAATTGCTCACAATTTGCTAGTAGATGCAAGCAGCAAGTACAAGCCACCAGCAGATCAACCAGAAATCAAATATATATAACGCTACTGTAGGCGTAAGTAAGCCGTTTGGATTCTCCTATGGCTATTTTCTAGCCAAAGTAGAAAGCACACTACTATGCCAGATGAAATGACGCTGAGTTATTAAAACAAAATAAACGTAAAATAAAAAAGGAAATGGCAGACTGTGCCTATTGAAATCCAACCCAATAAATTTTCCCACTTCGGTCTTTCAATGGTATATGGCGTCACTAAGCGCAAAAACACAGCGGTCGCAAGTCTCACTACAAATTGTCACCAATTTGTAGTAGATGCACTGCAGCAAGTACAGCCACAGCAGATCAACCAGAATCAAACATATATATAACGTACTGTAGGCGTAAGTAAGCCGTTTGGATTTCCTATGGTATTTCTAGCCAAGTATGAAAGCACACTACTTGCCAGATGAGATGACGCTGAGTTATTAAACAAAATAAACGTAAAATAAAAAGGAAATGGCAGCACGTGCTAATTGAAATCCAACCCCTAATAAATTTCCCACTTCGGTCTTTGCCAAGGATATGTGCGTCACTAAGCGCAAAACACAGCGGTCGCAAGTCTCACTACAAATTGCTCACAATTGCTAGTAGATGCACTGCAGCAAGTACAGCCACCAGAGATCAACCAGAAATCAAATATTAAACGCTAATGTAGGGTAAGAAGCCGTTGGATCCCTATGGCTATTTTTAGCCAAGTATGAAAGCACACTACGATGCCAGATGAGATGACGCTGAGTTATTAAACAAAATAAACGTAAAATAAAAAAGGAAATGGCAGACTGTGCCTAATTGAAATCCACCCTATAAATTTTCCCACTTCGGTCTTTGCGATGGAATGTGCGTCCACTAGCGCAAAACACAGCGGTCGCAAAGTCTCACTACAAATTGCTACAATTTGCTAGTAGATGCATGCAGCAAGTACAGCACCAGCAGATCAACCAGAAATCAATATAATAAACGCTACTGTAGGCGTAAGTAAGCCGTTTGGATTCTCCTATGGCTATTTTCTAGCAAGTATGAAAGCACACTACTATCAAGATGAGATGACACTGAGTTATTAAAAAAATAAAGTAAAATAAAAAAGTAATGGCAGAGTGCCTAATTGAAATCAAACCCCTAATAAATTTTCCACTTTGGTGTTTGAGGTGGATAGTGTGTCACTAAGAGCTAAACACAACGGTAGCAAGTCCCCCTGCAAATTCCTCACAAATTGGTACTAGCTGCAAATAAAAAAAAAAAAGTATAACGTTATGTAGCCCTAAGAAGGGCTGTGGGTTCTGGAGAATCACTCCTGCCTAACAGTAAGCTATAGAACAACCTAAGCTTTCCCTGACAGCAGCAGCTCTCTCCCTAGCAGAATCCAGACACAGAATGATCGAGCAGCGCGGGCAGCGGCTAGTCTATCCAGGGTCACCTGATCTGGCCAGCCAACCACTGCATCGACGTGTAAGGGTACCACGTCATGCTGGGTGGAGTGCAGAGTCTCCTGGCTTGTGATTGGCTCTGTTTCTGGCCGCCAAAAAAGCAAAACGGCGGGAGCTGCCATTTTCTCGAGGGCGGGCGAGTATTCGTCCGAGGCAAGAGCTTCGAGTGCGCTAATGCTCGAACGAGCATCAAGCTCGGACGAGTATGTTCGCTCATCTCTATTAATAACTCTTTGAGATCTTCATAGAAATTAAAACAACATTTACAATTTTGTCAGTAGTACATAGATTTATCCCAAAATTGTTCACATTCACAAAAGTTTCAGAAACCCATCTCCTGAATACAGAGAAACCTCTCATGTGGACATTATTTGTTGTATGGGTGCATAGCAAGGTACAGAAGGAAAGAGGGCCATGCATTAGCCAGTTTTGCCTTACAGAACTTGGTTTCCAGGTCAAGGGCACACTTTTGTGAACTATAAAATATTTGTTTTTCCATTTATGTTTGTCCCATTTTTGCAATATTAGATGCATTTTTCAGAAATACTTTTTTGTGGGAAAAAGTATTTAGAAAATACATCAGTTCTGTGATTAAGGTGATACTAAATTTCTATCATTCTGCTTATGTTTTACTAATTTTGTGAACAAAACATGGTATAATGTTTTAATTTTTGGTCTATAAAGCTGGTTGAGAGCTTATTTTGTGCATGACATGTTGTACTTTAAACCAGTATGTACAACAGTACAGTATTTCCGAATAGATACCTTATTTGTGACTTTTTATTGCATTTTATATGGAACAAGATATGTAAAAATTATAACTTTTGGTGTTTTAAAAAAATAATAATTTAATCGCGGTAGTTTTATAATGATTTTGTTTTGGTCTACAGGTCATTAGCTACACTGCAATACCTTATATCTAGTATTTGAATCCTGATTTTACTTTTTTAACCTCTATGCGCACCTGGGAGTTACAGTATGTCCCTGCCGGAAGATACTTCCTGCACGGGGACGTTCTATAGCGTCCCGCTTCTGGCACCGGCTCACGAATGGAGCAGGCACCAGAAGCAGTGGGTGTCAGTTGTATATTAATGCATGACCACGGCATGTAAGGGTCTTCCCCCTATGGATCGGATCCTCAATATGCAGCAAGGACTTACCGGCTATGGAGAGGGCTCAGCCCGTGAGCCCTCTCCATGCACTGGGACCCGATCCGCACCGTACTAGTACGGCGCGTCAGTAAGGGGTTTAAGGGTGTACACGCTCCATTAGAGCTCGCCGGTATTACAAGGACATTTCCATGGTACATTCCCAATGAAACCCTGTTTTTTTACAATGACGGTTTGCCACAGATCGTGCTCCATGCAGAAATAGTATGTCATAGAGAGGCAAGAGGTTAATTTGTGTGAAACTCCCTTTAAGATTTGCATTGCAGATCCCATCACAGAGCAACCCATGAAAAACTGACGCTTTGCCTGTGATATTCATCAGTTTTTGAGCAATTCATTAGTTTTCAATGTATTTTTAAAGCATTGCCTTTATTTTATGATCCGACAACACGCATAAAACATGTGTGAAAAAGACTCATGGCTGTGGTCTATCTTTTCTATGGCAATTGATCAGTGATAAACACATTGCACTCTTGTCTCTAGTTCCTGTCCTGTACTTCTCCCACGTGGTCAGCAACGACAAATGTCTGTATGTGTCTAAGGCCTCTTCCACACTAGCGTTGCGTTTCACGTCAGGGTGCAATGCGTGAAAAACTGACGTTTTTGGCTGCGTTTTTGTTCCATTTTTCCTTGGAGTAATTAGCGTTTTTGCGTTTTTCACGCGCGTGTTGTTAGCGTTTTTTTTGCGTTTTTTCAAAGGGACCATGGTTTGGGATTAAAATGGGTTATTTAATTAAAAAATAATGTCTTCTGATAAGTTGCAAACATCTGCGATCTATTCTTCACTGTTCCCCGTGTATATTATCTCCCGACAAGTTAGCAGATGTGAAGAACAGTGAAGAATAGAATAAAACCAGTGAACACAGTGAAGACAGTGACCACAGGATCATTTAAGAGAAAAACACAGTGCAGAACACAGTGCAGAATAGATTACAGATGTTCGGCACATCTGCTTACTTGTCGGGAGATACGCGCGGAACGGTGCGGCCAAAATAGCATGTGAAGAACAATATATATGTGTGAAGAACACATTGCAGATGTATTTAAACTGCAAAATGTGCTGAAAAGCGTCCCCTCGGCTTATACACGAGTCAATACGAGTAAAAAATAATAAAAAACGGACTTAAAAAATAATAAACTTATATACTCACCCTCCGGTGGCCCCGATGCGCAGCGCTGCTCCCCCGATGTCATCGCCGCTCCTCTTCTTGCTTCAGCATCTGTCGTCTGTCCTCTTTAACATCATGCTGGGCGCCGCCATTATTCTCTCCCGGGCAGCGCCTAGTATGATGTCAGCAGCGGCGCGTCATACTATGCGCCTGCTGTCCAGGAGAGAACAATGGATATTCGGATGTTTGTTGATAAATCACAATAGATGTGCTGCAATTAATAAAATTGAGACTTTGCTATGTTTTACTTGCATATCAATTGCAGAAGGTACAAGTCTTAGCCATCAATTTGCAAATCAAGCAACATCCACAAGGAAAAGAACCCCTTTTTGGTGCCTTTGACCCGAAAATATAATTTTTCGGATACCGTGGTGTATTATGGCTCCTGAACAAAACATCACCAGAGTCTTGCTTCTCTTGGCAACCAATAGTGGCCTGGGTGCCAAATATTTACACAGATCAGTGTCGGACAGTAAAATTAGCCCTAATCGTTTCATTAACCACTCAATCTTTCTCCATTGTGAGTTGTAGGGATTGATTAGCCTCACCAAGATCTTTTAGGTTTGGAAGTGAGAAGGCAATTGCAATTCTCTGCTTTGGCCCACATATATGCTTTTTCAATATCACCGTGATGAACCATTGTTTCAGAGTTCAGACCTCCTTCTTTCTTTCTATTCTGCTTCATATCACAAATGCATTGCTCTCTCGACATATAGTTACATAGTTTATATGGTTGAAAAAAGACACACATCCATCAAGTTCAACCAAGTTCAACATGCAAGTGCAATCCATTTTTCACTGATCAATGCTGAAAAGATAGGCCACAGTAATGAATCTTTTTCATTCACATTGTGTGCACGTTGTCTGAACTTTAAAAATGCAGTATAAACTTATCAAACATGCAAATGAAAAACTGAGATACTGACTGCAAACTGATTAAACTCTGAGGCTGCATTCACGCATTGGGGCACATTTACTTACCCGGTCCATTCGCGTTCCAGCGGCGGCTTCTCGGACGAGCGTTCAGGTCTTCCGGCGATTCATGAAGGTCCTGCGCCACCATGTCCACCAGGTGTCGCTGCTGCGCCGAGGTCCGCCGAGTTGCGTCGGAGTTCACTGATCTTTTCCTGGTGCATGTAAGTATGGAGCGTGCAACCAATTATTATTTTTTTTAAATGCGGCGGTTTTTCCGAATCCGTCGGGTTTTCATTCGACCACGCCCCCGATTTCCATCGCGTGCATGCCAGCGCCGATGCGCCACAATCCGATCGCGTGCGCCAAAAACCTGGGGCAATTCAGGGAAAATCGACGCAAATCGGAAATATTCGGGTAACACGCCAGGAAACCGCGAATCGGGCCCTTAGTAAATGACCCCCAGCGTGTTTTGTTTGCGTTAATGCATGCATTTTGCCAACTCATCTTAACAACTGAGAAGCAGAGATTTGGCCAATAACATTGCTGTCAACATCCCAATTACAAAACGCATGCGTGAATGCGACGTTAACATGTTTTAACATATTTAACATAATGCAAACAAAATGTAATGTCTGAATGCAGTCATAGGGTGACGTCACACAATTTTATTGCATTGCAGTTAAAAATACAATGTAAGTGTACGGGGGTGGGCCTTACCTGCAACCAATTCAAGATATCAGGTGCTGGTTACAGATCGCATGTGTTTCCATGGAAATACATATGGGATCAGGTCTAGACTGTCTGGTATGTTTGCTGGTAGCTGTTATTCTTCAGGTAGGCCGTTCTGTCTGTTGGTTTATGGAATATTGTTGTGGTTAAGCAGCTGTCTTTAATCTGTATGGTGGTATCTCCTTATCTGAATAGCTTAGTTTCAGATTGATGGTGGAGTGAAAGTTGTTGTAGCCCTAGAGATGAGCGAGCACTAAAATGCTCGGGTACTCGTTATTCGAGACAAACTTTTCCCGATGCTCGAGTGCTCGTCTCGAATAATGAGCCCCATTGAAGTCAATGGGAGACTCGAGCATTTTCAAGGGGACCAAGGCTCTGCACAGGGAAGCTTGGCCAAACACCTGGGAACTCAGAAAAGGATGGAAAACACCACGGAAATGGACAGAAACAGCAGGGGCAGCTGCATGGATGCCTCTGAGGCTGCTTAATGGACCATTATGCCAAAATTATGGGCAACAGCATGGCCATGACAGAGTGACCGAATGAGGCTAGATAGCATCTAAACATGCAATAATGACCCTGACACTATAGGGGACGGCATACAGAGGCAGCGTCAGCAGGGCTAGGAGAGTGTCATGGCGACATACCCTAAATGGTCTCAGGTTTCACCAAAGGAGGTGAAATGATTCCTATGTGAACAAAAGGTTGACGGTTATATTTAGTCGATAACACGCATGGTGGCGACATAGTGACCAAGTTCCATAACGTATCTGGTGAACACCCGAAAAAATAGCCTGACACAGCTCTTTTGATAAGGGGACGACATGTGGAGGCAGCCATGGAGACGACTTCATGATTAAGAGCGACAGTATGGGGCATTCATACTGCGCTGCTATGATTGAAACTTCAGCGCTCCAGCATGGCGGCGACAGATAGACCGAGTTCCATTATGTATCTGGTAAAACACCTGAAAATTCTGCCTAACACAGCTCGTTGATAAGGGGATGATGTGTTGCATATCCTTCGTGCTCCAGCGTCTGGGTGTAGAGAGTTGAAATGAGACATTGGTGGACGTGTGGAGGATCGTGGAGGCAAATGGACAGGAAACAGCAGGGGCAGCATGCATGATTGCCTCTGAGGCTGCCTAATCTTGGGATGGAGCTGGCGGTCCATCCAGGCGAGCTTTCGCCTGTCCAAGCCCCCTGTCTCCTCGGCTCCTCCCCAAAATGGGCTGGGGGCAAGAAGCGTTTACTTTGAAAAAATTATAATTTTCAAAGCAGGCCGGGTCGTTTGAATATTTCACCTAGGAATAATGAATAGCAATAGTGGTTCTATTTTTTTAATTTTTTACGGAAATGGTTCCATGATTAAGAGGACAGTCTGGGGTCATCATATTGCGCTGCTATGATGCAAACTTCAGGCTCAGCATGGCGGCGACAGATGGGCGAGTTCCACTAGTAATGGGTGAAAACCCGAAAATTCTGCCTGACACAGCTCGTTTGTTAAGGGGACGTTGATGGAAGGCAGTGAAAATAGTTAGTAGAATTAAAGGTGCTGCAGTTAAAAACTATGTTAGTTGGATCTTGGGATGGAGCTGGCGCTTCGCTGCAGACGAGCTTGCCTATCCAAGCCCCTGTCTCTCGGCTACTCCCCAAACCGCACTTCTAAAACCTTTTGGTATAAGATCAAGTGTAGTAGCTTTTTAGTTTGGGTTATGGCGGGTGAGGGGAATGTAAACAGATGCGCAAGAAGCGCTGAAATCATATCGGTTAAATGATAAAAGTTTGCCAGATATTTTGTGGATACACAGCAGGGTGGCGACAAAGTTAACAAGTTGATGTGGAAAGCATGAAAACAACCCAAAATTCTGCCTGACACAGCTCGTTTGATAAGGGGACCATGTATGGAGGCAGTGAACTAGTAGAGATTAAAGGTACTGCAGTTAAAACTATGTTAGTTGGATCTTGGGATGGAGCTGGCGCTCCGCTGCCAGGCGAGCTTTCCCTACCAAGCCCCTGTCTCTGCTACTCCCCAAACAGCACTTCTAAGAACCTTTTGTATAAGATCAAGTGTAGTAGCGTTCTTATAGTTTGGGTATGGCGGGTGAGGTGAATGTAAAACGATGCGCAAGAAGCGCGAAATAATATCGGTAAATGATAAAAGTTTGCCAGTATATTTGTGGATTACACAGCAGGGTGGCGACAAAGTTAACAAGTTTGATGTGGAAGCCATGAAAACAACCCAAATTCTGCCTGACACAGTTCATTTGATAAGGAGACCATGTGGAGGTAGCTATATGGACGACTTTTGGAGGCAGCTATGGCGATGACGTGTGGAGGTAGCACATGGAGACAACGTGTGGAGCCAGCTAAAAGACGACATGTGGAGGCTGTATGGAGACAATTAATTTGGATGTGCCTGTATATGGCAGTCCAAAAAAGTTTTCAAACAGAGGAGCAGGTAGGTGGTCCTCCAGAAAAATTAAATAGATGAGTGCCTGTATGTGGCACTCCCAAAAATTGATTAAAACAGAAGACGGGTAGGTGGCCCTCCGAAAATTAAAACATAGAGTACTATAGCTAGAGCCAGTTGGCCCTGGCAAAAAATAGCCAGTTTCCTCTGCTTTAGTCTACGAAGAGGAGGAGAAGGAGGACAATGAAGAGGAGGAGTGCATACATTATTCAGGTTGAGCTTCTTTCACCTGGTGGAGAATGAAATCCGGAGAAATCAGGCTTTATCATCTTGATAAGCGTCGCCTGTCAGCCCTGTCGTCGACAGGCGTGTGTATGCTTATCGGTGATGATGCCACCAGCGGCACTGAAAACCTGCTCGGACAACCGCTAGCGGCAGGGTAGGCAAGAACCTCCAAGGCGTACAGCGCCAGTTCGTGCTTATGTCCAGGTTTGAAACCCATAGTTGTAGGGAGCTGTGTGATCATTAGGACGATGGATGGTCAGTACTACTCCCTCACCATCTTTCTGTAAAGATCAGCCCTACTCTGCCGAGACTGCGGACAGGTGACAGTGTCTTGTGGGGGTGACATAAAACTGGCAAAGGCCTTGTAACATACCCCTGCCAGTGCTGGAAAAGCTGCCTGCTCGCCTACTCTCCCTCGCTACTTGTTCCGCAGAAGTACGCCTCTGCCGCTAGCGCTGTTAGAAGGGAAATACTGTTTCAGCTTGTGCTCCAGGGCCTGCTGGTATTCATGCATTCTCACACTCCTCCTCTCAGGGATGAGAGTGGAAAGATTTTGCTTGTACGTGGGTCAGGAGAGTGAATACCCAGTAATCGGTGATGGAATAAATTCTTTGAACGCGAGGGTCACGGAATAGTCAGCCTAGTTGAAAATCTGCCATATGCGCCAGAGTCCAACACGCAAGAATTCACTCCCCTCACTGGACTGAGCCCATTTTCTCCTCCTCCAAAACTCCAACTCCTCTTCTTTGCCCATACACGCTGAACAGTGAAGGACTGAACAATGGTCCCCCTTTCTGTCTCGCCAACATTCTCTCCTTCTCCTCTCCTCTCCACCTCCTCCGATATGCGCTGAGAAACAGAACTAAGGGTGCTTGGCTATCAACAGGAATCTTCTTCCCCCATATCTTGTGACGAGCGCAAAGCTTCTGACTTCATGCTGACCAGAGAGTTTTTCAACCGGCCAAGCAGCGGGATGGTGAGGCTGATGAGGCGGCATCGCCACTGACCATCTGTGTTGACTCCTCAAAGGTACTCAGCACCTGACAGAATCAGACATGAACGTCGACTCCTCATGTAGACTTGAGGAAGCTGACTACCTGACTACCAGTTCTGGTGGAAGTTGACATCTGGCAGTCTACAATCGCTTCGCGTGCTGGTAAACTCTGGATACAATGGTTAATGTTGAATTCCCTCGTGGGCACGTCGCACAACAGTCGGTCAGGGGGCAGTTGGAGGCGGCGCTGCGCTGCCTGAGAGTGGCAGCATCTGTACTGGACTTTCTGAATGCGCCAATAAGCGGCGCACTCTGTGAGCAAATCCGACAGATTGGGGTATGTCTTGAGGAAACGTTGAACTATAAGATTTAACACATGGGCCAGGCATGGCACATGTGTCAGTCTGCCGAGTTGCAGAGTCGCCACCAGGTTACGGCCGTTGTCACACACAACCATGCCGGCTTCAGGGTTCAGCGGTGCCAGCCACGGATCAGTCTGTCGCCGTTATGCCCTGTATAGCTTTGGACGGTGTGCTTTTATCGCCTAGGCTCAGCAGTTTGAGCACCGCCTGCTGTCGCTTAGCGACGGCAGTGCTGTGTGCCTAGAGCTACGACTGATGGCGCTATGCCCACGGATGGTAATCGGAGGAGGAGGTGGAGGGGGGGGGAGGAGGAGGAGGCATAGTAGGCCTTTGAGACCTGGACGAGGTAGGCCCCGCAATCCTCTGCGTCGGCAGTATATTAGAAGCCCCAGGGTCAGACTCGGTCCAGCCTCACCAAGTAAACCAATGTGCCGTCAGCGATATATAGTGGACTGCCCGGCAGCACTCATCCACGTGTCCGTGGTCAGGTGGACCTTGTCAGAAACGGGTTGGTCAGGGCACGGATGATGTTCTCTGACAGTGCTTGTGCAGGGCTGGGACGGCAAATCGGGGAAAGTAGTGGCGGCTGGGGACCAAATACGAGGGGCGGCCGGCGCCATGAGGTTTCGAAAGGCCTCGGTCTCTACCAGCATAGGGCAGCATCTCCAGGTAAGCAACTTGGAGATGGGGCGTTGAGGGCTTGGGCTGTGTGGGTGGGTTGCGCTATACTTCCTTTTGCGCTCAGCGTCTGGGGTATGGGAGAGTGAACGCTGGTGGATGCTGTGGAGGATCGTGGAGGCGAAGATGGCGTTTTTGCACGGGAGGTGTGTTTGGGCCATGGTCCGGGCGGGGGCTGACTAGCAGATGACACAGGGGAAGGAGCGTGGTGTACCCGGCCGGAGGGGAACGGGCTTGGTGCCATTGAGTGGGGTGTTTAGCATTCTTGCCTGCGCATACTGTGGTAGTTAAGCTAGTAGTGGTGGAACCCCTGCTGATCCTGGTTGGCAAAGGTTGCACACCACAGTCCGTCGGTCATTCATGGTTGTTCTTTAAAGAACCTCAGACTTCTGAAAATCTAGCCCTCGCCACGGGAGCTTGACTATGGGCAACATTTGGCGCTGATGCACAGCTCTGGCCTGCCTCTCCGTCTGGCCCCACCACTGCTTCTTTCCAACCTGTTCTGCTATGGACTCGCCTCCGTCTCAGAAGCACTGTGTCACCCGGCCTATCAACCCAGCTTGGGTCTGTTACCTATCATCCTCCGATCCCTCAGTCTGATCCCCCCTCGGACTTCCTGCCTGAAACAACTTCACCCACGTCTGACAAACCGTGTTCCTCATCGTCCGACACTCTTACACAATTCTTTCACTACGTCAAATAACTGTCATCTCACCCACAGACTGCGACCGGTGGAAAACTGGGATCGGAAAATTGCTCAGCAGCAACCGGACAAGTGGTTTGTGACTGTGGGAAGGGTCCAGAAACAGTTCCTCGAGTATGACGGTTAAATGCCAAATTTTGCTGGGAGGGGGCAGACTGGGGGGAAGGAGGCTGAGGTGGAGGAGCTGGAGGAGTGCTGATTTCGGTGACATGGGTGGACTGCGTGGAAGACTGACTGGTGGACAAATGGCTAGAAGCATTGTCCGCAATCCACGACATCACCTCTTCGCACTGTTCTGGCCTCAACAGTGCTCTACCACGATTCCCAGTAACTTGAGACATGATGAACCTAGGGAGTGTAGCTCTGCGGCGTTCCCCTGCTCCCTCATCAGCAGGTGGTGTCTCACCCCGCCCAGGACCACGGCCTCTGACCCCTGCAGTAGTTGGACGCCCACGTCCACGCCCTCGTCCTCTACCCCTAGCCCTCGGGTTAAACATTTTCAAAATTAAAGTGTAAACTTCAAATTGTTTTTTCTTCGTTTTTTTTTTTTTAAACAAAACGATGCTATCCTATTGCTATGTCTAGTTTCTAACCTACACTGACAGCACACAACTGGATTTTGTGCTGTGCCAGATGACTTTGAGTTATAAGAGAAATAAACGTAAAAAATAAATAAATCAGCAGACTGTGCCTAATTCAAATCAAACCCCTAATAAATTGTCCCACTTCGGTGTTTGAGGTGGATATGTGTGTCACTAAGAGCTAAACACAAGTCTCCCTGCAAATTCCTCACAATATGGTACTAGCTGCACTACTAATGCCAGCAAGCCCAGCCACAAGCAAACCAAAAAAAAAGGAAAATATAACGCTATTGTAGGCCTAAATAAGCCGTTAGGGTTCTCCTATGGCTATTTTCTAGCCCACACTCAAAGCACACTGCTTTGGCAGATTACTGTGAGTTCTAAAAAGAAGCCTAGTTTTTCAGCACAAAAAAATGTGCTGAAAAACCCAAACTCGGCTTATACTCGAGTCAAAAAAATAAATATATCTAAACTCACCTTTCCGGTGACCCCTGTATATCTTCTGTGCGATCTGTCCGGCAGGGTCTGGCAGGCTATATACACTGGGGCAGGGTCTGGCAGGCTATATACACTGGGGCAGGGGCTGGCTGGCTATATACACTGGGGCAGAGCCCGGCTAGCTATATACTGGGGAGGCTGTGCCCAATGCATTTCCCACCCTCAGCTTATACTCGAGTCAATAGGTTTTCCCAGTATTTTGTGGTAAAATTAGGGGCCTCGGCTTATACTCGGGTCAGCTTACACTCGAGTACATATGGTAAACGTAAAAATAAATAAATCAGCAGACTCGGCGTAATTCAAATCAAACCCCTAATAAATTGTCCCACTTCAGTGTTTGAGGTGGATATGTGTGTCACTAAGAGCTAAACACAACGGTCGCAAGTCTCCCTGCAAATTCCTCACAATATGGTACTAGCTGCACTACTAATGCCAGCAAGCCCAGCCACAAGCAAACCAAAAAAAAAAAGGAAAATATAACGCTATTGTAGGCCTAAATAAGCCGTTGGGGTTCTCCCATGGCTATTTTCTAGCCCACACTCAAAGCACACTGCTTTGGCAGATTACTGTGTAATTCAAATCAAACCCCTAATAAATTGTCCCACTTTGGTTTTTGAGGTGGATATGTGTGTCACTAAGAGCTAAACACAAGTCTCCCTGCAAATTACTCACAATATGGTACTAGCTGCACTACTAATAGCAGCAAGCCCAGCCACAAGCAAACCAAAAAAAAGGAAAATAAAACGTTATTGTAGCCCTAAGAAGGACTGTTGGTTTCTTGTAGAATCACTCCTGCCTAACACTATTCTAATAGAACACCCTAACGCTTTCCCTGACCAGCAGCAGCTCTCTCCTTAGCGGCATCCAGACAGAGAATGACGCGAGCAGCGCGGGCAAGGGCTAGTCTATTCCAGGGTGACCTGATCTGGCCAGCCATCCACTGCTATCGACGTGTAAGGGTACCACGTCATGCAGGGTGGAGTGCAGAGTCGCCTGGATTGTGATTGGCTCGGTTTCTGGCAGCCAAAAAGCAAAACGGCAGGAGATGCCATTTTCTCGAGCTGGCGAAATACTCGTCCGAGCAACGAGCAGTTTCGAGCATCAAGCTCGGACGAGTATGTTTGCTCATCTCTAGTAAGCACCCATACTGTGGTGCAGACCTTGAACCCATTGATGTTCCCATACACTGTAGGTACAGATCCAAATGAGAAATAGTTGTGGATTAGCCATGCATCTCATGGTTCTCATCTCTGATTTGTCTCTTCTCTATTTCTGTGTGTCAGATACTAGTGAATTTTCAGAAGCTAAATGAAAGTGTATTTAAACCTGGACCTTATAATCTAACCATATTGTCAGCACACAGCATCTTACAACACTAGAGGGATCACTCTCTGGAATTTTACACTAAACATCACTTATAGGAGATAAAAGAGCCATAAAACTGAGTAAAATTAGTGAGTAGGGAGTAAAAATGATCTTTTTTTGTGTAAACATGACTAGGGGCTTGAAATTTGATAATTTTCTTTCGTGCGCAAACCCTTTAATGACTGTGAATTTTATAAAATTTGCATACATAGTGATATGACCAAAATATATTTTTTTAATTAAACAAGTTCTTCTGTACAGCTCTGCTTAACTCCTTAGGGACGTGGCCCTTTTTCATTTTTGCATTTTAATTTTTCACTCCCCACCTTCAAAAATCTGTAACTTTTTTATTTCTCCATGTAAAGAACTCTGTTTGAGCTTGTTTTCTGCGTAACAAATTGCACTTCATAGTGATGGTATTTATTATTCCATGCCGTGTACTGGGAAATGGGAAAAAAAATCAGAATGCAGTGAAAATGATGAAAAAACGCATTTGCACCATTTTCTTGTGGGCTTGGATTTTACAGCTTTCACTGAGCGCCCCAAATCACATGTCTATTTTATTCTTTGGTTCGGTATGATCACGAGGATACCAAATTTGTACAGGTTTTATAATGTTTTCATACATTTAAAAAAATTAAAACCTTCTGTACAAAAAAAAAATTCTTCATTTTGCCATGTTCTGGCACTAATAACTTTTTCATACTTCAGTGCACGGAGCTGTGTGTGGTGTCATTTTTTGCAACTTTTGATGATATTTTTAATGCTATCATTTTGAGGACTGTATGGGCTTTTGATCACTTTTTATTGAATTTTTTATATTTTTCAAAATGGCAAAAAAAGTGACATTTTCGACTTTGGGCGCCAATTTCTGTTACGGGGTTAAACGCCGGAAAAAATTCGCCAATATATTTTGATAGATACCCAAAGTGTTTATGATTTTTACTGTTTATTTATATTTATATCAGTTCTAGGGAAAGGGGGTTGATTTCTTACCATTATTTAAGATCCTCCAGGGTAATTTAACCCTGCAGGGTCCTGTTATGCAGTATATAGCAATTTTACAATGATTTTTAATAGCCTGCCCTCTGCTGGCTATTATAAATCCTTGCACATGGCAAGCCTACGTGTCTCAATGAGACTCTAGGTTGCCATAACAACCAATCGCCGCCCTCCGATGACATTCCAGGCCCTCCGATGACATTCCAGGGGGCGGCGATCGTCCATCCAAGATGGCAGCGCCCATATAACGGTATGTTAACAGGTTAACTGCCAGTACCGACCGCGGCAGTGACAGGCGGGTGTTGGCTGTTTTATACAGCCGTTACCCGCTGTGTATAGAGAGAGCTCCAAACAGTGGAGTAGAGAGAGAAAAAAGTTGTGAGAAGGAAACCATGAAGTTTTGGACCCCTGAAGGATATGCAATGTCACTTCAATATTCTTTTTAGACACTCCTAGAACGCGCAGGTTCTGAGAGGCGCAGGAAGTGATTTAAAGATTTCCACACAACTTCTAGATATGGCACAACAAGAAATCACAACCCTGAATGGCTATAAAGACCACTTTCACAATATCTCTAGACCAGAGATAGGATGCTGAAAATGTATTTGCCCTTGGGCTGAGATGGAACATAACTCCATAACTGTCCCTAATCAACATATTGGTCATATTGGAGTTTTATGACTCTTTGTCTCCTGTTTGAAAATGGGGGAAAAATCCATCGAGACAATGTGACAATGTGACAATATTTATCACAAGTGGGTAGGAAAAGAGGTCTACTCGTATGGAAGCATCTATGTGCGAAGGGTATCAGTATTTATTCATTAAAGTATTGATTTTAAGTAGTTGAGCAGACAAATTGATATGTTTGGGAAATATGTTTAAGTGGAAAGTTATATGGGAAGAAAATTCTGTTGGCATGTGTGTACATTCCCCCACCATTTTCACCTTCTGAAATTTAAGGAGGGTAAAGAGAGTTTTCCATTACTCATAATGGAATGTGAAGATAAATATGCATTTATGTATGTATATGTAATATGTATTCATTTGGAGAGAAATGTGGAAGGTTCCTCAAGGAATAGTGTTTCTAAACTATTACTCATTTGTGAGGAATTTGGTTTATTGGATGTGTGGTATGCCAAGTATGGACCCAAAAAAGCCTTTTCATATTATAGTAAAATATACAAGATACTATATAGAATAGATCCAATTATAGTCTCTGACCACGGTCCAGTGGTGGTAGCGGTGGATTAAAAGGATAAAAAAATTTAAAATGAATCCCTACTGGCTATCAATTTTGGGAGAATATCCTAATGTGAAGAATCTAGTAAGTGAATTTTGGGCAAAAAGTTATGGATTGGTGGGTCCATTGGAGATTTGGGACTCACTTAAATTATATTTAACGAGAATATTAAAGAAAGAGATAGGGGAAGCAAGACGGAGGTTTAATTATAAAGCTTAACCAACAATATGAAGAAGCTGAAAGTAAGCTGAGGATTCAATTAAACAGTGAGGGTATAAAGTTAGTGGATAAAGCAAAAAAAAAAAATATTAGGAATTCCTCACATTAAAGGCTCAGCACAAGTTATTCTTTCAAGGACAAAGGAAAATAGTTCTACATCCACTATAAAAGGAAAGCAAGGTGAAATTGAGAAAGATCAATACAAGGTTTCGGAATAATTTAAGTTTTTTTTTTTTTTTTTCCAACTTACATTTTATAATAACAGATAAAAAGAAACCATTAGATACATACATCATGGCCAGTACAGTTACAGAGCATGTTTATATAAAAAGTAGTACATATTAGTACAGAAATAGTCAAATTTCCGGTCCTAACAGAAAGGATCTCTTTATACAGATAAAAGATAAAAGACTTCACAAACGGTGAAGACCACCGTCATTACTATCTTTCCAAATGCAAAGTTAGAGATTTACTTCTCTCATGATGCTTCCACTTTAGGTTAGATCCGAAGCAATAGGTGTAAAAGCACATGTCACGTTTTAAAGTATGTATCAATCAACCAAAAACAACTAAAAATTGTCAAACCATGGGTCTGAAATAGAGGTTTATAGTGACATTGGAAGACTATCTCCGATATCATCCCAACTGGCCCACACTTCTTTGAAGTGTTCTGATCTAGAGTGGATTGACGCTGACATAGACTCCATCAGTCTCATGTGTCTAATACGGGAATACAAGTCCTGTTGAGATGGAGGGGCTTGGCGTTTCCAAAACTGAGAAATCAGGGTTTTAGCTGCCGTCACTAGATGTAAGAATAGCCTGGACTTAGCTTTTCCAAGATTCTGCGGGGTAAGTCCTAAGAGGAATGTCATGGGGTCTACTTCTATATTAACTTCCAGTACTGCTTCCAAAATTTGACTAACCATTAACCAATAGGGTTGTATGATTGTAATGAGGCGCTAGTAATGAGGTGTTGGGTATTCCCGTCGGTGGTCCCCATATAAGTGCACTTGGGTGTATTGGGGCTAGCCAGAGTTTTTCGATCTCCGTCGACCTATTATAAGCCAATAGGCAGGTCCAGGAGGCTATGTGACGTAGATGGGTGGCATAATAGTAGAGAGCAATGTCAGGCATCCCCAAGCCCCCTTTAGATTTAGGTGCCGATAGTACTGATTTTGAGATCCTATGTCTCCCTGTGTTCCACAGAAAGTCGAGGAACATTGACTGTATTTGTCGCAGGACTTTCACTGGGACCTTAATAGGGAGTGTCTCAAATAAGTAGAGGAACCTGGGGAGAACCGACATTTTAATTGCAGCTATCTTTCCTAAAAGCGATAAATGCATATTGCGCCAGCCTTGTAGCCGTTTTCTCACACTTTGAATTAATGGGGGGTAGTTTGCTTTATATAGGGTGGCAGTCTTATCAGTTAGTTGAATCCCCAAGTATTTTAAAGAAGTCTTGTTCCATCTGTAGTGAAACCTGTCCTCTAAACGCTTAAGTAGGTTTGGGTCAAGTCTTATGGGCAAGGCCTCTGATTTAGTTTGATTGATCTTGTATCCTGACAAGCTACTATACGTATTAATTGCCGCATGGAGGTTAGGTAGAGAGATTAGGGGGTCAGAGAGTGTAAGTAATACATCGTCAGCGAATAAGGAGATTTTGAATTGCTTTTCTCCCACCTTAACTCCTTTGATATCTATATTATTCCGTATCTGGGCTGCTAGGGGCTCAATACTCAAGACATAAAGTAAGGGTGAAAGGGGGCAACCTTGACGGGTCCCATTTTTGATAGGTAATCTGAGTGTGCGTGAGATAATCGAATGTGTGCTGTGGGGGAAGAATATAGACCCGCTAGAGCTTTCAGGAACGGTCCCTTAAAGTCATAGTGGGTTAAAGCTCGAAACATGAAATGCCAATTTAGGCGGTCAAACGCCTTCTCGGCATCCAGGCTTAGAAGTAGTGCTTCCTTTTTTTTCCTATGTATCAAAGCTATCAAATCTATAGTACGATGGGTGTTATCGCCAGCTTGTCTGCACTTAACAAACCCTACCTGATCTTTATGAATCAGTTGAGGGAGCCAATCCCCAAGCCTATTCGCTAACAATTTAGTAAATATTTTCAAGTCAGCGTTCAGAAGGCTGATTGGTCTATAACTAGAGCATTCCGTTGGATCTTTACCCTGTTTAGGGATGACCGTTATGTAAGATACTAACATAGTCTGTGGGATTGGCTCCCCTTTGAGGAACCCGTTAAACAGTGTGCTTAGATGTGGTAAAAGGAGGGGGAGGAAAGTCTTAAAATATAGGTACGAGAAGCCATCTGGGCCCGGGGCTTTCCCTCCTGGAAGTTCTTTTACTACTTCCTCTATCTCTTCCGGTGTAATAGCTTGATTTAAGTGGGACAGTGCCTCAGAGGGCAATTGAGGAAGGGAGCACTGAGAGAGATAGTGATCCAGTTTTGCATCCCGTTCTGAGGGAGTAGGGGGTAGGTCAGACGGTAGAGAATACAAATTCGTATAATAAGAGTGGAAAAGATTTGCTACCTCCATTGGATGATAATGTATGGTACCATTTTTATCTTTTATTGCATAAGGGCTTTGCATGGCTTCTTTTTGCTTTAGTTGACGAGCCATCATTGTATGGGCCTTGTTCCCGTACTCATAGTACCTACTTTTGGAGTACCGTATCATCCGTTCCACGTCTATCAAGTCTAGCTCTCTGAGTTTCGAGCGGAGGGCTTGTACCCGTTTCAGGAGTTGGGGTGAAGGGTTAGAGACTAGTTCCACTTCGGCTTGTCGCAGACTCCGTTTAAAGTGGGAATAGTGCATAGTCCTGTCTTTTTTCAGCTTCGTGGCAAGTGAAATCGCCTCACCTCTAAATACTGCCTTATGTGCCTCCCATAGTATTGGCGTCGAGGGGGCCGTTGGTGAATTTTCCTTAAAGTAATTTGTCAGGACCGTTTTTAAGGATTCCCTAGAAGTAAGGGATGTTAAGAGAGTTTCGTTTAAGCGCCAGTGGGGTACCCGGGGTATGGAGTCTTGTAGCTCTAGTTCTAATGTGATCGGGGCATGATCCGACCAAGTTATAGGCCCTATATCCGCCGATGTGGAGAGTCGGAGTGTTGGCACATTGCCAAAAAAATAATCGATCCTGGAGTGAGTTCTACGTGGAGCTGAATAGAATGTATATTCTCTCGCCGTAGGGTACAGAACTCGCCATAAATCATATAAAGCGTGTTTCCGGATTAGTCGTCTAAAGCCGGATGATAGTGACTGTGCAACTTGGGGGGTGGGCCGAACGGGTAGGGAAACCCGGTCTACTATGTCGGAGAACGATGCGTTGAAATCTCCTCCTATCAAGGTCAGTCCTCTACTTTCTGAAGATAATTTATTCAATACTTTGGTTAGGAAAGACAGCTGGCCTACATTAGGGGTATATACATTACTTAATGTGACATTAGCCCCCAGGAAAGTTCCTTTAAGTATCAGGTATCTCCCATAGGGGTCTACAGTTGATTCCGTTATCTTCAGGGGGCAATGACTAGAGATCAAGATAGCTACTCCTGCTTTTTTAGTAGGGGCATTAGAGAGAAAGGCTGTTGGGTACCAATGTTTCGCAAACTGAAAGGACCCTGCGGCCGTGAAATGCGTCTCTTGTATAAATGCTATATCCGCTTTGGACTGACGTAGCTCCTTTAATAGAAGGCGTCGTTTGACATCAGAATTCAGGCCTTTGACATTAAGCGATAAAATTCTAACCATTATCTCTAGAGCTAGGCCTTCTGCTATGTGTGGTGGATGATAAGCTGACAGGATCACGGCCACAGGGCCCCCCGGACTGGACCCTACCGTTAAACGTTCCTGTCTGACATGTGGGAGATTCAGAGACAGTCTTATACCTGAGCCCATGGATTGACAAATAAAACAGAAATAAACCTGTAAATAGAACAGTAAACATAAAAAAAACAGTAATTTGAGATAGCGAGAACATCTGACGACTTTTCTCGCCGTGAATCCTCTTAAATACAGATGGTAAAGAAATACAGTGTAACTGCTCCATCTCAAAGGAGCAAGCCTGATCTAGAGGATTCACTGTAGGGGGAATTGTGTACCAAGATATCATAGCGATGCACAAGCACAAAAAGTGCCGGGGTAGGCTACGTCGACTGTCAATGTTGTCGAGAGGGTTGGAGGTGCACCCCTTAGCCTTGGTACAAAGTCCCGCTCCACCCAATTAGCTCTAGAGATGCAAATGAAAAAGGCTGTTAAACAGAAACTGCTTATTAAGGTTACTTATTCAAATATTGGCTACATATGTTATCTGCGGGCCTCTCAGAAGACATAAAGTCTGTATTGTATTGTAGCTGGTACTTATCGTCTGGATGAAGAGGCTCCACGATCCAGATCTGGTGTTCTTTGCCTTTTCTTTGAAGGACGGACTGGTTGCCATGTAGGTGGAAGTTCCATCGCTGTAGGGAGCTTCGACCAATCTGGCAGTTCTGGTGCTGTTAGCTGAAGCTGATCACAAAAATTCTGCAGCTCTTCAGGGAAACGTAAAGTAGCAGATCGGCCATCTCTTCTAGCTGTGAGGCTAAAGGGGAATCCCCAACGGTAGGGTATCCCCAGTTCTCTCAATAGGTCCAACAGTGGTTTTAGAGCTCGTCTCTGCTGAAGTGTTATCCAAGACAGGTCCTGAAACAGCTGAATGCGTGATCCCAAAAAAGTCACTGTTTTAAGCAACCGGGAGCGTTTCATGATTTCTTCTTTGATCCCAAAGTCTGTAACATGGCAAATCACATCCCGGGGAGGGCCGTTGGATTTAGGTCTAAGCGCCCTATGCGCCCTATCCATTTTAATTGGGGTATCCGGCGGTCTATCTAATACCAGGTTGAAGAGACGCTGTAAGTACCCCTGAACATCCTCCTCCCCCTGTTGTTCCGGGATTCCCCGAACCCTGATATTGTGGCGGCGGCCTCTATTGTCTAAATCCTCAATATGGCGATGAAGATCTCTGATGGTTGAAGCTTGGGAGACGACCTGGGTTTGTAAGGTCGATACTACTGCTCTGGCTTCATTGTGATCATCCTCCAAAACGTCCACCCTTTGTGCTACTTGTTTTACATCATTACGTACTGCCGCAATCTCCTGCCTGCAGGTTTCCTTGACTTCCGCAATTAACTCCCTAAAGTCCTGTTTAGTCGGGAGGCGCTGGATATATAGCCATAGTGGGTCCTGAAGCAGCGGAGACTGCTGTGAAGCAATATTGGATAAATAGCATGGAGTAGCTGGTGGAGTGGATGTAAGGGCACCAAGCTCTGACGTTCCTGACATAGGAATATGAGGAGAAGTTGGGCCTTGTAACGGGTTTTCTGGAGAGTAAGCAGATCCCCCTGCATAAGAACCCTCCTGTTCTCCTCTCCCCTCGGTCAGCACTACTCTGGTCTACTGTTGCAAGGTAGGTGAGGGAGGGAGAGACGGGACAGTCTCCTGAGGTACATGTTCTAAGGGGGAGGGTGTACCCCTATCCAGGGTGAGGAGTGTCGGGCCAGGTGTTGGGGGGGATAGGGAGACGTCCAGAGAGCCCCCCTGCTGTTCAGCGCACTGACCTGGCTTGCCGGGAATCTGTCCCCTGGTTGCTTCTCCCATATTCTGGGGCAATGCTGCTTGTGCAGCTCTTTCGCTGAATGTCCTCAGCTCCGGGAAAGCTGTATCGAGGTCCGGCTGCTTATCAGCCAGGACCGCGCTGTATGTGGCGCGCGATGCACGCTGTGGCTGAGGAGGGGGGAGGGAGGATCCCTCGCTTCTGTCAGCTCCGGGCGCCATCTTGCCCCGGTCTGTCTGCCGCTCCGGACCTTTTCTTTTAAAGAAATCCCCCGTGTAGCTGCTCGACGGAGGTCTCTCCTGGCTCCTCGATGTCCGTCCTGAGGGCCCTTTACGATTGCCCATTGTCGGGTGAGTGGGGTAAGCTATTTTGAAGCTTATTCGGCTGCGGGTCTGCAGAGCTCAGGGACTACACGTCTGCTCGCCTTGGCATCCGGTAACGCCCCCCATAATTTAAGTTTTTAAGACAAATCTGGAGTCCTCAAGTGAAGTAGTCGATGTATACTTAAAAAAGATTGTTTCTTTCCAGGCTATCGGTGGACCAGAAGCAGATGTTAAAGGCTCTGATTACATTAGATGAAGTACAGTAGCAAGATGTACAGTAGACTCCTCTAGGGACAGAAGGTTTTCAGTTTGCACAATAAAGGAAACATGAAGATGTGGTGTTGCTCTTGCTGGTATTAAATAAGTTATTAGCCTTGGAGAGAATATCTGACTCTATGTCTATGCCTCAAAATATTATTTTAATCCAGAAGAAAGGGAAAGGACGAGTTGGAAATGGGATCATACCGACCCATCTCACTCCAAAATACGGAAGTCAAAATTATTGCAAAACTCCTAGCAAATAGACTTCCAAACTGTGGTAATAGTGGTTATTAACTTTTGATGTCCCGGGTGGTCCCGCGACCAATATCGTGGGTCACGGTCTCACCCGTGCACCTCTGCCGCCTCCAGCGCATCGCCTGCGCAGGTTACCCGTCCCGGCTCCTGTCACAATACGGCCCGCCGTGTGGGCATCCCTCGACTCCTAAGGCGCGCACATAGGGCTTCTCTAAATTGAAAGGGCTAGCGCACCATTAATTGGCACTGGTCAGGGGCGGACTGGGAATTTAAAGTGGCCCTGGAAAAAACAGTAAAAGTGGCCCATTCTGTGGGCAGGGTCCAAACAAGTAGGCGTGGCCTTGTGATGTGGGTGGAGTTACTAAACTCCATACAAAGGGGCAGATTTATCAAGCTGTCTGAAAGTCAGAATATTTCTAGTTGCCCATGGCAACCAATCACAGCTCAGCTTTCATTTTACCATTGCTCATGAATATTTTAAAGGGGAGCTGTGATTGGTTGCCATGGGCAACTAGAAATATTCTGACATTCAGACAGCTTGATAAATCTGCCCCAAACTGTTAATAGATACTAAAACATACTACAATACCTTCTCCAATAAACAAGAATGTAACTACTATAATACTACAGCCCCTAAGTAAAATATATTGTAATACTGCCCCCTATGTACAAGAATGTAACTACTATATTACTACTGCCCCTAAGTAAAATATATTGTAATCCTGCCCCCTACGTACAAGAATATAACTGCTATAATCCTGCCCCCTATGTCCAGGAATATAACTGCTATAATCCTGCCCCCTATGTCCAGGAATATAACTGCTATAATCCTGCCCCCTATGTACAGAAATATAACTGCTATAATCCTGCCCCCTATGTACAGGAATACAACTCCTATAATACTGCCCCCTATGTACAGGAATATAGCTACTATTACTAGTAGCCAGTATACATCCAGCCCACTGTAGTATATATATATGTATAGCCCCAGTGTTCAGCCAGACGGCCCATAGCCCCAGTGTACAGCCAGATGATTTACGGTGCTTCTCAGCATTGGCACCGGCACCCAGATCCAGGTCTCTGCTTTCTTGGACTCTGGTCTTCCAGCATCACATCTCAGTGGTTTGCCTCAAGAAGCCTCTGGTCATCTCCTCGGTCGGCGGTCCAATCTCTCTGTGATCCCTTCTGGTATCGCACTGAGCCAATTTCCCTGCAAGTCGGTGCTCTCCATAAAGAGAGAGTGTTCTTCTACGTGCTGCCACACTCAACCAGAACCCTCCTGCATGGCCTTCTGCCGTTGCAGCTCCATGTACCGGTTCTTAACTGGATGACAGGAGAGATTCTTCGCTGGGGCCCAGAGTGCCAGCCCCCCTGTCTAGTGGCTTATCTACCAGTATCCGTCTTGGCCTCCTCCGTGACTTCTAAGCCTTTGGAGGGCCTACCAACATGTTACAGGGACTTTGCCGACGTGTTTTCCAAGAAGCAGGCAGAGACATTGCCACCACTTCGTCCCTACGACTGCCCCATAGATCTGCTGTGTGGCTACAAGATTTTCTCCTAGCTGGACCTTTGTGGGGCCTAAAATCTCATCCGGATCCGCAAGGGTGATGAATGGAAGACAGCATTTAACACCCAAGATGGACATTTTGTGATGCCATTTGTACTGTGTAATGCTCCAGCTGTCTTCCAGGAGTCAATGACATCAATGAGATCTGCTGTATACGTGTGTCGTGGTCTACGTAGATCACATCTTGGTGTTCTCTCCAGACCTTGAGACCCACCAGTCTCACATACAGCAAGTTCTTGGCCGCGAACGGGCTAATAGTCTCTATACCAAGCTTGAGAAGTGTCTGTTTTACCAATGGAGTCGTCCTTTCCTCGGCTACATAATCTCCAACAAAGATCTCCACTGCTAAACTATCTGCAGTGGCCGTGTCCAGGAGGTCTACATGCCATCCAGAGGTTCCTAGGTTTCGCAAATTATTACCAGCAGTTCATCCCACATTTCTCTACTCTGGTGTCTCCCATCGTGGCGCTCACTAAGAAGGGTGCCAATCCCCACCTCTCGGCTGCTGAAGAGGCCTTCTCAAGGTTAATGTATGCCTTTGCTTCGGCTCCTGTTCTCGCTGATACGGAGAAGCCCTATCATCTAGAGGTGGATGCATCTTCCGTAGGTGCTGGGGCGGTGCTCACCCAGAAAGGGCCTAAGAGCTGAACACTCACCTGCGGCTGCTTTTCCAAGACTTTTTCACCCGCAAAGAGAAATTATTCTATTGGAGATAGAGAACTACTGGCCATCAAGCTTGCCCTAGAAGAATGGCAAATCCTTTTGGAGGGAGCTCTCCATCCGGTCTGCACATAAACGGACCATAAGAATCTTTTGTATCTCCAGACAGCCCACGTCTTAACAAACACCAACAATGAAGAGCTTTAAGAAAAATAACAATTCTACTTTATTAAGATATCAAAGTAATACACATGAATGACTTCCAAGAGGGATTCCTGAAAATCTAAACATAAGGGGAATCAAGGTGTCCCAGGTGGAAATGGGACTGACACAGAGTACCAATGACCCCCCCTCCTCCACATGCCCCAAAAGTGAAAAATGTGCCGAGATAAATATCCAATATGAATTATGTCCAAATTTTTTCTTGATTTTTGAGGGTGGTTGAGACTGCATATGTGGGCTTTTTGGGCTTTTCAAGCCCAACTTCTTAACCCTAGGCAAGCCCGTTGGTCGATCTTCTTCTCATGTTTCAATATATTGATCCACTTTCCGACATCCACTGTCGATACCCAGCTACCCGTGCACTCACCTAGCCATGGACTTTATTAAGGACCTTCCATCTTCCCAGATGATCGTACCAGACTCATAGGGCACTTGCGCCAGCATCTTTGAATTTAAAGGGTCAACGTGCCATTAAGTGGTCAGCCTGCTGAATTTTTGTGTCTCACAGACTTAGAAAAAGCTCCCTAGCGATTCTCCTGTGTTCCTGCATTCCTGTGTCTACTGCATTCCTGTGTGTACCTGTGTATCCTGTGTGTACCTGTGTATCCTGTGTATTCTGCATTCCTGCTCCTGAGTTCCCGTGTCCTGTGTTCCATGTACCTGTGTTCCCGTTCCCATCTGCCTGGACCTCCCTTTGCTGACCCCGGATTGGACTTGACGTTGCATCTCTACTCCCTGCCCTGACCTTGTGCCTGGATCTGACCACGAGACTGTCTCCTGTTAAGGTACCTCGACATCGGCTGCCACCATGGGCTAGTTGCACCTGTGGAATGACCTAGTGGTACCCTGCCACAGCAAGTCCAACCTGCTTTGTGGCGGGCTCTGGTGAAGACCAGGTGCCACTTAGACTTCGGTCCCAGGTGTTGGCTGTACCACCTTTCACGGTGGTCCAGTGGATCTACACATCCCGAATCCTGACATTGGAAACTAAATGACTGTATTTATAGGTTATTTTAAGCAATAGAGATGGGTGAGGGGAGGCTCTGCTCCATCCTGTCGTTAGACGCAGTGAAGGAGGTTTGACAGGGTGGAGTGCAGCTTATTATGGGTAGCGTTGGAATGCTTTGGGATGGTTTTTATAGGGTGGATTCAAAGACTATACAGCTCCAGTGGCAAGGGTGGTGATTAATGGCATTTATTGCACTAAATAGTGCAAACTATGTCTATATGCAGACAATCTGATTCTATATTTAAAAGACACAATGATCTTAGTTCCAAGGGTGATGGATGTTATAGAACAATTTGGGAAATGGTCTGGGTTACAAATTAAATGGGCAAAATCACAGTTACTTACATAGGTCTGGGGTGAACTGTAAGGCCCCAATAATAATAGTTTTAGGCATTTAGAGATTCAAGTAGCAATGGAATTGGACAAGTTTGTTGAACTTAACCTAATACCCTTACTGAAAGCCATAACAGAGAAAATCCATTGTTGGAACAGACTGCCATTATCCAGGTCAGACAGAATAGGTCTCATTAAATTGATCCTTCTTCAACAAATGTTATTTGTGTTGTCGACTAGCCCAATTTGAGGAATAAATTTTTAAAGTGATTGAGTCATTTCTTGATAAAGTGGGAAAGCAATCACGTGATTGGCAGGTTGATACACGCCACTAAGGGCTCAATGGAATCAATACTTGAGGTTCTAGAGAGTGGTATTTTGGGCACTGCCAAATTTAAAAAGTGGGAAGTCTCTAAATTACAGCTTAAAGTTCGGGCGGCGTTTAAGAAACTGTTAAATATTCACGGTTTATTGAATAAGACGCCGTTATGGGATAATTATCAGATTCCAGCGTATTTGGGGATACAGGAATACAATTTCAGAGGTATACAAATATTTAGTAAAGGGTTTCAATTGACATTAGACACAAATCTCAAGAAAAATGGGAAAGGGTGTTATGAGGAAATTCACCTGCAGGATGGGGGAGGGTGTACAGGAATATAATGCATTGTTCAATAGGATGGAACAGACAGACTTATACAGTATTATATTATTGATATGATTTATTATTCTCCAACAGACCTATATAAAATGAAGCATAGAGGTGACGATAAATGTTTAGATGTTATAGAGATGGGGCAATTTTTTTTTTATGTTATGTGGTCTTGCCCAATAATCCACAGTTCTTGGGAAAACAGAGTTTTTACAGTTGATATAAATTACTCCTACGGTCAGAGTGGCAAAACTGGGAGATTTGGAAGGCATAGGGCTGAATAATTTGACACAACAGCATTCATAGGGGGGTATATTGTGGACGTGTCTGTGTAGCTTAGGAATTAGGGTAATGCAGAGGTACCATATAAGGCCTGTTGGATTCATTTAGTTAACAAGATCAAGCAATACGAGAAGGTCTGGTTTGTTAAGCAAGGTTAGGGAGGAAGGAAGAGATGGGGGGATTTGTGGAACAAATGGAACTGAAACAAAATCTAATGTACACCTAAAATTTCACATGTTTTTTTTTTTTGCTCCTCTGTTGGTAAATCAGAAGCAGTGATCGGAAGCGAGGTAGGCGGGAACCAAAAATTCACATTAGGCTGTATTTAAGTAGAAGATGCAGGGTTTCTAATATAGGGAAGTCGGTATGTTATTTTTAAGATAATGTATAATGATGGAATTGTGACAATGTATATTTTATTATTGTATGAAATTGGATGTAAAAAAATAAAGATTTTCCTTAAAAAAAACCACTAAGATGGCCAAATAACCCTCTGCCTTTCTGGATTGCTGCAGTGCTGGTCTCCTCCAAGGAACTTCACGTTGGTAGGGTGGGGCTTAAGCTCTTCCAGCCAGAAGTTGGAGGACTTGAATTTTGTCCTGGGCAGAACACAGTCCTTGTGCAGGATTCAAGCCACTCACACAGGGGTGGAGCTTAGTGCATGCAGACTGGGTTTTCCGCCAGAGACTTTCCACAGGATGGAATTTTGTGCTGTGTAGCACAGTCTCTGTGGGGGTTAACAAATTTAGTGTCGGAGCAACGGTTCCACAGCATGGTCACCGTTCCTTGCTGGGGTTAACATTTAAAAGTTTAGGTTTTTGGGTTAGAACTTTTGCACTTTAAGTGCTGGAGCAGCGCTCAACCAGCACCATGCAGCAGAGTAACACAGTCTGAATACAATGTAGAAGCAGGGTAAGGCAATAACACAATAAACACAGTTCTTTATGGTAGTGCCACAGCTCACTATGCCAGTTATGCCACACTTCTATATGGCACAGAAGTAGATATCCTGTTTGTGACGCCACTTGCAAGACCCCCCTCTGGGGCCCTTTAGTACTTGAGTGGCTGGCTGAGCGAGGCTTAGTGCTCAATGGGGTCATGGTGCTGGGTACAAGCTGTGAACAGGTCTCGTCTATGCCTAGCAGGTGGATTCAAAAGAAAGGAGGGAGAGGCTGCAAGTGTGGTATAGTTCTCCCTGTGGCAACCCCTATGTAGATAGAGGGATCCCTCGGTGATGGCATATAGGGCACCCTTGATGGGAACAACTTTTCATTGGGATCACTGAGAGACAAGGCATGTCAACCATATAACTCAAAGTTCGTTTATTCTGGAACATGGCAACAGCCAAAACTGCAGGAACAATTTAACTGGTTCAAGGTTGTTGGTTGGATGATGTCCTAGAGAGGTTGCTCATAGACTGGTATAGGAGGCTAGAGATGAAGAGTTGCAATGCAGATCCCACCAGGTAGGTGTGGGTTAATAATCCTCCAGAGCCCTGATCGTTGCATGTCATGTGTGTCTGGGGCAGCAGGTCTCAGACACAGGTCTCAGACACATCCTGGGCAGAAAGAGCAAAGTGACTAGAGATGAGCGAGAGACTTGGGAATGTTATATTTAGCTCTTAGTGAGACACACATCTCAAACACCTAAGTGGGACAATTTATTAGGGGTTTGATTGAATTAGGCACAGTCTGCTGATTTTTTTTTTTTACTTTTATTTTTTTTTATAACTCAAAGTCATCAGGCACAGCACAAAGGCCTACTATGCCTCCTCCCACCCCTCCTCCACCTCCTCCGAATTACCATCCGTGGGCATGTCGTCATCAGTCGGTAGCTCTAGGCACAGCAGCAGTGCCGTCGCTAAGCAACAGCAGGCGGTGCTCAAACTGCTGAGCCTAGGCGATAAAAGGCACACCACCCAAGAGCTATTACAGGGCATCACGGCGCAGACCGTTCTGTGGCTGGCACCGCTGAACCTGAAGCCAGGCATGGTTGTGTGTGACAACGGCCGTAACCTGGTGGGGGCTCTGCAACTCGGCAGACTGACATATGTGCCATGCCTGGCCCATGTGTTAAATCTGATAGTTCAGCGATTCCTCAAGACCCCAATCTGTCTGATTTGCTCACGAAGATGCGCTGCATCTGTGCGCATTTCAGAAAGTTGACCACAGATGCTGCCACTCTCAGGGCAGCGCTGCCTCCAACTGACCACTCACCGACTGTTGTGCGACGTGCCCATGAGGTGGAATTCCACATTAATCATGTTATCCAGAGTTTACCAGCATCGCAGAGCGATTGTAGACTGCCAGATGTCAACTTCCACCAGAACTGGTAGTCAGCTTGAGTCTAATGACACACATCAGTCCTGCAAATTAAATTTAGCTTGGCTTGCCCTGCCTCCTTGTTGCTAATTGACAGACCTCACTGCTAGGACATGCTGGTGTGTGGAACATTTAGAGAGAGCTCTGTTACTTTATTGGACACTTCATGTCATGTGACCAGGTTGATGTCATCTAAGGTCCCTTACCCATAGGATATATCCCAGGTATGTATCTGATCACATGAAATCACCTCCCCATCCTGTGGATGCATGCTATAATTTCATGTGATTAGATACATACCTGGGATAGATCCTACGAGTAAAGGACGTTGGATGACATAACGTTGGTCACATGACATGATCACATGAAATTACAGCATGCTTCCATGGATCATGGAGAGGTGATTTCATGTGATCAGATACATACATGAGGTAAGGACCTTACTGGGAAAGGACCTTAGATGACATCACCCTGGTCACATAACAAGCTCAGAAGAGGCATGGGGCATAGGAGTGGCCGGTGGAGCAGGACATGCCCCCTCTGATGCCAGTTAGGATAACATAAAGTTGATTTATGGGAATGTAAGAGAAACTATTTTTAGCTAAAAAAAAGGTGTCACTTAGTTAATAATATTCTATGGGAACCTGTCACTAGCTATATTCCCTTTAAGTACAATTCTTAGGCTAAGTTTGTAGTGCTAAAGGGGGCCAACTGGCTCTAGCTATTGTACTCTATGTATTTAATTTTTCTGAAGGGCCACCTACCCGGTCCTCTGTTTTAAAAATTTTTGGGACTGCCACATACAGGCACTCAATTTATTTAATTTTTCTGGAGGACCACATACCTGCTCCTCTGGTTTGAAAACTTTTTTGGACTGCCACATACAGGCACTATCCAAATTAAATTGTCTCCATAGCAGCCTCCACACGTTGTCTTTTTAGCTGCTTCCACACGTTGTCTCCATTGCTACCTCCACACGTCATCTCCATAGCTGCCTCCAAAAGTCGTCCATATAGCTGCCTCCATACATCGTCCCCTTATCAAACGAGCTGTGTCAGGCAGAATTTTGGGTTGTTTTCATGGCTTCCACATCAAACTTGTTAACTTTGTCGCCACCCTGCTGTGATATCCACAAAATATACTGGCAAACTTTTATCATTTACTGATATTATTTCAGCGCTTCTTGAGCATCTGTTTACATTCCCCTCACCCGCCATAACCCAAACTTTTAAGAACACTACTACACTTGATCTTATACAAAAGGTTCTTAGAAGTGCTGTTTGGGGTGGAGCTGAGAGACAGGGGCTTTTGCCTCCACGATCCTCCACAGTGTCCACCAATGTCTCCATGCGCAACTTTCAACTCTCTATACCCCAGACGCTGGAGCACGAGAGGATATACAGCACATCATCCCCTTATCAAACGAGCTGTGTCAGGCAGAATTTTCAGGTGTTTGTTTCACCAGATACATAATGGAACTCGGCCCATCTGTCGCCGCCATGCTGGAGACCTGAAGTTTCAATCATAGAAGCAATATGGATGCCCCATACTGTCGCTCTTAATCATGGAAGTCGTCTCCATGGCTGCCTCCACATGTCGTCCCCTTATCAAACGAGCTGTGTCAGGCTCATTTTTTGGGTGTTTCACCAGATACGTTATGGAACTTGGTCACTATGTCGCCACCATGCTGTGTTATCGACTAAATATACCGTCAACCTTTTGTTGACATAGGAAATCATTTCAGCGCTTCTTGCTCACCTCCTTTGGTTCCTCTCTGCCACCCATTGGTTTGAAGCCTGAGTCCATTTAGGCTATGTCGCCATGACACTCGCTAGCCTGCCGCTGCCTCTGCATGCCGTCCCCTATAGTGTCAGGGTCAAATATTGGATGTTTTAGATGCTATCTAGCCTCATTCGGTCACTCTGTTATGGCCATGCTGTTGCCCATAATTTTGGCATAATGGTGCGATTAAGCAGCCTCAGAGGCATCCATGCATGCTGCCCCTGCTGTTTCCTGTCCATTTCCGTGGTGTTTACATTATTTTCTGAGGTTTCCAGGTGTTTGGCCAAGCTTCCCTGTGCAGACCCTTGGTCCCCTTGAAAAATGCTTGAGTCTCCCATTGACTTCAATGGGGCTCGTTATTCGAGACAAGCACTCAAGCATCGGGAAAAGTTTGTCTCGAATAACGAGCACCCGAGCATTTTAGTGCTCGCTCATCTCTAAAAGTGATGCTTTCATTTACTAGGGGTTTTATTAACTCCCCATGTGAGGTGGCAAGCTTATCATCCAACCAGCTCCTTTGTACATTTTAGGACAACAAGTTTGATCAGGCTCAGAGATTCCTATTAAATGTATGGGACGTTTAGTTTTGCAACACACTGCATTTGCAGGGGTATTGCACCAGAACTTCTGGAAGCAAGGCAACATGTATTGTACCAGGTCAAAAGCATCCAGGGGAGTTACACCAAATTGTGGTGCAAAATGTTTAAGAGAGATTTTTAGCAAATATTACTGTTATAAACTGATAAATAAATCTAATTTAATGAGTGTGATGGCAGCTCGTAATGTTTGGAAGCGACCCCCCCTGCTCTATGCTAATAGGCAAGTATACATTCTGGCAGGAATTTATCAAAGCTTGTACTCCAGAAAACCAGCTTATAAAATCTGCAATTAGCGCAATTCCAGTTGTATGGCTAAGTGGGCATGAAGGGACGTGAAGGGGAGTGCTGGTAGAACAGTCACACTTTTTTCAAACTTTCATTCTCTATCATCTTGTGTCCTGGTTTTCCGAAAAAAAAAAAAGGATTTAAAAATATGCACGTGAACCTGTGGGCATCTCAAGATCTGAAAGTGCCAACTGGACCCCTCCAGGCTCAGACCAAATACATTCTCGTTCCGGCACCCCTTGCACCCTCGTGATCACCGCTTACCGACTGGGACTGATCAGCCCACGATCACAGTAAGTTTCAGATTACATATGTTAACCTGTTACTTGCCTGTGAGTCGAGGGGTGGTGATACCTGTGGCTTTTGACAGCTGGAATTGGAGAGTAAATATGTATAGCCATGTATAGCTTTTGTTGATCACACATTATTGTATGATAAATAACCTAATCCTAATTGTTATACATCTCTGTATGAAATTGAAACAAGTGCCTTGGCTGTTTGTGTAAGTGCTTTGCTGAGCCAGAACAGAAAGGGAGTGGGGTGGACGTTCGAAGGTCACACAATATACTGAAAAGAATGGAGAGAGAGACCGCAGGGAAAAGCAGGCACAGGACAAGTGCATGGGACTTTGAAATAAGCAGACATAAGTGTCTGGGATTCTGATACAGGCAGCCAGGATAGTGGATAATAGGCGTCAGGGATAATAGGGTGTCAAGGATTTTGTCAGGAAAATTGATAAGGAATTAATTCGAACAGGATTGCGATCAATAAGGGGGGAGCCTTCTGATAAACTTCTAACTGACACGCAGTGAGCGAAATCTCTAACTGGTGATCAGGGAGCTTGAAGGTCAGCCCTTATGCCAGTGAGCAGCTGCACTGGTAAGGGTCTCGGGATAAATTATGCTGCGGTCTCAGAAGAGAGAGGACAGTTCAGTGCATGGAAGGGAAAGATGCACAGACAGAAGATTGGCTTGATATAAGTAGACAGAAGGTTGTTGAGTTAAGTAGGACTGTTGGAAAAGTGCAAGTTGATATGATGGAACCTAAGGGCTGGTAGCATTGCGATGAAAAGAAAAGTAATAGTGAAGGTTTGAAGGTTCTGGGATGTGTTAGAGGATCTGATGAATGTACAAGTGAGAAAACTTGATGGAACAGGACAGAGTGCCCATTGAGAAAGAGACAGGCGATAAGGGACATTTCAAAGTTTTTGGTGTGGAGAGAATTTGAGAAAGAGATATTATTATATTTTCCTCGGGAGGGAAAGATTGCATCTGGAATGCAGACTCCACCCCTGTATCTGGTGGTTAGAGAAGATGACACACCCTACCATCCTTAAGTGGCGGCCATCTTTGGACAGTTTATTTTTCAGTGGTGGCCAACTTAGGACAGTTTATGTTCCTTTCAAGTCAATTGCCTATGACTCTACTCTGTTGGCAGCCATAAAAGTTGGTTGTAAGTTTTTGTGGTAGTTTAGCAGCTGAGCAACCTTGAAGAGTTTTGACAGATGTCTGGAATAAATGCCAGCAAAAGGTGATATTTCACCTAAATTTCAGATCTCTGCTTGGATGATTTTTGGCGTGGGAAGCTGTTTGGTTTATTATGGTCTAGTTAAAACTTATTTGATCCTGACGGGGACTGTTAAGCTGTGTTATCTGTGTCTGTGTTTTGTTCAGAACTGACCTTGACGTTCACAGAAAGCTGAATTTCTCCATAATGAGCTGCTAGTGCCAATGTGATACAAGCCCTGTTTATGCCACGTAATGTCGATGATGTCCCCCTGTGTACCCCACGAACAGACTAAGCAAGAACAAGTCCCCCAACTGTATGACAGAGCTTATGACTGACTTTTATTCCTTTTTGACTAAAAACCAACATAAGTGTACCTGACTTCTGTTTGAGACGGTGCAATCTGGCCAGAACTTTATAGATAGCATAGAGGGCTGGGCTTGAGATGGCCAGAACTTTATAGATAGCGTAGAGCGCTGGGCTTGAGATGGTGGGGGCAGATATAAAGTGGAGATGTAAACGGTAATGGAAGAGTTCCACGGGAACTGTTTACAGCTTTTGGACACATGTAGTGTTACCTGACAGTCTAGTGCACTTTGCCAGCTGTTTTGTAACGGATTGTTACCAAAGGTGTTAACGGACTAGAGACATCTCTGCCAGACTTGCGTACAGAGGGACTGATAAGACTGTGAGGAACAGAGAGACCAGTTTCACAGACCACCACCAAAGTTAGACTGACAAAAGTTGCGTTCCGTTGACAGCCAGACACAAGTGAGCGTGCTTCAACTAGCAGGGAGGAGAGACATTACCGAAGTGACTGCCCACACTCTAGGAAACGGATACAGCTCCGACAGGGGGCAAGGGGGGTGGTAACGGACGACTACGTCAGCAAGTACATCCTCCCAGACATAGTTAGCTCCTTTCATTGTAAAACTCTCCCCTGCTAGCCCGATGATGATTTAACCCATTCCCAGTCAAGAAAAAGACCCAGAAAGGACAGCCAGATACATGTAGGACGGTCCATGACCTCCAAGCTGCCCATGAGTTTACTGAAGCCCCTACAGTACCTTTTTGCCCTTACAAGTTAAGTATTCCAGTGCAGATTCCCACAAGAGGGGGCGGTAAAACTCCCCAGTACAGCCAGTATTAAACAGCCCTACAGGAAATAGACTGGAAGTCTAGCCCCTTATGCGTATGACCTACTGTTTTTGTGCCTCTATTTTTACAGTTTTGCCAGAATGCATCTATTGACCTTATATGTTTTCTGTTCCAGAAGGGTTGCAAAGTTTCCAGAGATAAGTTTCAGTACTGCCAGTAGAAAGTGGTCTTCCTAGGCCACTGCCTCTCAGCTACAGGCAGAAACCAGACAGAGGAAAGAAAGCTGGCAGTCCAGAATATGCCCCTGTCCCGAGGACTGGCCCCTGTCTATGACTGGCCAGCTACTGCAGGCCTTTGATATGGTCTGCTGCCTCCAGCCTGATGCTGCCCCTTTATGACTGGCTCTTTCCCATTTGCCCTTAGTCAGGAGGCAGTTGATGCATTCCACAGCCTTAAACTGGCAAATCCTGTCTGCCACAGTCCTAGGCACACCCCACTAAACCAGACCTTTTATTTTATATTGCACTAAGTATCCAGTCCATGCCACAGGTGTCCTAGCCCAGGAATGTGGTGGCCTCCCCAGTGTCCCACTATTAGACCCGGTTAGACTTAGTCATGAGGGGAGCCTCTCATGTGTTAGTAGGTGCGGCCAGCAATGTGCTCAGCAAGGCCAGTGAGTTGACCCTAGATCCTAGATCACTCATTCATCTCTTTCCAGGGTGGCCAGAAGGCTACTGCTAGAGCTTCAGCCAAGAAGTTGGTGAGTGAGATTTTTCTGCAGGTTTGGAGTCCCAGAGACCATAGAGTCCGGTCGCAGAACCCACTTCACTGGACAGGGTGTAGAACAGGCCCTGCCCACCCCTTACCATCCCCAAGTTAGTGGTAGGATTGAAAGATTAAACAGCACTCTTAAGTTAGAGATACAGGAGGCCATGGAAGTAACAGAGAAACCATGGCCCAAGTGCCTTCCTGCTGCCCACCATTCAGTCAGGACCACCCTTAACAGAAGGATGGGATTGCCCCCTTTTGGCTCTGAGCTAAATTATTGTCAAATAAATAAATTTTTGTATAATACTTTTTGTCCATTTATGTATGTTAAACTCAAAATAGGCACCATTACAGATTATATACTGTACCTTTTATATCCACTTGAATTAGCAGCGCAACAAAAATACTGGTTTCACTGGTTCCACTAAACTACAGCTTATCACATCAGGACACTCTACTGAACACCAGCAGTCTGCAGCAGCTTTAGAATACTACTTGCCTTTTCTACCCCCACCCTCATACGCACGGTGCGCGGTGTATACACACTATATTACTAAAACCATTCCCTAGGATTCTTTGTCCCTGGGTATAGGAAGAGTGTTTCCTCACACTACTCCCTTTCCTAATACCATGGTACCATGGACTTCTATGACGATAGATGGTCACGCAGAGAGTCTCTCATTAGAAAACTCTTACAAAAAATCCCCCTATGGCCGAAACAATAGGAGCCAACCTCCACCCCACAGGGGACGAAACTAAGACCATGACCCGCTTTTTCCTCCATTTAGAAAATTTACTCAAAACAGAAATCCAACACACCACAGATATAGCTTTTCTGTCTAGAGGTCTCAGGATGCTAAGTGTCCCCATAAACAGCATCCAACTTTGCTTTTATCTCCTCACATTTTTCCCATTCAAAAACAAAAAGCGAACTACTGAACAACACGGCTCTTTTTCCATCTGAGCGAAAATCACGAAACACGTTTTTCTCAGATGGCTGCCAAATCCAAACTAACCAATCAATCAGTCTGCAATTTGTTTTGCCGTTGTTTGATAGATGGCAGCACATGATGAGAACACCAACTTCACTAAGGAATGTAGAGATGGTCGAATTTGTTAAAATTCGGTTCGTCCCGATTCGGGAAATTTTTTGAAAAAATTTGATTCGGTCCGAATCAAATCATGACCAATCACGTTAAAAAACAGGTATTTCTTGGCTGCAGAGAGCCTGTAGGGTGTTATAGAACATTGTGCCATGCTTAAATATGCATAGGGAGCATGGTTTGGTCTTCAAACAATGCTGTGTTTTAGTATGACACACACATGACAGCCGCCACTCTTAGAATCGCTTCACTATTCACTTCCATGTGCCCTTACATAGGCCAACTTCACCAAATAAGCGAAGCAGGAACACAGCCTGACAAGATAACGTCTGTGCCAGCTCAAAAGGACCGAGTGTACTCTTTTTACACTGACATCAGATGATTCCATTGTCCTCTTTCAATCGGTCAATAATCCATCATTATTGCTAAAGCCAAAAACAAACAGGAGTTGATCCAAAATATAATCCAGAAATGAGCAGCAAATGGGATACTTGCATGTCCTGTGTGTTCTGTATCCACTCCTTCTTTTGGCTATCAATCCTGAAGCTTTACATCCTTCTGGCAGATGAAATGAAGTGGAAAACCAAACACTGGCAACGTCAGAGTGGTGGAAGGTGAAAACAGCATTATGGAAATCACAAGGTGTTCCAGGGAGACATTGGTCAGTTGGCAGCAGCATGAGTAGGCTGCAGAGTGGCACAATGACAAATTATGGAGGTGGCGGAAACATGGTAGGACACAAAGTGGCAAAGTGTTTTGTAACATCATTGGTCAAGATTTGATTCGGACCGAATCAAAATTTTTTCGAAAAATTTCCCGAATCGGGAAGAACCGAATTTTAACAAATTCGACCATCTCTACATTCCTTAGTGAAGTTGGTGTTATCATCATGTGCTGCCATCTATCAAACAACGGCAAAACAAATTGCAGACTGATAAGAGTGTGGAGGTGGCAGCAGCAGCAGCAGCAACAGGAGGCCACAGGTGGCAGAAACATGGAAAGCCACAGAGTGGTCCAATGACAGAGTGTGTAGGTGGCGGCAGCAGCGGCAACAGGAGGCCACAAAATGGCACAATGATAAGAACGTGGAGGTGGCGGCAGCAGCAGGAGCCCACAGGTGGCAGCAACATGGTGGCAGCAGCATGGAAAGCCACAGAGTGGTCCAATGATATAGTGTGAAGGTGACATCAACAGGAGCCCACAGGTGGCAGCAACATGGAAGCAGCAACATGGAAAGCCACAGAGTGGTCCAATGACAGAGTACGGAGGTGGCGGCAGCAGCAGCAGCAACAGGAAGCCACAAAGTGGCACAATGATAAGAGTGTGGAGGTGGGGGCAGCAGCAGGAGGCCACAGGTTTCAGCAACATGGTGGCAGAACAGGGAAAGCCACAGAGTGGCACAATGATATAGTGTGGAGGTGGCATCAGTAGCAGCAGATTGGAAACCCCACATCGATTATACATTACAGTTTTCCTGAAAAAGTCAGGCCTTTGACAAAAAAGAACTTCAAAGGTGGCAGCAGCAGCATGAGGTCAGAGGTGTGGAGGTGGCAGCAACATGGTAGGCCACAGAGTGGCACAATGACATAGTGTGGAGGTGGCATCAGTAGCAGCAGATTGGAGACGTTACATCCATTAAACATTACAGTTTTCCTGAAAAAATCAGGCCTTTGACAAAAAAGAACACCAAAGGTGGCACCAGCAGCATGAGGTAAGAGGTGTGGAGTTGGCGGCAACATGGTAGGCCACAAAGTGGCACAATGATATAGTGTGGAGGTGGCATCAGCAGCAGCAGATTGGAGATGCCACATCCATTATACATTACAGTTTTCTAGAAAAAAATCAGGCCTTTGACAAAAAAGAACTCCAAAGCTGGCACCAGCAGCAGCAACATGAGGTCAGAAGTGTGCAGTTGGCGGCAACATGGTAGGCCACAGAGTGGCACAATGATATAGTGTGGAGGCGGCATCAGTAGCAGCAGATTGGAGACGCCACATCCATTATACATTACAGTTTTCCTGAAAAAATCAGGCCTTTGACAAAAAAGAACTCTAAAGGTGGCACCAGCAGCATAAGATCAGATGTGTGGAGGTGGCGGCAACATGGTATAGTGTGGAGGTGGCATCAATAGCAGCAGCAACAGGAGCCCGCAGAGTGGCACAATGATATAGTGTGAAGGTGGCATAAGTAGCAGCAGGAGCCCGCAGAGTGGAACAATGATATAGTGTAAAGGTGGCACCAGTAGCAGCAGCAGCAGGAGCCCGCAGAGTGGCACAATAATATTGTGTGTTGGTGGCATCAGTAGCAGCAGGAGCCTGCAGAGTGGCACCATGATATAGTGTGGAGATGGCAGACAATTCAAGTCCCTGGTAAAGATGTTAGGAGGCAGATGGAGCAACTGGCAGCAGATGTGGAGTAGTGTGAAGGTGGCATAAGTAGCAGTAGGAGCCCGCAGAGTGGCACCATGATATAGTGTGAAGGTGGCACCAGTAGCAGCAGGAGCCCGCAGAGTGGCACAATGATATTGTGTGTTGGTGGCATCAGTAGCAGTAGGAGCCTGCAGAGCAATTCCAGTCCCTGGTAAAGATGATAGGAGGCAGATGCAGCAACTGGCAACAGATGTGCGGCATCAGGCGGGTGGCAGCATCAGAATGGTGGCTGAGGCAGGTAGTTAGAACGCAGACTCATTTCTCAACTTTTGGAGGAGGCATCATGGCTGATCTAATCTGATGCATTAGGCATTAGCGAGTTGAAATCCTGGCCATTCCAAGCCTAATTCATCTTGACAAAGGTCAGTATCGTTGGGGTAACAATTGCCCCCGCCGCACTGAACACCGGCTCTGATGCCACATTACTGGTCGGCAGGACAGCTTCTCTATGGCAAACTCCTTAAGTTGCAGCCACGCATCAAGTTTGGCTGCCTAGTTGTCCATGGGATCCTCTACTTGAGGCGGAAAATGCTGTCCAAGTAGGCCACCACCTGCTGGTGCAGGATCTGCTCAATGTCCTGCTGCTGCTGGTGGAGGCTACCCTCCTCACTAGGCAGTTAAAGGAAGTTGCTCAATAAGGAAATTAAGCTGCTGCTGATGGAGATGCTATAGCTCCTACCCCCCCCCCCCCCAAAGCTCCCCACAGCAGCCGTGGCAGTAGTACGCGAGCGATAACTGCCAGGAATCCCTCGGTCAGACCTGACAGAGGATGGACAATGTCGCACATAGGCAGCGGCCAACTCTGTGCACAGTATTTCTCTATAGTATGCCAGTTGTTTCTCCCTCTCAGCAGCTGGAAAAAAGTCACCCACTTTTGCCCGGTAGCGAGGGTCCAAGAGGGTGGAGAGCCAAAAGTCATCCCTATGGGGGATGTTGACTATTCGGCTGTCACTAGTTAGGCAAAGTAGCATGCTGCGGGCCATCTGCGCCATCTTCTACCACCTCTGGATGCTCATGCTCCTCCTCTCTTTCACTTCCACTCACCTGAGTGGAAAAACCACCGATTTCACCAGACTCTGCTTGTGCTCCAATGTCCTCCAGTTCAGCCCCCACCGGACTCATGTGGCCCTGAGATGTAGTCTCCACTTCTCCCGTGCCCTGACCAGACAGATTTTTCAGCAGGAGTTCCAGGACATGAAGCTGTGGAATGACGTTAGTTACACAGGGGAGTACTATGGTCCGCTTGCAGCATCAAAAAATCATTATTGGCTTTCCTCTGTTCATACAGGCGGCCTAACATATGGAGGCTGGAATTCCAACGGGTGGAAACATTGCATATCAGACTATGTTGGGGTAGGCCGTTCTGACGCTGCAACTCTACCAGACTACCAGATTGAACACGTGCGTCATGCAGGGCACATGGACCATCCCTCGGTGCAGCGCGGACACCATGTTCCTTCCATTGTCTGTCCCCATGGTTCCGATTTTTAGTTGTCGCGGAGAAAGCCACACATTGATTTCTTGTTGCATGACACGGAGCAGTTCCTCCCCTGTGTGACTTCATTCGCCCAGGCAAACCAGGTGTAGAGCTGCGTGACACGGCTGTGCTCTGCACATGTGGTATGATGGAGCAGCACTTGTGGAGGCTGAGGTGATGGTGGAGGAGGAGGCAGACACTGGCGCAGGAGCAGCAGTTTGACAACGTGGAGGAGAAAGCGCCGTCTCTTGTGGAAGTTGTTGGTGTTGCTGGGAGGGAAGCACATTCACCCAGTGGGCTATAAAGGACATGTACTGCCCTGACCATCGTTAAAGCTTCACACGTCGGAGCTGCCGTGCACCTTGGAAGAAACTGAAGGACTGGCCCACCTTCTGTTGTACATAATGGTGAAGGGCTGGCAGTGCCTTTTTGGAAAAAAAATTGCACCTTGGTTCGGCACAAGCCATTAGTTCTCTGAAGGGTGCAGAGTCCACAACTTGGAAAGGGAGAGACTGCAGTACCAACAACTTCGACAAGAGCACGTTCAGCTTCTGCACCTTAGCATGGCTGAACGCATAGAATTGCCTCTTTGTAATCACCTCGCTCAACGACTGCTGGCGCCATGCATAGCGAGGAGCAGGAGCATCTGGACCTGGAGATGTCAAAGACAAACAGCTCCCTTCGGCAGAGGTGCTGGAGCCTTGACTTGCTGAAACTGCATGTGTGCCACTAGGTGCTGCTGCTGCTGTTGATTCGCCTGCAGGATGGACCTCATCTGAAACCCGTTTCTCCCAGGCCATTGGATGGTGACGCTGCAAGTGTTGGCTCGGGGCAATGGTGCCAAGGTTAGCTCGCTGGCCACGCTTCACTTTCTGCCCGCAGATGCAAAATATACCCACGCTCGGATCCTCTGGTGTCTTTACAAAAAATTGCCACAACGCCGAGGTGGTAATTTTTCCGCCAACACTCTGCACTGAGCGACTACTACCACCGCTGCCTCGCTGAGCCCCTGTGCCACTGCTTACTTGGACCTGCAAGTCGGGATTTGTACACCGAGGATGTTTGGCTCCAGTTCTCACACTGCTGCCACCCTGCTGACTCACGGCTACAATAGCAACTTGCTGCCTGCTCCGCTGTCTGACGCGCAAGCTGACACACTCTTCACCTGACAATGATGAATCCTCTGCTACACCCAGCTCCCAAGTGCTATCAGCTACATCATCGTCAATTTGGGCTTCCCGGTCAATGCTCCTCCCCTCTCCGGTGTCAGTATGCACAGCCTGCAGGAAGCAGCGGAAATAACAAAAATTTCACAAAAGCTCAAACCTTAACCTATTATGTAAAAGAAAAAACATTCGATAAGGGGATGGGGGGGCAGCACAGGGGAACACAGGTGAGAAAGTCCAAAACACCTAAAAGTTCAACCAAAGAAAAAGATATATTGTTCACTGCATCAACGTCCTTGCCCGCTCTCTATTAGCGCACATCAAGCGCCGAGAGTGAAGTTAGATTACACAGTACCTTTCTTGATGGAAAAAGGTGTGTTCGTATTCCACGCTCTCACTCAGCTTTCTTCTGGTCTTGCTGGACGAAAACTCCGGATCGTTGTTTGTTACCGGTGCGTGGGTAAAATCCTCCGACCAGGAACTGCTGCCACCGTGTGGTGTGTTCTACAAATTTCGCGGTCACTCCGGTTCACTCGTCAAAAGGAGGAGAAGATAACACGCCGCTGATGGGCTTAACGCGTGGGGCACATGTGACCCCCTGGTTCCTCCAGCCCGGCACCTTATCCATTGGTAATGTGACTTCTACATCTTCTATTCAGTACTGTATACCTATGTTCTGGTGTTTTATTTACTCTCTATCATATTATATATGTACTACATATTGGGGCTGGACACTAGGGGTCCACTGTTTTCCCTATCATGGGAATTTTAATTGTTTTTATTTTTATGTTTGACTTTCATTAAATAAACTTGTTACTTTTTGACCATAACATCTGTCTTTTTGTTTGTTTAAATTTTGATTAGTGTTCAGTAGTGATTATAAACCTCATACTCAGTTTCAGGGGGATACTAGAGGAAACATTTAATCTCAAAGTCTGCATTGAGTCCCATCGGGATCAGGGTTTTTAATTGATAAATCCAAAAGGATTCTTGTTGGCTCATTTTCTTTTCTAAATCATCTCCTCTCCAATGTGGGGATACCTGTTCAAGGGTAAAGAACTTAGTACCCTTGGGATTGTTATGATGAAATTTCACATAATGGGCAGACAAAGAATGATCTAATTTACCATTTTTGATGTTCCTAAAATGTTCTCCAACCCTAACCTTCAGTTTCCTTATGGTTCTTCCAATATATTTTAAGCCACATGGCAGATAATCATATAAATAACTTGAATGGAGTCACATGTGGCAAAATGTTTTAAATTAAAAACTTGTGCGTTATCAGATGAAGTGAAATTATAAATACCACCCGTGGATGATTCTCCCGTGCTGTTGCAAACTTTACAATGTGTGCACCTAAAAAAAAACCTTTATGTGCTGTATCTGTGTAGTTATCTTTATGGTTGATACTACTCTGTACTATACAGTCTTTCACATTCCTTAATTTCCTGTGAACAATTTTTGGTTCTGTTATAAGGTGTCCTATGACTGGATCAAGATTTAAAATGTGCCAATTCTGTTTAAAAATTTTTTTGATAATGTGTGCGTCCTTCGTATAATCAGTGATGAATGGAACAACTATTTTTTCATTATTTTCACCCATAATATTATGTTTATTCTAGAGATGAGCGAACATACTCGTCCGAGCTTGATGCTCGTTCGAGCATTAGCCTACTCGAAACTGATAGTTGCTCGGACGAATACTTTGCCCGCTCGAGAAAATGGCAGCTCACGCCGTTTTGCTTTTTGGCGGCCAGAAACAGAGCCAATCACAAGCCAGGAGACTCTGCACTCCACCCAGCATGACGTGGTACCCTTACACGTCGATAGCAGTGGTTGGCTGGCCAGATCAGGTGACCCTGGTGGTGCGATTAAGCAGCCTCAGAGGCATCCATGCATGCTGGCCCTGCCGTTTCCTGTCCATTTCCGTGGTGTTTCCATCCTTTTCTGAGGTTCCCAGGTGTTTGGCCAAGCTTCCCTGTGCAGAGCCTTGGTCCCCTTGAAAAATGCTCGAGTCTCCCATTGACTTCAATGGGGCTCGTTATTCGAGACGAGCACTCGAGCATCGGGAATAGTTCGTCTCGAATAACGAGTACCCGAGCATTTTAGTGCTCGCTCATCTCTAGTTATGATTTATTTTAGTCTGTTGACACCACCCCTTTATGTGATATATGCTGTGGGCACCCAGGCCATTGCTCCAGCACAGAGTTTGCCAAACAGGACCCAATGCATCATCCAGCAGCCTAGGAAATGCTAAGTGTAATTTTAAGGCAACACATTCTGGGCTGCCTTTACTAAAGTGCCTTAATGTGGAGTTAAATGGGTAATGTTTACTACCTCCCAGTCATGCGTATACCATATGAGGGGTGCCACTCGGGCACTGAGTGAGGGATCTAGTATTATACATTGATAATTTATTGTTTCCCTTTAACCTCGATCTGTTCCTTCCTGCTTGGCTCGATACACAGGAACAGCCTGGCACACAGGAACGCAGGATAAATAGGGGAGCTTTCTCTTCAGGAGAAGGCTTGAAGATCCGGCAAGGGTCACAGGAAGGGGCAGGAATTTATATGAGACCAGCTGCAATTATCCTAGGAGACGGACTTGGCATGATCAAAAGACTATTGCGGTGCCAGGGACAGAATGCATCATATCATGGAATATGATTTCTGCTTCACAAAATGAGGCAGCACTAGAATGATTAGAGTGTCAGCTCTGCTACAATTGCATCAGATATTGAATTCTGTCCCCGTTAGTGCATTTAGCACTTTACATTGCACTTTTCATGTTCTGTCCTTTGATAAATAGAATATATATATATATATATATATATATATATATATACACACATAGATAATTTGATAAAAACAGTATATTGATATACAATACCTAGATATAAATATATAGGAGTCATCGAGATAGTTACATAGATTTGTAGTAGGATACATATCATATAGCATAGAACTAAGAGATAAAGCCCTGCATTTACAGATACTAATTTATAGTATAGTATTACAGTATCATTTATAACACTTTGCTATCATTACCATTATTTTATTGTGTGAGGGATCTATTGCCTTTGCCTTGAAAATCTGACTGACACTTTGCTGAGGAAAGATGCAGTAGCTGGACAGGATGGAATATTCTCTGTGCACTGTGTAGGAAACAGGAAGCTGTAGTGGGCGGGATGCAGCAGAGCCTAGAACAGTGATGGCAAACCTTTTAGAGACCGGGTGCCCAAGTAACAACCAAAACCTAATTATTTACCATCAAGTACCAATATGACAATTTAAACAGTAAATTATTGCTCCCTGTTATTCAAAAACATTCAATCGTATCGACCTCCTGAGTATACGAAATAAAGTTTTATAAAGTTGAAAGCAGGATAGCTAATTCAGACATCATTGAAGCTTCTTACCAGGGTCTCTTTATACAGAAAGAATCATGGGGCCAGCAAGGGGACCTCAAAAGATAATCTGGCCCTGTTTACACCTTCTCACTATTCTTGCAGTTCCAATCAGTGAAGGATGTGTCACCTTAAAAAAAGCATTTAGTCTAGAACTGCAGGAAGATTCAAGACCTGTCTGGTGAACTTTGTCCTGGGGTGACAGCTTGGGTGCCCACAGGAAGGGCTACGAGTGCCACCTCTGGCACCCGTGCCATAGGTTCGCCATCACTGGCCTAGAAGGTGTAGTGGGCGGGGTTGCCAGCACCGTGTAGGCTGGAATGGGTGGATACATTCCCTGCTGTGTTTACAGCACAATGCACTGTGGGGAGTGTAGTTTCTGCAGCACATAAATGTTCATACAGGAAGCTGAGATTGTAAATATTTGCAGGCTGATGTATAACCCCATATGCAGGGAGGATTCAAAGTTTAAATCAAGGTAAGGCATGGTCATTAGGGTGATGATTGATGACTACTGGGAACATCTGGTGAATTTTTATAGTCCCGAATAACCCCTTTAAGGGGTTAATTACTTTACACAGCTTAGTATCATCTGCAAATATTGAAACATTACAGTGTAAACCCTTAATATGGTCATTAATAAAAATATTAAACAGTGGCCCCAATACTGACCCCTGTGGCACCCCACTAGTAACTTCAACCCAATATGAGAATGTGCCATTAATGATGATCCTCTGTTTTCTATAACTAAGCCAATTGCTTAACCACAGATACACAGATTTCCCCCTAGACCCAGCAGTCTCATTTTATTTACCGCGGTAGTTACGCCACTGGCTCCAATACTATTGCCTCTCTACTACTTCTTCCATACTACTACTCTTGTATTACTGCTCCCATACTACTACTCTGGTACTACTGCGCTCCTAATACTGCTCCTGTTCTACTGCCCCCATACTACTACCTCCAAAATACTGCTCCTGTCCTATTTCTTCCATAATTCCCTCTGAGGTCTGAGGGCCTTATTGTAGACCCCACACAGACGATACATCGCCCCCCCCCCCCACCCCCGCTCCACCAATAATGAATTGGGGAACCCACGGATCACAGAATTGCTAGAGAAGCCAATGTTATATGCCATATAATGTACCATTTCCAGCAGCTCTCAGTCTAAAATACCCCCTTTTCTGTAGCTCCTCCTGATAGTGTTCCTCTTTCTGTTTTTTGTCTAAAAAGAAGGGTCTACAGAAAAAGGGACACTATAATACCCCTATTTCTGTAGCCTGAAATATCTATAATGTCCCCTGGTCTTTGGCCTTTTCACTATAAAGAAAATATATACATACTGTATATACCTGAGTATAAGCTGAGGCTCCTAATTATACCACAAGAAAAATGGGAAAACTTATTGACTGGAGTATAAGCCTAGGGAGGGAAATAAAGCCGCTATTCATTAATAAAATATCCACAGAAGAGCCCCCCTTTCATGTAATGTCCACAGCTGATCCCCCCTTTAATGTACTGGCCACTGCAAACCCCCCTTGAATGTAATGTCCACTGCAGAGCCTGCCTTTAGTGAAATGTCCACAGCGGAGACACCCTTTACTGAAATGTCCACAGTGGAGACCCCCTTCAAACTAATCTCTACAGCAGGGTCCCCCTTTAATTTTATGTCTTTTGCAGAGCCCTCCCCTTTAATGTAATGTCCCCTGCAGAGCTCCTCCTTTAATGTATTGTCCCATGCCAAGTCCCCCTGCAATGGAATGTCCCCTGCAGTGCTCCCTCCCCACCCTTAATGTAATGTCTATAGCAGGGCCCATAAAAAAAAAAAAACAATATCCTCACCTGCAGCTTCTATTCCCTGCGGCTTCATCTTCTTCCCGGCCCACCATGACGTCACTCGCCCGCAACACAGCATGACGTCATGATCAGTGTGCCGAGGCCAGAAAGAAGACGGAGCCACGGCGAGAAAAAGCCAAAGGTGAGGATGTTGTGGTCTTTTTTAACTGGTTCAGGACCGGTCCCTTTCCTGTTTTTTTATTTCCATTTTTCCCTCCCCACCTTCAAAAATCTATAACTATTTTATTTTTCCACGTAAAGAGCTGTGTGATGTCTTGTTTTCTGTGTAACAAATTGAACTTTATAATGGTTGCATTGAATATTCCCAGCCATGTACTGGGAAGCGGGAAAGAAATTCCAAATGCAGTGAAAATGTTGAAAAAGCGCATTTGAGCCGCATTTGGATTTTACGGCTTTCACTTCACACCCCAAATGACATGTCTACTTTATTCTTTGGGTCAATAAAATTACACAGATACCAAATTTATATAGGTTTTATAATGTTTTCATACATTTACAAAAATTAAAACCTCCTGTACAAATTTTTATTTTTATTTTGCGCTATTAACTTTTTCATACTTTGGTGTACAGAGCTGTGGGTAGTGTCATTTTTGGCGACTTTTGATGATGTTTACAATGATATTATTTTTAGGACTTTACTTTTGATCACTTTTTATAGAATTTTAAATTTTTTTTAAATGGCAAAAAAGTGCCATTTTTGACTTTGGGCGCGATTTTCCGTTACAGGGAAAAACCGTTAGTATATGTTGATAGATCGGGCATTTTTGGACTTGGCGATACCTAATGTGTTTATGATTTTTACTGTTTATTTAGATTTATATCAGTTCTAGGGAAAGGGGGGTGATTTGAATTTTTAGATTTTTTTATTATAAATTATTTTTTAACTTTTTTTTAATTTTTATTTTTACTATGTTTCAGACTCCCTAGGGTACTTTAACCCTAGGTTGTCTGATCGATCCTACCATACTACAGTATCGCAGTATATGGGCATTTTACTCCTCATTCATTACAATGTGGCAATTGTAATGAATGGGTTAAAACGAATACCCGAGGCTACCATGGTGACGGATCGCCACTCCCCGATGACGAGCGACGATCCTCAGAAAGATGGCGGCAGCCATGAAATCAGCAAGAAAACACCTGCGATCGGTGCTGGCACCGATCACAGGTGTTACCGGTATGGAGAGGTATGGGCCCATGAGCCCTCTCCATGCACCGGGACCCGACCGCCGCCGTGAATACACCGCGGACGGTCGTGAACCTGTTAACATGCAAACTCACTGCGGCCCGGGACTAAGTGTTTTAGGGTCGCGACCAGATAGTATTTTAGGGAGGTGTGGGGGGGGGGCAGCACTGCCCCAAGATGCTGCCCCCTCTGTCAAGCACAATCCACTTTCTCAAGTCTCTTCATGGGTTGTGCGCTCCTGCATGCAGGGCAATGAGTTACCCACATGGGGCTATCAGATGATCAGTGATGTGTGGAAAGTACTTCACCATAAGGCATAGGATAAGTGTTCAGGTACACATGTGATTGTCGCAAAACTCTTCACACACAGACCTGTATCAGCTGTACACAAATTAGTGTGTAAATAACAGCAGCAGCATAGCAGCACAGATGTACCATATATACTCGAGTATAAGCCGACCCGAGTATAAGCCGAGGTACCTAGTTTTACCACCAAAAACTGGAAAAACCTATTGACTCGAGTATAAGCCGAGGGTGGGAAATGCATTGGTCACAGCCTCCCAGTATATAGCTGCCAGCCCCCTTCAGTATATAGCCAGCCAGCCAGCCCTACAGCCTTTGTCTAAACTGGGCCTTGAACTAAACAGATACCACACCTCCCTGACGCGTTTCGACAGAGGTCTCATGAGAGGGAGAATAGACAGACACAAAAGTAGCCCTGCAAACAAATATATAAAGTATATTGAGACCGAACCCACCCCTCAGTGATTTAGCGAATAGTGGTGGAAAATGCTGTTCACTTTGAATGTGGTGCAGCTGCTCAGCCGTCTGCGTCTGCGCCACATTGTATCATGGACCGGAAACTCTCCAGTCACTTCCGGGTGACAGTCACAGGTTCTGATATCGGGTTGCCATTGCAACCCGCAAGGCTGCGCATGTGTGATAATGTCACATCCGCGCCTAACTACTTTCAATGGATACAGCTACAGAATTACAATGCCTGGGCATAGAGGACGTGACAGAACTGACACATAAGATCGGAGGTAAGTAGAGGTTAACAAAAGGTGGCATAAATCAAAAACAAAGTAAAAAACTGCATAATTACAAGGGGATGCAGTGCTCAATTAGCCACAAAAATAGTCAGTAACCCTGGTATGGGAAGTGAGTCAATGAATAACCCACACAATCCAACCATATCTCCAGGGTTATAATGTCCATATGTGGGCACATAAATATATTTTGTTTCTCTTCCAAGGTATAAATCATATTCTATTTACAAAAAGATGCACTATTTACACGTGATTGCTATCACAATCATCATTGGGAAGGCAGAGAGATAGTGACAAACTGGAAGGTTAGTTACTCTTAAAGATACACTGGATATATCCACCTTGCCTCTCTCTGCAAGACCCTCCGGTCCCAGTCACCTCCTCTTTCTGGAACTGGCGCTAGTTAGTTTCCCTTGAATTTCAGGGCGTCACTTTGTCCATTGTGCATACTGTGGATATGGCGAGCAATGGGGGTATCACGATTGTTTGCAATTTCCCCCAAGTGGTCCCCGATTCTCCTCCAGAACTCCAGTATGGTCTTTCCCACATATTCCAGACCGCATGTACTTGCCGCTTATTGAAATCGTAAACAGCGGTCTGGCTATCCCCTCTCTCTAAATCTGCATTGAAGGTCTTCCGACATTATTTTAAAATCTTTATAGTCACTGCAGTTTCATCTCATTCTCACATATTTCCCTTTGGGGATCCCTTTACGCAAGCATACTGGGTGATTACTCTCCCAGCGTAACAATGCATTTGTTGATGTGGGTTTCCTGAAAACAGTGGTTTGGAGCAAACCTATAGAGTTCTTTGTACTCATAACATCCAGGAATGATAGACATTCCTGGTGGATCTCACAGGTGAAATGTAAGCCAATGTCATTGATATCTAATTCCTTCACAAAGGTGCAAAATGATTCCTTGTCACTTCTCCATAAGAGAAAGATATCATCAATGTATTTCAGAAAAGCTCCACCTTCTCAAGATCTTTGGGTGGAAAATCGCCGAATATCCCCGTCTTTTCCCACCAGCCCATGAGCAAATTGGCATATGTGGGCAAATTGGCATATGTGGGAGCACAAACATGCGATCAAACAAAAAGAAATTATGCGCAAGAGAGAATCTTAGTAATTCCACAACAAAGGAATTATCTGTCTTCCTCTGGTAGAGAGGAAGAATTTAACCGCCTCTATGCCCTTGACATGGGGGATTGAAGAGTATAGGGCCTCCACGTCTATACTCCCCTGTTAAAGATATTACACTGGACTCAGACGCCATCTTACATATTGTCGGACATTTTAAAGATTCAGCATTCATTTCATATAACTTTGTGTAGTGATAACTAAGTTTGGGTGTTTCCCTCAGCAAACAAAGACTTAGTGCTCACTAGCACCACCTAGTGGAAGGTATCCAGGTGCACATCTGGACATTTGGTTTATGTGAAAACAGCCAATGGTTCTACATTCCTTTGTGTGCTTACATCCAATAGTGTTACATTTCCTGGGTGAGAACACCCAATTATAGTTGCTGCTTTCCTAATTACACGCCTTATGTAAAGTGCCTTATGGTTTTCTATAAATGTCGGTCCCTCAATAAACTTATCAGTCTTGTTGCTAACTTCCTGCAAGGACAGGTCTTGTCTTTCCTTCAAGTTAGTCAAATTCCAGCGCTGGACACAGACTCATTTAATTTGAAAGTCACCTTACAATGATTAGGGGTTTGAGTCCCAGATATAAATCTATAAGACCCCAAACAGACTTCAGTGTCCACATGTACCCCCTCAATGTATTTCAGTAGGTTGGTCGTGTCTTGGATGTAAGAGGGTAAAGCCAGAACAAAGGGTCTCAAAATTTTATCAATGTATATCCCAATGTTCTGGCATACTGAATTTACCCCAGACACAATCGGGGTTACAAGGGGGTTGTAACCCTTATGAATTTTCGGTAGGGCGTAAAAAGAGTGGTATAAGTGGGCAAAAGAAATTTATATTCTGTTTCTGAAATCAGATTATTCGTCAACCCATTTTTGAGTATGAGATCTAGTTCTCTCCTGTAGTCCATTAGGGGGTTATCCTTCAACACCTCGCATCCAGTTCTGTCTTTCAATAGATCCAAACATAGATTCCGATATTTCTCATTGTCGAGAACAACTGTGCCTTCTGTTACCACCCTTATCAGAAGGCTTCACTATAATCTTAGAGTCTTTTTCTAAATCTTTAAGGGCTATCATCTCTTTCTTGGACAAACTGAAGAGAGAATTACTCGGAACAAGGTTTCTAAAATCACGTTCAACAAGATCAATAAAGACATCAATACATGAAACATCACTCGTAGGGGGCATAGCTGTGCTCTTATTCTTCAGGGAAGTAAAGGGACCAAGACCCTGTATGTTCGGATTTTCTTCCAGGCTATTTAGTAAACTAACTTCTGACAGCATCTCAATAGAGATGCCCAAATCAGTACTCAGTTTTTTGTCTCTTCTCTTAAAGAGCTTATGCCAGCTCAGCCTCCTTGTGAACAGATGTAAATCTTTGGTCCACATAAATGCATCGAAGTTCAAGCCCTTTTTGAGAACCCCTATCTCCTCAGCGGTCAGAGCTTTAGACGATAAATTAATTATCTGGGATTCTGTGGTGAGTGTGTGTAAGTAAGAATTAGAGATGAGCGAGCATACGCGTCTGAGCTTGATGCTCATCTGAGCATTAGCGTACTCGCAACTGCTCGGTGCTCGGACGAGTATTTCGCCCGCTCAAGAAAATGGCATCTCACGGCATTTATATTTTTGGGCGGCCAGAAACAGAGCCAATCACAAGCCAGGAGACTCTGCAGTACACGCAGCATCACGTGGTACATTTACATGTCGATAGCAGTGGTTGGCTGGCCTGATCAGGTGACCCTGGAATATACTAGCCCCTGCCTGCGCTGATCGGATCATTCTCTGTCTGGATGCCGTTAGGGATAGAGCTGCTGCTGGTCGGGAATAGCGTTAGGGAGTTCTAGTAGATTACTGTTAGGCAGGTATGATTCTAAAAGAACCTTAATGTTAGGCAGGAGTGATTCTCCAAGAACCCAACAGGCCTTGTTAGGGCTACATTAGCGTTTTTCAAAAGTTAAAGTGTGCTGTCAGTGTAGGTTAGAAACTAGCCATAGCAATCATCTTCTGTGGTTGCTGTCTGATTTCTTCTGCACGTTTTATTCTATTAAAAAAAACCCACAAAAAAGCAAAGAAAACAAACACAAAAAAACACAAAATAACTGAATAAAAACAAAATTATTTTTACAGTTTATATTTCTGTTTTGTCTATAAAATAGACTTTAATTTTGACAAATGTTGAACCCCAGGGCTAGGGTTAGAGGACAAGGGCTTGGGCACCCAATTACTGCAGGGGTCAGAGGCCATGGTCCTGGGCGGGGTGAGACACCACCTGCAGATGAGGGAGCAGGGGAATGCCGCAGAGCTATACTCTCTAGCTTCATGTCTCAAGTTACTGGGACTCATGGTAGAGCACTGTTGAGGCCAGAACAGTGCGAACAGGTGATGTCGTGGATTGCGGACAATGCTTCTAGCTATTTGTCCACCAGTCAGTCTTCCACGCAGTCCACCCATGTTACCCAAGTGAGCACTCCACCAGCATCTCCACCTCAACCTCCTTCCCCCCAGTCTGCTCCCTCCCAGCAAAATTTGACATTTGAGGCAGCATACTCTGCGGAACTGTTTTCTGGACCCTTCCCAGAGTCACAAACCACTTTTCAGGTTGCTGCTGAGCTATTTCCCGATGCCCAGGTTTTCCACCGGTCACAGTCTGTGGGTCATGATGACATTGTTGACGTAGTGGAAGAAGTGTGTAAAGAGGTGTCGGACGATGAGGAGACACGGTTGTCAGACAGTGGTGAAGTTGTTGTCAGGGCAGGAAGTCCGAGGGGGGAGCAGACTGAGGGATCCGAGGATGATGAGGTGACAGACCCAAGCTGGGTTGATAGGCCGGGTGAAGACAGTGCTTGTGAGACAACAGTGCTTGTCCTATACAAGAACAGGTTAGAAGAGGCATTGGTGGGGCCAGACGGAGAGGCAGGTCCACAGCTAGTGCATCAGCGCCAAATGTTTCACGTGCTCCCATGGCGAGGGCTAGATTTTCTAAAGTCTGGAGGTTCTTTAAAGAAACAGCGGATGACCGACGGACTGTGGTGTGCAACCTGTGCCACACCAGGATCAGCAGGGGTTCCACCACTACTAGCTTAACCACCACCAGTATGCGCAGGCATATGAGTGCTAAACACCCCACTCAAAGGAACCAAGGCCGTTCACCTCCGGCCGGGCACACCACTGCTCCTTCCCCTGTGTCATTTGCTGCCTCTGCTAGTCAGCCTCCTTCCCAGGAACCCGGCACAAACACCTCCTGCTCGAAAACCACACCTTCGCCTCCACGATCCTCCACCAATGTCTCCATGCGCAGCGTTCAGCTGTCTATACCCCAGACGCTGGAGCGCAAGAGGTTCCACGCACCCACACGCCCAAGCCGTCAACGTCCACATCTCCAAATTACTGAGCCTGGAAATGCTGCCCTATATGCTGGTAGAGACCGAGGCCTTTCGCAACCTCATGGCGGCGGCCGCCCCTTGGTATTCGGTCCCCAGCCGCCACTACTTTTCCCGATGTGCCGTCCCAGCCCTGCACCAGCACGTGTCAGACAACATCATCCATGCCCTGACCAACGCCGTTTCTGACAAGGTCCACCTAACCATGGACACGTGGATGAGTGCTGCCGGCAGGGCCACTATACATATCGCTGACGGCACATTGGGTTAACTTGGTGGAGGCTGGGACTGAGTCTGACCCTGGGGCCGCTCATATACTGCCGACGCCGAGGATTGGGGGCCTACCTCGGTCACGGTCTCTTAGGCCTACTATGCCTCCTCCCTCCCCTCCTCCACCTCCTCCTCCGAATTACCATCCGTGGGCATGGCGCCATCAGTCGGTAGCTCTAGGCGCAGCAGCAGTGCCGTTGCTAAGCGACAGCAGGAGGTGCTCAAACTGCTGAGCCTAGGCGATAAAAGGCACTCCACCCAAGAGCTATTATAGGGCATCACGGTGCAGACCGATCTGTGGCTGGCACTGCTGAACCTGACGTCAAGCATGGTTGTGTGTGACAGCGGCCATAACCTGGTGGCGGCTCTGCAACTCGGCAGACTGACACATGGGCCATGACTGGCCCTTGTGTTAAATCTCATAGTTCAGCGGTTCCTCAAGACATACCCCAATCTGTCTGATTTTCTCACGAAGGTGCGCCGCATCTGTGCGCATTTCAGAAAGTCAACCACAGATGCTGCCACTCTCAGGGCAGCGCAGCGCCGCCTCCAACTGCCCGCTCACCGACTGTTGTGCGACGTGCCCACGAGGTGGAATTCCACATTAACCATGTTATCCAGAGTTTACCAGCAGCGCAGAGCGATTGTAGACTGCCAGATGTCAACTTCCACCAGAACTGGTAGTCAGGTCAGTCAGCTTCCTCAAGTCTACAATGAGGAGTGGACGTGGATGTCTGATATCTGTCAGGTGCTGAGTAACATGGAGGAGTCAACACAGATGGTCAGTGGCGATGCCGCCATCATCAGCCTCACCATTCCGCTGCTTGGCCTGTTGAAAAACTCTCTGGTCAGCATGAAGTCGGAAGCTTTGCGCTCTTCACAGGAGACGGTTGATAGCCAGAGCACCCTCTGGTCTGTTTATCAGCGCGTAATGGAGGAGGTGGATGAGGAGGATGAGGAGGAGAATGTTGGCGAGACAGAAGAGCGGACCATTGCTCAGTCCTTAACTGTTCAGCGTCAGAAGAAGAGGAGTTGGAGGAGGAGGAGTAAATGGAGAGTCAGGCCAGTGAGGGGAGTGAATTCTTGCGTGTTGGGACTCTGGAGCAAATGGCAGATCACGTGACCCTCATGTTCAAAGACTTTTTTCCAACACCGATTACTGGGAATTCACTCTCCTGGACCCACGGTACAAGCAAAATCTTTCCACTCTCATCCCTGTAGAGGAAAGGAGTGTGAGAGTGCATGAATACCAGCAGGCCCTGGTGCACAAGCTGAAACAGTATTTCCCTTCTGACAATGCTAGCGGCAGAGGGCGTACTTCTGGGGGACAAGTAGCAAGGGAGAGTAGGCAAGCAGGCAGCTTGTCCAGCACAGGCAGGGGTATGCTTTACAAAGCCTTTGCCAGTTTTCTGTCACCCCAGCAAGACACTGTCACCTGTTCCCAGTTTCGGCAGAGTAGGGCTGATCTTTACAGAAAGATGGTGAGGGAGTACGTAGCTGACCATACCATCGTCCTAAATGATCACACAGCTCCTTACAACTACTGGGTTTCAAAGCTGGATATCTGGCCCGAACTGGCGCTGTACGCCTTGGAGGTTCTTGCCTGCCCTGCCACTAGCGTGTTGTCAGAACGGGTTTTCAGTGCAGCTGGTGGCATCATCACAGATAAGCGTACACGCCTGTCGACTGACAGCGCTGACAGGCTGATGCTTATCAAGATGAATCAAGCATGGATTTCACATGATTTCCATTCTCCACCAGGTGAAAGCAGCTCAACCTGAATAATTCTCATGTATGCACTCCTCCTCCTCATTCTCCTCCTCTTTGTACACTAAAGCAGAGGCAACTGGCTATTTTTTGCCAGGGCCAACTGGCTCTAGCTATAGTACTCTATGTATTTAATTTCTCTGGAGGGCCACCTACCCGCTCCTCTGTTTTGAAAACTTTTTTGGACTGCCCCATACAGGCAGTCTATCAATTTAATTTTTCTGGAGGGCCACCTACTTGCTTCTCTGTTTTGAAAACTTTTTGGACTGCCACATATAGGCACTATCCAAATTTAACAGAAGAAAAAGGTATATTGTTCACCGCATCAACGTCCTTGCCCGTTCTCTATTAGCGCACATCAAGCGCCGAGAGTGAAGTTAGATTACACAGTACCTTTCTTGATGGAAATAGGTGTGCTCGTATTCCTCACTCAGCTTTCCTCCGGTCTTACTGGACGAAAACTCTGGATCGTTGTTTGTTACCGGTGCGTGGGAAAAATCCTCCGACCAGGAACTGCTGCCACCGTGTGGTGTGTTCCACAAATTTCGCGGTCACTCTGGTTCACTCGTCAGAAGGAAGAGAAGATAACACGCGATAGTGCAGACAACTTTTTGGGTAATTAAGTTGAAACATTTATTCAATATACTCACAAACAGAAGTTAAAATAAGGCCTTTTTGTAATTTTAAAATGCATGTTCGGTTTTCCTCGCCTGACTCCGAGTTTCACCTACACGGCTTCTTCCGGGGCATTGTTAGCTCTTTATAGTGATTACTCTCCCAGAATACATCAGTGAGATTTACTTGGATGAAACAGCCAAGTGGAGGGGAAACATACATATTAAAAACGTATTAAAAGCATATAAAACTATATAAGAAAGTGTTAAAACTAAAAAAATTATTATTTTTCATCTTATCAGTAACTTCTTTCTTATATGGATTCCGTAATGAATTTTGATATATATAATAGCAAAGTATTATTCCATTCTAACATAGATATATATGTATAACATTAAACATAAAATACGAGGTAGATTATGTATTAATACTAATGTGCAAGAATTAAAGTGCTCTGTGTTTAGTGTTTAGTAGTGATTAAAACTCAGTTGCAGGGGGATACTAGAGGAAACATTTAATCTCAAAGTCTGCATTGAGTCCCATCGGGATCAGGGTTTTTAATTGATAAATCCAAAAGGATTCTCGTTGGCTCATTTTCTTTTCTAGATCATCTCCTCTCCAATATGGGGATACCTGTTCAAGGGTAAAGAACTTAGTACCCTTGGGATTGTTTTGATGAAATTTCACATAGTGGGCAGACAAAGAGTGATCTAATTTGCCATTCTTGATGTTCCTAAAGTGTTCTCCAACCCTAACCTTCAGTTTCCTTATGGTCCTTCCAATATATTTTAAGCCACATGGACAGATAATCATATAAATAACTCGAATGGAGTCACACGTGGCAAAGTGTTTTATATTAAAAACTTTTGCGTTGTCAGATGAAGTGAAATTATAAATACCACCCGTGGATGATTCTCCCGTGCTGTTGCAAACTTTACAATGTGTGCACCTAAAAAACCTTTATGTGCTGTATCTGGGTAGTCATCTTTATGGTTGATATTACTCTGTACTATACAGTCTTTCACATTCCTTAATTTCCTGTGAACAATTTTTGGTTCTGTTAAAAGGTGTCCTATGACTGGATCAAGTTTTAAAATGTGCCAATTCTGTTTAAAAAATTTTTTAATAATGTGTGCGTCCTTCGTGTAATCAGTGATGAATGGAACAACTATTTTTTCATTATTTTCACCCATAGTGTTTTGTTTATTCTTATTTTTCTTTTCACTATCACTCATTCCTGAGGTTTCTTGCTTTAATTCGGTTTGTGCTTTATTTAGCTCCTCTATTTTATAATTTCTTTGTAAAAACCTCTCTTTTAATATTGCAGCCTGCTCTTCGTAATCCTCCTTCTTGGTGCAATTTCTTTTTATTCTTTTTAGTTGTCCCTTTGGGATGTTGTTCAACCACGGCGCATAATGGCAACTGCCGTATTGGATAAAACTATTACAATCAGTATCTTTAAAGAAGGTTTTAGTATAAATGGTGTTTTTATCTTTAATAAGTTCTAGATCCAAGAAATGTATATTTGACATACTGTAATTAGAAGTAAAAGTTAAGTTAAAATCATTACAATTAATATACCTGATGAAGTCATTTAGTAATTCCTGGGAGCCCTGCCATAATCAATATACCTTTTTCTTCTGTTGAATCTTTAGGTGTTTTGGACTTTCTCACCTGTGTTCCCCTGCGCCGCCCCCCCCCCCCTTATCGAATGTTTTTTCTTACACATAATAGGTTAAGGTTGAGCTTTTTGTGAAAATTTTTGTTATTTGTACTATCCAAATTTAATTGTCTCCATAGCAGCCTCCACACTTCGTCTTTATAGCAGCCTCCACACGTCGTCTTTATAGCTGCCTCCACACGTTGTCTCCCTTGCTGCCTCCACACGTTGTCTCCATTGCTACCTCCACACTTCGTCTCCATAGCTGCCTCCAAAATCCGTCCACATAGCTGCCTCCATACATTGTCCCCTTAGCAAATGAGCTGTGTCCGTCAAAATTTTGCGTTGTTTTAACAGCTTCCACATCAAACTTGTTAACTTTGTCGCCACCCTGCTGTATTATCCACAAAATATACTGCCAAACTTTTATCATTGACTGATATTATTTCAGCGCTACTTGTGCATCTCTTTACGTTCCCCTCCCCTGCCATAACCAGGCCAAATAGTTCTAAGAACAGTGCTACACTTGATCTTACACAAAAGGTTTTTAGAAATGCTGTTTGTAGCCCCCGCCTGCTTTGAAAATTATAATTTTTTCAAAGTAAACGCTTCGGGCCCCCTGGTCCATCTTGGGTGGGGAGGAGCCGAGAGGCAGGGGCTTGGACAGGCGAAATCTCGCCTGGCAGCGGAACGCCAGCTCCATCCCAAGATCCAACTAACATCGTTTGAATTGCAGCAACCTTTAACCTATAACCTATACAGGGGCATGAAGCTGCAACCAGGCGAGAACCAGCAGTAGTGCAGATGTGCTCTGGGGCAGCACAAAAAACGAAAGTCTCTCTTGATGTAGGGCACCAACTTGCAGAAGCAGGGGCTCCGTGCGAAACCAGATGGGCACGGAGAGAATCTGACCATTGACCGAGGCAATAGACAATGGCTTCTCGAGACGAACCATCGGGAAGTGATGCCGAGAGACCAAGGCTGCATCCACGAAGTTCGCTGTAGAGCCCGAGTCCAGGAAGGCAGTAACCTGGATCTGGGTACCGGTGCCAACGCTGAGGAGCACGGGAAGAGTCAGACGTGGAGAAGCTGTACTTACACCTAGGGACGCTTCTCCCAAGAAGCCTAGGTGCTGGCGTTTCCCGGACGTTGAGGACGGACAGGACAGGAACCGATGAAATGCTCTGGGCTGGCACAGTACAGACAGAGGTTCTCCTGTCGGCGTCTTGAACGCTCTTGTAGAGTGAGCCGGGTTCGGTCAACCTGCATGGGTTCCTCAGCAGAAGATTCAGGCGGGCCCTGGAGCGGCCTTTGGAAGACTGGCGCCAGGCGAGGAATGCGTCTAACACGGCCTTGGGGATACTCGGAGCGTAGTTCCTCAGCTCGCTCCTTAAACCGAACATCAATTCGAGTGGCCAAGGTGATGAGGTCACTCAGAGTAGATGGAAGATCCCGAGCTGCCAGTGCGTCCTTGACCTGCGCAGAGAGCCCTTTCTTAAATGTAGCGATGAGGGCTGCATCGTTCCACGCAAGTTCAGAAGCCAGGGTGCGGAATTGAACTGCGTACTCTCCCACCGATGAGTTGCCCTGACGCAAGTTCAACAATGCAGACTCCGCAGAGGAGGTTCGTGCTGGTTCCTCGAAGACTGACCGGAACTCAGACAGAAACGCAGTGAGGCTAGACACAACCGGGTCATCTCTGTCCCAAAGCGGAGTAGCCCAGGCCAGGGCTTTCCCGGAAAGAAGGCTCAGGACAAATGCCACCTTGGACCGCTCTGTGGCAAATTGCGACGGCATGAGTTCTATGTACAAGGAGCACTGGGTTATGAAGCCCCTGCACATCTTTGGATCTCCATCATACTTGCCGGGCAAAGAGAGGCGTAGCCTGGGTTCAGCAGCAGGAAGATAAGCCGGGGTAGCAGGGGTCGCAGCGGCCGCTTCAGGAGACTGTTGCTGATGTTGGGTAGCAAGTAGTTGTTGAAGCATGGCGGTGACTTGCTCTAGCTGATTCCGCTGTGCTGCAATCTGCCGGGACTGGTGGATCAGGATGGTGGCGAGATCAGGCTGACTGGGAGAAGGAGCCTCGGCGGGATCCATGGCCGGATCTTACTGTTAGGATCAGTGGATCCTCTGGACCACCGCGGGAGATGTAACTAGCCAACACCCGGAACCGGAGCCTAGCGGCACCTGGTTTTCACCGGAGCCCGCCGCAAAGCGGGTTGGAATTGCTGCGGCAGGATACCACTAGGTCGTTCCCAGGTGTTACTAGCCCACGGTGGCAGCCGAGGTCGAGGTACCTTAGCGGATGACAAACTCGTAGTCGGGTCCAGGCACAGGGTCAGGGCAGGCGGCAGAGATGCAACGTCAGGTTCAATCCGGGGTCAGCAACAGGAGGTCCAGGCAGGAGGGAATGGGAACACAGGCACACAGCAACAGGGAGGAACACAGGTAACACGGCAACACAGGACTCAGGAACGGGAACATACAGGAACACACTGGAACGCAGGAATACAGGAATAGGCAGGAATACAGGAATACGCAGGAACACAGCAATACTCGCTAGGAAGCTTTCTCTAAGGCTAAGAGGCACAAAGATCCAGCAGGGAATGATGGGAAACAAAGGGTTATATACAAAACAGGAAATGACCAATACTAATCACCTGTGCGCTGGCCCTTTAAATCTTGAGGCAGTGCCGCGCGCGCGCCCTAGGGAGCGGGGCCGCGCGCTAGACCTTGTCCGGACGGGAGCGGGAGCCAGGAGAGGTGAGTGCACCGGATCGGGACCGGGGCAGCGGAGGGAGGCACTGGTGCACCCGCGATCCGCGATATGGATCGCGGGGGTGCCCGCAACGGCTACTTGATACAGAATCTATACCGGCGACTATAGGTCGTCCCAGGGGTGGGTCTTCTTATTCTTATGTAACTTAGGTAAGAAATATATAGTTGGAAATTTGGGGAATTTTATGTTTAAATATTCAAACTCCTTATTATCAATAATGCCCAACTCTTTGGCTTCCATTAAAATTTATCTCAATTCTCTTTTAATTTCCAATATGTTGTTTCATCTGATAAAATACGATACATCTCATCTAGATAATAACTCTTATCCATAATAACAATCCCCCCCCTTATCCGCTGGTTTTACTACTATTGAACGGTCTTTTTGAAGGTCATGTAACGCATTCCTCTCTTTATTAGAGAGATTAGAGGTGGATATATATTGTTTTGTAGGGGCGTATTGTTCCAATTGTTTAGTTACAATCCGTTTGAAGGTGTTTATACAATCATTGCTCGACAAATTCGGGATGAATTGGGATTTTTCTTTCAATCCACTATGTACATATCTAGTGGGTTTTTGTGAAATTTCATAGGGATGTAACAAAAAATATTTTTTCAAATTAATGGACCGCACAAATTTTTGAATGTCTATATATGTGTCAAATTTGTTCATATTTCTATCTGGAATATATTTTAAACTTTTTGATAGAAGGCTAATATGAGCTGAGGTAAGTACTTTCTGTTTTTTTGGGGCCATCACATTCACCTCCATCTTTCTTACCTCCTCTTCTAATTTTTCTAGTTTTCTTTTTATAGAGATTTGTTTTCCTGAGTGACATTCAATGTTGTTTCCTGTAGTCTCCCTAATTGTCCATTCCCTCTCTGTTGGTGGGGAAAATTCCGTTGATCATTCGGGGGGTTATATTGGAGCGAATTTCTAGATTCACCTCCACTTAGGAGTGGAGCGTATCTATTGGAGGTTGTAATGTCCCTATATTCAGAGGTTTCCCTCCTTCTATAGTCTGGTCTCCTCTCTGGATTTCTTCTAGCTATAAATTGATTCTCATTCGGTCTCCAAATCGGACGATTATAATTGTGTCTATTTTGTTGTCCATATTCATGGCGTTTATGGTAGGGATTTCTATAGTTCCAATTGGTCTCCCAATATGGATTATCGTTCCTACTTTGATGGTATCCATAGCTGGCGTTATTATTTCTATTGTTCCTAACACTTCCTTTATCTCCATACTTTTTTTGTCACTATATCCATGGTGAGTGGATTGTGTTTGACTCTTGGTCAATTCATTATGTGGTGTCTCCTGTTTTTCTTTTGCCAGCTTTTTTTGCCATTTAAAAATTGTGTTATTCTCATAATCATTTTTTACTTTAGAATATTTACGTTGTTTTTTCAAATGTACCTCATTCTCCACTTTTTTTATGGTTTTATGGCATTGACCTGAAAGCTCTAAATAGTCTTCTAGATCCTTTTATGGCTCCAATTTAGTTCTAAGTTCTTCGATAGACTCATTTATTAGTCTTAGCTTAGTTTTTCGCATATGTATGATAAATTCCATTACTTTAAATGAACAATGGCTTAACAAATTCTCCCAGTTAGTCTGGTCCTGCGGACTCTGTTCGCCATTTAGCAGCAAATTCCACCTAAGACCTTCCGGGATCAGGAAGCAGCGGAAGTCTGCCCCACCTCTTCACTGTTTAGCAGCTGCCGACTGCCTCAAATACTTTGTCATCACTGAATAGTGGCGCTGAGCCCAGACCACCTAGTAGTTCCCTGGCTGCCGGAAAGGAACAGGACAGAGATTGGTTGAGGATAGGTGAGGGCCTCTGACCTGCTCCTGGGCCATGCCAACTAATTTTAGTATCTGAGGAACCCACAGACTCTTGGTTGGGGTTGTCAGATGTTATATTTGAGGAATTGGATGACCTAGTGAACCGTTCAACAACCTTTGGGTTGATGATCAACACACTGCCGCTAGATGACAACGGCAGTTCTGGCCTCACAGAGTCACCCCTGCTGCAACGTCCTCTTACTGTACTGCCACCTCTGCCTGCTCCACCTGCCACTTTTCTGTCTGACATAATGGTTTATAAACTATGTCGATTTGACACGTAAATCTGGCTGTAAACATTAGGCCCAAAAAGGTATGGCAATGTGCGTTATACAGATACTGACAGAGTAATATCTGCGAAAATCACTGTATAAGCTATGTGGATTTGACACATAAATCTGGCTGTAAACTATAGCCCCAAAAAGGTATGGCAATGTGCGTTATACAGATACCCTACAACAGTTATGGCGAACCTTTTGGAGACAGAGTGCCCAAACTACAACCAAAATCCACTTATTTTCCTGTGAAGTGCCAACATGGCATTTTTAGCAGTAACTTATTGCTACCTGTTCTTCCACATCTTTCAATTGTATTGCCCCCCTGAGGCAACCAATACAGTTGAAAGAAGGAGAGCAAATTCAGACTCTCGTTGTAGCTTCTTTCCAGGGTCTCTCTGTAGAGGAAAAATGGTATGTCCAGCAGGATGACCTCCAAAGATATTGCAGTTCTGTCAACACCTTTTCCCTTTTCCTAACAGCCAATGAAGTGTTGCCTGGGACTTGGTGGATCTGGTCCTATTTGGTGAACTCTGTACTGAGGTGATGGTCTGAGTGCCCACAGAAATGGCTCCGAGTGGCACCTCTGGCACCCGTGCCATAGGTTTGCCACCACTGCCCTACAACCAGGGGTGAACCAAGCCTGTCTGCTGCCTGAGGCAAGCCATAGAAAGACCCCCCCCCCATAAATGTAATATATCAGCGAGTCTCCGGACCAGATCCATCATATTGGTTTGGTGTGAAAATAAAGCTATGCAAAATGCATACAGCGTGCCACCATGTAGTGTAAATGCATACAGTGTGCCGCCATGTAGTATAAAATGCATACAGTGTGCCGCCATGTAGTATAAAATGCCTACAGCGTGCCGGCATGTAGTATAAAATGCATACAGCGTGCCGCAATATAGTAAAAAATGGATACAGAGTACCGCCTGTAGTATAAAAGGCATACAGCATGCCACCATGTGGTATAAAATGCATACAGAGTACCACCATGTAGTATAAAATAAATAGAGCATACCGCCATGTAGTATAAAATGCATACAGCGTACCACCATTTAATATAGAATGCATACAGAGTACTGCCATATAGTATAAAATGCATGCAGAGTACCGCCATGTAGTATAAAATGCCTAGAGCATACCGCCATGTAGTATAAAATGCATAGAGCGTACCACCATTTAATATAGAATGCATACAGCGTACTGCCATGTAGTATAAAATGCATACAGAGTCCCGCCTTGTATTATAAAATGCATACAGAGTACCACCATGTAGTATAAAATGCATAAAGCGTACCGTCATGTAGTAAAAAATAAAAAATTAAAAAATATAAAAAAAAATAATATCACAAATACTACATATACATACAGCATATATACACATATACAAACAGTACATAAAGCAAATACACACACTGCTCATACATACAGCAGATACACACACACATATATATATACACACACACACCACATACAGAATACACATAAACACTCATACAGCATATGCACATATATATAGAAACACATATATACATATATACACGGATAAAGTAACTGTACCTTTCTTTTATGGTCCTAGGCGGTTCGGCCTTCTCCTTCTCAGGCGGTGACGGGGTGGTTCTGGCGGGGCGGGGGAATAGGTTGGGGGGGGCAGGAGCGGAGTGTACCCGGGAGCGGAGAGGGGTGGGGGGAGCCGGGAGTGGAGGAGATGCATGAAAGTCAAACAGATTTCTTTCTATTTGATTTTGTCACTAAATAGAACTGCTATTTGGGGTATACAGATCCCCCTTAAAGAACAACCAGGGATTGCAGTAAGAATCGTTACTACACAGAACAGTAGCAGCTACTAGACGCTATAGGCAGCACATGAAGTGTGAAGTGCCGAGATTGAAAATGACTGGGTTTTATAGGGCTGTGTGACATCACATAAGCCTGCTGGTCGCTGATTGGCTTACAGGTCTGCAGATGTCATCGGGGGTGTTCCTTTCTCCTTCCCAGAGTTCTCTGCCCCACGTTGTTCTCGCGCCCATTTAGCTGCAAAAAGAGGGGAAAAAAACAACTTTGTTCCCGCAAATTAGCATAAACTCTAATTTTTCCTGAAATTCGAAACGAATTCCTTCTCTAAAGGAATGCCCTTTGTTGTCAAACACGGGTACTTATAGAACCACCCTTGTACCTCTAGTTTCCACAGTTACTTGAAGTGATAGATACCAGTCATTTGAGAACATGTCTTTTTCTGGATCGGTCCTTTATTAAGGTGCAAGTATTGTGCAATACTATTTGTAATCCACAGGTAATTGTGGTCTTCTCCTTTGACCACAGATATAAGCCTTGCTCCAGCTCTACACTTAAAGGGAACCTACCACCACGATTCTACCTATAAAGGTAGAACGGGTGGTAGGTGGATGTAAGGAACATGAGGATAGCCCTTTTTAGAGCTAATCCTCACGTCCCCTCTAACTTTTGGTAAACTTTATTCCCCTAATATGTAAATTTTGTTATGCGGCTACTGGGGCGTGGAGTAGCCGGGCACGAGGCTACACGGCGCACCTACTCCACGCCCCAATAGCCACATTACTCCTCCTACCCTCCTCATAGCTGCGCAGAACGCAGGCCCGCGGCTGAGCAGCCACAGCTCCGAGGCCAAAGCTAATGTGCATGCGCAGTAGCCGGCTTGTCGGGCGAGGGCGCGCACACAACAAGGTAGGAGTAGTAACGTGGCTACTGGGGCGTGGAGTAGCCGCACCGTGTAGCCTCGTGCCAGGCTATTCACGCCCCAGTAGCCGCATAACAAAATTTACATATTAGGGGAATAAAGTTTAGCAAAAGTTAGCGGGGACGTAAGGATTAGCTCTAAAAAGGGCTATCCTCACGTCCCTTACATCCACCTACCACCCGTTCTACCTTTATAGGTAGAATCGTGGTGGTAGGTTTCCTTTAACATAGTCTAACAGCTTTAATGGTAAGGTGTCAGTGTTCCCTTATGTTATTTGTGTATCACTATGTAGTCTCCGTAGATGCAAACAAGCCATACTTACTAGTCCTTGAGGTATTTATTTCAAGTAGTCTTTCTACCTAGGAAACTTCTCCTGCAATCAGCTCGGCACAGACCTCCATCCTGCACACAGCCCTCTACAACCGCCCAGTGTAACGGGTGGTCCCAAGACCCTTATATTGTGCCACTCTGCCCCCGCTGGCACCTCTCCGCACTCCTTACCGGTCCCGGCTCCTGTGTCGTCCTTCCTCCGCCCCGCGCCTGCTCGTTCCCGACTCTTAGGGCGCGCACACGCCGGCTTCACTATATTTATAGAGCCAGTGCTCCGTTAATTGGCGCTGGCCATTTTCGGATGGAGTATATATAAGCCTGCCCCTTCCTGCACACCCTGCAGGATCTTCATGCCTTGTGCCTTAGAAAAAGCTTTGTCTGATGCCCTGCACTAATATTGTGATTTCTCGTTGTGACCCCGGTTCATTTCCCTACTACACTCCTCTGCTGCCTGCCTTGACCTATTGTTACGTTCCCGACTCCGAGATTGCCTGCCCTTCCTGTACCTCGACCTTGGCTGCTACCACGGACAAGTCACGCCTGTGAAACTACCTGGTCGTACCATGTCACAGCAAAACCATCCTGATTTGCGGCGGGCTCTGGTGAAGACTTGGTACCACTTTGACACCGGTCCCAGGTGTTGGCTTATGTCATCGTCCGCAGTGGTTCAGAGGATCCACTATCTCCAATCCTGACACCCAGCATAGCAACCGCTTTTCTTCTAACTTGTTTGGTGAATGCCGTAAAAACAAAACCCGAAAGTCGCCAGAAAATGTACATTTTTCATATAATCCCTTCACAAAAATGTTCCAAAAAGTGATCACAAAAAACTATGTGCACCAAAATGGTATCAAGGAAAAGGACAATTCAAGACGTAAGAAATAAGCCCTAAACCAGCTCTGTCAACCAAAAAAATATTAAAAGTTGTATCTCCGAAAAGATGGCAATACAAAAACAAATGAGATTTTCTTCTATATTAGTTTTATCCAGTAAAATTGTAAAAATATATAAAAATAACTATATAAATGAGGTAACACCGTAATCTTAGTGATCTATAGAATAAAGATAATATAGTATTTTTAGTTTACATATACGACCCCAAAGAAATTTTAAAAAAGCAATCCAAAATTGATCATTTTCATTTCCTCTATACATTCAAGAGTTAATAAATTCTAATCAATAAGCTAATGCCCCACTAAAATGAGGTATTTGTAAAGTGCATCTCATGTTGCAAAATATAAGCCCTTATATGTCCAAATTAAAAAATTGCATCTGATTTTGTTTTAACCCCTGTAAAACGATTAAAGGGTTAACAAACTTCATAAAAGTTGTTTTTTACATACGTTGAGGGGTGTAGTTTCTGTAATGGGGAAATTTATGGGGTTTTACTTTTATTAAGGCCTCTTAACCCCTTAACGCTGAAGCCACTTTTCACCTTCCTGACACGGCCCATTTTTTCAAATCTGCCCTGTGTGACTATAAATGGTTATAACTTTGAAACGCTTTAACATAGCCAAGTGATTTTAAAATTGTTTTCTCGTGGCACTTTGTACTTCATGTTAGTTGAAAAATTTTGGTGGTATGTTTTGCATTTATTTATGAGAAAATCAGATATTTGGTGAAAATTTGGAAAAATTCTCGATTTTCAAACTTCAAAATGTTCTACTTTTTTCACACAGTCATAACAGCAAAAAAACTTAATAACTAACATTCACCGAATGTCTTCTTTATGTGGACATGGTTTTTTATGCATACTCTTATTTTTGTAGGATGTTATGAGCCTTTGAACGTTAGGTGCGATTTTTCACATCTTCATAAAAAATGCAAAATCCTGCTATTGAGGGACCTGCTGAGGTTTCAAATCACTTTGAGAGACCTAAATAAAAGTAAAACCCCTTAAATTACCCCATTATAGAAACTACACCCCTCAACGTACGTAAAACAACTTTTATGAAGTTTATTAACCCTTTAATTGTTTTACAGGGGTTAAAACAAAATCGGATACAATTTTGAAAGTACATTTTTTTTGGCTAAATTAATGTGTTTTTCAAACAATGTACAAATTCTCAGTGGATAAAATACCAAAACGCTCCACAAAATTTGATACCCAATCCCTCCCGCATATAACAATACCCCATATTTGGTGGTAACCTGCTGTATGGGCACACGCCAGGGCATCAAAGAGAAGCTGCGCCATTCAGAGAAGATTATGCATTGTCACTTTTTATTGGCTATACAATCTTTATTTTTTTGGCAATTTGGACATATAAGGGCTTATTTTTTGCGATATGAGATACACTTTACAAATACTTCATTTTAGTGGGTCATTAGCTTATTGATGAGATTTTATTAACTCTTGAATGTATGGGTGAAAAGAAAATTGTCAATTTTGGTTTCCTTTCTTTTTGGTTTTTTTGGGGGGTCGTACACCGTATACTAAAAATACTATATTATCTTTATTCTATAGGTCACTACAATTACGGTGATACCTCATTTATATAGTTTTTCATTTATTTTTACAATTTTACTGGAAAAAAAGGAATATAGAGGAAATCTCATTTGTTTTTGCATCGCCATCTTTTCGGGGACATAACTTTAATATTTTTTTGTTGACAGAGCTGGTTTAGGGCTTATTTTTTACGTGTTGAGTTGTCCTTTCAATTGATACCATTTTGGCGCACATAACTTTTTTTGATCACTTTTTAGAACATTTTTGTGAAGAGATTTTATGAAAAATTTACATTTTTGGCGAGTTTTTCGGGTTTTTTTTTTTACGGAGTTCACCGAGCGGGCCCAATAATGTTTCTGAGTTATTGTACGGATTGTTACGGACGCAACAATACCAAATATGTGGCGTTTTTGGCGATTTTGTGGTTTTTTTCACTTTATTGCATGAATATAGGGAATGTTTGTGTTTAGGGGACTTTAACTTTATTTAATTAATTCTTTTTATTAAAAAATGCTTTTATTAAATGTTTTAACTGTGTTTTTTCACTTTTACAGGTTAGCTTGAACAAGTGATCCACTGATCACTTGTTCAAGCTATTCTTCACCTTACACAGTGTAATACAGATGCTGCGCATGCTCAGTGTGTTACAGCCGGGAAGGCAGGACCCGGCTCACGGAGGAGGATCACACAGCCCCGGCAGTCCCGGGGCTGCGATCGGAACTTCGGACCCCCCCGGTAAGCGCCGCGGGGGGGGGGGGGGGGGGTTTGATTCTTGCGAAACGCCCCTAACACATTGCGGTCAGCGCGACCGCAGCGTGTTAGGGGTTAACACCCGCGATCGGAGAAATCTCCGATCGCGGGTGTTAGAGGCGGGTGTCAGCTATAATATATAGCCGACACCCGCAGCTTCTGGCCCCGGCTCCGTTCAGGAGCCGGGCCCAGAAGCTTGACGTAATAGTACTGCATTTTGCGGGAACGCACCTCCCGCCATGCAGTACTATTACGTTAAATGTCGGGAAGGGGTTAAAGTGACTTTAAAGGACACCTGTCATCAGGTCTGTGTCACTTGTCCTGTCACTACTACCTGTTGGAGCAGCTCACAAGGATCCCATCCCAGCCTTTATCTAGTTATTTCATACATTATTCATTGTAAAATTATCTATTTTTTATCATGTAAATGAGGCTGGTCACATGGTCAGAGGCAGTGATGTCACCCCTGTTCCCCCTCCCCTCTCCTCCCCCTGCTCATGTCTGTGTGTAATGTATAGTAAAGCATGGCTAGTGTGTGCTGCATCTGCTGACATGCTGCATCCTCCTAATATACAGGTGAGAGACACAGACATGAGCTACACATGAATCTGACATGTTCTGCAGTAACATGGCTGCCTGGAGCTGTTGTATCTCTCCTATACACACACAGGCTGCAGGGGGCGTGGCCACCAGCACCAGGAAGCAAATCATTATACAGCCTCACATCATTATACAGGCTGTCAGTCATGCACTGGGGGTGTGGCTGTACCTCCCTCTCATGAATAGAGTGGACAGCTTGAATATGCTAATGCTTCATTGGACATTTCACAGGTCATTTGCATACAGCTTTAGGACCTCATTGCTTAGTTTTACAGGCATGTAGAGGGACAATGAAGGGATAGAGGCAATGCTCTCTAATGGCAGTTTATGAAAATATATTTAGTTTAGGGAGGTTATTTTGCATGACAGGTTCTCTTTAAGGTCCCTCAATTGCAGGATTTAGCATTTTTTATGAAAATGTGAAAAATCGCACCTACAAAAATGAGGGGCTGCCAAAAAAAAGTCCACATAAAGTAGACATTCTGTAAATGGTAGTTATCAAGGGGCCGTTGTCTGCCGTGTTCGGCGTTCTCCCCGCACTGCCACATGGAACAATAAAGCTTTTTCATTACTTCATCTGACCAGTGAGTGCCACAGCTTTTTTCTACTTATGCGCATTTGCTTATCCTGGCTGGAAGTTGAGCACCACTGAGGATCTATACATACTGCTTGCCATTTGCTTTAAATATCCCATGTGCACCTAACTATTCTATGTAAGGACCTAACTACTGGTCAGGACAACTATCTATCACTTTGTGCACCCCACAAATACATGTGCACCTTAACACGGATCAGGATACTGTGAAGTAATATGGACACGGTGCACTCAAATGAGCATATAGTGTAAAAAAGCACTAGCATAGCACACTAAAAAGTGTACCAAACAGTGTGGTTTGGTTTAGAAAGGAGGAAGGGATGATAGGAGTGATGGGATCGATGGATGATTGGTTTGATGACACAGAATGATCAAATTGGAAAGACACAGGACAATCAGGAGGGGCTGGTAGTGCTGTTCTACAGTACTGATTCCTCTAGCACAATTCTACTCCTTTCTCCAACATTGGAGAGCGGGTTAACAGTGAAAGATGAACATTTGGATGTTCACGGTAGTGTGCAGATGCCCCCTTAACGTCACCTCCACTGCCAATCAGTGTGAAAATGGCGCAATGGAGAAAAAAAAAATCACAATTACTGAAGTTTTGCCAAACAGTGTCCCTAGGTGTGATGAAAAGAGCTCACCCTCACTCGATTTCCCCAGCTGGCACTGTCATCAGTAGAGTGCTGTTCGATTAGTCCGCTTGACTCAGATGATATTCATATGGCAATGAAGAGATAAACATGGCACTTCCAATTAAAATTTCTTTGTTTTATTGGATGTCTTCTAAAAGAACCTACCTGTAATGCTTTTAGAAGATGTCCAATAAAACAAATACATTTTAATTGGAAGTAATGCGTTGTTTATCTTTTCATTGCCAAGAAAATGTTCTCCATTGTGTTTTATACTGTGCAATGCCTTTTGCATGTTTTACAGTTAAATTAGGAGCTGTCTGACATTCTTTCTAATTAATTGAAGGATGGGTCCCAAAAGCATTTTCTTTAATGGACCCACAGTACTCCAGGCTGACATCTCCCCTTGCAAATGGTGTGTTCATCACTTAGATTCTTACATTTAGCAGAAAAGAAGAAATGCCTGCCACTCCATGCAGGGGCCTGCACCAATGGCCAAAAATATAAATGCAGCTATCTGCACATGCTGCTACTGCCATGCCATTCCATGCCATGTCATGCCATGCCATACCATTCCATGCTTCTGATTCTTGCTTGACAGGTCATTATTACTGCTACTAGTATTCATTTTTGAAAGTTGCAATCCCAGTGCGGACCCCAACCTGGGTTTGGATCTAATAATTTCAGACATGAAAGGAATTTCCTAAAAAATGGCAAAGCAAATCTTCCAAAAAATTAGGTGAAGCTTTGGAGAATTAAATAACATTTATTATTCTCAAGATCAGAGAAAGATCAAACAATGTTCACAGAAAGCTAAAATTCCATGTAAAGGTGGGCACAACCTTTACAAAAGATTCTTCTTTTCCCTTTTTGGTGTTTAAGGGTTAAAGGTGGTAGCACATAAGGACGGCTATATAAGTCTGATAAGTGCCACTGAATATTCTTTTTGCTTCTAAAATTCCATGTATCTACCATGAAAAAACAGGAGATAAATTGATGTCACCTAGAGACATAGTCAAAGCTTTTATGAAGTGATTGCTGAATTTGGTTTTGGGAAAAGATTGTAGTTTCTAGAGAAAATGTCATTACCTAAGAACAAGTCCGCAGACATAAATCTAAAATATCAGAGACGGAAATAATTGAAAAATTATCACCCCACAAGTTACCTGGACTGGACAGATTGCCAGGTGCCTATTATAAGAAATGTAGTTTAACTAGTTACTAGTTCCATTTCTATGTAGAGTATATGAAGAGGCAGCGACTAGAGGAACTTTCCCAGAGGAAATGCTTTCAGCTTTGATGGTCACCCTGCTTAGACCAAGAAAAACACCTGATCGCCATGAAAATTTTAGACCCATCTCAAGGATATCTAAATATACACAATAATTTTAGCCAATATTCTTAAGGCAGTTCTTCCTGCTTAAATATCTACGGAACAGGCAGGGTTTACATCGGGCAGACAAGCTTCTGACAATACCCGTAAAGTCTAATACAAAAGATCTAATACAGGTATGTGAAGCTATCCCGGCAATAATTCTCACAATTGACCCCGAGAAAGTGGGGGAACTGGGACTATTTTTTTACAGTGCTGTACAAATAGAAGGCCACATATTTATGGCTATAAAGGCATTTTATTCTAACCTAACAGCTACAGTGTTTGTCAACATCACCCTCTCCAAGAAGTTCACACTTTCAAACAGAATACATCAGGGGTGTCCCCTGTCACCATTTACATTTGTTTTCTCCTTAAAACCACTGGCAGAATGAATAAGAGGTCACCCTGAGATTTTCGGAATTAAAAGGGTTGTCCAAGAGATAAATAAATGTGTATTCACCTCCTCTGTCACTCCTGATGTCCGTCTGCGGTCCGTCTGATCTTTGCCTGTTTGTTTACAGGGGCACAGAAGCTGTGCTTGGGTAGCTTCTGGCCGGCCATGTCCACTTGTCCTTATTTCTCAGCACTGTATAAGGCACTGGGATCTGGTTACTGGTGGACGTGGCCAGACACCTCTGCCACCTGGAAGCTTCCATTCCCCTGTAAACAGATGCACCGTGGCGTGGGACATCATGAGTGACAGAGAAGGTGGATACACATTAATTTTTTATTTTTTTTTTACTCTGCCCCAGCCTGACTCCTAATTCTTTGGAACCCCTTTAAAGTAAGACAGCCAGAGCATAGAATTTCACTTTTTGGCGGACAACATAATTTTAACGTTTTCTGCCCCTAAACAAGATCACTTATCTAGCAAAGTCAGAAACCCAGGGTCGCTTTCCAAACTGTAACTAAATCTAAAAAACTGGGTGGATTGGAGGAACCAAAACTGAAAGATTATTATAGAGCTGCAGTATTTGATCAGGGTAATCACTGGTGGAGTGGGACAGATGACAAAAAAATAGTGTCATATCACTATGACATATCATGACATATCACTGAATAATACATCTAACACTTATCAGACTAATAGATCTAATATATCTCTTGGTATAGGGTCTGCTTTACCAAGGGAGATAACACACAATGAGACTATATATAATAATGTGATTAACCTTACCAACTTGAAATAGTCAAAGGACTGAATTTCATTACTATCTAAAGGCTTGAAATTTGCCATGACAAATGAATTTGATTTTGTCCAATTTGTTATTGATTTATGTTAAGGCATCCAGAAACCTGATTTACACAAGTTCTTTCAGGACCAGATAAAAGTTCCTGGGCAAGAAGTGAAGCGGAAGTTCCTGCTTTGGTGGGTCCTCTATGAGTTAATTCATCCCCTCTATTTGTCAGAGACAAATTTTCTCTTAAGTCTGGATACTACTGTAACATCATGTAATGTAGTTGAACATGACAATGTAGAGGTATAGACTTTTAACGAAGGGGTCAAGTCCAATTTCTTTCCCCCTTGCCTGCCAGTTCTCTCATTGTGCAGTTTTGCCTATGTGTCAGAGAAGAGGTAAAAGCACTTATGTATCCAAAATCCTTAAGAATTTGACCAGTTGAAAGCAGGCTGTTCTGACCTGGCTTAAATCCCGAACGGATATCATTATAAAACTGGCAGACAAGGTGAAGTCCCAGACAGCTTGAGTAACAGCAGCTTGAGTAAGCACTAGTTGAGCGCCATTGCATGGCCCTGCTCCTCTTTTGTACAGCATCATATCAATAAAGTCCTATGCACAAGATCTCACACAAGTGAGTGCGGCTTAACTATCTTGAATTAAAATTACCTCACACAAGATTGACAAGTAATTCATTTAACATTTAGAATACAATTTTGTAATTATTTCTAGAACCAAAATATTTACTTGTAGTGTATCTGGAATTATTTTCTTATTTCTTTTGGCAATCTGCTTAATAATTGCATTAGCTTCAGTTTTACGGTTTTGGGAAATAAGCCATCGAGGTGATTCTGGAACACACCTACAACAAGAGATATATATATATAAATATAAAGAGATAACACTGTAAAAACTTACCATATATCTATAAAATTTAGGATTGTATGGGGTCACAATATCCTGTAGAGATTAAAATATCTCTCATTTCAGATACAGTGTTTATAGGGACAATAAACCATCCACAGGTCATTATGTCACAGATTGCCCTATTTGAGTTCTGCACATTAACAAATGTTTATACTCACCTTGGTCTGGAACTCTGAGCACCTTCACTATGAAACAAGTAAATCTGGAGTAGTACATCCCTGCTTCAATTTGCAGCACTGAAGCCAGTATGTTATGTCAGCTTCATTGTAGCATCATGATAGGAGGTAGTAGTGTTGAGAGCTCCAGAAGACCAATGTGCCTCATTGGACATCTAGGTAAGTATAAACATGTTTATGGACAGAGGTCAAATAGAGCAATTGGAACACTCCACACACTAACCCATAGATCCAATCACTGTGATTGTGTTAATCTTTTTATATTTGTGATCCATGGTCTCCTTCCTTCTAAAATCGTCTTTTAAAATCACGCTCATGAGCCTGAAGGGTTTCTGTTGGGCTCCTCCATCCTACATATTTGCAGGCTGTTACAGTGTGCAAGGAGCACTACCTCCTGAAACTTCCTGTGCTGCAATGGGATTACATGATGCAAAGGGTTCCAAGGAACAGAGGGGAGAGTGAAAAAGTCTCACAGCCTGCATTACAAAGGGTCTGGGATAACTCCCACTGTATTATTGTCATTACGTCAAAAATAAGGTTTTTTAAAGGTGAAAAATAAAAAAAGAGGGTTTTTATTATTAGGCCAGCATCATATGTCTGTCTTTGGAGCTCAGCTGCCTGTAATATTTATGAAAGTGGCTTTAGCTTTTTAATAAATGTTCTTAGCTCTATTTGTTGTCTGGGATTTTTTCTCAATTCTCAAAAAAGTTGCAAAATACATTATAATTCGCCAGCAGAGGACTGGAGTGGCTCTGCAAGTCATAAACCTAATAACCATTTATACTTTAAGTTCATCTATTAAAAATAGGGGGATCATTTAAAATACAGTATTAAAAGACAGTACATAAAGGGGACAATTCATGTACAGTATACGATAACAAGACGACAGTATATATAGCATTTTCATACAGTATGCTGGATTAAAAAGAGCATGCATGTGGGCCAAAATACATGTACCGTATATACTTGAGTATAAACCGACGTACCGAATTTAAACACAAAAAACTGGGAAAACCTATTGAGTATAAGCCCCCAATATATAGCCAGCCCCTGCAGTATATAGCCTGCCCTTCCGCCCAGTATATATCCAGCCCCAAGTATGCCAAGCCTGTAGTTTTAAAAAAAATTAACACATGAAGAAGAGCTGAAGACGACCTGAAGTACTGGGGAAGGGGGGGGGGGGGGGGGGAGAAAAGGGGACAGTGTTATTTTTTTTTAATAGCCAAGTATAAGCCGAGTTAGGTTTTTTTCCGCACATCTTTTGTGCTGAAAAACTCAGCTTATACTTGAATATATACGGGTAAACCATTTAAAATGAACTAGTATTAGTCATGGCCAGAATACAAAAATTCATATCCATATCTCTACCATATCTCCACTATTTTTAATGGATAAACTTAATAAAGTATAAATGGTGATTTATTCACATTTGGCATAAATTATTTGTAAGTTAAAATTGATATTTATTTGTGCTGTTTGGTAACAGCTTCCAGGGATTATATATTGGTAAAAATTTCCCTCTACAATGCTTGTTCGGTTTAACAAAAGTCATGAATCTAGCTTTGCACAGCTTTGCATTAGCTTTAGTTCTATGTTTAGGACAGAATAATGAAGTGGTGGAGATAGCACTGTTTGACTTTAGCAGCGAATAGTAGCAAAACAACTTTATGTGATTTTTTTGATAAATAACCCCCAGGGAGTCCCACCAAAAAAACTGAAGCAATTTTACCCATGACTTGAACATACTGAGCTGCTGAGATTCCAATGTGAATATCATAAGAGGTTTCCTCGGGGAATACACTACTGTATTGTCACATATTTTCCAAAAAAGTATCATTCCATTGTTTCAGTATATCTTAATTTTTAATGGTATTTTAAACAATCTTTAAAAGTAATAATTTTTCATTGATGGTCCTACATTGTTTAAAGAAAACAGGCTTCTTAAATTAGAGACAGCCATTATACAGCTTTAGAGGCTGTTAGACTGTCTCATCCTCCATCATTGTTCCCTTCACCCCTCCTGATGCCTGATGTTTGTTGGAGTTTACAATGAGAATTTATAATGTTATGGTATTGTAAAATCTAAAAAATACTGTCCAAAATTATAAATACATTAGGGTGAATCTCAAAAGTAAGAATTTTATTACAACCATTTCATCTAACTGACCTTATGGAAATATATATTCTGGCCATCAATTTAACACCAAACACAAGTAACTGTATGAATCAAAACTGTACATGAATATAAATGACTACCAATAATAATGATATCCTTTAAAAAGTTTACCAAAAGTATGTTAAGAACACAAAGTTTGGCAAGGTGGCGACCAGTTGTAGCCATCTCCAATTAGTAATGAAGTAAGCAACTCCTGCTAGTACTAGAAGTCCAACAGTGAAAGCCATTTGGTACACAATTCCAACTGTTCTTCTGTGGTCCAGGCCAACGAATTCTGCAACTAAAAATTATAAAATGTGGTACGAATTAAATGAAACCATTAATGTGTACAAATCAACTTAAGTAGTTGGAAAAAAATTTTCACCTCACGATTTCCAGAATACACTTATTAACCACCATATACAGGAGCAATTGTCTGCTGTTGCTGTGGCAGTTAGAAGCTGAGCTATTTGGTTGCTATTTTGCCACAGTTCATTAATATGAGTTATTAGCTTTGATTGGATAGTATAGGCCAGTGGTGGCGAACCTATGGCACGCGTGCCAGACAGGGCACGCAGAGCCCTCTCTGCTGGCACGCATGCCATCATCCTCCACCGTGTGCAGAGTGCCCGCAGGTCCACAGTTTAGAAGAACAGCATCTGCACCTTGCGCTCAGATACAGAGCAGGCAGGTCACACTGCACGGGTAGATGCAGTTCTTATAAACTGAGGACCTGCGGGCCCCTCAGATGCAGCCTACACCCGGGTGCAGGATGTCTGTGCTCCTGTCAGAGGAGCGCTGATCTATAAGAAGATCCCAGTGCAGCGCTGGGAGCAGGAAGCAGCATGGAGAGCTTGTACCTCCCCCTCCTACTAGGAGACCTGAAGTGGAGCCGGGACAGAGAGAGGGGGGGAGGGGGAGGCTGTGACCCGGAACATTCAGAGGCTGCTGTGTGCCTTCCTCATAGGGAACTGTAAGTTGTACAGTGTCTACAATGTGTTTATACAGTCCACATACATATATACCTGTGCTATGCATATATGTGTTTGTATATGTGACATTTACACACATATGCATAACACAGATATATAATATGTCTTTGTTATGCACTTGTGTGTGTTTATGTCTGTGTTATCTGTATATAAGTATATGTGTGTGTCTGTATCTGTGCTGTGCATATTTGTGTGTATATGTGTATATATATGTCTTTGTATGCATACTGTATATATGTGTGTACTGTATATGTCTGTGTTATGCATACTGTATATATGTGTGCACTGTATATGTCTGTGTTATGCATATTATATATATGTGTGTACTGTATATGTCTGTGTTATGCATATTGTATATATGTGTGCACTGTATATGTCTGTGTTATGCATACTGTATATATGTGTGCACTTTATATGTCTGTGTTATGCATTCTGTATATATGTGTGTACTGTATATGTCTGTGTTATGCATACTGTATATATGTGTGCACTGTATATGTCTGTGTTATGCATATTGTATATATGTGTGCACTGTATATGTCTGTGTTATGCATACTGTATATATGTGTGCACTGTATATGTCTGTGTTGTGCATACTGTATATATGTGTGTACTGTATGTCTGTGTTATGCATACTGTATATATATATATATATATGCGTACTGTATATATGTGTGTACTGTATGTCTGTGTTATGCATATTGTATATATGTCTGCACTGTATATGTCTGTGTTATGCATACTGTATATATGTGTGTACTGTATATGTCTGTGTTATGCATACTGTATATATGTGTGCACTGTATATGTCTGTGTTATGCATACTGTATATATGTCTGTGTTATGCATACTGTATATATGTCTGTGTTATGCATACTGTATATATGTGTGCACTGTATATGTCTGTGTTATGCATACTGTATATATGTGTGTACTGTATGTCTGTGTTATGCATATTGTAATATGTGTGTACTGTATGTCTGTGTTATGCATATTGTATATATGTCTGCAATGTATATGTCTGTGTTATGCATACTGTATATATGTGTGTACTGTATGTCTTATGCATACTGTATATATGTGTGCACTATATATGTCTGTGTATGCATACTGTATATATGTGTGTACTGTATATGTCTGTGTTGTGCATACTGTATATATGTGTGCACTGTATATGTCTGTGTTATGCATACTGTATATATGTGTGCACTATATATGTCTGTGTTATGCATATTGTATATATGTGTGCACTATATATGTCTGTGTTATGCATACTAATAGTGGTGGTAAACACGTGGCAGTATTATTTGGCCCTTACGTAGGTTATATTGCTCTAAATTACCATGTTGGCACTTTGTGGTAGATAAGTGGGTTTTGGCATGCAGTTTGGGCACTCGATCGCTAAAAGGTTCGCCATCACTGGTATAGGCAATGAGTAGAAGACTACTTATGTGTGTGGTAAGATGGATAGGGATACAAAGATAGGGGGAGATTTATCAAAAATGTTTGAGATAGAACTGTACCAGTTGGGCATGGAAACAGATCAGCTGTGATTTTATAAACAGCTGTGCAAAAATTAAACTTGAGCTCTGATTGGTAGTCATGGGAGAATAGAAAATTTCTGCTCTTAGACAGTTCGGATAAATCTCCCCATAGACAAAGTGACAGAGACAGTGACTAAAAAGGACTGTCAGTGATAGCCGCTGAAAGAGACAGTCAGTGATAGCCGCTGAAAGAGACAGTCAGTGATAGCCGCTGAAAGAGACGGTCAGTGATAGCCGCTGAAAGAGACGGTCAGTGAGAGCCGCTGAAAGAGACGGTCAGTGAGAGCCGCTGAAAGAGATGGTCAGTGAGAGCCGCTGAAAGAGACTGCCAGAGACAGTCACTGAAAGAAGTCAGTGACAGATAGTCTGAGGCAGTCAGTCAGAGAAATACAGAGAGAGAGTCGGAGAGACAGACAGATACATTTAAAACATTTTTTTTACCAATTCTATTTTATTATAGCTAGGAGCAGTTATTTCCTATCCTGGGCAATGGTGTGATCTACAGCTAGTATTTAATAAAAATTATAAAATTATAGAACTGCTAAAATGTATCTGGGTAAGACGGGTTCATATGCTGTCATCTCCATTGTGTAAGTTTCAACTCACAGATGCTAATAAGCAATACCAGGCATAATCCAAAGAGAAGAGTGAATCTTTGTCATAGATTAGTGATCAGAAACCGAATTTTAAAAATCTGCTTGGGTCCTGGTACAGCGTTAATTCTTTAAATGACAATGGCAAAGTTGCCAGCAACCTCTCCCAATAACTTCATCGGAAAGCAAAATCCTCTTAAAATGGCAGCATGATGCTGCTAACATGTTGCTGCTGGCATGCTCATGCTCCATGGCTTTAAATGCCACTGATCACTTCACTGCCTGTATTTAAAGGAAACTTACCATTTGCTTTGATGCATTATGAAGCAAACATACCTTGAGAATGCTTTAGCTACACTGGTGCAGGATCATATCTTGGTTATTCCCTAAGCCGAGTGGTTTTGCTAAAAAAAACAATTATAACATTCAGGACCTTGAAAAAGCTTGGATAGCATGGCTGCCAAGATAAACACATTACACAAGGGAGCTTGGAATATAAAATGGCTGTTAAGCATGACTAAGCATGACTAGTCAAGCACTAATCAACCTGAGCTGGATCAGTCATACACAGCACCTGGGTGATGGTGCAGCAATTGATTATTCTGTCTGGCAGGGAGAAAACTGATTGCATTATCATCTGCTGCAGAGAAAAACTCTCCTGCTTTGAGAAGCGCAGCCATAGAAGCAACAGAGCTTCACTGTCATAATGTTATATCTGTTTTATTAGCAAAACCACTCAGCAAAGAGAATAACCAAGATATTATCCTGCATCAGTGTAGCTACAGCATTCTCAAGGTAGGTTTGCTTCATAATGCATCAAATCAAATGGTAGGTTGACAAAAATAAGCTCCGGCACCAGCTCACCCTGAGCTGGTGCTCGGTATTTCCATCTTACAACCACCATATCATGTGGTAGGTTTCCTTTAAAGAATTACCGTGTTTCTGTAGGAAGGTGGAAGGTGGAGGAAGGTGAGTAGAGGAAGTTAAGCCAGACCTGAACGTCTAATAAACTTTGTTGACGTTAAAGCTTCAGCTTACCTAGAACATATGCTGATAACCAAGTGCCTTTGCTAACCAACCCCTGAATGAAGCGAAAAGTAACAAGCCATTGATATGTTGGAGCAAATGCCACAAGGATACCAAATACAGCGGTGATGAAGAGTGATGTGAAGAGGCATCGTTTACGTCCAAATCTACATAAAAATAACAATATCTTATATTTTATTAACTCAGTTAATAACAATTTAATTAATAGTTTAAAACAGATAATCAACAAAAAAAGAGTACCTGTCTGAAATATATCCAATAAACAAAGAACCAAGAAAGAATCCAAGGTTCACAAATGATTGAAAGAGATCCAGCTTCCATGCATTATCACAGACGAGATTAAACTAAAAGAAAAACAAATTATTTATTATTTTTATTATAATGAAGGGCTGAATGGTGAGAATGAAGCATGGGAGATGAGGAGGAACTGCCGTACAACATTAGTAGGGCCTCTTCCACACCAGATGTAACAGTCTACTCAGCGGGGCAGATTTATCAAGCTGTCTGAAAGTTAGAATATTCTTAGTTGCCTATGGCAACCAATCACAGATCCCCTTTAAAATATTCATGAGCACTGGTAAAATGAAAGCTGAGCTGTAATTGGTTGCCATGGGCAACTAAGAATATTCTCACAGTAGGTGCATACAAAATAAGCTGCTATTTCCAGGGTATTTTTGCCATCTTCTGGCTATAGTCATTATTGCAGCTGGTCTATCTCTGCCTGAAAAGCACATGTTTGTATTGTGACTAGAGATGGCGAATCAATTCTAACACATCGGAATTCGGTTAGAATTTCAGGAAAACTTTGATTTGTCACGAATCCAAAGTTTACGGTGATTCGTGGGAACAAAGTTTTTTTTTTCTTTATTACCAGAATGGCCGCGAACACCCTCTCTAACATGTACAGACCTATAAGCCTATCAGTGATGTCCCACAGCCCTATAAAAACAGGCAGCCATTTTCAATCTTGGCACTTAACACTGCATGTGCTGCCTGTAGCGTCCAGCTGCTTCTACTGCAATGTGCTGTAGTGATTTTTTTTTTTAAATCAAAGTTTTTTTATTGAACATTTTTAACATGTTTTACAAACAATTCCCCTCCAACACCCCCCACCCACTAGCAGACAAACTCCCCTGTTTTGTTGAACCGTCCAGACAGTATACAAATCAAACATTGCCCCTCCAGGATATAATACATATGCATGTATCGCTTATACAATATTTGTTAACATGATATACATCAATTTTTCACATAGTCATATGCACTTATAGAAATGCTTTAAGGGGATTACGGATTAGGTAAGTTGTTGGTAGACCAGGAGTGTCTATCCACTGCCCCCATATATATTCGAACTTCGTGTTTGCCTTCCTCTTGCAATAGACCCCTTTTTCCAGTCTAATTATGTTATAAATTTTTTTGATGTATGTTTCTAGGTCAGGAGCCTCCGGACGCAGCCAGTACATGGCTATAAGTTTCCTAGCTTGGTATAACATTCTACTGACCCCTAACAATGTGCCATGTGATAAGTTGCCGCTTTCTATGTTTCCCAGTACGCAGACCAAGGGAGTTTTTTGTAAAACTAATCCAAACACACGCTCAATGAGATTTAACACGTCTTTCCAAAATTGCCCTATTCTCTGACACTCCCACATCACGTGCATTAAGTGAGCGCCTTCTCTTCCACACCTATGGCAGCAATCATCCCCACGAAGCCCTGTCCGAAGCAACCATTGCGGTGTGCGATACACCCTATGTAGTAAATATAACTGTGACAGTCGATGTGCCTCACACAGCGCTAGTGTGGGTACTTTCTCCAGTATATCTGCCCACTGTTCTTCTGAGATTGGGCCTATGTCTTCTTCCTATTTATTCTTAATGGTGAGGGGGTACTGTTTATGATATTCCTCTATCAGTATGGTATATATTCTAGAAATTAACCCTTTGGTTCCATCTGCAACTGTTAGCTCTTCCATAATCTCATGTCTATTGATGTGTACTGCCTCCCCCCTATGTTGCATTTCCAAGGCATGTCTAAGTTGCAGGTACTGATAAAATAACCCTTATGGAAGGTTAAACTCCTCCCGAAGACTTTCAAATGTTCTAACCACTCCTCCTTCATACAATTACAAGGGTAATTACGGGGTAATTACGGTTACAATCACGGTAATTACGGTTACAAGGGTAATTAAAGGGTAATTACGGTTACAAGGGTAACCGTATGAATACCCTTGGACTCCCATCTCTTAAAGCCCTCAAGCCTCATTATTTCTCCTAGACCTGGGTTCCTCCATAGCGGAGTAAATAATGTGTATCCCTCTAGTCTCAAGGTTTCTTTAATTTTCTGCCAGACTTTGCTCATCAGCGTCATTGTAGGAATATGGTCTGGTGGTCTACCCTGTGCTCCCAGCTCCAGGATATATAATGGGGGTCTCCCCCCTCCCAGATGTTTTAAAAGCTTTTCAAATGTGCCCTTATTAGTGTCTGGACCCCAACCCTTAAGATGCTGAAGCTGTGCAGCCAGGAAAATATATCCATGGGTTGGGTACCGCCAATCCCCCCTGAGTTTTTGCCCTTTGTAAAGTCTCCAATTTGATCCTTGCTGTCTTTCTGCGCCATATTAAGGATCTAAATAGCTTTTGTATTTTGTTAAACATCTGTACTGGTATCCACACTGGTGAGTTATGCAATATATATAAGAATTGAGGCATGAGCACCATCTTGCATAGGTTTGTTCTCCCAATAACTGATAAAGGGAGTTTGCACCAGGCGTCTACCTTCACAGTTGACCTGACTAACAGTGGTTTCATGTTTAGAGTTACGTATTCCTGCACTCTTGGTGATATCCAAATACCTAGGTATTTAAATTTGGGAACCGTTTGTATTTGATGCAAATCCACTTCAGCTGGAATGGGGTCCAATGGCATCATCACTGATTTATGCCAATTAATGGTCAGTCCAGAGTACCGGACAAAATCAGAGAGTAGGCTCATAATGGGTCCCAGTGACTTATCTACTTCCCTTTCAAACAATAACATGTCATCAGCATACAATGCAATGCGTTCTTCCACCTCCCCATATCTGAAGCCTTGTATATTTGTGGAGGCCCCTATGAGGCATGCCAATGGCTCAATAGCCAAGGCAAAGAGGAATGGGGACAGTGGGCACCCCTGCCTAGTACCTCTATGTAACGAGAAGGGTGAAGACAAAAGCCCATTGGCCCTTATTTGGGCCCTAGGGGCCTCATATAACATTTGCACCCACTTTATATATCTTGGTCCTAGTCCCATTTTTTCCATGACCGCCCAGAGGAAAGGCCATTTGACGCTGTCGAATGCCTTGGCGGCATCTAGTGATAAGATGGCTCTGGAGCCCTCCCCCTCCTGCTGCATTTGTATGTTAAGAAATAGCCGCCTAATATTTATGGCTGTAGACTTGCCCGGCATGAATCCCGTTTGGTCTTCATGGACCAAGTCAAGAATAACCCCCAGTAATCTATTGGCTAGTGCCTTGGCTATCAGTTTTACGTCTGTGCACAATAAGGAGATTGGACGATAGGGCTCTGGTTGTAACAGGTCCTTGTCTGGTTTGGGCAAGACTACAATTATTGCATCCCTCATGGAATCTGGGAGTTTGCCTATTTCTTTTGCCTTTTTGAAAACTTCTAGTAATTCCGGTAATAAGAGGGACCCATATGTCTTGTACACCTCCCCGGGAGACCATCTGCCCCTGGTGCCTTTTCATTCGGAAATGCCTTTAATGCCGTCTCTAGTTCCTCTAGGGTGAGTGGGGCATCTAGAGTGTTCCTCTGGTCATCAGTTAGTACCGGTAGGGCCACTGTGTCTAAAAAGGTCTCCACCCCCCTAATATTCTCCCCTAACCGCGATGAATACGTGTCTTCGTAAAAGTTCCTAAGTGTTTCTAAGATGTCTTTGTCAGTGTGGACTTCCAGTCCTTGCGTGTTTTTAAGTGCTTGAATGTGTGATGATTCCTTTTGCGCCTTAATGACTGAGGCTAGTAGTTTCCCTGTACCCTCTCCCCCTTCAAAATACTTCTGTTGTACAAAGAATTTCTTAGCTTCTGCAGTCGCCAATGTATGTGTTTTCAGTAGTTCCTGCGCTTCTAACCAATCCTTTTGTTTAGCTTCTGACCCAGTATTTACATATTCCCTCTCTGTGTCTTGTACCCTCTCCTCTAGGGCCTGCAGATACTCTTTTTGTTTAATTTTATGTGCAATTATGCGTCCATTAAAACAATCCCTTACATGCGATTTGAGAGCGTCCCAAAGTACCAGTCGGGAGACCGATCCTTGGTTAATCTGAAGGAATTCCTCAATTTCCCCCGGCAGTGTATCCGAAGGATGCAGGATTTGAATCCAGAATGGGTTGAGTTTCCATGGGTGTCGCCATCCCCCCGTGTCTGCAGCCATTTTAAGCGTAACCAACACGGGGGAATGGTCTGACACACTCCTAGGGGTATATTCAACATCTTCTGTCATCGCTATCATTCTATCATTACCTACAGCCAGATTTATCCGTGATAATGAATTGTGGGAACTGGAATAGCAAGAGTATTTCTTAGTTGTGGGATATTTATATCTCCACATATCTTCCATACCCACCTCCCTCAATAATTTGGCCAGAACCGTATCTGGGCTATTTGGGGAGATGCTTCCACGATGATATTTATCTAAATACGGGTTTAAATAATTATTGAAGTCCCCAATAATTAGTATAGGTAACTCCGGGGACTCTGCCGCCAAAGCCAGTATTCTGTTTAAGATGCTCACCGCGATAAATTGATATAAGAAGTATCTCCTTCTGATATAATTTGCATCTGAGGGCTATATATCTCCCCTCAGAGTCCACGATGCACTTTATATTTTGAAAGGGAATCGACCTATGTATTAAAATACTTACTCCCCTAGAATGTGAGGTAAATGTGGAGTGATAATTAGCACCAACCCAGCCACGACCCAAATTTGTCCCAGTAGTGTCTGTTAAGTGTGTCTCAGAGAGACAAAACACGGCTGGTTGATATTGTTTCAGGGCAGTAAACACGGCATATCTTTTGGCAGAGTCCCCCAGTCCCCTCGTATTCCATGCAATTATTTTCAATTTAACCACCATTGTATTCCTACACTTTCCTGAGTAAATAAGCATACATTTTATCTCTATGCATATGTCCGGACCCAACATAAACCCCCAACTTTACATACAAACATGAACCCCCGTGCCGTTGGCACAACCTGGGGAAAAAAAATTAGTGGCTATAGCCAACATTTCTCATTTTGTTTTCTTAGTTAACAAGGTTAAATACATAGAGTCGCTTCCCGCTGAGCTTATTCGAATGTGTAATGCACCCTGTCCCAGGGTCTATGCCCTCCATAGGACCATTTCAACTTATTTACCGTTGCAAAAGTACCTTTCATGAGTTTATCAGTCCCGCCTAGGACTTCGCCTACGTAGCTCCTGCTCATGTGCATCCAGCCAGGTAGTAGCTTCTGCAGGAGAATTGAAAAAATGAGTAGCTTGTAGAGCAATCACCCGCAATTTGGCTGGATAAAACATAGAGTATTGCAATTCCAGTTGCCTGAGCCTCCTCTTGACCCCCAGGAATGTCGCCCTCCGTTTTTGCACCTCTGCTGAGAAGTCGGGGAAGAAGGATATACGGCTGCCATTAATTTGTATTTTTTCTTTTTCTCTTGCTTTACGCAGGATAATGTCCCGATCTCTATAATGCAATATGCGAATAAGGACTGGACGTGGGGAATTCCCCGGAGGCAGTGGTCTTGATGGGACTCTGTGAGCCCTCTCCACCGCAAACAATGGTGTTAAATTGTCGCGCCCAAATGTGGAAAGCAGCCATTTCTCAAAATACTCATTGGGATCACGGCCTTCCACCTTTTCAGGGACCCCTATCAGCCGAACATTATTCCTCCTCAGCCTGTTCTCCATGTCGTCCTGCTTTGTTAGGACCGCTGCCAAGGTGGATTGCATGCGGGATGCGTCACGTCTGATAGACGGTATCTGATCCTCTACCTCTCCCACTCTGCCTTCTAAGGCCCCCACTTTTTCAGACACTTGCTGCACATCATGTCTGATAATTGTGAGGTGCTCTTTCACTCCTCCTACCAGCATTGTAAGAGAGGCTATAGCATTGTTGCAACTATGCACTGCATTAAGCACTTCCTGTAATGTGGGTTCTGTCTCTTTAGTACCCTGTTGCATTGGCTGCGGCTGCCAGGATATCATTTACACGTGGTCCTCTGTGAGGTTTAGGTGTATCAGGGGCCTTGGATCTAGTAGCGGGCGCCATGTTTGCTGCTGGGGGTGGCAGTGACGGCCACTCGCTACTTCCAGCCTCACCTCCATTTTCTGCAGACATCTCTGCCGTTGGTCCGTTGGACCCTATCTGGCCATGGGCGAACTGTTGCAGGCAGCTCGCCACTGCTGCAGGGTCAATGGCGCCTCCGCTTCCCGCCTTCTGGGTGCCTGCCGCCGCTTCCTCCGGTACTTCCTTGGCCCGTTTTTTACTGCTGCTGCCAGCCATCCGTGCAGCTCCACCACTCCCTTCTGCAATCCGGTCCTCACAGAGGGCACCCCCGGTTTCAATAAGGTGCAAATCAGGAGAAATTAGCGGGTGCCCAGCAGGAGCTCCTCTGCGTGCGTCCTCTCACATCTCCAGCCAAGCCACGCCCCAGCTGTAGTGATTTTTGCTCCAAGGGTGTCAGTGTTGTGGTATCTGTATACCCCAAATAGCCGTTCTTTTTTGTTGCTAAAGTGAATAGGAAGAATTCTGTGTAAAATCCACATATTTTCTGTAGTAATTTCTGCTCCTTTTTCAGGGTGTCATCTGTTTGTGTCATCTTGTGCATCTGTTTACCACAAGTTTCAATTTTTTTTGTTAGATAAAGTAGATCCATGTCAAATCAACATAGTTGATTAACCAATATGTCAGAAAGAGAGGTGGCAGGTGGAGCAGGCACAGTAGGGGACGTCACGGCAAGGGTGGGCAAGAACTGCCGTTGTCATCTAGCGGCAGTGTGCTGAGAAACAATGCAAAGGTTGTTGATTGGTTGACTAAGACCACTTCCAAGAATCTGTGGGTTTGTCAGATACAACCCTTAGTTGGTATGGCCCAGGAGCAGGTCAGCGGCACTCACCTGTCCTCAACCCGCCTCTGTCCAGTTCATTTCCCTCAGCCAGAGATCTACTAGGTGGTCTGGGCTCAGCGCCACTTTATAGAGAGGTAATCAGCTGCTTGGCAGTGATGAGGTGGGCCAGACATCTGTTGCTTTGTGCAGTTGTCGGGAAAGTAGAGATGTGGAGAGTGCCACAGGAAATTATGTGCATACTAAGAGCGCTGAGAAGGATAGCAGTGACAGGGAAACACAAATCGATAATGATGTAGCAGATCGCACTTGGGAGCTGGGTGAAGCCATGGATTCATCATCATCGTCAGGAGAAGAGGGTGTCAGCTTGCTCGTCATTTTAACCAGTCAAGGCTACAGTACCTTTGCCGAAGGGAGCTGTTTGTCTTTGACATCTCCCGGTCCAGATGCTCCTGCTCCTCACTAAGCATGGCGCCAGCAGTCGCTGAAAGAGGCGATTAAAAAGAGAAAACTCCAGCTATCCTAAGGTGCAGAAGCTGACCTTGCTTTTGTCCAAGTTGTTGGTACTGCTGCTGCCACCTCCACACTATCATTGTGCAACTCTGTGGCCTACCATGTTGCCGCCACCTCCACACCTCTGACCTCATGCTGCTGCTGGTGGTACCACTTTGCAGTTCTTTTTGGCATAGACATGATATTTTAAGGAAAACTAATGTATGATACATGTGGCGTCTCTAATCTTCAACTTCAAATTAATTTCAAACTTCGTCATTGTGCCACAATGTGGCCTCCCCTGTTGCTGCCAGCTCCAGGATTTGTCATCGTGCCAATCTCGGACCTCATGCTGCTGCTGCCACCTCCACACACTGTCATTGTGCAATTCTGTGGCCTACCAAGTTGCTGCCATCTGACCGCTGTCTCCCTGGAACACCCTGTGATTTCCACAATGCTGTTTTCACCCTCCACTGCTCTATGATGTTGCAACTATGTTTGGTTTTCCCCTTCATTTCATCTGTCAGAAGGAATGATAGCCAAAAGCAGCAGTGGATACAGAACACAGAGGACATGCAAATATCCCATTTACTGGTCATCTCTGTTTTGGATCCACTCCTGTTTGTTTTTGGCTCTAGCAATACCGATGATGGATTATTGACCGAAAGCGGACACTGACGGATGAAATGAAGGGCAAAATGATCAGTCACTTCAATGCAAAGTTACTGCCGACACCCTCTGCTCTCTTTTGGGGTGGGTTCTACATGTATCCGCGTTTAACAGAACACGTTCTGTCGTAATCTATAGAATCATCTGATGTCAGTGATGTTATAGTGGGATCTTTGCCCTCAGCTCAGCCCTTTCGAGCTGGCACAAACGTTACCTTGTGAGGCTGTGTTCCCGCTTTGCTTATTTGGTGAAGTAGGCGTCTGGTAGTGCCCTTGGAATTGAAGAGTGAAGCGATTAAAGAGTGACGGCTGTTATGTGCATGTCATATTAAAACACAGCATTGTTTGAAGACCAAACCACGCTCCGTATGCATATTTAAGCATGGAACAGCATTCTACAACACCCTACAGGCTCTCTGCAGCCAGGAAATACCTGTTTTTTTAATGTGATTCGTCGTGACTCAATTCGGGTCGAATCAAATTTTTCCAAAAAATAGGTGAATCGGGTGTTATATTTGTTTCATCTGTTAATAGGCTGCTCATTGAATAACCCCTGAACTCTCTGCCCTAGGGAGAGTTGATAAAACTCCTTGGAGGCTTCCAGTTCTTCCTAAGATGAAGGATTGTGTTAGGGTTGGGTAACACAAAAGACAGGGGAGAGTGTGCCCTCTGACAAACATAAAACACAACAGAGTGGTAAACTAGCCGGAGTCACAACGAGAGGGTACGTCAAGAACAAAGTCAGTAAGCAAAGAGTCAATGTCAAAAACTAGCCGAGGTCACAACAATACAGATACAGAGCAAGTCAACCTAATGCAGAGAGCGAGTGATAAAGGGATTTCAAACACTGGCACAGGTGACTAGTTAAGCTGCAATTTATGCAGCCAGAACCACACCTCCGGAACCTGATAGGAGCTGGACAACTTCTGGGAATTAACCCCTCATGGTGCAGAATAACCAGGCACCATGCAGAGGTACCACAAGTCCCAGCAGTTCCGAGCACAACGAGAGGTGGAGTTTGTGGGGATACGCGTCGGGGGTCGGAGAACGCCGCTAGCACCACCAGAAGAAACAGAAATCCCAGCATCGTCCCTAGCGAACCTGACAGTACCCCCCCACCCCCGACAAGGGGCCTTCGGACCCCTAAATCGTAAAGATGGCTTCTGAGGATAGGCCTGAAGGAACAACCTGAGTAACAGCGGGGCATGAACATCTCTAGCCAGAACCCAAGACCTATCCTCAGGACCAAAACCTTTCCAATGGACCAGGTACTGCAGGGAGTTACCTACCCATCTGGAATTTACAACTTTTTCCACCTCAAATTCCAGATTCCCCTCCACAATAGATGGAGAAGGAGGGTCAGGAAGAGGCAAAACAGGCTCAACATAGCGCTTCAGAAGACTCTTATGGAAGGTGTTATGAACCCGCCACCCTGCAGGAAGAGTAATCTTGAAGGAAACCGGGTTAACAATTTGAGTAACAACAAACGGACCTACAAACCTGGGCGCAAACTTCAAAGATGGGACCTTCAATTTAAGTTTTTTTGTGGATAACCACACTTTATCCCCCACCACAAACGTATCGGAGTTAGTGCGCCTTCTTTCAGTCTGTGCTCTCTGAATTTTCTCCTGAACTTTTGACCAGAGCGTGAGCCACTTGGATGTAATAGCTTCCGCCTGAGGAATATTAGAGACAGGCACAGACGAAAAGGAGAAACGAAGATGAAAACCATAATTGCAGAAAAATGGAGAAACCTGAGTGGAAGAACTACAGTGATTATTAATAGCAAATTCTGCCAATGGAAGGAATTTCACCCACTGGTCCTGACTTCCGAGACAAAGTCGCAGATATTGAATCATCTTCTGATTCATTCTCTCGGACTGACCATTAGACTCGGGGTGAAACGCCGACGAGAACGACAAATTCATTTCCAGTCTAGAACTGGAAGAGAACTGGAAGCGGAAGAAGAGGCCCCTCAGGACGTCTCCTGGGAGTCTTTCCTCGCACACAGACCTGACAGGCTTGGACAAATGTGTGCACATCATTAGTCATGTGAAGCCACCCGTAACTTCTCTTTAAGAGATCCAAGGTACTCCGCATTCCTGGATGACCTGCCAATACCGAGCAATGCATCTCCTCCAACACTCTCAAACGACAGGAAAGAGGAACAAATAATTTGCCTTACGGAAGGTCTTTAGGTGCAGATCTCCTGCTAAAATTTTAGAGGAGAGGTGGGAGGAGCCAGCTGCCAACACAACACCTGGAGGCAAAATATTACTGTCAGTAGCCTCTGGAAGCTCAGGAGTCCTTAAGATACGGGACAAGGCATCAGCCTTCACATTTTTTGACCCAGGTCGGTAGGTGACCACAAAATTAAAGCGAGAGAAAAACAATTCCCACCGAGCCTGACGTGAGTTCTTATGATCCGGGAGCACAGTTATCGGACGAAGAGCTCCCTCCAAAAAGTGTCGCCAGACTTCAAATGCCCACTTAATGGCAAGGAGCTCTCGATTACCAATATCATAATTCCTCTCACAAGAAGAAAACTTTCTAGAGAAATATGCACAGGGCCTAAGTCTGGTGAGAGTGGAGGACCCCTGAGACAACACTGCACCTACTCCAACCTCGGAGGCATCTACCTCCACAACAAACGGTAGAGAGTGGTCAGATTGAACCAAAACTGGGGCTGATGAGAATGCCGCTTTTAGAGTTTCAAACCCAGAGCAAGCGGCAGGGGACCAATTGTTCGGATCAGCACCCTTACGGGTTAGATCCATGAGGGGTTTGGCGATCACGGAAAAGTTCTTAATAAAGTTCCGATAATAGTTAGCGAAACCTAAAAAACGTTGTAAGGCCTTAAGATTGGTAGGCCGAACCCAGTCCGTGAGCGCCTGAACCTTACTCGGATCCATCTGTACATCAGAGGGAGTAACAACATAACCTAAGAAGGAAACCTTCTGAACACAAAAACACACTTTTCGGGCTTAGCGAAGAGGTGGTTTTTGTGCAACCTGGTAAGTACTTAGCGGAGATGTTGCTGGTGAGAAACCATATCAGGAGAGAAAATCTAAATATCGTCCAGATAAACCACCCTAAACACACCGATGTAATCATGAAAGACGGAGTTCATAAACCCCTTAAAAACCGCTGGGGCATTACTCAAACCAAAGGGCATAACCAGGTATTCAAAGTGTCCCAAAGGTGTATTAAATGCGGTCTTCCATTCATCCCCTTCCCGGATCCGAATCAGGTTATAAGCCCCTCTGAGACCTAATTTAGAGACAACTTGGGCCCCAGAAACCTGATTTAAGAGATCCGGGATCAAGGGGAGAGGACCTTAGGTTCTTACCGTTATCTTATTTAATTCTCGATAATCAATGCACGGCCGTAAACCACTATCTTTTTTCTCAACAAAAAAGAACCTGGCCCCAGTGGGCGACTCAGAGAGATATGTCCGATTGCCAAACTCTCATCAATATAACTCTTCAGTGACTCCCGTTTTGGTACTGACAGGTTATATATACGACCCTTTGGCAATCTAGCATCAGGAAGAAAGTCAATTTTACAATCAAACTCCCTGTGAGGAGGAATGACTTGGGACAAGGGTTTTGAAAACACATCTGAGTAGTCAGAGAGAAAATTGGGAAGACTCTGACCTTCCGCCGCTACTGTACATAATGAAACTCTGGTCAGGTGATCCTTACAGTGAGGACCCCAATGAACCAGCTCCATAGTTTACCAATTAATTACCGGATTATGGATCCGGAGCCAGGGTAAACCAAGAATGACGTTTTCAGACAAATTTTCCATAACTAGGAAAGAACACCATTCTTCATGCATAGCTCCTACCATAAGCTTTATCTGCGGGGTTCGGAATTTAATCAACCCTGCCTGTAGAGGGGTCAAATCTGCACCTGACATCTGGATAGGAGTGGACAATGGAATCAATGACATAGAAAACTGAGAGACAAAATTATAATCAATTAAATTAGTTGCAGCACCTGAATCCAAGAAGGCGTGACCAGTACAGGAAACAGATTGAAACTTAACCGTAAAAGGTAAATACATTCTAGACACAACTGGGACTACCTGAGCTCCTAAGCAGTCCCCTCGATTACTGCTTAGGAACGGAAATTTTTCCTGCTGCTGCCTCTTGGAACAGGTGTGCATCTGATGATCAGGACTACCACAGCAAAAACAAAGATGGTGGCTTATTCAAACAGTGTGTTTGCCGGGTGCTCGGGTTCGGCATGTTGTGGATCGGGTTGACAGATTACTGGGAAGGGCTAGTGAGGAACCAGCGGTCATGGTCCACATTGGCACTAATGACAAAGTAAGAGGTAGGTGGAAGGTCCTTAAAAATTATTTCAGGGATTTAGGCCATAAGCTCAGGGCAAGGACCTCAAAGGTAGTTTTCTCCGAAATACTGCCTGAACCACGTGCCACACCAAAAAGGCAGCGGGAGATCAGGGAGGTAAATAAGTGGCTCAAAAGTTAATGTAGGAAGGAGGGTTTTGGGTTCATGGAGAACTGGACTGACTTTTCTGTCGGCTACAGGCTCTACAGTAGGAATGGGTTGCACATCAATGGGGAGGGTGCAGATGTTTTGGGGGAAAAATGGCTAGATGGTTGGAGGAGTGTTTAAACTAGAGACCTGGGAGGAGGGCAACTACACTTGTGCAGGTCAAATAGACAGTGTAGATAGAGAGCTGGGAAGAGTCATAGTCCATGGGGGAGGAAGGGGGGCTGGAATGAGATTGGGGAATAAGAACAAGAGGAATACGGACAGGGAAAACCATATAAAGTGTATGTACACAAATGCCAGAAGCCTCACAAACAAAATGGAGGAATTGGAACTCTTGATGTTGGAGTGGAAATATGATATAGTGGGTATCAGCAAGACATGGCTGGACAGTAGCTATGACTGGGCTGTTACTATAGATGGTTATAGTCTTTTTAGAAAGGATCGTATAAATAAAAAAGGGGGAGGGGTTTGTTTATATGTGAATTCTTGCCTCAAGCCCGTCTTGCGAGATGACATCAGTAACGCAAATGTCGAGTCCCTATGGGTGGAGATAAGGGGAGGGAAAAGGAATGATAAAATATTATAAAGGTTTGTTATAAGGCTCCAAATATAATGGAGGCAGCAGAGGAAATGCTGATAAGTGAAATGGATGCGGCTTCAAAGCATGGTGAAGTACTTATCATGGGGGACTTCAATTACCCAGATATTGACTGGGGGGCAGAAACCTGCAGGTCCTTCAAAGGTAGCAGGTTCTTGTCAACAACAAAAGACAATTACCTATCGCAGCTAGTCCTGGAGCCAACAAGAGGGGGGGCACTGCTGGACCTTATCCTAACCAACAGACCTGATAGGGTATCAAAACTACAGGTTGGGGGGAACAGTGATCATAATATCATTGATTTTGTATTACACTTTACTAAGAACGTTAGGGAAGGGGCAACCAACACTCTAAACTTCAGGAGGGCAAACTTTCAGCAACTAAGGGAAGACCTTAAAGGCATAGACTGGGATAATGTTCTCAAAGACAAAAGCCACCCCCCCAAAAATGGGACTTTTTCTCATATATTCTGAAAAAGTCCTGTGAGAAACACATACCTTATAGAAAAAGCATAAGAGGAACAAGAAAAAGCCTATGTGGCTAACTAGTCTTGAAAGGAAAGCAATAAGCAAGAAAGATGAGGCGTTTAAGGTGCTAAAACGTGAAGGTAGCGATGAGGCATTACAGAATTATAGAGAGAAAAATAAATCCTGTAAAAAGCAGATAAAGGCCGCAAAAATAGAGACTGAGAGAAATATTACCAGGGAGAGCAAAAAAAATCCCAAATTATTTTTCAAGTATATACATGATAAGAAACTAAAAGAGTGTGGGTCCTGTTGAAAATAACATGGGGGTCATGGTGGAAGGAGATGAGGAAAGGGTCAATCTACTGAATGTCGCCTTCTCAACAGTCTTTACCCAGGAAAATCCCCTGGTGGAAGACACAATGAGGAATAATGTAAATTATTTTTGGAATGTCAACAGTTTAACTCAGGAAGAGGTACGGCGCCGCCTCGCAACCACTAAGATCGATAAATCACCGGGGCCAGATGGCATACACCCCCGGGTTCTGCATGAACTACGTACGGTGATAGACAGACCGTTGTTTTTAATATTTGAAGATTCACTGAGGACTGGTTATGTTCCACAGGACTGGCGCATAGCAAATGTGGTACCAATATACAAAAAAGGATCAAATAGCAATCCTGGAAACTATAGACCCGTGAGTCTAACTGCTGTGGTGGGGAAAATATTTGAGGGGTTTGTTAGAGATGCTATCCTGGAGTATCTCACTGTGCACAACCTTATAACCCAGCGTCAGCATGGGTTTATGAGAGATCGGTCCTGTCAGACTAATCTGATTGTTTTCTCTGCGGGGTCGGGCAATCCCGCCTTACACTCTTCTCCCAACACTCCAAATTATTTGAGCATGCTGCACGTTTGTGATAGAAAATACAGAAGCTGAATGTCTGTTTTTATCTTAGGTTCATGCTCTTAACTTGCCGAACGAAAGAGAAATGAAACTGTTGTTTATATTCCTATTACATAGCTTCTTATACCCATAAAAAGTTGTGTACATACATTAAAATCACGTATAATTGGTTATAGCTAAGCATATTGTCTGGCCCCCGACCCCTGCTGATTGGTCCTCAAAACGAGGCCTTGGTTGCTATGCCAGGGGATTTCCAGTCACCGTGTCTACGTATTGACCACTAGTCTGGATGCTGATCTATTCTTAAAAGAAAAGGAGGGGAAAATGTAAAGGAAAGTTGTGAGTGTGATAAAATTTCACTTTTTTAATTTATTTAAATCTATCTGACGTATATTCTCACACTGTAGAATCAAGTGTTAATTAACAACTAGTATGCTTATTATACTCTGCCATACTATGCTCCTTGCCCACATAAGTCAGAATCTTGTACTAGGGATATAGTTCAGGTGGAGAGTCCCTTATTTTTTTATTTAAACCCTCCTGTAAGTATACTGAGCCCACCACTACCTTGTGGGGATCAGGGACTGTGTGGGTGAATGATGATCCTAGAAGACCGGGGAGACCCGTCGAAACCGTTCGGGACTCTCTTTCTATCCTGCAGCCCACAACTCAGGGACAGAAACTCGTAAAGGACAGTGTAACATTGCGGTACACATCATAATGTATCGCGAGAGTGGATCATACGGCAAAATAGTGACTGTGACTCATTAGCAAGGCTGTATGCTCCAAGAGACTTGTCACACATCACGCAGTAGAGGAGATCGCTGCTACAGATTTTTATCATTGCATCTCCCTGCATACCTATCTGACAGCAGCACAGTGCCCTGTCCTGTCAAAAGACGGCACACACCTTGCTCCCTGCGATCTCGAACAACAATCATCATTAACCCACACAGTCCTGATCCCCACAAGAATTAGTGGTGGGCATCAGTATTCTTACAGGAGGGTTTAAATCAAAATAAGGGGACTCCACTGAACTTATATCCCTAAGTCAAAAGTCTTACTTATTTGGCAAGGACATAGATGGCAGAGTATATAATGCCATACTAGTTTGCTTATTAACAACTTGATTCACAGTGTGAGAAATACTCCAGATTTAAATAAATTAATAAAATTGAAATTTTTCACACTCACAACTTTCCTTCTACATTTTCCCCCCCCTTTTTTCTTTGTTGAAATATGTTACAATCGTTGTGCCCCCCGTTGAGTGTTTTTCCAGTGAACACGTTTTTGCGTTTTCATGATGCATTCTTAACAAACATCTGCTTTTCCCTCTCCTGCTTCCATCACAACAAGACTGTAGTTCCGCTGACATTGCATGTCTGGTTTAAACTGATGTAAGGGAAAGCTCTGATTTCCAACAGACAATTACAAAATAGGGCAAAGGGCACATTATACCTCAAAGGCTATAATCCTTAGCAAGCATTTAATCTTATCTACCCTCCCCTACTCGGAAGGGTAAGTTCAAGACAGGATCTGGGGGACGCTGTGGATGTTGTATATCTGGACTTTTCAAAGGAATTTGGCACCGTGCCACATAAAAGGTTGGTATATAAAATGAGACTGCTGGGAATAGGAGAAAATCTGTGTATTTGGGTAAGTAATTGGCTTAGTGATAGAAAACAGAGGGTGGTCATTAATGCCACATTCTCAGATTGGGTTGATGTTACCGGTGGAGTGCCACAGGGGTCAGTGTTGGGGCCACCTCTTTCTAATATTTTTATTAATGACCTTGTAGTGGGTTTACACAGTCAAGTTTCAATATTTGCAGATGATACTAAGCTGTGTAAAGTATTAAATACTGAGGTCGATAGTTTAGCATTACAGAGGGATTTGTGGAAGTTTGAGGGGTGGGCAGAGAAATGGTTGACAAGGTTTAATGTAGATAAATGTAAAGTTATGCACTTGGGCCATGGAAACAAAAAGCATAATTATGTTCTAAACGGTCAATTACTTAGTAAAACTGGAGCTGAAAAGGAATTGGGGGTATTGGTGGATGGTAAACTTAATTTTTGTGACCAGAGCCAGGCGGCTGCTGCTAAAGCAAATAAAATTATAGGAAGTATCAAGAGAGGAATAGATTCTCATGATAAAGACATAGTTTTGCCCGTATACAAATCCCTGGTCAGACCACACATGGAATGTGTACAGTTTAGGCACCAGTGTATAAAAAGGATATAGTAGAGCTGGAACGGGTGCAGAGGAGAGCAACCAGGATTATTAGGGGAATGGGGGGATTAGAATACACTGCCAGATTACAAAATTTGGGATTATTCAGTTTAGAAAAAAGACGACTGAGGGGAGACCTCATTACAATGTACAAATACCTGAACGGACAGTACAAGGATCTCTCCAAAGATCTTTTTATACCTAGGCCTGTGACCAGGACAAGGGGGCATCCTCTACGCCTAGAGGAGAGGCGATTTTACCATCAACATAGACAAAGGTTCTTTACTGTAAGAGCAGTGAGACTATGGAACTCTCTGCCGCAGGAGGTTGTTATGAGGGTACGTCAAGAACAAAGTCAGTAAGCAAAGAGTCAATGTCAAAAACCGCCCCAGTAGCCGCTTAAAAAAATTTACATATCCGCGGATTAAAGTTTTCTAAAAGATAGCCAGGACATGAGGATTAGCTCTAAAAAGTGCTATTCTCACGTCCCATTCTTCCACCTACCACCCAATCTACCTTTATAGGTAGAATCGTAGTGGTAGGTTCCCTTTAAAAGTGTGGGGCTATAAACTTGTGCTTTTGGGGCATTTGTGACTAAATACTGTAACTAAATAAAATCAAAAAGAGACATCCAAAACTTCATTTTACCAACTAAAATAAAAGGCAACCATTTTATCTGATGAAATATACTACACTGAACTTAGAGCTGATCCATTTGACTTAGTAGAGAAAAAATACCAAGTATACAGCGTTATATAGTAATATTGAACTTACAATTGGTTTTGCATGCATTGAGATCATCCTTCAGGAAGACCCTAATATTTAACCTATCCAACAACAATTCCTACTAGATAGCCTTGCTTTTATTCTTAATAACAACTACTTTACCCATGGTAAATGCATTTTTCATCAAAGAAAAGGAACGGCCATGTGGACAAAAGTAGCTCTGTCCAATGGCAACTTGTTTATGCAAGTATTCGAGAATATCTTTATCACACCAGAAAACATACATGTAGGCAAACTGAAACATTGATGACCTGTACATTGTCTGGCATGGTGACATCACCTCCTTTTTGTAATAATATTAATAAAAATGACTGGGGGCTCAGTTTTACCCTTAATCACAGCAAAAAACAAGTAGAATTTTTGGACCTTATAATAGGTCACAATAACAATGAATTCACTACTGAGACATTCTTCAAAAAAGTGGACATCAACAGATTTAGAGTAAATCACCACAAAAAATGGCTTCAATATATTCCCTACAGCCAATTAATCGATTTAGAAGAAATTGCTGCGACACGCACACACATAACCACCAGTGTCGCATTATAGAGAAGAGATTTAAAGAAAAAAAATATCCAAACAAAATCAGTGATTTACTCTAATCTGTTGATGTCCTTTTTGAAGAATGTCTCAGTAGTGAATTCATTGTATTGTGACCTATATAAGGTCCAAAAATTCTACTGTGTTTTTGCTGTTGATAGGGTAAAAACTGAGCCCCGTCATTTTTATAATATTATTACAAGGAGTGATGTCACCATGCCAACAATGTACAGGTCATCATGTTCATTTTGCCTACATGTATTTTTCTGGTGTGATAAAGATATTCTCGAATACTTGCATAAACAAGTTGCCATTGACAGAGCTACTTTTGGCCACATGGCCGTTCCTTTTCTTTGATAAAAATGCATTACCATGGGTAAAGTGTTGTTATTAAGAATAAAGCAAGGCTATCTAGTAGGAATTGTTGTTGGATAGGTTTAATATTAGGGTCTTCCTGAAGGATGATCTCAATGCATGCAAAACCAATTGTAAGTTCAATATTACATTAACGCTGTATACTTGGTATTTTTTCTCTACTAAGTCAAATGGATCAGCTCTAAGTTCCGTGTAGTATATTTCATCAGATAAAATGGTTGCCTTTTATTTTATTGGTAAAATGAAGTTTTGGATGTCTCTTTTGATTTTATTTAGTTACAGTATTTAGTCACAATGCCCCAAAAGCACAAGTTTATAGCCCCACACTTTAAGGGAACCTACACTACATTCGACCTATAAAGGTAGATTGGTGGTAGGTGGAAGATGGGACTGAGAATAGCACTTTTTAGACTAATCCTCATGTCCTGCTATCTTTTAGAAAACTTTAATCCGCGGATATGTAAATTTTTTTAAGCGGCTACTGGGGCGTGGAGTAGCCGGACATGAGACTACAAGTTGCGGCTACACCACGCCCCAGTAGCCTCTTTTCTCCACCTACCATTTTATCTTCGGCGCGCAGAATCCGAGGCTGGAGCTACTGCGCATGCATAGAACGCCGCAGATGCCGGGGACTCGGACGCGCAGCTACAAGGAGCTGCGCCCCGAAGATTTTCTAAAAGATAGCCGGGACGTGAGGATTAGCCCAAAAAAGGCTATCCTCACGTCACATTCATCCACCTACCACCCGATCTACCTTAATAGGTAGAATCGTGGTGGTAGGTTCCCTTTAATGTTTGACATGCTTGTATGTAACTGAGGAAGAGCCTGGTCCAAGCTCGAAACGCGTATTATAAAGCTACGAAATAAAAGAACCTACTAATGAAATATCTCTAGTCCGAGTGATTGGCGCCATGAACACCCTGGAATCTACCCTTTAGCCGCTTGATCTTCTTCATGGACACCAATGGTACCAGGAAACCCTAAACCACTCAAAGACAAAACTGAAGCTACTTCACGTGTTATACCGTTGTACAACCGAGAAAGGTGAGCACCTTTCCACTAAAGAATCTAAACATCTCTCTAATCCAATTGGTTTTACACATGTAGCGCTTGTATCATCTCTCTTCTTTTTTTCTTTGAATCAATCTGTCAGGTTAGCTAGGGAGAGTGCTGGGACTTCTGGTTCTTCTAGTGGTTCTAGCGGCGTTCTCCGACCCCCGCGCTATCCGTGCAAACTCCACCTCTCTTCCGCGGGCACGGCTGCTAAATCTCGCGTTGTCTAGGAGTTGTGTTCGGACTGCTGGGACTTGTGGTACCTTCTGCTGGTGCCTGGTTTAAATCTGCACCATAGAGGTTAATTCCCAGAATGTTTCCATGCTCCTATCAGGTTCTGGAGGTGGGGTTCTCTGCATAAATTGCAGCTTCACTAGTCACCTTGCCAATGTTTGAAATCCTTCATCACTCGCTCTCTGCATTAGGCTGACTTGCTCTGTATCTGTATTGTTTTGACCTCGGCTTGTTTTTGACATTGACTCTTTGCTTACTGACTTTGTTCTTGACGTACCCTCATAACAACCTCCTGCGGCAGAGAGTTTCCATAGTCTCACTGCCTTACAGTAAAGACCTTGTCTTGGTTGATGTAAAATCGCCTCTCCTCTAGGGCGTAGAGGATGCCCCCTTGTCCTGGTCACAGGCCTAGGTATAAAAAGATCTTTGAGAGATCCTTGTACTGTCCGTTCAGGGTATTTACAGGTAATGAGGTCTCCCCTCAGTCGTCTTTTTCTAAACTGAATAATCCCAAATTTTGTATCTGGCAGTGTTTCTAATCCCCCCATTCCCCTAATATCCTGGTTGCCTCCTCTGCACCGTTCCAGCTCTACTATATCCTTATTTATACCTGTTGCCTAAACTGTACACATTCCATGTGTGGTCTGAACAGGGATTTGTATACGGGCAAACTATGTCTTATCATGAGAATCTATTCCTCTCTTGATACTTCCTATAATTTTATTTGCTTAGCAGCAGCCGCCTGGCTCTGGTCACAAAATTATTTACATCCCCAATACCCCCATTCCTTTTCAGCTCCAGTTTTACCAAGTAATGACGTTTAGAACATAATTATGCTTTTTGTTTCCATGGCCTCAGTGGCATAACTTTACTTTATCTATTAAACTTGTCAACCATTTCTGCCCACCCCTCAAACTTCCACAAATCCCTCTGTAATGTGAAACATCGACCTCAGTATTTAATACTCACAGCTTAGTATCACTGCAAATATTGAAACTTGACTGTGTAAACCCACTACAAGGTCATATAATAACAATACTAGAAAGAGGTGCCCCAACACTCCCCCTGTGGCACTCCACCGGTAACATCAACACCAATCTGAGATGTGGCATTAATGACCACCCTCTGTTTTTATCACAAGCCATTACTTACCCAAATACACAGATTTTCTCCTAGTCCCCGCAGTCTCATTTTATATACCAACCTTTATGTGGCACGGTGCCAATTCCTTTGAAAGTCCAGATATACACATCCACAGCGTCCCCCAGATCCTGTCTGAACTTACCTCCTCTGTATGTTAAGTATTATCTGACATTGTGTTATCACAGATAGTTGACTGACCGATCTCTCATAAAAACCCACGGACGCTGGGTTTAAGGTTGTGCCAGTGAGATACCAGGATAGCATCTCTAACAACCTCAAATAATTCCCCACCACGTTAGACTCACGGGTCTATAGTTTCCAGGATTGCTATTTGATCCTTTTTTGTATATTGGTACACATTTGCTATGCGCCAGTCCTGTGGAACATAACCAGTCCTCAGGAATCTTCAAATATTAAAAACAACGGTCTGTCTATCACCGTACGTTCATCAGAACCCGGGGTGTATGCCTCTGGCCCCGTGATTTATCGATCTTGTGGTGCGAGCGGCGCCGTACCTCTTCCTGATTAAAACGTTGACATTCCAAAAATATATTTACATCTCCTCATTGGTTCTTCCACCAGGGGATTTTCCGGGTAAAGACTGTTTGAGAAGGCGACATTCAGTAGATTGACCCTTTCCTCATCTCCTTCCACCATGACCCCCAGTTTTTTCAACAGGACCCACACTCTTTTAGTTTCTTATCATGTATATATTGAAAAATATTTGGGTTTTTTTTGCTCTCCCTGGTAATATTTCTCTCAGTCTCTATTTTGCGGGCCTTATCGCTTTTTACAGGATTTATTTTTCCTCTCTATAATTCTGTAATGCCCTCCACGACTTCACGTTTAGCACCTTAAACGCCTCATCTTCTGGCTTATTGCTTTCTTTCAAGACATGTAGCCACATAGCTTTTCTTGTTCCTCTTATGCTTTTTCTATAAGTATGTGTTTCTCACAGGACTTTTCAGAATATATGAGAAAAGTCCCATTTTTGGGGGGGGGGGGCTTTTGTCTTTGAGAACATTATCCCAGCTATGCCTTTAGGTCTTCCCTTAGTTGCTGAAAGTTTGCCCTCCTGAGTTTAGAGGGTTGGTTGCCCTTCCCTAACGTCTTAGTAAGTGTAAACAAAACAATGATATTATGATCACTGTTCCCCCAACCTGTATTTTGATACCCTACACAGTCTGGTGGTTAGAGATAGGTCGCACGTGCCCCCCCTCTTGTTGGCTCCAGGACTACTGCGATAGGTAATTGTCTTTTTGTTGTGACAAGAACCTGCTACCTTTGTAAGGACCGCAAGGTTTCTGCCCCCCAGTCATAATCGTGTGAATTGAGTCCCCCCTATGTCTTCACCATGCTTTGAAGCCGCTCCATTTCACTATCAGCATTTCCTCTGCTGCCTCCATTATATTTGGAGCCTTATAACAACCTTTATAATATTTTATCATTTCCTTTTCCCTCCCTATCTCCACCATAGGGACTCGACATTTGCGTTACTGAATTCATCTCGCAAGCGGGCTTGGGCAGAATTCACATATAACAACACCCCTCCCCCCTTTTTATTTATACGATCCTTTCTAAAAACTATAACCATCTATAGTAACAGCCCAGTCATAGCTACTGTCCAGCCATGTCTTGCTGATACCCACTATATCATATTTCCACTCCAACATCAAGAGTTCAATTCCTCCATTTTGTTTGTGAGGCTTCTGGCATTTGTGTACATACACTTATAGGTTTTGCCTGTCCGTATTCCTCTTGTTCTTATTCCCCAATCTCATTCCAGCCCCCCTTCCTCCCCCATGGACTATGACTCTTCCCAGCTCCTATCTACACGTCTATTTGACCGCACAAGTGTAGTTGCCCTCCTCCAGGTCTCTATTTTAACACTACCTCCAACCATCTAGCCATTTTTCCCCCAAAACTCTGCACCCTCCCCATTGATGTGCAACCCATTCCTACGTAGATCCTGTAGCCGACAGAAAAGTCAGTCCAGTTCTCCATGAAACCCAAACACCTCCTTCCTACATTAACTTTTGTAGCCACTTATTTACGCTCCCTATCTCCCCGCTGCCTTTTTGGTGTGGCCGTTTTCAGGCAGTATTCGAGAAACACCTTTGAGGTCCTTGCTGTGCCTGCCCCTGTGTTTTCTCTTAGTGTATAACAGTTCTTTCTGTTTCAGGAAGTCACAAAAAATGGCTTCAATATATTCCCTACAGCCAATTAATCGATTTAGAAGAAATTGCTGCGACACGCACACACATAACCACCAGTGTCTCATTATAGAGAAGAGATTTAAAGAAAAAAAATATCCAAACAAAATCATCATTGATGCTGTGAAAGAAGCCATCCAATTTACCCAAACAGAAAGTCTCCTCCCAAGAAACACAAAGGAAAACTGAATCTAGTTATCAATTAAAATTCATCACCACATTCAGCAAGGACAGCCAGAACTTAAGAAACATTGGAATATTATTAAATTCGATCCAGTACTAACCAAAGTTGTTCCAGACAACATTTCTTGTATCTTTAGGAAAGCCCCGACAATAAAAAATGCATTAGCACCCAGCATTCCTAAACAATACAAATCTACCATTCCATCTACCACCATCCAAAAAGGCAGCTTCCAAATTAATAAACCCCAGTGCCTATGTTGTAAAATAATAAAGGTGTGTGATACATTCTCATCAAATAACAGAAATGAAATATTCAACCTTTACCCCGTATCACCGACTCGATTTTTCAAATCTGCCCTGTGTCCCGATAGTTGTTTATAACTTCGGAACTCTTTAACATATCCAGATGATTTTAAGACTGTTTTATCGTAACACACTGTAATTCAAGTTAGTTGTAAAAATTATGGCATAAGTTTTGCGTTTTGTTCTGAAAAAAATTTTACAATTTGGCAAAAGTTTTCAAAATTTGTTCGTTTTCCAAGTTTGAAATGTTCTGCTTTCCAGACAGGAAGTAAAACTACCCAAAAAGCTTCATGTTTGACATTTACAGAATGTCTGCTTTATGTTGACATGATATTTTATGTGTCTTCTCATTTGTGTAGGATGTTTTGAGGCTTAGAACTTTAGGTGCCATTTTTCAAATTTTCATGAAAATTGCCAAAACTCACATTTTGTGGTGGTAAACTGCTGTATGGGCACACGGCCGTGCATAGGATCAGAGCAGCGCTATTCACAGCAGATTTCTATAGTCACATTGTACAAGCTATAAATTTTACATTTTTTTGGTAATACGAACATATGAGGGCTTATTATTTACTGGATGAGATACAATGTATAGATAATTAATTTTGGAGGTCTATAGCTTATTCTTGAGATTTTATTAACTATTTCAAGGTGGACACAAACATCAATTTTTATTTTGGATCTTTAACACTTTTTTACCCCACTCACCGTAACCTAAAAATAATATTTTATTTTTATTCTCTGGTTCACTACGATTGCGGTGATACCTCATTTATATAGTTTTTCTTATCTTTGCTCAATTTTACTGAGCAAAACCAATATTTGAGAAAATCGCATTGTTTTTGCTATTGACACATTTTGAGGGCCATAACATTTTGAGGGCTTATTTTTTTGCAAAAAGAGTTTTATTCGTATCATATTAGAGAACATAGCTTTTTTTAAATCACTTTTTAGAACATTTTTTGTGATGGTGTTTGATGGAAAATTTTATATTACGGGAAGTTTTCATGTTTTCTTTTTTATGTCGTTCATCGAGCGGGTTCAATATTGATTTAGATTTATTGTACAGATTAATAAGGACGTGGGGATACCAAATATGTACTTTTTTGTGTTTTTGTGTTCTATATACTTTATTTGCATTATATGTGTAACTGGGAGATTATGAGACTTTTATTTTATTTATTTATTTAATTATTATTATAAAATGATTTATTCTTTTTTTTTTAATTTAAACTTTTCTTACATTTTCCCCACTTTTGCCCGATCTGTATGTAACTGTATGCTACGCATGCTCAGTTACTTAAACTGTACACTGCAATACAAGTGTATTGCAATGTAAAGGCTTGAACAAGTGATTGGATGAAAGCTGGTTCATCCAATCACTTGTTCAAGCCTTTAGGCCCCTTTCACACTTGTGTTTTTCACGCACGTTTTCTGCGCGTGCTTTTGACGCACAGAACTTGCGTGAAGCACACGCCCCCCTAAGTACAACTTTTAGGTTTCCGCGCACGCGCATCGGAACACACTTACGTCGGAAGGAAACCTGTATGAAAAGGACTGGCGCACAGGTGAGAGATACTTAGGGGGGCGTTTGCTTCATGCCCTCACACTCTCAGCTCTCCGCTCTGGATAGGATTACCTATCTGCAATAGGAATCACCATAGGTCAGGAATGAGGGGGAGGATACAGTGACGACACAAACGTAGGTGTTAAGAATTGGAGCTTGGCTCAAGAGAGCACACTCTAGCCCCGGCACCCCTGAGGACGCCACTAATGTGGCGAAACATGTCGGGGGGGGGGCGTTAGTGTGAACAAGCTTTTAGTTAGCAGACAAAGTGTGTGTGTGGACTAAATTGACTGGATGAATATGAGGGAGAGATTAATACAGAATCAATGATACTGCAGTAGATATTTATCACTAAGTGTAGGATACATAGGATCTATAGTACCTCTGGAGTGTAGCGATCTGACTGGCAGTGAATGCCTAAACTGCTAATAATACGCCTACTGGCTCACTCTGAAATGGAGTAGTGGGCATGAGATTGTGCATATATCTAAAGCAGTAACACCAGGGTCATGTGTGTGCATGGGACGGTACGTGAGATGGCCTAATGAACTGATACTGTATCTAACCATAGAACAGTTACATTAAGAGCTGCAACATTGTAGCGGTAACATCAGGAAAACAAATTTGATAATCACCGTCAGACAAACAGCACAACACTGACACCTAGTGGTGTTGAAACTTGCACTTTTTAAGATCCTATGACATCCTAAATATAGTCTTCCTCATTTCATGGCGTACCACACAATAAAGTCTCCACGATGGTCTGCATAATTTTAATATAAGCCAGGCAATTGTCCAAGTTAAGAATATACTGAAGTGGTTGTAGACAAAAACACTTTTTAAGGATACAGTAATAAAAGTAAAGTTTTAATGACTAATGAGTTTCAGTGAGACCTAAGGCCTTTTTTGTAAATAGCATCGATATATGGACTCAGTCATAGATTTCCCCTTTAGATAGACAATTTATGTATCTCCGAATGGTATAAGTGGTGCCTGTTACATTACTGGTTAATGTCCTAGCGCTGGTCATCACCTTGCAGGCAATACACCCGCTGCACCTAAAACAACCTTTGATTTCACTATGGATCCACATTGTTGATGTGGGGGGTCTCGTGTAGTGGCTGTGAATAATTCTATCTCTAATGTTGCGGCCTCGGCGGTACGTGATGCTGGGGGATGTGGCTAAGTACGGGGACAAGTCAGGGTCCATCCTCAGAATGTGCCAATGTCTGGCGAGGATGTCCTTTATTTGACCAGACGCTCCATCAAATGTGCCAATGAGTCGGATTTGAGGGTCGGTCTTAGATTAAGGTTTAGGGGTGAGTAAGGTGGTACAATCTAGGGATGCTGCTTTTTGGTATGCCTTCCTCAGAATATAGTCGGGATATCCGCGTTCTCTTAGATCTTTGGCTTGTTTGTGAAAACTGAGACACCGAACAAACTGGCTAAAAACTGATTGCACTCTGATGCAAAATGTGCGTTTTTCACTGACCAAACCCTGATCGCACCCTGATCAAACTCTGACGTGATCTGCAACGCAAGTGTGGAAGGGGCCTCATATTGCAATTCACTTGTATTGCAGTGTACAGTTTAAGTAACTGAGCATGCGGAGCATGCTCAGTTACATACAGACGGGTCCCGCCAGGAGGCGTAACCCCGCTTGAAGGAGAGCCGACATCTGAGTTTTTATGATCCCGGGTGTTAGTGCTGGGTCTGGGCTGTGATATCACAGCCCAAGACTGGCATCAGGCTGACCCGATGTCCATAAATCTTCTTCTGATGCACCCTTAATGACCGATGTAGATTCCTGATGGGGTGGTCATTAAGGGGTTAAGCACAAACTGAATTGCTGCAGCAAATACGTAATGTATTTCATCCCCATGCCAATGTTGCATGCAATATATAGGCAGGACCACTCAAGCCCTACACTGTAGGGTTAATCACCATCGCTATAACATTAATCATAAAGTTCTAAAGTATGGACTTTCCAGACACTGTGCACTCAAACACAAAGTGGAAGGGAAAATTACCATCCCTATTGATTACATTAGTCCGGAAATTAATAACAGATTTGGGGTATTAAAGAAGAAAGAAATCTATTGGATTTACAGGCTTTTAATGGTATTAAATATATTTATATGTATATTTCTATATTTTTATACTTTTATATGTATAATATTTATAACAATTAAGAGACAATTAGGGGATACTGTTTATATTATTATATTATGTGATATTTTGTAAATGTCCTTTTCAAATGGACTCGCTGTTTGATTTTAGTAATTAAATACTTTAATTTTTTTTATTCAATGTTTTTATTTACACTCTGACATCACACATGCCCCAGATTTGTGCCAAAAGCACAAGTTTATAAGCCCCACACTTTTAATGTTTGACATGCTTGTATGTAACAGGAAGAGCCCAGTCCGGGCTCGAAACGCGTATTATAAAGCTACCAATTAAAGGTACCTACTAATGAAATATCTCTAGTCCGTGTGATTGGCGCCGTAAACACCCTGGAATCTACCCTTTAGCCACTAAGATGCAGGATTGAGCACATACGTCTGTGGTACGCTGCCCGTAAACACTTGGCCTGCCTGGAGACGAGGCTCCAAACACATATCCAGCTTCAGAAGTCTGCTTCATACTGCTGCTGAAGCAACAAACTATCCTCTCCAGCCTGAAGCTATCTTTACCAGGCTGTGAGCACGTTCTGTGGAACTATGTCCAACCGGCCATCTCGACCCAGTTGACGTTACTGCTATTGTGGCCATTGCCGAGTTCCGAATAAATGAACAGTAAGTTGAATATTTTGCATTCTCTGCTTCTAAGAAATCCCTGTGTAAGGCTGTTACCACCATGGGCGCCCCCTTCACCCTCACCATGAATCTACATCTACATCATGATTAACATAGGGAGAAACATTCTCACATCTTCAGCCAGTCCCTCCATTTTTTGTTCCTCCACCTGCCAGAGACCTGCCAGGTGAGGACCAGGCCTCTGTTCCCTGGTACCCAGCACTGTAACCGCAGACAAGCGCAAAGCTCCACTCAGCCAGCCACTTAGGTGCTTAGGACTCCGGCTGTTCCCAAGCCACGGAAAGGCTTAGCCCTGGTTGAGAATGTTGCGAGTAGCATCACAAATAGGATATCTACTTCTCTGCCTCATACTGGCATATTGAACTGTATAATATTTAACTGTGCTGCCTTACCCTGCTGCTAATCGGATTAAGGCCCCTACTGTGATTGAACGCTGAATTGTGCTGTCTGAGTGCTAATCTAGCACATAAAATGTTAACCCCAGCAAAGAACTGCTGTGTTGCTCAGCTGGAGTGAAGATTCAAGTATCCTGCCTCCAGATAGAAACTAAAACAGAGATTCTTGGGGCTGTTGTCTCTTCCCAAAGAACCTCAGAGACTTTGCCCTCCCTTTGCCAGAGGCCTGGAAAGCTATTATCTTTGTAGAGCCCAGAGAGGCAGAGAATCAGGACCAATTCCGTGAGAGCAATTCCTTCACGTTGCTTCTAACAAGAATCACAAATGTTAGCTGAAATGGTTATCCCTTCATCATCCACTTCCTTCCTAGAATTTAAGAAGATGGCCATTGTTGTACTTGAAGAGTGACTTCCATCTGAATCCCAAGAGGAATTAGCACCCCCGACTCATAAAGAATTGGCCTCAGCTGTCTGTTCGGCGCAACAAGCCTCCCAATATCTGATGTCTAAAGAAGTTGCCACCCTGGCAGACCAAGTATCCTGCTTGACTGAAACATTAAGCAAACTCCTAGAATGTCTGGAGCAGTTAGAGGTGCCATCCTTAGAAAAGGAATCAGAACTTTCAGCCCACATAACGTCATCACCTGTGTGTCACGGTGCCCTGCGACCCATGTCTTAGGTCAAAGGCGCAACCATGTGCCTCTTCCTGCACCTGCAGCCTGGCTCCTGCGTCACTCACCTCCCCCATCTCCAGCAGCATTTCCCGTGGTCCTAGTGCCTTGTGACATAGAGTAAAGTGGTGTTCCTTGCCTAGTGCTTTTATCCTGACTTCCCGTTGTGACCAGGTTTCCGACTTCACTCCTCTGCTGCCAGTCCTGACCTTCTGCTCCACTACTGACTATGCTCCCGTGTTGCCTGTCCTGAACTCCTGCCTTTCCCCGCCTACGTGGACAAGGTCGCACCTGGGGAGTGACCTGGTGGAACCATGCCGCAGCAAGTCCAACCCGCTTTGCGGCAGGTACCACTTAGGATCTGCACCCAGGTGGCGGCTTATGTCATAATCCACGGTGGTACAGTGGGTCCACTACCCCTGAATCCTGACACTGTGGACCAAGGTAAGATCCACCAAGATCTCCCAACAATGGCTATGATAACCCTAGAAGGTCAAAGAATACACAGAAAAAGCCAGAAATCCATAGATATATTGTGCAAAAAATATAAAATTTTCATTAAAGTTATTTTTTAAAATGCAGTGAAACAAGGCTTATAAAGAAATGTCAGCTATGCTGAGAAAGACAACATAAAACATCAGGGGGACGTAATGTATGAGGAATTACAATGGTAAAATCCCTTGAGAAACCCTTGAGAACGACCTGCGGGTTGAAACGCGCATTGGGGTCTCTTGCATACCAGGTAACTATGGTCACAGGTATCTGGCTCACAGGTGTACATATTATGTACCCAACATACTGTATACTATTAGGTTTCCCTCTGTAACTAATTCTGGTGCTACCACTGTGAACCGGATGGGCACACATAATGCTGTTGCAAATTACATGTTTTTTATTGCAATGCCCTTTATTATTAATCATTGATTTCCTGTATACTGTGGTTCCTGGTTTGTATAAACTTCTGCCTCTCCTGTAGCCATCTTTTTAACACGCATATGTTTTTACTATGTATTGCAATTAATAAAGTTTATTGTTCTATTTTCTAAAAACACTTTGCACTTTATTCCTCATCTTCTTTTGTTTGATGGATATATATCTATATTTGTGAGGAGGACTTTGAGCTCCCTGGCAGACCTCTTTTTCTATATGAGCATAGGTTAGATGCTATCTCTGATATACTGATATTGAGGGTCTTCATTTCTTATACGATTTAATCGTAAAATCAGTTGATGTAAATTTATATACTTAATCTAAGTGCCAGGCATTACTCATGAAGACAAATGCACAAGTGAATAACTATACATGATAATAAACATGGTAGCACATAGTAACACTAAGTGTGATAAGTACCTGGTACAGAATACACGCGTCCACCCGGATGACTGACACCCCAACGCACGTTTCGGCACGCTGCCTTCGTCAAGGGGTAAGGTCAGTCATACAGAGGACACCATATAAACGTTTAATAGCCAATAGTGATTTGGGACTTCACCTGTGTGTAATTGGTGCTTGTGTTTATTTTCCCCGCGTAGTATGGGTGCTACTTCTGGTTCCAGCTCCAGTGGCACCCTGGTCACGTGATCCGATCATGTGACTAAGTTAGTCACTGTTGGATATTGCGTGACTTCAGGGTCCGGACTACAAAGGTTCGCCGACGCATGCGCACAAGCAAGGTGAAAAGTAAGAAATACAAAACTCTATTATTTACATATAAAGCAGATTTTATGAATAAAATTAGTTAAAAAGACAAGATTACATCAATATCATCAGCTTTAAAAACAAAATTCATGTAGGATTACAAAAATTATGACATACAAAAATACAAATACACAATTATAATTTATGACATACAACTTAGTTAAGAGACAGTCACAAGTCCAAAAAATAATGTGCAAAAAGCGTGTACTAGAACACTAAAGTATGTGTATATTGTGTCTCGTATTAAACGAGCACGAAAACGTCCCACGGACATAATACAAATGCATATATAAACATGAACTAATTAAATAGGACATTGTTAAGTGAAGAAAAAGTAAAAGATGATGAAAGAATATATGTTTAAAGGAATATATATATTTATATACTTTATATATTTATTACTATTGAATATGAATGTGAAAAAAATACATGTGAAAAAAAATGTGAGAAATACATGTGAAAAAGTATATATAATTGGGGTCATTATACATGGAATTATGTCAAGAAATGATGTAAGGAGGCAACATTACAGAGTATAGCAAATTTTCAACCCTGCTGTATCCCTACAGCGTATCATACCTCATTAGGGCGGTCTCATTATTTAGAACATTATTTAGAGCTAATGTCAATCATACATGTGTAATACTGCCCAACCGACATAATAACATCAAAAAGTGCAGAATGTGCAGTGACGGGAAAGGGGAGGGAAGTGGAACGTGAGGGAGATGCAGAGAAGGAGTTGTTAAAGTGCCCATTTTATACATGCTACATGGAATAGATGATGCATAATCATCATACAGAATACAGCACTGTGGTCAACACTAATTAATAGAGGTACTAGATACGAAAGTGACCTCATGTCTGTGCCAAGAGAATACCAAGAGAATATCTCAAATTGTCGATTATGGACAACCGAACACAGCTTCAATCCCTAATTCAAATGAGTAGATAAATAATTCAAAAGGCGGGAACAGTGTCCAGTAGGTCACGACCTATAGACATGGCTTCAGAAAAATCATGACACTAAGTCATAATCTGCAGGCTCATAATCTGCAGGTGTAAATCCAACATGCTGTTAGTACTTCTTCTGGGTATCTTGACCCCAGCCTCTTAAAGCATGTTGTTGTTCTAAATATCATAGCTTCTTGCTCGTCACTTCAAGGCATTAGGCGGGGAAGGAATAAATAATTGGTGGGTTTTACCAAAGTGGTACTCCCTTATGGTTATAAGAAAACAAAACACATATAAAAATTCAAATTATGCAGATGTGAAAATATAAAAACCATTAAAAGCAAAATAGGCAGGAGGCCCAACTGTCTTGGTAGGATCAGAGGAAAGGAGCAAAAGTGAGAGATTCATTAAGTCCACGAGGGTTAAGTGTGCCAAGGGTCCATATCCATTTGGCTTCACATTGTGCCAATCTTTGCATCAGAAAAATACTTTGCCGGCAGCTGAGACTTCAAAGATTTAGAACTGAACAACGCTCCTCAAGGAAAGAGCTAGCGCATACCATAGATTCCACCAGGATGCCAAGATTTGGAGGCGCTTGCCCCATGGTTCATGTCACTATCAATCGTGTGACCCTACCGGCATTAATCAACAATGGCTCTCAGGTGACCACTATACCCAGCTCTACCTTAGAAAAATGCAGAAGAGGACTATCACTACTGCAGGCTCCAAAAGCTCACTTAAACATCATTGCTACTTATAAACTGTACCCATACATGGCTACGTGAAGCCCACCATAACCAGAGATCCTGAAAAGGCATAGTAGTAATCCGAGTGGCTGAAAACAGTAACCTCTCTCTCGTGTTCTCATCTGCCACTGTTACCCAGAATTGCTTAAGGCTCACCAGAATTCCCTACCATCCGTACCCAGTGACTGCAGGAAGGCAATTCAAGTCCTGGATTCAAGTCCGGATCAAGGACCCCTAGCCTGTCCACCTTCAACCTGGGACTCAGACATTGTTATGGTGATGAAGGTGAACCTTCTGAGCAATCCTGGTGGCTTGAGCTCAATATTGGGCATTAGGACATAATTCCTGCTGATCAAGTGCAGGTGCAAGGAAGTCATTATGCAACACCACCAACACACAATGGACTTTAGGCATGGGCAGATTCCCTTGATACAGCATAACATCACCACTCTCTCACCCACCTGTCAAGGAGACACCCCAACCAATTACTCCTACCCGCCATCAAGAAGTGAATAAACCGCACCAGGAGATTAAGACAGCCAATGTCACCCGAGAGAGTCACAGCTGCCTTCTTGGTCCTTGTAAAGAAGAAGGATGTGACCCTTCTTTTTGGCGTTGATTTAAGGAAAATGAACAATATCACTCACAACAACGCTTAGCCGCTTCCTCGAATCGAAGAGTCCCTAGCGGCCTTAGAGTTTGCTGCTTTCTTCTCCACCCTTGACCTGACCAGCGGCTGCTGGCAGGTGGTTTTTGAGGTCAATAATATGCCCTTAGGCTTGTGTAATGCCCCATGCACTTTTCAGTGGTTAATAGAGAGAAGTTTGGGGATATAGGAACATTGGAACTGTCCTATTATACCATAATTAAACTACAAAACTTATGAGGACAACTTCCAACATCTGGCTGAAATTTTCCAAAACTGTCCCAGAATGGTCTGAAGGTGAAAAATGGGCCATCCTCCACAGCCTAGTGTACAATACCTAGGACACGTGGTGAGTGCTGATGAAATTGAGCAAGATCCTTTACCCACCACAGAAGTTAGACTCACTGGTCTGTAGTTTTCAGGATCGCTTTTTGATCCTTTTTTATATATTGGTACCATATTTGCTCTAAGTGAATCTTCAAATATTAAAAATAAAGGTCTGTCCATCATTACATAATTCATGCAGAACCCGGGGGTGCATGCCATCTGGCCCTGGTGATTTATCTATCTAAGTGGTTGTGAGGCGGCACCGTACCTCTTCCTGGAATAAACTGTTGACAATCCAAAGATAATTTACATCATTCCTCATTGTGTCTTCCACCAGGGGATTTTCTTGGGTAAAGGCAGTCCAGAAGGCGACATTCAGTCACTTGGCCCTTTCCTCATCTCTTTCCATCATGACCCCCATGCTATTTTTAAGAAGGACCACACTGTCCGTTTTTAGTTTTTTTTTTATCATTTATATACTTGAAAAAAAATTTGGGGAAATTTGCCCTTCTGAAGTTTAGAGTGTTGGTTCCCCCTCCACTAACTCTCTTAGTAAAGCATAATACAAAATCAATGATATTATGATCCCCAACCTGTAATTTTGGATAGTTAGGATAGTTTGTATAGTTAGGATAAGGTCCAGCACTGCCCCCCTCTTGTTGGCTCTAGGACTAGTTGCGACACGTAATTGTCTTTTGTTGTCGACAATAACCTGCTCCCTTGAAGTCCCCCATGATAAGTACTTCACCATACTCTGAAGCCACATCCATTTCACTTATCAGCATTTCCTCTGCTGCCTCCATTATATTTGAAGCCTTATAACAAACCCCTAGTAATATTTTATTATTCTTTTTCTCTCCCCTTATCTCCACCCATAGGGACTCCACATTTTCATTTGTATCATTGATGTCATCTCACAGGACAGGCTTGAGGCACGAATTCACATATAAACAAACCCCTCCCATTTTTTTATGTATACAATCATTTCTATATAACTATAACCATCTATAGTAACAACCCAGTCATAGCTACTGTCCAGCCATGTCTCGCTGATACCCACTATATCATATTAGCCTTCCAACATTAAAAGTTCCAGCTCCTCCAATTTGTTTGTATGGCTTCTGGCATTTGTGTACATACAATTTATATGATTTTTCCCTGTCCGTATTCCTTTTGGCCTTATTCCCCAATCGCATTCCAGCCCCCCTTCCTCCCCCATGGACTGTGACTCTTCCCAGCTCTCTATCTACACTGTCTTTTTGCCCTGCACAAATGTAGTTGCACCCCCCCCCCCCATGTCACTAGTTTAAACAATCCTCCAACCTTGTAGACATGTTTTCACCCAAAACAGCTGCAACCTCCCCATTGAGGTGTAGCCCATGCCTACTGTAGAGCCTGTAGCCAACAGCGAAGTCAGCCTAGTTCTCTAGTTCTCCATGAACCCAAAACCCTGCCTTTCTGGTGTCGAACATGTTACAGGTAGTATTTCAGAGAAAATTACCTTTGAGGTCATTGCCCTGAGTTTGTGGCCTAACACCCTGAAATCATTTTTAATGACCTTCCACCTACCTCTTACTTTGTCACATGCCAAACACGAGCACCCGGCAAACAACACAATGTTCAGTATGCACGATCTTTGTTACAGATTGCCCTGTCTGTTCCCCTGATAATTGAATCTCCCACTACGAGCACCTGTCTGACCTTGCCTGTGCTAACATTACCCTTCTTACTGGAGCAGACAGTCCCCTGATTGCTAGAGGCCATGTCTTGCTGTAGCATTGCCACCCCAGAGCGGATATCCCTCTCATCCCCCAGCCTGTAGCCTTTCCACTTATCAAGTCCATCGTGCTAATGGGGAATACAAAAGAAATACGGAAGAATAGAGATTCACAGTAAAATCACATAAAAATACAGCAGTTACCTGCTAAAGTCCCTCAAACTTAAGTCCCTTGACGGAGTCTGAGGTTGTTGAATTTCTTCAGTATATTAATTCCAACGACATGCATCTCCGGTTCACACATGAATTATCTAAGAACATAATACACTACTTGGATATTACACTCATGGGTACCCCACATGTCAGCATTGAACCCTACTCCAAACCAACAGCTCTTAATTCCACACTTAATGCCTGCTCATGTCACTCCAAACATGTCATTAAAAACATCCCTGTTGGAGAGATGATACGTACTAAACGGAACTGTGCAGACACTGCAACTTTAACTCAAAAAATTTACAAAAAGAAGGAAGACTTGTCATATAGAGAATATCCAAGATGGATGCTAAATAGAGCACAAAACATAGTGGAGAAAATTCCTAGAAACAAGCTACTAATAGAAAACACCAAACACAAACAACACAAACAACAGGTCACATTCTCCACCACCTTCAGTTTACAATATCAACAGATTACTCATATCGTTAACAAACATCTTCCCATCCTCTATACAGACAATGATTTGGCTTCCATACTTCCAGATAAAATCCAATGTGTGGCTAGAAGAGCTCCCACACTAGGCATGCAACTATCTCCTAGCCTATTTACATCGAACAATCCTACATCTAACACTTGGCTAGACTTACAAGGTTTTTTTAAATGCGGCCATAAAAGGTGCATTTGCTGTAACTTTGCTGCTCCTAACAAATATTTTACCTCTGCACGTACTCAACAAACAAACAAAATATGTAGCTTCATTAAAGGGGTATTCTCATCTTGGCACTTACATTCAGTTTCATTAATCTGCCATATATAAACATTTCTTCAATTGGATGTTATTAAAAAAAATGTTCCTGTGTGAAGATAATTTCGCATAAATGTAACCATGTTGTCCCTTAGAAACGAGATAGCTTCCTCGGATACGGCCACGTCTGATAGATTGAGTGCACAAAGAAACCAAAGGTTATTGTATATAAAATGTCTGGGAGTTACTACATGTCGCACAGCCGTCCTGTGGTAATGATCGGTGAATCCTGGTGGTTTGGCAGGACTCTATAGCGCAAGTCTGGCCACCGCTGCCAGAGTATGACTTGGTCGTATCCGAGGAAAGTATCTTGTTTCTAAGGGACCATATCACTACAGTTATGAGAAATTATCTTCACACAGGAACATTTTTTTTAATAACATCCAATTGAAGAAATGTTTACATATGGCACATGAATTTTATTAAATGTAAATGCCCAGATGGGAATACCCCTTTAACTGCAACACAACATATGTAATTTATCTTATTACATGCACCAGATGTGACATTCAATATGTGGGCTGCACTACCTGTTCTCTAAAGACGAGAATTCGTCGTCATATATCAGACGCCAGTAAACCAGAAACAATTAATGCTTCTATGGTCTCCAAACATTTCCAAAATGTTCACCAGGGAGATTGTACAGGACTCTCAGTTACGGCAATCGAAAGAGTTAAGCGCCCTTCCAGAGGGGGGGATAACAGAAGGAAACTCCTCAATAGAAAAACCTTCTGGATCTTCTCGTTACAAACCCAAATTCCGGAAGGTCTAAATAAGAAACAAGATATAATATATCAATATTGATACCTTTCTCTTGCTATGTTCACCACTAACATGTTGCTGCCATAATTGCCATACTCTCTCTCTTTTATCTTGTATATTTCAGTACTTTTAATATGATTATGTATACCTGTGTTAAAAAATCAGCCTGTCTATTTCGCCATGGAGCCTCACGTGACCTACGACACCGCCCACTCCTGTATCTTGTGATACTAGTCGTACTCATATAAGCTCCCGGTTAGTAGTGACAGGTTAGCCATGACTAAGGAGATGTTTCTCTGAAACGCGTAGGCTATTACCCGTCTCCTCACTAACCTGTACGAGTTTTTGCCATGCTTATAGGCTGTTTGTCCTCATCATATTCCTGTGTTTTAATACTTTTTGAATAAAGGAAACAGTGTTTTATCCTCACGTGGAAGCCGTTTGCAGCTGGAATTTTTTCATTATTATATTTCTTGTACTTGGAGCCTCAGTATCCGTGCTCACGGGACGTCACATTTGCATATGCCTCCATGCATCCAGGTGAGCTGACTTTTCTTCTCTTTGCCAATTTTTGTATTACTGTGCTTGGTCGTGCACACCTGCATGTGATTATACTACAGAACATAACATGGAAACACAGGGTAGTGAGGCAGCGTGCCTCACCAATCTAAACGATTATTCTCAACGGGCAAATAAAGCCGAAAGCATTTTTCAATTAGATCTGTCAGCACCTGAGACTAAGGATTTTTTTAACTTGAAAGCGAGTATGTTTCAATTGGAGGACAAGCTAAGCAAGGAACTGAAAATTTGGTGGGATTTTACAACCCTAAAGTCCTATCTGGACAAGGACATGATACCCAGGGGGTTACGTATTCGAAAAATCCCAACCACCGCTTATAAGGTAATTTTCTCCAAAATACTGCTTGTACCACGTGCCATACCAGAAAGGCAGCGGGAGATCAAGGAGGTAAATAAGTGGCTCAAAAATTGGTGTAGGAAGGAGGGTTTTGGGTTCATGGAGAACTGGACTGACTTTTCTGTTGGCTACAGGCTCTACAGTAGGGATGGGCTGCACCTCAATGGGGAGGGGGACGTTGTTTTAGGGGAAAAAATGGCTAGAAGATTGGAGGAGTGTTTAAACTAGAGACCTGGGGGGAGGGCAACTACACTTGTGCAGGGCAAATAGACAGTGTACATAGAGAGCTGGGAAGAGTCATAGTCCATGGGGGAGGAAGGGGGGCTGGAATGAGATTGGGGAATAAGGACAAAAGGAATACGGACAGGGAAAAATCATAAAATTGTATGTACACAAATGCCAGAAGCCTCACAAACAAAATGGAGGAACTGGAACTCTTGATGGTGGAGCGGAAATATGATATAGTGGGTATCAGCGAGACATGGCTGGACAGTAGCTATGACTGGGCTGTTACTATAGATGGTTATAGTCTTTTTAGAAAGGATCGTATAAATAAAAAAGGTGGAGGGGTTTGTTTATATGTGAATTCTCGCCTCAAGCCCGTCCTGCGAGATGACATCAGTAACGCAAATGTGGAGTCCCTATGGGTGGTGTGAGACACTGAAGGGGTTAACTGTGGATGGGCGGTATGTTTCCCCTAGGTTTTGCTATTATGCAAGGCCTTAGTGCTGAGGTTGGGTGTCCAGCACCTTGGACACAGGTGATGGGAGCAGCCCAATCAGTCTTTTTTTTTTAAAACTGCTCAGCAGAGCTGAGAGTGTTCTCTCTCTCTGGAAGGAGGCTGGAGAGCACACAGCCCTCAAGCCGAGGTCAAAACAATACAGATACAGAGCAAGTCAGCCTAATGCAGAGAGCGAGTGATGAAGGGATTTCAAACATTGGCACAGGTGACTAGTGAAGCTGCAATTTATGCAGCCAGAACCCCACCTCCAGAACCTGATAGGAGCTGGACAACTTCTGGGAATTAACCTTCATGGTGCAGATTAACCAGGCACCTGCAGAGGTACCACAAGTCCCAGCAGTCCGAACACAACTCCTAGACAACGCGAGATCTTAGCAGCCGCTGCCGGGACGAGAGGTGGAGTTTGCACGGATAGCGCGGGGGTCGGAGAACGCGAGAACCACTAGAGACCAGAAGTCCCAGGACTTCCTGCTACTCCACATGTGTAAAACCAATTGGATTAGAGAGATGTTTAGATTCTTTAGTGAAATGGTGCTCACCTTTCTCGGTGAGGAAGCTTCAGTTTTATCTTTGAGTGGTTTAGGCTACCTTCCTGGGCTTCCTGGTGTCCATGAAGAAGATCAAGCAGCTAAAGGGTAGATTCCAGGGTGTTCATGGCGTCAATCATATTTCACTAGTAGGTTCCTTTATTTGGTAGCTTTATAATACGCGTTTCGAGCCCAGACCTGGCTCTTCCTCAGTTGCATACAAGTTACATAACTCAGGAAGAGCCCGGTCCGGGCACGAAACGCGTATTATAAATCTACCAAATAAAGGAACCTACTAGTGAAATATCTCTAGTTCGAGTGATTGGCGCCGTGAAAACCCTGGAATCTACCCTTTAGCCAGTTATGGTCGAGGTGTTATGGCAACATGTGCGCTCTGTTGACTTTAATGGAGTATCTCATCACGTCTCCCACGCCCACACAACTTTTTTTTCTCCGAGTTTCTGTTGTATTCTTGTAGCCCTACCGTTAGGGTTTGTTGCTATTGTGAATATCGCATTCTCCCATAGATGCGATGGGGTCGTGGCGCCTTTTGCCGATATAGCTTGTTGGGGCGACTGGGATGAGCGAGGTACATTTTGGCCACTTGGGTGGTTTATGGGATAAGGCAAGCCAAGAGTGGAACACCCAGGACGAATCAGTAGGCTCAGCGTGGGACGCCCAGGTCCCAGCTGCAGGTTTACTGCGCGGGTCGAACAATCAGAGTTTTAGTGGTTACTAGACCCTTCCGAACGGTTTGTTTGGGCAAGCCCGCCCGATTATGTGAAGGCACTTAGGCCCAGGACAGGTCCGCCACTCACCTTCCTGCACCCGCTCTGTCCATTCATCCCGCACCGAGACATAGTGGTTCTGGCGCCCAATTATGAGAGTAATCAGTTGCTTGCTGAATGTGGGCCCGACTCCTGTTGCTTTGTGCTTGGTCGGGCAATAAGATGTGGGAGTGCCACAGAATTATGTTGCAGATAATAGCGCTGAGAAGATAGCGTGACATGGAACCAATCGATAGTGTGCATATCGCACTTGGGAAGCTGGGTGAATCCATGGATTCATCATCATCTCAGGAGAAGAGGTGCAGCTTGCTCGTCATTTTAACCAGTCAGGGCGCCAGTACCTTTGCCTAAGGGAGCTTTTTGTCTTTGACCTCTCCCGTCCAGAGCTCCTGCTCCTCCAACTGGCGCCAGCATCGCTGAAAAGAGGCCGATTAAAAAAGAAACTCCAGCTTATCCTAAGGTGCGAGCTTACCTTGCTTTGGGTCCAAGTTGTTTGTCCTGCTTCTGCCACCTCCACACTAGCATTGTGCAACTCTGTGGCCTACCATGTTGCCGCCACACCTCACCCGTCCAACCTCTGACCTCATGCTGCTGCTGGGTGGTACCACTTTGCAAGTTCTTTTGGGCATAGACATGATCTTTTCCAGGAAAACTAATGTAGATACATTTGGCCCCGAATCTCTTATCTCAACTTCAAATTAATTTCACACTTCGTCCATTGTGCCACAATGTTGGCCTCCCCTGTTGCTGCCGCTCCAGGCATTTGTCATCGTGCCAATCTCGGACCCATGCTGCTGCGGCCACCTCCACACACTGTCATTGTGCAATTCCTGTGGCCTAGCCAGTTTGCTGCCATCTGACCGCTTCTCCCTGGACAACCTTGTGATTTCCACAATGCCTGTTTTCACCCTCCACTTCACTGCTCTAATGATGTTTGCAAACTATGTTTGGTTTTCCCCTTCATTTCATCTGTCAGAAGGAATGATAGCCAAAGCACATTGGATCCATAACACAGAGACAGCAATATCCCCTTTACTGTCCTCTCTGTTTTTTGGATCCACTTCCTGTTTTGTTTTTTGGCTCTAGCCATCCGATGATGGATTAGTGACCGAAGCGTCCCTGACGGATGAAATGGAAAGGGCAAAATATCAGTCACTTTCATGCAAAGTTACTCTGCCGACATCCCTCTGCTCTCTTTTTGGGGTGGGTTTCTACATGTATCCGCAGTTTAACCAGAACCGTTCTGTCGTAATCTATAGAATCATCTGATGTCATTGGATTTATAGTGGGATTCTTTGCCCTCAGCTCAGTCCCTTTCGAGCTGGCACAAACGTTTCCCTTGTGAGGCTGTGTTCCCGCTTTGCTTTATTTGGTTAAGTAAGGCGTCGGTATGCCCTTGGAATTTTGAAGAGTGAAGCGATTAAGAGTGGACGTGCTGTTATGTGCATTTCTATTAAAACACAGCATTGTTGCAGACCAAACCACGCCTCCGTATGCATCTTTAAGCATGAACAGCATCTACAAACACCCTACAGGCTCTCTTGCACCCAGGAAATACCCTGTTTTTTTAATGTGATTCGTCGTGACTCATTCGGGTCGAATCAAATTTTTCCAAAAAAATAGGTGAATGGGTGTATATTTGTTTCATCGGTTATAGTCTGCTCATTGAATAACCCCTGAACTCTCTTCCCTAGGGGAGTTGATAAAACTCCTTGAGGCTTCCAGTTCTTTCCTAAGATGAAGGATTGTGTTTAGGGTTGGTAACCCAAAAGACAGGGGATAGTGTGCCCTCTGACAAACAGAAAACCCAACAGAGTGGTAAACTAGCCGTGGAGTTCACAACGAGAGGGTACGTCAAGAATTCAAAGTCAGTATAGGCAAAGAGTCATGTCAAACTACGCGAAGGTCACAACATCCAGATGATCACGTAGCAAGTCACCTAATGCGAGATGCGAGGTGTTACTCGGGCCTTTTCAAACCCTTCGGCACAGGTGACTAGTTAAGCTGCCATTTATGCAGGCCCAAACACCACACACACCATTACCTCGGACACCTGTGATATCTGAGCTGGTACGACTCTGGGAAATTAACCCCTTCTCGATGTGGCAAAAACCAGCTCTGCACCTATGCAAGACTTACTCCACAATTCCACAGCAGTTTCCGAGCACAACGAGTGAGTTTGGTGGGGATCGCGTCGGGGGTCGAGAACGCCGCTAGCACCACCAGAAGAAACCGAATCCATTCGCCAGCATCGTCCCTAGCGAACCTGACAGTACCCCCCCGGCCCCCCGACAAGGGGCCTTCGGACCCTATCGTAAGATGGCTCTGCGGATAGCCTTGAAGGACAACTGAGTACCACGGGCCATGAACATCTCTAAGCCAGAACCCAAGACCTATCCTCAGACCGAAAACCTTTCCAATGGAACCAGGTACTCTTTGCCGGGCAGGAGTTCCTCCCATCGGGAATTTACAACTTTTTCCTTCCACCTCAAATTCCAGATTCCCCCCTCCACAATGATGATAAGTAGGGTCAGAATAGGCACAACAGGCTCACCATAGCGCGCTTCAGAGACTCTTATGGAAGGTTGTTATGAACCCGCCCCCTGCAGGAAGAGTAATCTTGAAGGCAACCGGGTAAACAATTTAGTACAACAAACTGCGGACCTACAAACCTGGGCGCAAACTCAAAGATGGGACCTTCATTTAAGTTTTTTTGTGGATAACCACCACTTATCCCCCCACCACAAACGTATCCGGAGTTCGTGCGCCTTTCTTTCAGTCTGTGCCTCTTGAATTTTCGCCTGAACTTTTGACCAGAAGCGTGAGCCACTTGGATGTAATAGCTTCCCGCCTGAGGAATATTAGAGACAGGCACAGACTAAAGGAGAACCGAAGATGAAAACATAATTGCGAAAAAGGAGAAACCTGATGGAAGAACTCATGTTATTAATAGGCAAATTCTGCCAATGGAAGGAATTTCACCCACTGGTCTGACTTCCGAGACAAAGTCGCAGATATGAATCATCTTCTGATTCATTCTCTCGGACATAGACCATGACTCCCGGGGTCTGACACGCACTACACAACCTACACAATTCATTTCCAGCCTAAACTGGAATAACTGTGTCTGAAGCGGAATAAAGGCCCCTCAGGACGTCTCCTGGGAGTCTTTTTCCTGCACACGACCTGACAGGCTTGGACAAATGTGTGGCCATAATTAGTCTGTTAAGCCACCCGTACTTCCTTTAAGAGATCCAAGGTACTCCGCATTCCTGGATGACTGCAATACCGACTGCATCTCCTCCACACCTCACGACAGGAACAGAGGAACAAATAATTGCCTTACGGAAGGTCTTTAGTGTCGATCTCCTGCTAAAATTTTAGAGATAGGTGGGAGGACCAGCTGCATGGACAACACCTGATGCAAAATAATTACTGCAGTAAGCCTCTGGAAGCTCAGGAGCCTTAAGATACGGACAATGCACACCTTCACATTTTTTGACCAGGTCGGTAGGTGACCACAAAATTAAAGCGAGAGAAAAACAATTCCCCCCGAGCCTGACGTGAGTTCCTTTATCCGGGAGCTGCAAGGTCCGGTGATGTGTTAATGGAGAGTTACAGAATAAAGCGGGAACTCAGAGCTAAAAATCTATAGAAAAGCGAGGAGAAAGAGGGCGGTCAGGAGAAGAGGGATTATATGGATGAGAAAATAGCAGAAGTGGAGGTCCGTAATGGATCGTCGACCAAGTGAAAGAAGAGAAGGGAGTGAGGGTCTTCAGGGGTACCACAAAATGGGTTGTGAATGTAGCGGTGAGTTAATGGGCGTGGCCGGGGAAAGGTAAAGAGGGGCAGAAAAGGGGGGGGTTGTGTCTGAACCGGGAATTACCGCCCGGAGGGAGTCTAAGTTGAGAGAGGGTGAGCAGAAGTGAAATATTTTGGATAGGGACATCCGACCGGAGGGTCACGAGGGTGTGTAACTTGAAGTGGGAAAAGCGACAAGGGATTAGTCTATGGCGGGTTAGCAATCGAATGGGATCAGAAAGGAAGGAGACGAGGGGCAGAGAAGAGTGCGGTATGGTGAGTCCATGCGGCACTAGGCCTCAAGATGGTCGACCTATTCACGGGACTTTCTCAGGTTGAGGGGAAAAGGGAGGAGAGGAAGGAGGTAGGGGGAGGAAGCGGACATGGTTGCGGGGAGGTGTGAGGGGGGGGGAGCGGGCGATACACAGAAAACTTTCTAGAGAAAATGCACCAGGGCAAGTCTGGTGAAGAGGGAGGACCACTTGAGACCCACCTGCAACCTACTCACACTGGATGCATCTACCTCCAACAACAAACGGTAGAGGTTGGTCGATTGAACACAAACTGGGGCTGATGAGGAATTGCCGCTTTTAGGTGTTCAACCCAGAGCCAAGCGGCAGGGAAATTGTTCGGATCAGCACCCTTTACGGTTAGAATCCATGAGGGGTTTGCGATCACGGAAAAGTTCTTAATAAAGTTCCGATATAGTTAGCGAAACCTAAAAAACGTTGTAAGGCCTTAAGATTGTAGGCCGAACCCGTCCGTGAGCGCCTGAACCTTACTCGGTCCATCGTACATCAGAGGAGTAACACATAACCTAAGAGGAACCTCTGACACAAAAACACACTTTTCGGGCTTAGCGAAGAGGTGTTTGTTGTGCAACCTGGTAAGTACTTACTCGGAGATGTTCTGGTGAGAAAAACCCATATCATGAGAGAAAATCTAAATATCGTCCAGATAAACCACCCTAAACACACCGATGTATCATGAAAGACGGAGTCATAAACCCCTTAAAAACCGCTGGGGCTTACTCAAACCAAAGGGCATAACCGGTATTCAAAGTGTCCCAAAGGTGTATTAAATGCGGTCTTCCATTCATCCCCTTCCCGATCCGAATCAGTTATAAGCCCCTCTGAGACCTAATTTAGAGAAAACTTGGGCCCCAGAAACCTGATTTAAGAGATCCGGTCAAGGGGAGAGGACCTTAGGTTCTTACCGTTATCTTATTTAATCTCGATAATCAATGCACGGCCGTAAACCATATCTTTTTTCTCAACAAAAAGAACCCGCCCCCGTGGCGACTAGAGAGATCTGCCGATTGCCAAACTCTCATCAATATAACTCTTCCGTGACTCCCGTTTTGGTACTGACAGATGTTATATATACGACCCTTGCAATCTAGCATCAGGAAAGAAAGTCAATTTTACAATCAAACTCCCTGTGAGAAGAATGACTTGGGACAAGGGTTTGAAACCATCTGAGTAGTCACGAGAGAAAATTGGGAAGACTCTGACCTTCGCCGCTACTGATACTAATGAAATCTGGTCAGGTGATCCTTACAGGTGAGACCCCAATGAACCAGCTCCATAGTTACCAATTAATTACCGGATTATGGATCCGGAGCCAGGGACACCAAGAAGACGTTTTCAGACAAATTTCCATAACTAGGAAAGAAACACATTCTTCATGCATAGCTCCTACCATAAGCTTTATCTGCGGGGTTGAATTGTAATCAACCCTGCCTGTAGAGGGGTCAAATCTCGCACTGACATCTGGATAGGTGGACAATGGAATCAATGACATAGAAACTGAGAGACAAAATTATAATCAATTAAATTAGTTGCAGCACTGAATCCAGAAGGCGTGACCAGTACAGGAAACAGATTGAAACTAACCGTAAAAGGTAAATACATTCTAGACACACTGGGACTACTGAGCTCCTAAGCAGTCCCCTCGATTACTGCTTAGGAACGGAAAATTTTTCCTGCTGCTGCCTCTTGGAACAGGGGCATCTGATGATCAGACTACCACAGCAAAAACAAAGATGGTGGCTTATTCAACAGTGTGTTGCCGGGTGCTCGGTTCGGCATGTTGTGGATCGGGTTGACAGATTACTGGGAAGGGCTAGTGAGGAACCAGCGTCATGGTCCACTTGGCACTAATGACAAAGTAAGAGTAGGTGGAAGGTCCTTAAAAATTATTTCAGGGATTTAGGCCATAAGCTCAGGGCAAGGACCTCAAAGGTAGTGTTTCTCCCGAAATCTGCCTGAACCACGTGCCACACCAAACAAGGGCGGAGAGATAGGGAGGTAACTAGTGGCTCAAAAGTTAATGTAGGAAGGAGTGTTTGGGTTCAATGGAGAACGTGACTGACTTTTCTGTCGGCTACAGGTCAGTACATAGGAATGGGTTGCACATCAATGCGGGAGGGTGCAGATTTTTGGGGGAAACAATGGCTAGATGGTTGGAGGAGTGGTTAAAACTAGAGACCTGGGAGGGAGGCAACTACACTTGGCGGTCAAATGACAGTGTAGATAGAGAGCTGGGAAGAGTCTAGTCCATGGGGGAGGAAGGGGGGCTGGAATGAGATTGGGGAATAAGAACAAGAGGAATACGGACAGGCAAAACCATATAAATGTATGTACACAAATGCCAGAAGCCTCACAAACAAAATGGAGGAATTGGAACTCTTGATGTTGGAGTGGAAATATGATATAGTGGGTATCAGCAAGACATGGCTGGACAGAGCTATGACTGGGCTGTTACTATAGATGGTTATAGTCTTTTAAAAGGATCGTATAATAAAAAGGGGGGAGGGTGGTTGGTTTTATAATGTGAATTCTTGCCCAACGCCGTGTGCGAGATGACATCAGTAACGCAAATGTCGAGTCCCTATGGTGGAGATAAGGGAGGGAAAAGGAAATGATAAAATAGTATAAAGGTTTGTTATAAGGCTCCAAATATTGGAGGCAGCAGAGGAAATGCGATATGAACATGATCGGCTTCAAAGCATGGTGAAGTACTTATAGGGGACTCAATTACCGATATTGACTGGGGGGCAGAAACCTGCAGGTCCTTCCAAAGGTAGCAGGTTCTTGTCAACAACAAAAGACAATGTACCTATCGCAGCGTCCTGAGCCAACAAGAGGGGGGGCACTGCTGGACCTTCACTAAACCAACGACTGATAGGGTATCAAAACTACAGGTTGGGGGAACAGTGATCATAATATCATTGATTTTGTATTACACTTTACTAAGAACGTTAGGGAAGGGCAACCAACCTCTAAACTTCAGGAGGGCAAACTTTCACAACTAAGGGAAGACCTAAGGCATAGACTGGGATATGTTCTCAAAGACAAAAGCCCCCCCCCCCCAAAAATGGGACTTTTTCTCATATATTCTGAAAAGTCCTGTGAGAAACACATACTTATAGCAAAAGCATAAGAGGAACAAGAAAAGCTATGTGGCTAACTGTCTTGAAAGGAAAGCAATAAGCAAGAAAGCTAGGCGTTTAAGGTGCTAAACGTGAATGTAGCGATGAGGCATTACAGAATTATAGAGAGGAAAAAAAATCCTGTAAAAAGCGATAAGGCCCGCAAAATAGAGACTGAGAGAAATATTACCAGGGAGAGCAAAAAAAAACCCAAATTATTTTTCAAATATATACATGATAAGAACTAAAAGAGTGTGGGTCCTGTTGAAAATAACGGGGTCATGGTGGAAGGAGATGAGGAAAGGGTCAATCACTGAAGTCGCCTTCTCAAACAGTCTTTACCGGAGAAATCCCCTGGTGGAAGACACAATGAGGAGATAATGTAAATTATTTTTGGAATGGTCAACATTTAATCAGGAAAGGTACGGCGCCGCCTGCAACCACTAAGATCGATAAATCACCGGGGCCAGATGCATACACCCCGGGTTCTGCATGAAACTACGTACGTGATAGACAGACCGTTGTTTTTAATATTTGAAGATTCATGAGGACTGGTTATGTTCCATCCACAGGACTGGCGCATAGCAAATGTGGTACCAATATACAAAAAAGGATCAAATAGCAATCCTGGAAACTATAGACCCGTGAGTCTAACGCTGTGGTGGGGAAATATTTGAGGGTTTGTTAGAGATGCTATCCTGAGTATCTCACTGTGCACAACCTTATAACCCAGCGTCCGCATGGGTTTATGAGAGATCGGTCCTGTCAACTAATCTGATTGGTTCTACGAGGGAGGTAAGTTCAGACAGGATCTGGGGGACGCTGTGGGTGTATATCTGGACTTTTCAAAGGAATTTGGCACCGGCCCACATAAAGGTTGTATATAAAATGAGACTGCAGGAATAGGAGAAAATCTGTGTATTTGGGTAAGTAATGGCTTAGTGATAAAACAGAGGGTGGTCATTAATGCCACATCTCAGATTGGTGTTGATGTACCGGTGAGTGCCACAGGGGTCAGTGTTGGGGCCACCTCTTTCTATATTTTATAATGACTTGTAGTGGGTTTACACAGTCAAGTTTCAATATTTGCAGATGATACTAAGCTGTGTAAGTATTAAATACTGAGGTCGATAGTTTAGCATTACAGAGGGATTTGTGGAAGTTGAGGGGTGGGCAGAGAAATGGTTGACAAGTGTTTATTAGATAAATGTAAAGTTATGCACTGTGGCCATGGAAACAAAAAGCATAATTATGTTCTAAACGGTCAATACTTGTAAAACTGGAGCTGAAAAGGAATTGGGGGTATTGGGGATGTAAACTTTAATTTTGTTGGTGACCAGAGCCAGGCGGCTGCTGCTAAAGCAAATAAATTATAGGAGTATCAAGAGAGGAATAGATTCTCATGATAAGACATAGTTTGCCCGTATACAAATCCCTGTGTCAGACCACACATGGAATGTGTACAGTTTAGGCACCAGAGTATAAGATAAAAAAATAGTAGAGCTGGAACGGTGCAGAGGAGAGCAACCAGGATATTAGGGGAATGGGGGGATTAGAATACACTGCCAGATTACAAAATTTGGGATTATTCAGTTTAGAAAAAGACGACTGAGGGGAGACCTCATTACATGTAAAACAACCCATACACGGACAGTACAAGGATCTCTCCAAGATCTTTTTATACCTAGGCCTGTGACCAGGACAAGGGGGCATCCTCTACGCTAGAGGAGAGGCGATTTTAACATCAACATAGACAAAGGTTTTTACTGTAAGGCAGTGAGACTATGGAACTCTCTGCCGAGGAGGTTGTTATGAGGTACGTCAAAACAAAGTCAATAGCAAAGAGTCAATGTCAAAAACAAGCCGAGGTCAAACAATACAGATACAGAGCAAGTCAGCCTAATGCAGAGAGCGAGTGATGAGGGATTTCAAAATTGGCACAGGTGACTAGTGAAGCTGCAATTTATGCAGCCCAGAACCCCACCTCCAAACCTGATAGGAGCTGGACAACTTCTGGGAATTAACCTTATGGTGCAGATTAAACCAGGCACCATGCAGGGTACCACAAGTCCCAGCAGTTCCGAACACAACTCCTAGACAACGCGAGATCTTAGCAGCCGCTGCCCGGGACGAGAGGTGGAGTTTGCACGGATACGCGCCGGGGGTCGGAGAACGCCGCTAGAACCACTAGAAGAACCAGAAGTCCCAGCACTCTCCCTAGCTAACCTGACAGATTGATTCAAGAAAAAAAGAAGAGAGATGATACAAAGCGTACATGTGTAAAACCAATTGGAGTTAGAGATGTTTAGATTCTTTAGTGGAAGGTGCTCCTTTCTCGGTTGTACAACGGTATAACACGTGAAGTAGCTCAGTTTGTCTTTGAGTGGTTTAGGGTTTCCTGTACCATGGTGCCATGAAAGAGATCAAGCGGCTAAAGGGTAGATACCAGGGTGTTCATGGCGCCATATCACTCGGACTAGAGATTTCATTAGTAGGTTCTTTTATTTCGTAGCTTTATAATCGCGTTCGAGCTTGGACCAGGCTCTCCTCGTTACATACAAGCATGTCAACATTAAAGGGAACCTACCACCACGATTCTACCTATTAAGGTAGATCGGGTGGTAGGTGGAGAATGTGAGTGAGATAGCCTTTTTGGGCTAATCCTCACGTCCCGGCTATCTTTAGAAAATCTTCGGGGCGCAGCTCCTTGTAGCTGCGCGTCCGAGTCCCCGGCATCTGCGGCGTTCTATGCATGCGCAGTAGCTCCAGCCTCGGATTCTGCGCGCCGAAGATAAAAGGTAGGTGGAGAAAAGAGGCTACTGGGGCGTGGTGTAGCCGCAACTTGGAGTCCATGTCCGGCCTACTCCAGAGAGTGTTCTCTCTCTCTGGAAGGAGGCTGGAGAGCACACAGCCCTCACCTCTGTGTCTGGAGCAGCCAAGTGATTTTGTATAGTGGTGAGTTAGTGAACACCTGTATAGTTAGCACCCTGACGGGTAGGATTTTTTGTTTATTTAATGCCTGAATGTAAAGGCTGTTTTATTTTGCTGCTACAATAAACGCAGGCGAGACCTGTTTGGACTAAACCTTGGTGTCACTGTCTTGAACTGCATCACAGCACCCCGCTACCACGGTCTCTACTGGGCCAAATCTCCCACATATGGTGCTTCGGATTGCGGGCAGTTCAAAAGACACACGCCTGAAAGGCTCGCTACATCCTGCAACATTGCATGGCCTGGGTGAAAGCAGCAGGCAAATTGCAGGATACAGCCAAGATGGAGGACTTTATTAAAGCCATGCTCCAGCAACAGGAGGAGAGATCCCGCCAGCAGCAGGAGGAGGCCAGAGCTAATCGGCAGCAGCAGCAGGAAGAGTCCCAGGCTAATCGGCAGCTGCAGCAAGCCATGCTCCAGCAACAGGAGGAGAGGTCCCGCCAGCAGCTAGCCATGCTCCAGCTGCAGGAGGAGAGGTCCCGCCAGCAGCAGGAAGAGTCCCGAGCCATGTTCCAGCTGATGATGGAAAAGTTTTCTGGCATTATGGCAGCACCGCAAGCGATGACTACTGAGGGGTCCCATACTGGTTTGCAAGGGTACCCGGTTGTCCAGCGTTGTGCACGGGCTGCAGTACAAAAGGCTTTACAAAAAATGACGACGACCGATGACGTGGAGAGGAGTTACCAGCTGAGCAGTGGGCAGATGTCCTGGCACCGTTCCTGACAGGCGAATCACAGAAGGCCTACTACGACCTGAGTGAAACGGAGGCCCGTGAGTACCCCCAGCTAAAGGCGGAGATTCTGGCTCGTCTTGGGGTTACTGTTCAAGTTCGTTCCAGCCGTGTCCACCAGTGGGCTTACTCAGAAAAACTACCCCCACGCTCCCAAATGCATGACCTGATCCATCTTGTCCGGAAGTGGTTACAACCAGAGGACTGCACCCCAGCACAGATGGTAGAGAGAGTGGTTCTCGACAAATTCACCCGTTCTCTGCCCTCTCGGCTCCAGCGGTGGGTTGGACAGGCCGGTCCCACAAAAGCTGAGGAACTCGTGTCCCTAGTAGAGAGGTATCGGGCTACGGAGGACCTTCTACTTACCTCTCCCACATTGGGGGGCGTGGATACCCAGAAACCCAGTGAGGCTCGTGACAGAGGTCATGGCCGTATCCAGTGCTGGCGGTGCCATGAAATGGGCCATAAAGTAAGCAGCTCCTAGTGCTTGATCAAACGCCGCAGTGTTAGAGTGATAGCGTTACCGGAAACCTCCGGTAACGCTATCGAAGACTGCGACAGGGTACAGTGTAATCCGACATATTGGTGGAAGACACAATGAGGAATAATGTTAATTCTTTTTATAATGTCAACAGTTTAACCCAGGAAGAGGTACGGCGCCGCCTCGCAACCACTAAGATAGATAAATCACCTGGGCCAGATGGCATACACCCCCGGGTTCTGCATGAATTATGTACGGTGATAGACAAACCGTTATTTTTAATATTTAAAGATTCACTGAGGACTGGTTATGTTCCACAGGAATGGCGCATAGCAAATGTGGTACCAATATACAAAAAAGGATCAAATAGCGATCCTGGAAACTACAGACCCGTGAGTCTAACTGCTGTGGTGGGGAAAATATTTGAGGGGTTTATTAGAGATGCTATCCTGGAGTATCTCACTGTGCACAACCTTATAACCCAGCGTCAGCATCTGAAAAAGTCCTGTGAGAAACACATACCTTATGGGAAAAAGCATAAAAGGAACAAGAAAAACCCTATGTGGCTAACTAGTCTTGTAAGGAAAGCAATAAGCGAGAAAGATAAAGCGTTTAAGGTGCTAAAACGTGAAGGTAGCGATGAGGCATTAGAGGATTATAGAGAGAAAAATACATCCTGTAAAAAGCAGATAAAGGCCGCAAAAATAGAGACTGAGAGAAATATTACCAGGGAGAGCAAAAATAATCCCAAAATATTTTTCAAGTATATAAATGATAAGAAACTAAAAACAGAGAGTGTGGGTCCCCTTAGAAATAACATGGGGGTCATGGTGGAAGGAGATGAGGAAAGGGCCAATCTACTGAATGTCGCCTTATCAACTGTCTTTACCCAGGAAAATCCCTTGGTGGAAGACACAATGAGGAATAATGTTAATTCTTTTTATAATGTCAACAGTTTAACCCAGGAAGAGGTACGGCGCCGCCTCGCAACCACTAAGATAGATAAATCACCTGGGCCAGATGGCATACACCCCCGGGTTCTGTATGAATTATGTACGGTGATAGACAGACCGTTATTTTTAATATTTGAAGATTCACTTAGGACTGGTTATGTTCCACAGGAATGGCGCATAGCAAATGTGGTACCAATATACAAAAAAGGATCAAATAGCGATCCTGGAAACTACAGACCCGTGAGTCTAACTGCTGTGGTGGGGAAAATATTTGAGGGGTTTATCAGAGATGCTATCCTGGAGTATGCACTTGGGCCATGGAAACAAAAAGTATAATTATGTTCTAAACGGTCAATTACTTAGTAAAACTGAAGATGAAAATGTTAAGATTGGGTAACACAAAAGACAGGGGATAGTGTGCCTTGAGCTTGCCCCAACCTCTGTCCCTTCCTATAGCCCCCCCCACGCTAAACCGTGGGGCGACTACTTGAAGACTCGAAATGCACTGATAAGTGTGGAAGGGAAACACAAACAGACTGACAAACATAAAACACAAAAGTATAGTAAACTAGCCGGATTCACAACGAGAGGGTATGTCAATAGCAAAATCAGTAGGCAAAGAGTCAATGTCAAAAAACGAGCCGGGGTCATAACGATACAGATACAGATACAAAGCAAGTCAAACCTAATGCTGAGAGCGAGTGGAGAAGGGATTTCAAACACTGGCACAGGTGACAAGTGAAGCTGCAATTTATGCAGCCAGAACTCCACCTCCAGAACCTGATAGGAGCTGGACAGCTTCTGGGAATTAACCCCTCATGGTGCAGAACAACCAGGCACCAAGCATAGGTAGCACAAGTCCCTGCAGTTCCGAACACAACTCCTAGACAGCGCGAGATCTTAGCAGCCGCTGCCCGGGACGAGAGGTGGAGTTTGCGCGGATACGCGCTGGGGTTCGGAGAACGCTGCTGGAACCACCAGAAGAACCAGAAGTCCCAGTATTTTCCCTAGCGGACCTGACAGAAAAGGACTTGGGGGTATTGGTGGATGGTAAACTTAATTTTAGTGACCAGAGCCAGGAGGCTGCTGCTAAAGCAAATAAAATAATGGGATGTATCAAGAGAGGAAAAATGTTTATCCCCATAACCCGTGATATTTTTGCGCTCCAGAACGGCATCCAGGCCTCTCTTGAAAATGTAAATAGAGTCCGCCATACGCAACTGAGTAGTTTCGAGTACGCTACACACTCGAAGACATCAAGCTCGGACGAGTATGTTTCGCTCATAACTCTAATCATTTATCAAAGGATCCATGTTGTGGCTATACCTGGGTATATTTGGAAAAAGAAACTGAGTAAATGTGCTAAGAAAATTCTACTCTCAATTGCTATTTTAGCAGCTTGGAAGGTAACTCCTAAAAACGCTGTGCGATTAGGATACCTCACCAACAATCAGAAATGTGCGAACACAGAGTTGTTAATGGAAATGGATCAAAATTAGAAAGAATGTCCTTGAGGACAAAAGAAATAGAGTGGTGATGGATTAAGAAATGTATAAGTGGTTGCATATATGGAAACAGAGGGGAGTGCTAGGGAGAGGGGGTGGGGATTATTAGAAACGAGAGTCTCCTTCTCTTCTTTTTTGTTTTCTCTTTCTTCCTTTCTCTCTCTCTTCTCTGTCATCCTTTTCACTAATCGGATATTGTTCTTGTCCTTGCAGGGGTGGCGGGGTATTAGGTATGTAATTGTTTAAGGGGAAACTATACGAATGAATATATTTGTTGATGAGTTTTCAAAGTAATATAAGATTAATGATATGATATTAATGCTCTATTAACCATGGCGATTTTTTTACACTTGTGGGTTGAATTTATTGCTACGCATGTGCTTGGACTAGTAGAGGAGGGGGGGGGCGTGGCGAGAGAGGAGAAAGAAGAAGGAGGAGAAGAAGGTTGAAAAAAAGGGCAAAAAAACGCACAGTTATGTATTTAGATGAAATTATGCATTATTGTTGTGCGGCATAGTAAAAGCTATTTTTATGAATGAATAAAGATCAGATAAAGATCTTCAAACAAAACCAAAAGCACTCCTCTGAGTATATCCTGATCAGTGAATCCCACAAACTCCGAATAAAGAAAAGATTCCTCCATAGTGAATCTCGCTCCAAAAACAGCAAAATTTAAAATAGCTGGGCAATGCTGAAATACACCAAATACAGCAAAAATTAAAACAATTCAGCTGCACCAGTTAAAAAAAATCGGGTGCTTACCTTCAAGTTTTTTAAATCCATTTCACAATAAAAATAAAAAAATGGTGGCACTCCAAGTTCTTGTGACAAAGGATCTGTTTATTCCAAAAGTGCTACGTTTCAGCTCCCATAACTGGAGCCTTCTCAAGCCAAATGAATGGACACAGACAAACTTTTTTATAGACAGCTGACATCATCTCAAACAGATGCATTATACAGTTAATTCGTGTATGTCAATAGAGCAAACATTATCTTCATAGTACCAAACAAGTGTGTGTTCAAAGGGGTATTCTCAATCTGGGCACTCACATCTCAGTTATTATGATCTAGCCCATATATAGACATGTTCTTTAAATCTAGATGTTATTAAAAAAAATGTTCATGGTGGAAGATAATTTCATCATAAATGTTAGCCATGTTGTCTTAGAAACAATATTGCCTTCACTTGCTACCGGCCACCCTCTCCTGCTGGAGGGCGATTACACAAACAAAAACAAAAGGTTATTGTATATAAAAACTCCGGATTACTACATGTCCTACAGCCGTACTGCTGGTAAGATATGCTGAACCTAGTGCAAGTCCGGCTTGACTTCTATAGCCCATGTCTGGCCACCGCGCCAGAATGTGGAGCGGTGAGCCGTAATCGAGAAGCATCTGGTTCTAAGGGACAAACATGACTACATTTATGAGACACTTATCTTCACACACAAACTTTTTTTTATAACATCCAATTTGAAGAAATTTTACAATGGCAATATAATTTAATTAAATGGAATATGCCCAGATCGGAATACCCCTGTTAAATTGCATATAAGTGAAAATCCTTAGCGAACTCGACACTCCTCCCTCTCCAGACTCAACGTAACAGTTAGCGTTCCTATCTTGTCCACGTGCGCATGTGTCCACTATTTCCGTGTGTGATTAGATGACACGCCCACATCCTGCCTATATTAGTCTATAGCCTCGTGTAATGTGAGGTGCAGTCCTCCCCTCTACTGGTGGAAGCTAGCTCCAGTGCCATCTTAGTAAGGGAACTTCTGCTAAAATATTCAATATATGACAGTATGTCAAATGGATATTTGCGTTGAATAAACCAACACTTTATAGGTCATACTACTAGGGACAGTGGTGCAACCTGACGGTCGAGGCACTCGACCCTCTTGGCACCATACACACCCAGCATGGATCGTTCACCGAGCAGGACTCAAAGAACTCTTCTACAGAATTTTCCTAACAATGATAGGCAACGGTGTTTGCTGTTTTCAGATGAGGAACGGATGGAAAGTTGTCGAAGAACAAGGACGAAATAAATGACTACTTAATTGCTGGGCTGGCCCACTTTGCAATATAATAGTTGCTTTTGGTTGAAGTTTGTGGCACTCCAGGCTCTAAAAAGTTCGCCACACTGTCTAGCTAGGCGTAAGGACTTAGCTAGGCAAGTGATCAAATTAAATCACCTAATGGGTGAATCCAAGATCACTGCAGGAGTGTTGCAATACCTGAAACAAGCCACATGGTGGCGTCACTGCCAAAACACTAATTAATGCATTCTGTTCCTTCCACCAAAATGTGTTTTGTATAACCTAATATGGTCAATAATAATCCACTTATTTCACACATGATAATGCACTCCCTCAATCTACAGGGCCCTTAAACAGTCATAAACGCAAGATACATACATCAAAAGCTACCAAACATAGAATCAACAATAAAAAAGATCCAAGGGTCTTGCTTGATAGTATCGACGTTCATCAACAACATTGATTTCAAGTGGCCTTATTTTGTGCATTAAAAACTGAAAACAGATAAAGCAATATTAGAATCACACACGAAAGAGTAGTCAGACATGCGCACCTGCGCAAGCTGGAAGCGATAATGCTTAACAGCAGTGAGAGGTGCATAGAGGGAAAGGAGTGTCCGAAGTTTCTAGGTATATCTCATAATGCAATTAACTACACTTGTTTTGTAACTATGAAATAAGGTATTGCTATTGAAATACGAATTAACTGTATTAATGCCATATGTTGAGATGCTGTCACCTTCTATAAAAGTTTGTATGTGTCACCAATTAATTGGTGCGCTTTGGAGAAAGGCTCCAGATTGGGAGCTGAAAACGATACGACTTTTGGAATAAAAGAATCCTTTTTCACAAGAACTTGGAGTGCCACCATTTTTGGATTTTTATCTGTGAAAGGATTTAACAACGACGTGTTTGAGCACCCGATTTTTTCTTAACTGGTGCAGACTGATTGTTTTAAATTTTTCCTGTCAATTTGTTTGTTTCAACATTGACAAACATAGTTTAAATTTGGCTGTTTTTTGGTCCTTGAAGGATTGATGAGAGGCTACCTTCCTGAACAAACCCTCAATCGGATTTGAAGACGGCAGGAGGGAAGAGATCATACAAAAGGAAGATGATATTAACGTGGGATCTTGATGACCCTTAATGAATATTCAAAATAAAGAATCCCAAGAGGCTGAAATGAGATACCGTGAACCTAATCTATTTTCACAGAGTAAATTTTTTGTTGACAATTAGAGCAATTTCAAACAAATATGTTGTTCTGAAGTTAATTCTACTGAATGAAAGAGTATTTACAAAAACGAAATTGTGGACATTGATTAGCATATACAAGGAGTTAGTAGAATTTTACAATTCTCTATTGAAAGAACAGGACTTTGAAAAATCAATTAGGAGTGTGAATAATAAGTGGCCAATGAGGACAGAGCAAGAAGGAAGTGCAGAGGAGAAAATGTTACAGAATTTGGAGCGATTAAAAAGGTAAAATTTACTCAACTGGCATGATGTGTCAGAGAGTATCACTAAAATGGCAAAGAGGAAGAAAAGTCAGCTCACCTGGATGGATGAGGACTATGCAACGTGACGTCCCAGATGAGCAACGGAATACTGAGGCCTCCAAGTACAAGAAATATAATAATGAAAAACTTCCAGCTGCAAACGTGCCGTCCACGGCGAGGATAAAACACTGTTTAACATTATTCAAAAAGCTATAGCAAACAAGACTATGATGTAGAACAAAACAGCCTATAAGATGGCCAAAAACTCGCTTCAGGGTTGAGGAGGAAAGACGGCGTTTCAGATAAGCCATCCCTAATCGCTAGTCACGTACTACGAGTTATAACATTACGAAGTTCACAAGTACAATGAGTGAGACGGCGGGGTCGCTAGGTCACGGTGCGGACTCTCATGGCGAGATAGACAAGGCTGATTTTTTACACAGGCGATAGCATAATCATATTCAAAATCGCTCCAAAATACTCAGATAAAAGAGAGCAGAGTATAAGGCATTACTAGGCAGAGGAACATGTATGTGTGAACATAGCCAAGAGAAAGGTATCTATATGACATTTAATATATCTTGTTTCTATTTAGACCTTCGGAAACTCGGGTTTGTAACGAGAAGAATCCAGAAGGTTTCGTCTATGAGGAGTTTCCTTCTGTGATCCCCCCTCGGAAGGGCGCTAACTCTTTAGCCGATTGCCGTACTGAGAGTCCTGTATCGACGATTCTTCGGTCTTTAGAGAAAGTAGTGCAGACCACATATCGAATGTTCAACATCTGGTGCCATGATAACATAAGATAAATGAATCATGTTGTGTAATTGCAGTTAATGAATCTACATATTTTGTTTGTGTTGAGTCGTTAGTAAGTAATGTTGGTGAGAACGTAAAATTTGTTAGGCAGCAAAGTTAAGCAAATGCACCTTTTTGCGCCGCATTTAAAAAACCTTGTAAGTCTAGCCAAGTGTTAGATGTAGATTGTGCTATGTAAATAGGCCCTAGGAGATAGTTGCATGCCTAGTTGGGAAGCTATTCTAACCACACATTGGATGTTTATCTGAAGTAATGGAGCCAAATCATGGTCTGTATAGAGATGGGAAGATAAGTTTGTAGCGATATGAGTATCTGTTGATATTTAAACTGAGGTGGTGGAGATAATGTGACCTGTTGTTTGTGTTCGTTTGTGTTTGGTGTTTTCTATAGTGCCTTGTTTCAGAAATTTTTCTCCATATGTTTTGGTCTCTATTGTCATCCATCTTGGCATAATTCCTATATGACAGAGTCTTCCTTCTTTTTGTAAATTTTTTTTTTTTTGAGTTAAGTTGCACAGTGTCATGCACAGTTTCCGTTAGATACGTATCATCTACTATCCATAACAGGGTGATGTTTAATGACATGTTTGGGCTGACATGAAGCAGGCATTAAGTGGGAATTAAGAAGCTGTGGTTGGAGCAGTAGGGTTCAATGCTGACATGTGGAGGTACCCATGAGTGTAAATTCCAAGTAGTGTATATGTTCCTTAGATAATTCATGTTACCGAGATGGCATGTCGTTGGTTAAATTAATTACTGAAGAAATTACAACACTCGAGCTGCCGTCCCCATCCCACACCGCGGAGCGAGGCCGTACGATATAGCGAACCATACCACCTGATGCGGCGAGAGGAAGGTATGTACCACGGTGAAGAGACAACTGTTCCTCCATGTGGCCATGTATATGTTGCTAGTGATGGGGAGCAGTTGCCCCCCATTGCTGCCTCCACATCTTGCACAAAAAATTCCTTATCAATGAAAAATAATTATTTCAACAGGAATTGTACCGCTAAGATCATAAATTCTTGAATGGCATTCTAGGGTAACTCACTGAATCTATTCAAAAGGACCGGAAGTCGAAGACTTTCGTAACGGCAAGTTTTCATGCATATAATGATGGGTATAGCCCAATCGACATCACAAGCTGAGCCATTAATTATTTTTCCACTCAAAGCCCATCTACAATAATCCAACTAATGTTTGCGAGGCACTAAATATCCTGCGAGGGATGTGACAGAGGTTGAACGAACGGTGATCCACCACATTCACTGAGTTTTTCCCGAGCGAGCTCAATGGCCGGCCTACGATCGAGATCTGAATGGAGGGGCGGAATACCTGTTTATGTATTTTTTGGGAAAAGAGTGGAAATATCGGTGTGACGGTATTCAACATAACGACTCATCAATTTTTTGTGTTTATGCGGCCCCCATTTTAAACACACTATCCACATTTCTTTCAAACAGTAGTTGTATATGGATCAGTAGGTCAGATGTTAACTGTTTGTAAACTTATGTTGTCATGACAAGAATTCCTTCCTCTTTTAGTTTTTGTTAAAGTACCCGCATACATGAAGGATAGTGGCATCCACCCTTGTCCGCTTTGACGTATAGTAGTCTTGTTCTCCTTATCTCGGTATAGCTTCGTTTGTTTCACGCCTTCTCTTTTCGCAACTGACGTTGTCAGGCCATTTTGTTCATCTGTGCATAGAGTTTATGAAGCTTATATGAGATCTTTTTCAACTTTAAGCTTAAACAAATCTAGTCAAGCCGTTTGACCTGCATATGTATGGGAATTAAAAAGAAGGATTGCGACGTGGCTTAAAACGTCGCGTTAGATCATTTCCATTATATTCTGTTTTCACTTAGTGACGAAAAGTGGTTAAACAAGTGGACTATGATCCATAAACGACTATTAAAGCTAAGTCATTCTGCTAAGGATAACGTAGGGGCACCACCATTTGTTTCAGACGGGGGGTGTAGGTTGACGTTTACTGCTATTATACGTCGATGTATGAAAGATGCTTTTTTGTTATATTCCTCGAGCAAAGCTTGTTGACATCTAGAAGGGGTTTTTTAATATGTAAAGATGTGTGTTGAACGGGAGAGAATATTTAACCCATTTGAGAGTACTTCTCTTTGCTCTGTGGATATGATAGTAGCTGGAAAGATTTATTACTGGTGAGATATTCATTTTTGTCTCAGGGGATAAGGTTTTGGTGTTGTGCTTGACGTCAAACTTAGCCCCTCTCGGCGTTTTTTGTTTTTTCTGTTTTGTTACTTGTCTGTTTTTTCGTTCCCGTCATTCTTATTTTTAGTGCTGGAATATTTGACGTAGCGAAAAAAGGAAGAGTCGGAGCTTCATCTGAGTGTATGACTTACAGTTCCATTTCTGTGTCCGAAAAGCTATTGCTCTCTGTTCGTATGTTGTTGTGAGTTTTCTTGTATTTTAGAATTGATTTAGGTCTATTTTGTTTCTGATCTTGCAGTCGTACACTTGATTTAGGGCTAATAGTCCGTGTGTATCTCTCTTAAAATTTAGTCTTCTGGTGTCCATTAGGTTTCTTCTAAGTTGGAAATATTTTCTTTGAGTTTTTTGTCGGGATTGTTGAATCCATCATGTTTGCATGTTTTTTACCTCAGTTTTGGATCTTTTATGTTAGTGGATATTGCTCCCAACGCTGACTCTTCGTAACGATAACTTAGAGCATTAATTAAGAAGATGCAGATAGATGGTATCCATTCATTCAGGAAACTCTGGTGTATCATAGTATCATGTATATAAGGCCGGAAGGGAGACGCAAGTCCAGCAAGTCCAACCTTTTAAGGAATTAAAATAAATGTTTAAATCCCCATAGCCCGGATATTTTTGCCTCCAGAAAGGCATCCAGTCCTCTCTTTGAAAATGTAAATAGAGTCCGCCATACAACCTCCTGCGGGCAGAGAGTTCCAGCCAATGCTCTTACAGTAAAGAACCTTTGTATATGGTGATGTTAAAATAGCCTTCTCCTCTAGGACGTAGAGGAATTGCCCATTGTCCTGGTTCACAGCCTAGGTATATAAAAGATCTTTGGGAGATCTTGACTGTACGTTCAGGTATTTGACATTGTAAGAGGTCTCCCCTCAGTCGTCTTTTCTAAACTGAATAATCCCAATTTTTTAATCGTCAATGTATTAAGGTCCCCCATTCCCCTAATAATCCTGGCTTGCTATCCTATGCACACCGTTTCCAGCTCTAATATATCCTTTTTATACACTGGTCCAAAACTGTACACAATATCCAATGGTGGTCTGAACAGGGTTGAGAAGGGCAAAACTATGCCTGAATCATGAGAATCTATTTAATTCTTAAAGGTTGGACTTGATGGACTTGCGTCTCCTTCCAGCCTTATATACTATGATACTATGATACACCAGAGTTCCTGAATGAATGGAATACCATCCTATCTGCATGTTCTTCAAATTTAATGCGTCTAATTATACGTTACGAAGAGTCAGCGTTGGAGCATATCCATACACAAATAAAAGATCTACAAACTGAGGTACAAAAACATGCAAATAATGATGAATTCAACAATCTCGACAAAAAACTCAAAGAAAATATTTCCAAATTAGAAGAAACCATAATGGACACCAAGAAGACTAAATTTAAGAGAGATACACAGGACTATGCCCTAAATCAAGTGTACGACTGGTGCAAGTATAGACAACAAAATAGACCTAAATCAATTCTAAAATACAATAAAAATCACCAACAAAGACGAACAGAGAGCAAAGTCAGCTTTTCGGACACAGAAATGGAAATGTCAGCATACACGTCAGATGAATGCTCCGACTCTTCCGCTACGTCAAATTATTCCAGCACTAAAAATAAGAATACGGGAACGAAAAAAACAGAAAGTAAAAAACTGAAAAAATCAAAAAACGCCGAAGGAGTGGACGCAAGCACAACACCAAACCGTTATCCCCTGAGACAAAAATGAATATCTCACCAGTAATAAATCTTTCCAGCTACATAATATCCACAGAGCAAGAGGAAGTGCTCTCAAAGGGGTTAAATTTCTCTCCCAACACAAATTTTGACATATTTAAAACCCTTCTAGATGTCAACAAGCTTGCTAGAAATATAACAATAAAAAAGCACTTTCATGACATCGACTTAAATACAGTAAACTCACCTACACCGTCTGAAACAAATGTTGGTGCCCCTACGTTATCCTTAAACAGAGACTTTAATTCGTTTATGGATCAATTCCACTTGTTAACTTTTCGTCAACTTAATAGTGAAACAACAAATATAATGGAAAATGATCCTAACCGCACGTTTACCACGCGCAATGCTTCTTTTTATCCCATACAATCGCGGTCAACGGCTTTAGATGTGTTTCAAGATAAAGTTGAAAAAGATCTTATAAAGCTTCATAACTCATGCAAGATGAACAAAATGCCTGACAACCTAAGTTGGAAACAGAGAAAAGCTATACGCGAGATAAAGGAGAACAAGGACTTACTAGTACGCAAAGCGGACAAGGGTGGAGCCATCATCCTCATTAATGCGGGACTTTACAAAAAACTAAACGAGGAAATTCTTTCTGAAACATAAGTTTACAAAAAGTTAACATCTGACCCTACTGTCAATATACAACACTGTTTGAAGAAATTGTTGGAATGTGGTGTTAAAATGGGGGCCATAACACAAAAAATTGCTGAGTATCTTTATGTTGAATACCCCGTCACACCGATATTCCACTCTTTTCCCAAAATACATAAACAGGTATTCCCCCCTCCATTCAGACCGATCGTGGCCGGCATTGGCTCGCTCGGGGAAAAACTCAGTGAATGGGTGGATCACCTTCTTCAACCTCTGGTCACATCCCTCCCAGGATATATTAGGGACTCCAAACATGTAGTTGGATTATTTGATGGCTTTGAGTGGAAAAATAATTATTACTGGCTCACTTGTGATGTCATTGGGCTATACCCATCACTTAATCATGAAACTGCCGTTACAAGTCTTCACTCCTTTTTGAATAGATTCAGTGATTACCCAAATGCCATTCAAGAATTTATGATCTTAGCGGTACAATTCCTGTTGGAAAATAATTATTTTTCATTTGATAAGGAATTTTTTGTGCAGAGATGTGGAGCAGCAATGGGGGGCAAATGCTCCCCATCACTAGCCAACATATACATGGCCACATGGGAGGAACAGTTTCTCTTCACCGTGGACAATCCCTTCCTCTCCCGCATCAGGTGGTATGGTCGCTATATCGATGACCTCCTCCAGGTGTGGGAGGGGACGGAGTCTGAGGTTGTTGAATTTCTTCAGTATATTAATTCCAACGACATGCATCTCTGGAACATGATTATCTAAGAACACATACACTACTTGGAATTACCTCATGGGTACCCCACATGTCAGCATTGAACCCTACGTTCCAACCAACAGCTCTTAATTCACCACTAATGCCTGCTCATGTCAGCCAAACATGTCATTAAACATCCTCTTTGAGAGATATAGATGATACGTACTAAACGGAACTGTGCAGACACTGCAACTTAACTCAAAAAATTTACAAAAAGAAGGAAGGACTTGTCAATATAGAGAATATCAAGATGGATGACTAAATAGAGCACAAAACATAGTGGAGAAAATTCTAGAACAAGCTACTAATATGAAAACCACCAAACACAAACAACAAAACAATAGGTCAAATTATCCACCACCTTCAGTTTACAATTTCAACAGATTAATTATTCATATCGTTAACAAACATCCATCCTCTATACAGGACAATGATTTGGCTGCCATACTTCAGATTAAAATCCGAATGTGTTGGTTAGAAGCGCTCCCATACTCGGATTGCAACTATCTCCTAGCTATTTAATCGAACAATTCTACATCTAAACACTTGGTTGACTTACAAGGTTTTTTTAAATGCGGCATAAAAGGTGCATTGCTTGTAATTTGTGTGCTCTCCTCCCCCACACACATAAGTATTATACCTTGCACGTACCTTTACACCACAAACAAACAACAAATATGTAAGGCTTATTCACTGCAACACCACAATGATCATTTATTTAGTACACTGCCACCAGCGAAGATGTGAGCCAGCTCCGATATGTGGTCTTCAGTCCCTGTTCTCTACGACGCGAATTGTCTACCGGGCCTTCTGTCCGGCCCACTCGAACGGAGTACGCGCCACCTCCCCGCGGGGGCGACCAAGCCGCCCTCCTCAATAGCGGACACCTTCTGGATCTTCTCGGTACAACCGAGTTCCGGACGGTCTAAAATATCGACCCCGAGCTATAATATCACAATATCGATACTTTCTCTTGCAAATGGTCACCTTAGACACCTGTTCCTAGCCATAATTGCCCGTACGGCTCCATCTCGTTATCACTGAATAATATATCAGTACTTTTAAATAATTGTATTATGTGTCTACCGCTTGTGTGTTAAAAACATCGTTGTCTATCTCGCCATGAGCCGTGTCACCAGTAGACTGCACGACACCGCCCACTCCTGTATATTATAGATGAATAGTTAGTCGTACTAGCGTAGGCTTACTTGACCCGACATCATCCTCCCACCACCTGTACGAGCTTTTTGCCATGCTTATGTAGGCTGTTGTCCTCATCATATCCCGACTGTTTTTAAGTTTAATACTTTTTGAATAAAGGAAACAGTGTTTTATCCTCACGTGGACGCCGTTTGCAGCTGGAATTTTTTCATTATTATATTTCTTGTACTTGGAGCCTCAGTATCCGTGCTCACGGGACGTCACGTTTGCATATGCCTCCATCCATCCAGGTGAGCTGACTTTTCTTCTCTTTGCCGATTTTAGTATATCTATGATCCACATCATGCCAGTTGTAAATTTTACCTTTTTTATAATCCTCCAAATCTCTGTACCATTTTCTCCTCTTCACTTCCTCTTGCTCTGTCCTCAATCTGGCCACATTATTATTCACACTCCTAATGAATTTTTCAAAGTCCTGTTCTGTCAATAGAGATTGTAAAATTCTATCTAACTCCTGTATATGCTTATCAATGTCCACAATTTCTTTTTGTAAATACTCCATATTCAGTAGAATTACTTCCAACAAATATTTGTTTGAAATTTGCTCTAATTTGTCACAAAAAAATTTACTCTGTGAAAATAGATTAGGTTTCACGGTAGATCTCATGCCTCTTGGGATTCTTTTATTTTTGTAATATTCATTAAGGGTCATCAAATCCACGTTTAATATCATCTTCCTTTATGAATCTCCTTCCCTCCTCCTCTTCAAATCCGAAGTTGAGGGTTTGTTCAGGAAGGTCGCCTCTCCATCAACTCCTTCAAGGATCCAAAAAACAGCAAAATTTAAACTATGTTGTGCAATGCTGAAAACACAAATACAGAAAAATTAAAACAATTCAGCTGCACCAGTTAAGAAAAAAATCGGGTGCTCAACCTTCAGGTTTGTTAAATCCTTTCACATATAAAAATCAAAAAATGGTGGCACTCCAAGTTCTTGTGAAAAAGGAATTCTTTTATTCCAAAAGTGCTACTGGAGCCTTTCTCAAGCCAAATGAATGTGATACATACAAACTTTTTGTAAGGAAGTGACATCATCTCAAACATGTGCATAGATACAGTTAATTCAGTGTATGTCAATAGCAAACATTATTTCATAGTACAAAACAAGTGTAGTTAATTGCATATAAGTGAAAATACCTAGGGAACTCGACACTCCTATCCCTCTCAGACTCACTGCATTAGCTTTCCTGCTTGCCCAGTGCGCATGTGTCACTACTCCATGTGTGATTAGATGACACACTCACATCCTGTCATATTAGTCATAGCCCTCTGTATGTGAGGTGAGGATCCTCCCCTCTACTGGTGGAAGTAGCTCCAGTGCCATCTTTAGTAAGGGAACTTCTTCTAAACATGCAATAAACATGCAATATATACAATGTAATGTCAAATCGGGATATTTGGTGAATAAACCAACACTTTATTAGGTCATACTATAGGGTAAGGACCTTAGCTAGGGCAAGTGATTCAAATGAAATCCCCTAATGGGTGAATCCACGATCACTGCCAGGAGGTTGCAACTTAATGCTTCTTTTCCTTCCAACCCAAAAGGTGTTTTGTATACCTAATATGGTCTATATAAATCACTTATTCCCACAATGAAAGCACTCCCTCAAATCTACAGGGCTCAACAGTTCATAAAGGCAAGATAATTTCATCAAAAGTACCAATAATAAAATCAAATAAAAAACTTTCCTGCTTGCCCAGTGCGCATGTGTCACTACTCCGTGTGTGATTCTAATATTGCTTTATCTGTTTTCAGTTTTTAGATCACAAAATGAAGACACTTGAAATCAATGTTGTGATGAACTCGATACTCAAGAAAGACTTGGACTTTTTTATTTGATTCTATGTTTGGTACTTTTGATGATATTATCTTGCGTTTATGAACTGTTAAGCCCTGTATATTTGAGGGAGTGCTATCATTGTGGGAATAAGTGATTTATATAGACCATATTAGGTATACAAAACACATTTTGGGTTGGAAGGAACAGAAGCATTAAGTTAGTGTTTGTGCAGGACGCCACCATGTGGCTGTTCTCAGTATTGCAACCTCCTGGCAGTGATCGTGGATTCACCCATTAGGTGATTTCATTTGAATCACTTGCCCTAGCTAAGGTCCTTACCCTATAGAAGTGATGGCGAACTTTTTAGAGCCTGAGTGCCCAAACTTCAACCAAAAGCAACTTATTTATTGCAAAGTGCCAGCCCAGCAATTTAAGTAGTCAAACTAGCCATAGCAATAGGATAGCATCGTTTTGTTTAAAAAAAAAACACAAAAAAAAAAAAAATTGAAGTTTACACTTTAATTTTGAAAATGTTTAACACGAGGGCTAGGGGTAGAGGACGAGGGTGTGGACGTGGGCATCCAACTACTGCAGGGGTCAGAGGCCGTGGTCCTGGGCAGGGTGAGACACCACCTGCTGATGAGGGAGCAGGGGAACGCCGCAGAGCTACACTCCCTAGGTTCATCATGTCTCAAGTTACTGGGACTCGTGGTAGAGCACTGTTGAGGCCAGAACAGTGCGAAGAGGTGATGTCGTGGATTGCGGACAATGCTTCTAGCCATTTGTCCACCAGTCAGTCTTCCACGCAGTCCACCCATGTCACCGAAATCAGCACTCCTCCAGCTCCTCCACCTCAGCCTCCTTCCCCCCAGTCTGCCCCCTCCCAGCAAAATTTGGCATTTTAACCGGCATACTCTGAGGAACTGTTTTCTGGACCCTTCCCACAGTCACAAACCACTTGTCCAGTTGCTGCTGAGCAATTTTCCGATGCCCAGGTTTTCCACCGGTCGCAGTCTGTGGGTGATGATGACATTATTGACGTAGTGGAAGAAGTGTGTAAAGAGGTGTCGGACGATGAGGAGACGCGGTTGTCAGACAGTGGTGAAGTTGTTGTCAGGGCAGGAAGTCCGAGGGGGGAGCAGACTGAGGGATCGGAGGATGATGAGGTGACAGACCCAAGCTGGGTTGATAGGCCGGGTGAGCACAGTGCTTCTGAGACGGAGGCGAGTCCTATAGCAGAACAGGTTGGAAGAGGCAGTGGTGGGGCCAGACGGAGAGGCAGGGCCAGAGCTGGTGCATCAGCGACAAACGTTGCCCGTAGTCAAGCTCCCGTGGCGAGGGCTAGATTTTCAGAAGTCTGGAGGTTCTTTAAAGAAACACCGGATGACTGACGGACTGTGGTGTGCAACCTTTGCCAAACCAGGGTAAGCAGGGGTTCCACCACTACTAGCTTAACTACCACCAGTATGCGCAGGCATATGAATGCTAAACACCCCACTCAATGGCACCAAGCCCGTTCACCTCCGGCCGGGCACACCACTGCTCCTTCCCCTGTGTCATCTGCTAGTCAGCCCCCTGCCCAGGACCACGGCCCAAACACCTCCCGTGCGAAAACCCCATCTTCGCCTCCACGATCCTCCACAGCATCCACCAGTGCTCAGCTCTCCATACCCCAGACGCTGAAACGCAAAAGGACGTATAGCGCAACCCACCCACACGCCCAAGCCCTCAACGTCCACATCTACAAGTTGCTTAGCCTGGAGATGCTGCCCTATAGGCTGGTAGAGACCGAGGCCTTTCGAAACCTCATGGCGGCGGCCGCCCCTCGGTATTCGGTCCCCAGCCGCCACTACTTTTCCCGATGTGCCGTCCCAGCCCTGCACAAGCACGTGTCAGAGAACATCATCCGTGCCCTGACCAACGCCGTTTCTGACAAGGTCCACCGGACCACGGACACGTGGACGAGTGCTGCCAGGCAGGGCCACTATATGTCGCTGACGACACATTGGGTTAACTTGGTGGAGGCTGGGACCGAGTCTGACCCTAGGGCTGGTCATATACTGCCGACGCCGAGGATTGCGGGGCCTACCTCGGTCCAGGTCTCAAAGGCCTACTATGCCTCCTCCTCCCACCCCTCCTCCACCTCCTCCTCCTCCGAATTACCATCCGTGGGCATGGCGCCATCAGTCGGTTGTAGCTCGAGGCCAGCAGCATGCCGTCGCTAAGTGACAGCAGCGTGCGTCACACTCTGATCCTGGCGATAAAGCACACCGCCCAAAGCTTTTACACCGAGGGCATCACACGGCACAGACCGTCCGTGGCTGGCACCACCGCTGAACCTGAAGCCAGGCATGGTTGTGTGTGACATGGCCGTAAAACCCTTGTGTTGCACGGCACACTCGCACACTGACACATTGCCAATGCTGGCCCATTTCTTAAATCTCAGTCAGCGGTTCTCAAGACACAACACCCCAATCTTCTGATTTGCTCACGAGGTGCCGTTTTGTGCGCATTCGAAAGTCCAGCACAGATTGCACTCTCATGTCAGCGCAGTTCCCGCCTCCCAACGCCCACTCACCGACTGTTGTGGCGACGTGCCACGAGGTGGAATTCAACATTCCATGTTTATCCAGATTTACCAGCATCGCAGAGCGATTGTAGACTGCCGATGTCAACTTCACCAAACTGGTAGTCAGGTCTCACTTCCTCAAGTGTAGCAATGAGGATGGACGGGATGGTAAAAGACACTAGAATGACCCACAGGTGATAATGAGAACTACATAAGTAACATTCAGTGCAAAAAATTAAAGCCAATGTAAACTTTACCAATTGTGGTCAGATCAGGGGGGGGCTCACTGCCCCACCGTATCGCCACCTCACGATGTTTCGTTCATGGGTACATGGCATATCATTGGTGGGGTTCAATACCTTGTTCAACTCATACATTCCCCTGGCCATTTGGAGCGCTAAATATCTCGAATCCCTGCGCCGCGTCATCTCCGCGCAATGCGCAGTGCCCGCACTCCTCCTGCCTCCTTTGCTGCACCGCGCATGCGCGGGAGACGCCGGCGCCTCCGATCTCCATGGTGACATGACGGTTAAGTTTTATTTGGTGCAAATAAGTTACAATGTTGTTCATTCCCTGTTGTACTCTCCATCATTTGTGGATCTGCCCGTTTCTACCATGTCTTGGAGCCTTTTGGCTACAATTGGATTGTCGGACTTTTTGTCGTATCTTTGTAGTTAAGAACTTTCGTTCTCTTCATTCATCGGACGGTAGGCGACCGCCAGGTTTCATTCATCCCCCATTGTGGCCTTGCCGGGGTGGTCGTGTCTCAATAGCATGGAGTTTCTCTGGGGGGGAACAATCTTAACAAGGTAAGTAATTTACATATTGTGTACTGATCTGCGGATTGGTGTGTCGAACTGAGAGATAAATCTCAGATTGTGGTGCATCGGGTGAAACGTGAAAGAAAGTGCATTGTGTCCTAAAAACAAATTGGGGCACATTTACTTAACCGTCCAGTCGATCCAGACGGAACGGTGGTCTCCTACGCTGATGCTAGCTGGCTCGGCTCTTTCTCTGCCGGATTTGTCATCTAAGACGCCGTCGCTGCTTCGACTATTATGCTCGCACAGTTCGCTGCTGCGCCGAGGTCCTCCGAAGGGCACCTGCTTTTTTTGGTGTATGTGTAGTGCTTGATCTTGCAACCACAAATGGCTTTTTAAATTCCTGCTGTTTTTCCGACTCCTCGGGTTGTTCGTGCCCCTCCCCCCGATTTCTGTCACGCGAAAAGTCGGCGCGATTGCGCCAAAATCGATCGCGTGCGCCACCAATCCCGTGAAATACACGCAAAAGCGAAATATTCGGGAAAAACCCGACTGATCGCGGCTGCTGACCTTAGTAAGTTGTCCCCCCATATTGCAGTTGGAACATGTTATTGTGCCGAATTCAGTGCTATACAATATTAAAGTGTTATAATGATGTGAATGCCATCCGTGCTGTGGGAAGTGTTTGTGCCTTTGTTGGCTTTGCCCATTGCAAGTGTAAGATTGTGTGTATAGTGTGAAGATTTATTGGATCAAGTGCTAATTGGGGGCCTGGATAGTGAAAACGGCTCTAGGTGAAGTGAAGGGTGAGGGCCTGGTTCTAATGCTGTGTAGTGTGGATCGAATGCCATTAGTTGTGCGTTAGTTACCTTTTTATTTTTTTTATATTTATTCTCTCTTGTAGAATCCCGTGTATGAAGTTTCCCTCGTTTATTGCGTGTTGTTTCATATCGACTGTAATTCTTATATTCAGCGTGATTCTTTTGTAATAATTTGGTTGTTTCTCCTCACGGCCGGATGTTTGTTGAAGTCCTAAATTTTAAGATCTCTGTACTTCAATTGGTGGTGTTGCAGGAAAGTGTCGCACCAATTAGGTTCTTATCCTTTCCGGTCTCGCTTAGCATGTTGATTGTATATAAGTGATGTTGGATTCTTTCCTTATTCTGACTGATTTGTGTCCACATATCCCATTGAAGGCACGAGCAAACTAATTGGCGTATTTACATTCTTAGTTCTGCGATTTCATAGTGATTAAGATATGTCCTTACGCTTTGCTGGTGCTTGAAGGTTTCCTGCGCTGCCATAATACTGGCAATATTGCCGTGCCGCATGCATAACTTCCTTTGATCTGTGGAACCCCTTGTTGTTGTCTTTGTTGTTTGGCCTTGTGAAGTTGGCTTTAAGTGATTATGATCCTTTAAGTTTTTCTGCCCTCCTCGCTGTTAATCGGAAAGAAATCGGTTTCGTGTCTATGTGGGAAACAATTTTATGTTCACAAAGTAAGATTGTTCCAGTTTTCTTTCTCATTATTGTGTGGATTTCATTCACTGGGGGTTTTTTTTTGTTATAATTTTGTGATTAAACGTAATTTCTATCGCTGGGTTTCTTTTTTTCTTCATGTGTAGGATCTCCACTTCTGTTACTGTTTAATATTATGCGAATTGGAACTCACTATGTTGTTTTGGGTATAGCCGTCTATCCCTTAATCTTGTTCAATCCTTCTGCGGTATTATTATTCTTCTTCCCACTGGCAATTGCGTCTTAAGATTTCCCGTCTTGTAGGGTATGTGTTTGGGTGAAAGCTTGAGTAATGGAGATTTTGTTTGTGCCTGTTTTTTTCCGGTATAAAGGAGTGTGGCGTGTTCCAATCCCATGCTCTCTTTATCACCCGCGACCCCCCCTCTGTACACGTTCAGCTCAGAGCTGTGGTAGGTCCAAATTCCTCCTTCTTTTTTAGACAATCTGTGGGTAGTCGAATATTTTGTGTATTAGAGTGGATTCCTCTATAAATGACGGCACTGTTCCTCCTGTTCTTCCTTGTTCCTTTCCATAAATACCACCACGTCATCTAAAATTGTTACGCATGAAGTTGATTACATGTGTTCTTTATAAGGCCCCGGCTGGCGGCAGTGTACCTCCTCCCACCACCCAAAAATGGTTGGCATAGAGAGGGGCACAACCTAGCGCCCATGCGCAGTGCCCTAGACCTGCCTGTATATGTGCAGTCGACTACAAAAGTAGTTGTCGTTAAGCACAAAGTACAATAAATCCAGAATAAAGAATTGGTTCTTCTGTGCTGAGTCGTCTTGTTTGTTCATCTGTGTGGTGTAAGGGCCTCTACTCCCTTGTGACCGCAGCAGCGTACACTGGTTCTATTGTATATCTTGCAAGAGTTTCCACCACCAGTGGCATTGAGTCTGAGGTGTGATTCCAGTCGTAAGACTTGAGGCTGCAACAGTCTTAATAATTGCACACGCTTTTTCACAAAGACCATCTATTTCCGAGACAATAGGTCTCCCGGGGATTAGACAGGGATTTGTGTACCTTGGGTACCAAGTAGAACGTGGGTGTAATAGGGTTTTCTGTCTTCAAGAACCTTAACCTCTTGCTGGGTGAGAGGTTATGTAGTAGGCGGAGTCTTATCAGTCTGTTCCAATTTCCTCCTCTTGAATAGTCTGTGGGGTGCGACGTAATCTGTGTAGACAAACTTTTATCCTGTAATTTGTCTCTTTCGCTTCTTTGGAGACATACATTCCAACAGGCCATAGACTATGTCCCACCTTGTCTGCTTCGCATATAATAATATTTTCATTTTTTCTTAGAGCTCGTCAATGCCTGTATGTCCCTCTTTTTTGAGGTTATTTTGTTTCTTCTTTTTCTATCGGGTGGTTCGCTTGTATTTCCTCTTGTAAACAGAATTGAAGACGAACTGTTGGACTGCCGACACAGGCTCAAAGCATGGAGTAGCCTGTGACTTGCAGTTCTGATGGTGAACCTCCTGTTGCTATAACTTTACCTGCTCGCCTTCGGCGCCGTTTCATTTTCCCCTGGGAGTAGTGTGCCACGTAAGATCTTGAAATTGTTCACGGTTGTGTCCCTGAGAGCCGCGATCCCATGTTTGCGGGATCCGCGGTACACCCAGTGCTCTGCTGCGCTGTAGATTGGCGGGCGGTCTCGCCTCCGCTCTCCTGCGCCAGCCCTCACTTACGCTTTCTTCCTGGCTCCTGTCTGTGCTCCCTGCTCCTGGTGTGATTGGCCCGCAGGCCTTCTCTTGCCTCCTGCAGACCGCGTCACCGCTTCTCTACAACTAGAGGGCGCAGTTATTCAGCGGCAGACACTTTCTCAAAGCCTTTAAAGGGCACATCGTCTCTCTGCTATTGGCTCCTGCTAATCGGCTTCGCCCTTATAATCCGGCACCTCCCTTCCGTCCTTCCGGATCTTCTCCTGGATCTCCTTGGTTTTTCCAGGCCAGCTCACTAAGCCGTTCCTGTGGACGAGAAAGCCCATTAGCGTTTCCAGACGCTTTTCCTTGTTTCTGTGTGTCTTCCAGCGTTTTTTCCATAACACCTCTCCGTTTCTCCTGTCTCCATCGTTCCCATACGCTTCCTGCTGGCTCCGGTTTTCCAGTCAGCGGTGTCTGCAGTCCGTGCAAGCCGTTACCAGTTTTTCCCTGTTTTGCCTGCTGTCATCCCAGTCTTGACTGTTTCCCTGCACATCCTGGTACCTTGGCTGCCACCGCGGGCCTCACACCATCTCCCGCGGTGGGTCCAGAGGGTCCACTCGGCCACAGACTCCTCCCTCCGGACGCTTCCCATAGAGACTTTTATTTCGGTTGTTCTGTTGTGACCCCGTCAGCAGATCCGCCATGACCCCCCGCCAAGGCCATGATCGACCTCAAGGACATGGACTGGTTCTAATGACTCAGACCAATTGCTGTCAGAGGTCCTCACCCAGCAGGTCCCCAACTGATTTCCCAGCTTCCCAGTGCTGCTCCGGGCCTTGTCCTGAAGAGCCACTCACAGCCTTCTGGTTGTACTGCTTGCAGAGGAGTCTATGCAAGTTTTGTCCTTTTTCTTTCTTCTTCTTTCTGCTTTTCTCCTAGTGTTCCGTCCCCGAGATGAATGAGGAGGCGAAAGAAGATGCTGAAGAAAAGAGAAGAGGGCCCTAAAGGCGGTGTACTGCTCACGGGTGCTCCCTCGATCCGTGGTGCGGACGGCGGGTACACCCATGCTCCTGCTGCCCGCGGTCCCGCTTCCCCACCCTCCTTATTCCTCTCCTGTCTCCTGTCCTTGCTCACCAGCCTTCCGGTGTGTAGCCGCAGGCTCCTTGTCTGGCAGTCGCAACGCTCTCACCACCAGAGGGCGCGTGCTCGGACTTCCAATCCTTAAAGGGCCAGCGTCCCCTGATTGCCTCCTTCTAATCGGCTCGCCTCTGATAAATGCTCACCATCCTTCAACCCTCCCTTGGCCGTATCTCTCCTAGACTGTTTCCCATTCACATCCCTTACCTTGGCTGCCAACCTTGCGGGCCTCATACCATCGTCCCGCGGTGGTCCAGAGGGTCACCGTCGCACATACTTCCTCCCTCCGGACTCTTCCCATAGAGACTTTTAGTTCTGTTTGTCCTGTGTCCCCTTTACATAAATACTGGTCTGACGGTCGCCTTCCGTATTGTTTCTAGTGAGCTCCCCCCCCCCCCGCTGACCACCCTTGGTTAAAGTTACATGGCTATTCGGCTTTATTTTTGTGCACTGAAATGCATGTAATGTTATGTTTCTCTTATCATCCTGTGGGGTCACTTCTATTTGCCTTCACCTGACTGTAGGGGGGGGGGGTGAGTAAACCCAGTTAGCCCTGTATACGAGCGTCTGGGTGCTCCCATCCTGTGATGGGTTTTGCTATGTTTTAATTGTTTTTTAATGCATATCATAAAAACTGATTTTTATCCCACACGTAATTGCATTTAGTCCTATAAACCCCATAAACCTAGTGGTTTTTTGTCCTGTAATGTTCACTTTTTTGAAACTGGGTGGGGCCGCACTAACTAGGGCAAATACACAATTGACACAGTAAAAATCGCATATGCCATCATTAGCTTCACCATCCCGCTTCTTTGTTCCTGGTCGCAATGAAGTCGAATCTTTTCGCTCGTCACAAGAGACGGGAAAGAATATTCCCTCGTTGTAGCCAAAGCACCCTCCGGTCTGTTTCTCAGTGTGTATCGGAGAGGTGGAGTAAGGATGAGGAGGAATAGGAGGCGAATGTTGGCGAGACATAAGAGGGGACTATTGTTTCAGTCCTTCACTGTTCAGTCGTGATGGGCAGAGAAGAGTTATTTTGAGGATTTTGGAGGAGGATGAGAAATGTAAGTCAGGCCCAGTAGGGAGTGAATTCTTGCATCGTTGGGACTCTGGTGCCATATGGCAGATTTCATGCTATGCTGCCTATCCCCGTGACCCTCACGTTCAATAATTTATTCCAGCACTGATTACTGGTTATTCACTCCTGTCACTCTCCTGGACCCACGGTACAAGCAAAATCTTTCCACTCTCATCCATGGTAGAGGAAATGAGTGGCGAAGCATGAATACCAGAAGCCCTGGTGCACAGCTGCAACGTCCTTTCCCGCATCTTTCTGACACTCTGCTAGCGTCGAGGGCGTACTTTCTGGCGGGACAAGAAAAGCCAGGAGAGTGGCGAACAGGCACTTTGTCCAGCACTGGCATGTACGCTTTGTCAATGCTTTTTGCCAGCTTTATGTCACCCCGCAAGACACTGTCACCTGTCTCCCAGTCTCGGCAGAGTAGGGCTGATCTTTACAGAAAGATGGTGAGGGAGTACGTAGCTGACCATACCATCGTCCTAAATGATCATACGCTCCCTCCAACTACTGGTTTCAAAAGCTGAACATGTTGGCCCGAATGGCGCTGTACTCCTTGTAGGTTCTTTCCTGCCCCTAAACCGGCTAGCGTGTTTGTCCGAGCGGGTTTCAGTGCCAGCTGGTGGCAAGCGCTGAAAGGCTGACGCTATCAAGATGAATAAAGCCTATTCTCATGATTTCCATTCTCCACCAGGTGAAAGCACTCAACCTGAATATGTATGCACTCCTCCTCCTTCTCCTCCTCTTTGCACACTAAGCATAGGGAAACTGGCTATTTTTTTTTCCCAAGTGGCCACCTGGCTCTAGCTATAGTACTTTATGTATTTAATTGTTCTGAGGCCACCTCCCCGGTCCCTCGTTTTTAAACAATTTTTTGGAGTGCCACGACAGGACCTCCTATTATTTAATTTTTTCTGGATGGCACCTACCCGCTCCTCTTGTTTTTGGAAACTTTTTTGTACTGCCACATACAGGCACTCAATCTATGTATTTTTTCTGGAGGGCCACCTACCACCCCGCTCCTCTGTTTGAAAACTTTTTGGACTTCCACATACAGACACTATATCTAGTGAATTTTCTGGAGGGCCACACCTATCCGCTCCTCCTCTTTTTGAAAACTTTTCTTTGGAGTTCCACATACAGCACTATTGCAAATTTATTTGTCTCCATAGCAGCCTCCACAAGTCCGTCTTTATAGCTGCCTCCAACACGTTGCTCCATTGCTGCTACCTCCACACGTCATCTTCTCCATACTGCCCCTCCAAACGTCGTCACATAGCTTGCCTCCAATCATCGTCCCCTTAGCAAACAGCTGTGTAGCCGATTTTTGGGTTGTTTTAACTGCTTTCCACATCACACTCGTTTAACCTTGTCGCCACCCCCTTCCCCGTCTGCTGTGGTTATCCACAAAATATACCGGCCAACTTTTTATCATTTACCGCTATTATTTCTGCGCTTCTTGCACATCATTTTTACGGTCCCCTCCCCTCCCCATCCAAGACAGCCCACTTACTTATGAAACAGTACTACACTTGATCTTAATACAAAATTTTTATGATGGCTGTTTGTAGCCCCCCGCCTGCTTTGAAATTATATTTTTTCAAAGTAAATCTTCTGGCCCCCACTCTCCCATTTTTGGGTGGGTGGTGCCGAGACAGACAGGGCTTGGAACAGGCGAAGCTTTGCCTGCACGGAACGCCATCTCCATCCCAAGATCCAACTAACATATTTTTATCTGCCCCCTTAATCTCTACTCTTTATCACTGCCTCATACATCTTCCACTTAGCAAACAGCTGTGTCCGGCAAATTTTGGGTGTTTCACAGATACATAATGGAACTTAGCCCATCTGTCGCCGCCATGCTGCCCCCGCTGTTTCTGTCCATTTCCGTGTGTTTCCATCATTTTCCAGGTGTTTGGCCACTTCACTGTGCAGCAGCCTTGGTCCCCGATCTCCTCCATTTAATTCAATGGGTTCATTATTCGAGAACGCGCAACTCGAGCATCGGGACCAAGTTTGAATCCGAGTAACAGCACTCAACATTTTAAGTGCTCGTTCTCTCTGTTCCCAACCCTCTTCAGTGGGAGACCAAAGTTCAAGAACTTCAGATTTGAGGAACTAGCCCACTGGGAGGGCTACGTTTTTTTTTGACAATCTGGTCCCCCGGTTTCACAACACCAGAAAAGAGTAAATAACGCACGCACCGTGCCGTAGCAGCTTGGTATAATACCCACATAATGGATAAAAACAGCTTTTACATGTTTGTTGGTTTGTAGCTCTTTTGTTTGAGTGTTAATCCGTCCTGTCATAATGTGGTCATTTACTAAGGGCCCGATTCTGCGTTTTCCCTGCCCAAACATGCTCCACGATTTTTCAGTTTTTGCTCCGATTTCCTGTATGGCCCCTGATTTTGGCGCGCATGATGGGGAAATTGGGGGTCGTGGCTGTACGAAAACCCTACGGATTCGGAAAAAAAAACAGCCTCAAAAAAAAAATGTCGCTGGACACTCACTTGCCTTCACCCGCATGGATCGTGACTCCAGCGTGCCTCGGCGGACTTCAGCGTCAGCAAGCGCCACCTGGTGGACTCGGAGAAACTTGCGTAGTGAAGCGCCGGAAGACCGCCGAAGCCACCGCCGAGAACGCGCCGCTGGATCGCGAATTGACCGGGTAAGTAATCTGCCCCATTGTGTAAAAAAGGCAGAGGTACAATTTCCTGCCTATAATATACGCATCATTATCTGTATTTACATGTACTCAATTAAAACTTTGAAAACAAAAACTATCTATGTTGATGTCAGGGTCTTCCCATCCAAATAATATATTTAGCACAAGTTTTCCATCCTGTGGCTTCCTATCTAGTCGGGTAAGCGCTTCCACCGCGCCAAAATGAGAATATCACCAATTGGGCATCTCCGATTTCCCTTCCCTCGCATTGACATTTCTTCGGGGACTTCTTCTTTCTATAGATACTGTAGCACTGCTGTTTGCGGTTTGTTTATTGGAGATGGTAAACCGTAAGATCCTCAGCATCCAGAACCTCCAGAAGTCGTAATGAACCTACACTTGTATGGCAGTTCCGATGGCAATACCGTGCACCAGCTCAGGTTGAGCTGGTGCCGGAGCTATTTTAGTTATTGTTTAACTAAACACTTTTTTAACGCTTAGCCGCGCAGGCATTTACGCGCTCGGCGCTTACCGGCACGCGGCTCCTCATTCACTCCTATTAGCCGCGCGCACGGTAAGCGAGATCGTCGTACCTGCCTGCGCCGGCTATACGTTTAAAAAGTGTTTTAACCGCGATACCGCGGTTTAAAAACCTAACTAAAATAAGCTCCGTCACCATTCCCCCTGAGCTGGTTCCCGTATTTCCAATGAAACCTGCCACTTACAATGTAGGTTTTCCTTTAATTCACCTCACTGCCGATTTTCAGCTCCTCATTAGAGCCCTTCTCTGCTCTATCAAACATCGCACTAAATTCCCACCCTGTGAATCACATGACCGGTTTAATCCCACACTTTAAATTAACATACATAATAGACCATTGGTAATATACAAAGATTATCATTGAAAAAATGTGATTCACACATAATGAACATTCATTGGTTATATATGTATATATATATATAATGTTTACATGCTATCCAATTGGATACAATATTATAATGATGGCTGGACACACTGATGCTGCAGTGTCAGAATAATAGTTACAGTAACTTGGGCACAAACCCCTTGGTTACATTCCGCGGGTAACTAACCCACAAAGTGGTCCAAAGAGACCCCACGGGTCCGACTGGCCCACCGTTGTGCCGGGTAAATCACCGGTGGCCCTGACAATCTCTGGCTTCGCCCCCTATTTAATGCCTCCACCGTGTCCTGCTTGCAGGTCCCTTATGACTCGACTGCTTCCTTCGATTGAGACCGGTAATGCGAAGTACTCTCATTTAGTTTACTTAGCTTGATCGCCAGAGACAGGAAGGCATCCACAAAGCGGATAAATGGAGATGTGCTGGTTTAACTTATTTGTAGCACACTCTCCTCAGACTGCAACCCCAGGTCAGTAAAACGGGCCAGGGAGAGGTCAGCGCACAGCATTCAGTAACTGCTCATTCCGATTTTCTCATGGACAATTGGTTATAAAAGCTTTTTATTCCCATGTGCTAAAGTCCTCACCGTGACTGCGTCCTGGATTGAGATTGGAATGGCATCTTTCTTTTGCCTGTGATTTCACAATAAGAAGGTGCATTGATGAGTGCAACGATTCAGAGCTTTTTTTAAAGACTGGTGTTTCCTTCACCTCAGTCTGATCATCAAACTTTTTACGGTATGTAGATACTATACTACTTTCATCTAATGTTCACATTAATTGGCTCAGGCAAGTAAGAAGAGGCTCGATGATATTTAACATGTGAATTGTACATTTCCTTTTTTGACCTCTCACTATTGGCATTTTTCCATGTGATAGGCGCTTTTTTTTTCATTTGTTTTATGATTGTGGTTGCCAAGTTTTTGGGCCATATATAGACATGGGGCACAGTACGGCCTCATGTACCCTGACTGTGTAATCAGGCTTGTGGCTACTGTTTTTTTGTGGATAGACAACTCACCGCCCATTACGTTCTATTGTTTCTCTCACTCACACCACTGCTGCACCGGCAGATACTAGCAAGTTACTATTGCAGAACCGTCTTTTGTCTCAACAGGCAGTCCCTTTCTATTGAGGGCCACAGAAAAGATCATGTTTGCCGCTCGCTTCTCAGTCCACCAAGTGCACACAGTTTGAACAGCACACAGCTTACAGTGCACACCGTGAACCATGAGGCCTACAAAACAAGCGCCGGTGGGTTAGCTGTCAGCAAAAGCTTCTACATACCAACCACGAGCGATTTAATAGTATATTCCCAGCATCTATTCCAGGCCTAAAGGTAAGATTTTTAAACTTTTTGTGGAATGGCTGGGTTTTTTGCATTTCTACCATTTTGTTGAACCATAAAACTTTTAACATTGGATGGTTTTGGTTAAAGTAAAATTACTAATAAGCCATCAGTGACAATTAAAACGGAATCGTACTCCAATTGATAAACAAATAGTACAAACCTGAGGCTACACCGTGCCACACCCTTCGTTGTGTGACCTAGTGTACCCTTTCACAGTGTAGCCTCTGTTTTGTACGATTTGTTTATCAATTGGATGTACGATTCCTTTTTAATGCATTTTAGAATAAAAGTTAGTTTACTTGGTCACTGTATTCTTATTAGTATTTTGACGCATGTGATTCCTTCTGTGCACTTCTCTCAAGCACAGAGCAGCACTTGTTTTCTGCTTTCTGGTAAGTAATCTATCACAAAATTAAGAGTGGGCAACTCTTTTAACTGCTGGTATTGTAACTTTCACATGGGAAGATACTATGTTAATGTAATGCACTTCATTTTACATACCTCATACAAGCCTACCTCCCATCTTTATAAGAAATATGATCAAACTGTATAGCACTTTCACAAATGGTATCAATGCAAACATCCGCTCATCCCGCAAAAATTTACACCATACCAAACTCTTTGCAGTCCATGTGTCGTCATTGTGTTATGTCCCCTATTAGAGATGATGCGACATACTCCGTCCCGAAGCTGATCTCGTTCAGCATTAGCGTACTCGAAACGCTCTTGCTCCTGAGAATACTCGCCCGCTCCGAGAAAATGCATCCTCCCGCCGTTTTGGCTTTTTGGCGGCCAGAACCAGAGCCAATCACAAGCCAGGAGACTCTGCCTCCCCAGCATGACGTGTACCACTTCCATTCTATAGCAGTGGTTGGCTGGCCAGATAGTGACCCTGGAATAGACTACCCCTGCCTGCGTGCTCGGATCATTCTTTGTCTGATCCGCTAGGGAAAGAGCTGCCTGCTGGTCAGGAAAGCGTTAGGCTTGTTCTATTAGAATAGTTGTTAGCTAGGAGTGCTTCTAACAAGAACCCACAGCCCTTCTTAGGCTCAATACGTTATACATTTTTTTTTTATTTGCACTAGTACCATATTGTGATGAATTTGCAGGGGGACTTGCAAGCAACTTATTTATTGCAAAGTGCCAGCCCAGCAATTTAAGTAGTCTTTTAATTCTCCTTGTTCTTCGACAACTTTCAATCGTTCCGCCTCCTGAAAACACCAACACAGTTTGCCTATCATTGTAGGAAAATTCTGTAGGAAGATTCTTTGAGTCCTGTCTGGTGAACATCATGCTGGGGTGATGGTCTGGGTGCCCACAGAGAGGGCTCCGAGTGCCGCCTCTGGCACCCGTGCCATAGGTTTGCCACCACTGCCCTATAGTATGACATAATAAAGTGTTGGTTTATTCACCAAATATCCCGATTTGACATTACCTTGTATATATTGCATATTTAGAAGAAGTTCCCTTACTAAAGATGGCACTGGAGCTACTTCCACCAGTAGAGGGGAGGATCCTCACCTCACATACAGAGGGCTATGACTAATATGGCAGGATGTGGGCGTGTCATCTAATCACACACGGAGTAGTGACACATGCGCACTGGGCAAGCAGGAACGCTAATGTAGTGAGTCTGAGAGGGATAGGAGTGTCGAGTTCTCTAGGTATTTTCACTTATATGCAATTAAAGGGGTATTCCGATCTGGGCATTTACATTTAATTAAATTCATTTGCCATATGTAAACATTTCTTCAATTGGATGTTAATAAAAAAATGTTTGTGTGTGAAGATAATTTCTCATAAATGTAGTCATGTTGTCCCTTAGAAACCAGATAGCTTCCTCGGATACGGCCACCTCACATTCTGGCAGCGGTGGCCAGACATGGGCTATAGAGTCAAGCCGGACCACCAGGATTCAGCAATCATTACCACAGGACGGCTGTAGGACATGTAGTAACTCCCGGATATTTTATATACAATAACCTTTTGTTTCTTTGTGTAATCCCTCCAGCAGAGGTGGCCGTATCCAAGGAAGCAATCTTGTTTCTAAGGGACAACATGGCTACATTTATGATAAATTATCTTCACACAGGAACATTTTTTTAATAACATCTAATTAAAGAAATGTTTATATATGGCAGATTAATAAAACTGAATGTGAGTGCCCAGATGAGAATACCCCTTTAACCACACTTGTTTGGTACTATGAAATAATGTTTGCTATTGACATACACTGAATTAACTGTATTAATGCATATGTTTGAGATGATGTCACTTCCTTATAAAAAGTTTGTATGTGTCACATTCATTTGGCTTGAGAAAGGCTCCAGATATGGGAGCTGAAACGTAGCACTTTTGGAATAAAAGAATTCCTTTTTCACAAGAACTTGGAGTGCCACCATTTTTTTATTTTTATATGTGAAAGGATTTAACAAACTTGAAGGTAGAGCACCCGATTTTTTTCTTAACTGGTTCAGCTGAATTGTTTTAATTTTTCTGTATTCGTGTTATTTCAGCATTGCACAGCATAGTTTAAATTTTGCTGTTTTTTGGAGCGATGATCACTATGGAGGAATCTTTTCTTTTATTCCGGAGTTTAGTGGATTCACTGATCAGGATATCCAGAGGATCCTTTTTTTTTTTTAAAGATCTTTATCTGATCTTTATTTCATCAATTTAGCTACCACAAACAATAATGCATAATTTCATCTAAATACATAATCTGTGCGTTTTTTTCCCCTTTTTTTCCTTCCCTTTCTTTTCTCCCCCCCCCCCCCCCCCCCTCAGTACATAGTACAAGCACATGGTACAATAAATTCAACCCACAATGTAACAAAAATCCCATGGTTCAATAGATCATTAATATCAATAGATCATTAATCATTATATTACTTTGAAAACCATCAACTACATATATTCATCTGATATTTCCCCTTAAACAATACATACCTAATAACCCCCACCCCTCAAGGACAAGAACATATCCGATGAAGGAAAAGGAGGACCAGAAAGAGAGAGAGAAAAGGAAGAAAGGAGAAAAAAAAGAAGAAAGGAGCTCTCTGTTTACTCATATCCCCCACCCCCTCTCCTACACTCCCCCTGCTGTTTCCATATAGTGTGATAATGATTAGAGATGAGCGAACATACTCGTCCGAGCTTGATGCTTGTTCGAGTGTTAGCGTACTCGAAACTACTTGTTGCTCGGACGAGTATTTCGCCAGCTCGAGAAAATGGCATCTCCCGCCCAGCGTTTCCTCAAGACATACCCCAATCTGTCTGATTTGCTCACGAAGGTGCGCCGCATCTGTGCGCATTTCAGGAAGTCCAGCCCAGATGCTGCCACTCTCAGGGTAGCGCAGCGCCGCCTCCAACTGCCCGCTCACCGACTGTTGTGCGACGTGCCCACGAGGTGGAATTCAACACTGACCATGTTATCCAGAGTTTACCAGCAGCGCCGAGCCATTGTAGACTGCCAGATGTCAACTTCCACCAGAACTGGTAGTCAGGTGGTCAGTTCCAGCTTCCTCAAGTCTCCAATGAGGAGTGACGTGGAGGTCTGATATCTGCAGGTGCGAGTAACTTAACTTTGATGAGTCAACAACGATGGTCAGTGGCGAGCCGCCATCATCAGCCTCATCACCATCCCGCTGGCTTGGCCTTTTGAAAAACTCTCTGGTCACATGAAGTCGGTATCTTTGCGCGCGTCACAGAGACTGGGAACAAGGGGGATCCCCTTGTTGATAGCCAAGCACCCTTGGTCTGTTTCTCACGCATATCGGAGGAGTGGAGGAGGATGAGGAGGAAAGGGAGATAATGTTGGCGAACAGAATATGTTACCATTTGTTCGCATCCTTCACTGTTCAGCAATTTTGTGCAGAAGAAGAGGATTTGGAGGAGGAGACATGGGCTGTCCAGTCCATGAGGGGAGTGCATTCTTGCGCGTTGGATTCTTGCCATATGGGCAGATTCATGCTAAGGCCTGCCTATTCCGTGACCCCTCGCTGGTCAAACGAATTTTTTCCAGCACCGATTACTGGGTATTCAACTCTCCTGGACCCCGGTACGAAAGCAAATCTGTCCCTCTCATCCTGGAGAGGAAGGAGTGTGAGAAATTCGAAATACCACAAGCCCTGTGCACAAGCTTGAACGGTATTTCCCTTCTGACAGCGCTAGCGGCAGAGGGCGAAACTGTCGGCGGGACAAGTCGAGGGAAGAGGCGAGCAGAGCAGCTTTCCCAGCACTGACTGGCGCGGTACGCTTTACAATGCCCTTTGCCAGGTTTTTTACTTTTAACCCCAGCAAGAAAACTGTCACCTGTCCCCAGCTCGCAGATAAGGGCTTAATCTTTACAGAAAGATTGTGAAGGGATACGAGCTGACATACCATCGCTAATGATCACACAACTCCTACAAACTACTGGTTTCAAAAGCTGGACATTAGGCACGAACTGGCCTGTACGCCTTGGAGGTTGCTTGCCTCCCGCTGCTAGCGTGTTGTCCAGTGGGTTTTTCAGTGCATCTGGTGGCATCATCACCGATAGCTCACGGCCTGGCGACTGACAGCGCTGACAATGCTAACGCTTATCAAGAAGATAAACCTGGCATTTTCTCCTCCGGATTTTCATTTTCCACCAGGTGAAAGACGCTCAACCTGAATATGTAGGCACTCCTCTCCTCATTGTCCCTCCCTTCTCCTCCTCTTTGTACACGTAAGCAGAGGCAACTGGCTATTTTTTTGCCAGGCCACTGGCTCCTAGCTATAGTACTCAATCTATTTAATTTTTCTGGAGGACCACCTACCTGCTCCTCTGGGTTGAAACTTTTTCTTGGACTGCCCATACACGCACTCAATTATATGTAATTTTTCCTGGAGGACCACCTACCTGCTCCTCTGGTTTGGGAAAACTTTTTTTTGGACTGGCCCACATACAGGCACTATCAAAATTAAATTGGTCTCCAAGCAGCCTCCACATGGTGTCTTTGTAGCTGGCTCCCACACGGTGGCGCCTTGCTACCCACATCGCCCTCCACACACGTCATCGCCATAGCTCCTCCCAAAGTCGTCTATATAGACTGCCTCCAGACATGTCTCCTTATCAAAGCGAACTTTCCGGCAGAATTTTGGGTTGTTTTCATGGATTCCACATCAACCTTTGTTAACTTTGTCGCCACCACTGCTGTTAATCCACAAATATAATGGCATACTTTTATCATTACCGTATTATTTCAAGCGCATTCTTGCGCATCTTGTTTACATTCCCCTCACCCGCCATATCCCCAACTTATAGAACGCTACTAACCTTTGATCTTATACACAAGTTCTTAGCAGTTCTTGTTTGGGGAGTAGCCTAGCGACAGGGGCTTGGAGTGGCGAAGCTTCGCCTGGCAGGGAGCGCCAGCTCCATCTCAATGCCAAGCAACATAGTTTTTAAAAAACTGCAGCAACCTTTAATCTACTACTAGTTCACTGCCTCCCTACATGGTCCCCTTATCAAACGAGCTTTGTCATGCCGATTTTGGTTGTTTTCATGCTCCACATCAACTTGTTCACTTTGGTTGCCACCCTTCTGTTGTAATCACAAAAGATCCTGGCAAACTTTTTAATCATTACCGAATAATTTCAGTGCTCTTCGCATCTGTTTACATGCCCTCACCCCGCCATATCCCGACTTTTAAGAACGCTACTACACTTGATCTTATACAAAGGTCTTAAAGTGCTGTTTGTTGAGACCGGAGACAGGGCTTGGATTGGCAAAGCTCGTCTGGCATCGGAGCTCCACTCCATCCCAATATCCACGAACATAGTTTTTTAAACTGCCGCCCTTAAAATCTACTACTAGTTCACTGCTCCATACATCGGCCCCTTATCAACGATCTGTGTCCAGGCAAATTTTTCAGGTGTTTTCAACAGAACATCGTGGAACTCCGGCCCCTCTGGTCCGCCACCATCTGGAGACCTTAAGTTGCAATCATAGCACGCAATATGGATCCCCATACTGTCGCTCTATCATGGAACCCTTTCCGTAAAAACAATTAAAAAATAGAACACTATGCTATTCCCTTATTCCAAGGTGAAATATTCAAACGACCTCGTCCTGCTTGAAAATTATATTTTTCAAAGTAAACGTTCTGGCCCCCAGGCCCATTTTGGGTGGGGGATTAGCCGAGAGACAGGGCTTGGAGACTGGGCGAAGCTTGCCTGGCGTGACCGCCAGCTCATCCCAAGTTTAGGCACCTCAGATTGGCAATCCATGCATGCTGCCCCTGCTGTTTTCCTCCTCCTGTCCTTTTGCCTCCGATCGTCCACACGTCCACAATGTCTCATGGCAAACTCTCTATACCCAGACGCTGGAGCACGAGAGGATATGCAGCACATCATCCCCTTATCAACGAGCTGTGTCAGGCAAGAATTTCAAGTGTTTCACCAGATACTAGTGGAACTCGGCCCTTCTTTCGCCTCCATGCTGGAGACCTGAAGTGACCGATCATAGCAGCATCGCCATATGAATGCCCCATAACTGTCCCGCTCCTTAATCATGGAAGTCGTCTCCAGGCTGCCTCCCCCCCATGTTCGTCCCCTTATAAAAGAGCGGTGTCAGGCTCATTTTTTTCGGTGTTTTCACCAGATACGTTATTGAACTTGGTCACTCTTGCGCCCATTCTGTGTCTTGACTAACTATACCATCACTTTTGTTCACATAGGAAACATTTCAGCGCTTCTTGCTTCACCTCTTTGGTTCCTCTCGGCCGACGATGGTTTGAAGCTGAGTTCATTTAGGAGAGTTGTCGCCAATGACCCTCTAGCCTGCCGCTGCTTGCTGCTGCCTCCGCATGCCATCCCCTCTAGTGTCGGGTCAATTTTGCATGTTTTAGAGCTATCTAGCCTCATCGGTCACTCCTGTCTGTCCATGGCCATGCTGTTGCCAACCTAGTTTTGAGCATAATGGTAACGATTACCCCTTTAAGGACGGAGGGTTTTCCGGCTCATTTCTCCTCGCTCTCCAACGTTCATTCAAAAATCCATAACTTTTCCATTTTTACGTTTACAGACCTGTGTGAGTGCTTATTTTGTGCTTAACAATTTTACTTCCCTAATAATGTTATTATTTTTAACATGCCGTGTACTGTGCGAACTGAAAAAAAATTCCAAATGTGGACAAATTGAAAAAAAACCCACGTGCGTCACGTTCTTTGTGGGCTCAGTTTTTACTACTTTCCTCTTCGCATCCACATAAATGCCTACTTTATTGCTTGGGTCGGGTGCGAAATCCCAGAAAAGAGAAAAGAGGGTGATACCAAATTATATAGGTTTTATTGTGGTTTAATAATTTTCAAAAGTTAAACAATGTGTACAAAAAGAACAAAAATTTTGGCCATCTTCTTCCCTAATAACTTTTTTCATACTTGGGCACAGATAATGTGTGAGGGGGTCCCTTTTTTGCGAATGACGAGAGCTTTTTCAGTGCTACCGATTTTTGAGGTCTGTGCGACATTTTATCATTTTTATTTCATTTTTTATGTTAATGTAAAAAGGTGTAAAAAGTCGCATTTCCGGACATTTTGGTGGGGCGCCATTTCCTTCCCCCTGCGGAGGTCACCGCCGTCTGTAACCCGTTTTTTATTTTTGATCGATCGGGCCTTTGGGATCGGCGATACCTAAATATGTCTGTGATTTTTACTGTGTTATTATGTTTTATATCCGTTCTAGGGAAAGGGGGGTGATTTGAACTTTTAATATTTTATCACTTTTTTTTTATTTTTGAAACTTTTTTTTTATTTTTTTTTTCATTCCACTATCTTTTAGACATCTAGGGTCCATTAACCCTAGATGGTCAGATCGCCTGCTACCAATACTGCATAAACTTCTGTATGCAATATATGGCCTTTTTGCAGCACATTCCATTACAATGCGCCACTGGCTTCATTGTAACGAATCGGCCGCTGCCATATAGCCTCGTGTCAAAAGAAGACACAGCTACCATGGCACCGATCGCCCCCCCCCGCCTCCCGATGACGTTCGGGGGCGTGGCGATCGAAAAAGATGGCGCGCCCACGCGCCGCCGTCGTTTTAAAACGGCCGCCGGCGACTTTGCCGGCGGCGTTGAAGGGTTAATAGCCTCGATCGGTGCAAGCACCGACCGCGGTTTATTAGCGGTGGTGGTTTTGTGAAATATCAAAAACCCCACCCCCTCTGTATGAAGATGACTCAGCCGTGAGCCTCTTCCTACATCCTTATATACCTCTGCGCCGTAGAGGCTAAACGGCGCAGACGTTAGGGGTTCAGCATCTCCTCAGAGTCATCCTGCATGCTGCCCCTGCTGTTTCCCTGTCCATTTTCCGTGTGTTTCCATCCTTTTCTGCGGTTCAGTGTTTTGCCACCTTTGCTCCCTGTGCAATCTTGGTCCCGTGAACATGCTCGAGTCTCCCATTGACTTCATGGATGCGTTATTCGACGACACTCGAGCATCGGGAAATTTTTGTCTCAAACTAACGAGTACCGAGCCTGTTTAGGTCTCGCTCATCTCTAATAATGAGATTCCCATTGCTTCATTTTAGCCCGAAAACCTCTCCCAATATTTAATAATTTTTGAATCTCCAAAACATGTGATACCACCCAAGCCCTCCTCTCATGGACAGTCAACCACATCATTAGCTTTCTAACCTCTTCTTTAATACCAACGTGGCATCCCCTTGTGCAACCTGTGAAAATAAAAAAATTGAGTGATTCTGTGACTAACATTTTAGAAAACTCCACAATGGTGACTGTAATTCCCCACCTCTACAGTTTTAGCCCCAATTCTTCATTTTGCATTTTTGCATTGCATTAAACGATTTTCTTTTTGTACAAGTGCTTCATAAGTGGATGATATCTTTTAGTACACTCCCTATTAAATTTCTAAACTTCCCCATATTCCTGTGACTCCAAATTGAATCTATAAATTTTTACCAATCCCCCGTAACTTTATGTCATAAATATCCCTTTTTGGAATTTTGCTATATAACTCCTGTGCTATATTTAAAAAAAATTTAAAAGACCCATGATTCAATAATTGACATTAAATCCCTTAAAAAACCCTTTTGGCGATCCATTTTTTGTAGTCCTTAATTTATCCCCTTGTAGTGGTAGTATTGTGCCCAGATCGGAGCCTCCTCTGTCCAAGCTTTTATACCTAAATTTTCTTTAATTTATCAACTCTGTCTTGAAGTTTCCAACATATAACCAAGTTTCTAACATTAATCTTGCCTGGGGAGAGTCCGGTCTCCAATATGTTTATGAACTGTAATTTCCTATCCTAAAGTTTGAGAAAACAAATTTTTCAGCTACAACTAGCAATTTCACCAGAGTTTCTTTTTTGCTGCTATTGGGCTGCAACAATCAAATCTCCATTTGGAGTGAATACTCCTCCATCCTCCTTTAACCTTTGAGAACTTTCTCCAATTCTGGGTTTTTTTTTCCCCTCAGAACAATGCTGTACATATTTTATCCAGAAGATCAAAAATCTGTTGCAGGGTATCCTTCATAGTGGAGTTTGCTAAAGAGGTCTATCGCTTGAGGAAGAAGGACCATTTTGGATAGCTAGCCTAGCCCAAACTTCATTTAATTTGGCACCAAATCTTGATCGTCATCCTCCATTTTTTGATAAGTAGTATTTCGTTCACAAACACAAACCGGATTTAATGAATGAATCTATAGAACAATACCCAAAATCTAAAGGATTTTTCTCCCTCAATAACCTCCAATGGAAGATTCCATCTGCCCTGTTACCTCCCAAAAACACGCGCCGGCCGTTTGCCCAATTTATCTCAAAGTATCGTTGTAGAAACATTCATTGCACTTCTGGGTTTGCTACAAATAGTAATATCTCATTTGCGTATAACGATATTTTTTAACTTCTGTCTGCCATTTAAAATCCTTCTACGATCTCCTCCCTCTAATCCTTGCGGCAAGGCCTTCAATACCAATGCAAATAGGAGAGGAGAAGAGCGACCTCCCTTCTAGTCCCTAGCCATAACTTAAACGGTAGGGACGAACGCAGGCACTAAGTTTCTTATCCAATATCTTTAATATCCAACTTTATAAAACAACACCCACCCTATTTTCTAAGGTTTGGCACAAAAAACTCCATTTCTTATCGAAGCCTTTGTTGGCATCGCGGGGAGAACACCCCCACCCCCCTTTCCCGCTTCCGTCAGCGCTCCATACAACAGGACATAAGTTTCCCCTCAGGTTACAATGTGGTGGTCTACCAGGCAACACACCCCGACTTATCTTCCTCCACCACCTCGGAGATTAGGTTGCTTAACCTACTAGCTAAGAAGACCTGTGCCAGAAAGAAGCTTGACATCTACATTCTAGAGATATCAGCCGGTATGCATCTGGATCCTAACTTATCTTTTACTTTGTTTCAATAGTAAAATTTATCTGCCTCATACTTGTTTGGAGCTCTTCTTGGTTGTAAGCCCCCCCAATAAATTAGGGTTTCCCTGACATTGTTTCACACTTATAACTTTTGATAGACTTCACCTTGTGAGCCCGGCGGACCAGGAGATTTCCTATTAGGAAGTTTCTCATTACGTTTTTATTTCTTCCTGTGTTCGAGGTTTCAAATATTGCTTACTTTCATTACTTACTCTCTTCATATTAATCGCGTTGAGATCAGATTAGCTACTTGTTTTTCTCTCCTTCCGTTTCAGCGACCACCTCTCTTACAGACTATTTAGAAGAACTATATACTTTTTGCCGATGTGTAATTCATAGTCCTTCCCTTGATTGTTCCCATGCTGTTCTTACTTTCAGTAGAAGACAATCCTATTGCGTCCTTTTTTTTCGTCTTCAAATATCTCAACTCCGATTCGTTTTACTAGAATTCTCTCTTTAGTCTTAATATTTTCTTTGAATATTTCCTTCTGTTAATACAGCTTTAACCCCGTCCAACCCATAGCTTTACACCCATTTCATCTGAACTGTGGATAACTGATCCCAATTCATTGATTATTCCTGACGTGAAGTCTAGCTATTTAGCCAGAATGAATTTATCTTCCACCTCCTCGTTTTCCCCTATCTTCATCTTTTAACTGAACCACAATTGGCGCATGGTCTCAAAATGAATAATACCATATTTAACACCTGTGGTCTGAGCAGTCCCCAGTGCAAGATCTATTCTTGAAAAGGCCTATTATGAGGATTTTAGAAAAACACGAGAAGTTCCCATCTTTTCTAGGTTCTCAACCTCCACAATCCCACATTCTAATTCTTGACACAATTTACTTAAGACTTGTGTGTGATTCTTTCTCACTCACTACCCCCCTCAGTCTAAATCTATTTTTTTTTCAGGTCCATCCCTGCATTGAAGTCCCTATATATAGAAAGGTAAGATCTATAATGTAGCTAGAATGAATTCAAGATTTTCACTTACACGTAACAGGCTCAATCCCTTGATTATCCTTCCACTGTTAAAACATTGAAATTTCCAATTTCTTTCTTTAATAAGGATACAACACCCCTAGAATACAACAATCTAGTGCCCTGAATTAACCGCTTCCACCCACCTGCTTTAAAGCCAAATGGCTTCTTCTGTCAGAATATGTGGTATCCTGTAGACAGACAATATCAGCATTGATAATAAGCGAATTGCTTTGATATGCCTGTCCCTTAACTTATCCCTCAGATCCCCGCACGTCCTGACACCAGCCCGCCCCTCCCTTTAATCGAATGTGGCTTCCAAGGTAACTATCTAAGATATTAGGATGATAGAGATTAAACAAAAAAGGGCGCTAGGAGAACAATAACCCTGGACAAGGGAAGGGAGGGAGAGTATGAGTGGGAAATAGAGAGCCGAAAATCAGAACAGAGAGAAAAAAGAGAGAAAAAGAGAGGAAAAAAAGAACAACAACTGAATATTTCCTTTTCCCCCTCCTCCCTCTCCCCCCACCATACAGTCCCATCCTCTTTCCCTATCCTTTTATCTCATACTTACCATTACTTGCCTAAGCTGCATCCTAGCATACCACCCTCCCCTTCTATCATTTTTTCTCTCCATTTTGGGTATTGTAACTCACACTCTGTCTAGCCAACTGTTAGCCTCCGCAGGATTGGTGAAAAGTGTGTTTTAATTTATTTAATCGCTAAAATTACCCGCAATTTGGCAGGGACACAGCTAGTACGAATATATTTTCCCTTAGTCTTTTTTTTTACAGTCCCTAAAGTTGTTGCGCTCTTTCTGCCTGTCTGTATTGGGCATTAATCAGGGAACATCTAATCACCTCATTATTCCATGGTTGTGATCTCCTTCTTTTCTGTTTCCTAACATTATTCGTCTCTCATCTCTAGAGGAAACCAGTTTAATTCGGAAGGGCCTAGGAACCGATCCAGTGGTGTAGCACTTTCAAAGGATTCTAATTGCTCTTTTCAATAAATTGTTTATTGGAGAAAAGTCCTCTCCCTACCAGCTCATAAACCACTTGTCTAAGAATTTTTATAGGGTCCTTTCCTTCTACTCCTCCTGCAAACCCACACCTTGATATTTACTCGGCTGGCGCTGTTCCTCCAATCTATAAAGTTTTTCTTTTACCTCTTTGTTTCCCTTTTACCTTTATATTCGGCTTTCAATACTTTATGAACCCCTCCAATCTCATTAACTTGTTTCTCATATGACCAACCCTTCCTTTACATTAGAACATTTTCCCCTAAGGCTCTTATTTCATTACTTCAAACCCCCCACCTCTGTTACTAAATCTGCGCATTTCTGTTACCGAATCCAAAGCCTTTAGTATTTTGTCTAATCCATTTCGGAGGAAATTCAGAGATTCAATGTCCCTCCTGTTTCTTCCCTTCCTTCCACTTCTCTTCTTTATCCGAAGGGCCTGCTGCCTATGCACGCACTTTTCCTCTATAGTTTTTACCATCACTTTTTCCCGTCATCATTTTTTGAGTTTTTCTTCTCCCCCCTTTGGTGAGTTTGCGTTTGCCGCAAAAAGGGAGCCTGATTTCTGCCCTTCGTTTTGAGCGGCTAGTATGGTCTGCATATTGGCACCACGTGTCATCATCTAACTATGGATAACAACCTCAAAAGAAAGAGCCTAACCCTATGACATATATAATTTCCTTCCAAGTACATTTTTAAAAACTTCTATACCTAGTGTGTATTATATGATTTCTTCTCTGACGTCAGCAGTTGTTTTCATACGTATAAACAAGCTCAGGCAGATCACCACCAAACCATTAAAAAATCCAGCACAAGTTGATATATTACTTATTTACGTTCCTTAGATACCAAGGATAAACAGCCTATTAATTCATATATACCCCGTATCAAAAAACACAGATTTAACAGAGTTAATCTAACGGTATGAAAGCAAGCCCTATTTAGTCATAAGAGTAGGCACTTGGATTGCATGCAGCCAATAAAATCAGCAAATAACGGAACAGATAATGCAAAATACATTTCTTTTTGGTCTTCCTCCTCAAACTGTATGCACCACTTGTCTGTTATTGTAGCTCCTCCATATATTGCACATATTGTCCCAGATAATAAGAATAAAAAATAAAAATCATAGATCATAAATAAGTAATATGGTTCTTTTTCAAATCCACACAGAATCTTATTGCCCACTATTTGCAATCCAATTAGATAGCTCGGGCTTTGTTACACAGTTTATCCAAACACTAATAAGGTTTTCCAATGCACACTGAACAATTTGGAGAATGCTCTCCTGTTACTTGTTTAGCCTCCGCAATTTAGAACCTGTCCCCTCCTCTAGGACCACGCTCCAGTCCTGCAATTTCATCTGAAATAAAAAGGTCCTTAACACCCCTGGCAACCAAAATGACACGTGTATTGTGATTAGAGCTTAAGCTGCCGCCCAATCAAACTCCTCACTTAGTACGTGCCTCTTCGCTAATGGCTGGAATGCCCATGAGCCGACCCCGGCTTTATCTAGAGGTAGCCTCTTTCCCTCCAAGCCCTGCAGAGACAGCATTCCAGGATCATAAATCATACAGCTTCTCACTTTCTTCCTCTCAACGTGAACCCTTTTTGACCGCTGGCTTCACAACAAAGGACTTTCCCCCCACGTTTCCTGCGTCTTCATATGCAGAAGCTGGCATGACGGCCAGATCACACTAAAGCACTTCTTCTTTCTCCGTCTCCGACCTCGACAGACCTGCCTTCCCACCATGGGGGGGGGGGTCACAGAACGCTGTAAGCGCTCAGTCAGCCTTGTTAGTTACATCTCCAGCCCACATCTCACATATGCATCCCGGAAGAGGTGGGCGTGGCCTCGGCACGTCAGCCTCTGCTACAAACCGCTCTCATGCTCCCCATCCAGAGGATCCTTGAAGGAGTTGATGGAGAGAGGCGACCTTCCTGAACTTCGGATTTGAAACGAGAGGGAAGGATATTCAAAAAGAAGATGTATTTAAACCTGCATTTGATTACCCTAATGAATATACAAAAATAAAAGAATCCCAAGAGGCATGAGATCACCTTGAAACCCTAATCTATTTCACAGAGTAAATTTTTTTGTGGAAAAGTAGAGCAATTTCAAACAATTTCCTTGGAGTATCTACTAAATATAGAATATTACAAAAAGATATTGTGGACAATTGATAAGCATATACAGGAGTTAGATTAGAAGTTACAATCTCTATTGAACAGAACAGGACAAATTCATTAGGAGTTGAATAATAAGGGATGCCAGATTGAGGACAAGCAAGAGGAAGTGAAGAGACGAAAATTGGTACCGATATTTGGAGGATTATAAAAAAGGTAATCTTTACAACTGCAATGATGTGGATCAGACATATACTAATCTACCTAAGAAAAGACGAATTTGATAAAAATCTGTTAAGGAGATAATATGTACTGACGCGGGGGAAAGTGTACACCCGCTGTTTTAGGAGATCCCCCCGGGCCCTTCGGGATCAGCAGAAGGTGCATTAGAAGGGGAGGAGATCATCACCGAGGAATGTTCTACAAATCGTGAAAAAACACCGAATGTGAGGTCAGAAAGAAATATGAAGACAAACATAGTGTTAAATATATCTCCAAATCACTTACAAGACACAAATGAATTTATTACAAAAAGGATTGACTTTTGTCTACACAGGCCACAGTTAATTCAGAGTTAGAGGTTAATTTATTTCTGTTCTATAGAAATATTAACGTTAATATAATACTGGTTCGCTGAACAACATTGCAAGGGTCCCGGAAGGAAACAAGTTAATGCTTAAGGATTTGGGAATTGAGTAACAAGAGTCTATTCAACCAATTCAAAACCCTGTTTTGGACTCACCTGGCTATTGAGCAATTCCTCATGCTACTAAAAAGGATATGGAATTGCTGAATGTAGAATGAAATGGGAGCATTTAACCATCCTAACATAAAACGACTGAAATTGCAAGCATCTGAGTTGGCCAATGATAAGAATGACATAAAACAGCCGATAAAGGCTGGCCAATTGTGTATTAGGATACTCAAAAATATCTTGCGGAGATTGAGAGACAATTGATGACCCTATAGTATATGATAGGAATGGGAGATCCAAAGTTTATATGCAGAAAAAATTTTAAATTATTCTCGATGATGCAGTTTTTTTTGAGGAATCATCGATGAGGATGCAAAAAGGTTTCTGACAGTGGAGCGAGACCCGATCATATACATGTTCCCAAAGATTCCAAGTCATTGGTCAATCCACCAGTGACCCAATAGTCTCTTGATTGTTCGATACTAGTCAAATAGTCATTTTCCTGGACATGATTTTAATATTTTTTGCCACGTCAGCTACAATCATATATTAGAGACACTACAGATTTTCCTCATTAATTAAGCTCAGGTAGGGATTTGGTCCTGAGGATGACATCAGTCTTGTATCATTTGTGTTTTACCATCACTACGATAGCCATCAATACCATGACATCAAATATCATACAATACCATACAAGACCATCAATATCAATACAATGACATACAATACTACAATACAGCTTCTAGACAATATAGATCATGAGAGAGTCATAGAGCTGTCAATATTGTATAGATAACTACTCGAGTACCAAAGAATTAAAAAGTTTCTGTTATGTTACGGAACTAATCCTGAAGTTACAATTACAAGGTACGGCGATGGGGGGTCTCATGTAGCCCCTACATTTGCCAATATTTACATGCTTTTTGGAAAGAACAAATCTCTGTGAAGCCCCATATATTCCGGTACTTAAGTGATGGCGTTTACATAGATGATGTGTTTGTAATTTTGGAAGGGGTCAGAAATGATTTGAAAGACTTCTTTGATGCACTGAATGAGATGGATCACCGGTAAAATTTTCCCATGGTTCATTCACGACAAATCTACAATATAAATACATAAGGAAATAATCATTTGTGACGATGTTTTTTCTAACCAACAGATTAAAAACAACTTTTGCTTGATTTTTCAGAGTGGGACGAGTTGACAGAGTGAAAAACTGTGAATAGTTGTACTGTTGCGTGTCAAGTGTATCGTAAGTGACTAAATAAATTGGATATGCTCTGGATGCCATGTTTGAGATGTTTAGGAAAAAGGAAGTATCTTAGGGGAATCTTAAAGAAACCAAGTTTAAAAGTTTGTCTCTACTCAAGGGAACAACTTTTACAAACCACAAACAGGAGACAGGAATGAGCAGAATCGCCCGTTAGTTGAGTACCCCTACCAGAGACAGTCAAGATGTGCCAAAATCATAAAAAAAACAACTCACTGGCCCTTTTACCGAGTTTGTCACAGTAACATTTCAGAATTATTTAAAAAAAACAACATCTCTTTTTGTTATACAGAGCCCAGATTTAAAGGATCTCCTGGTGAAAGGTTGATTTTGGTCTTCAAACTTTGGTACCAACACCCTGCTCTGTATTTTCCGTGTGTGAGTTGCTCAATTGTCATACATGAGGAAAGGTATTCAGAAATTCACACATCCAGTCACAGGTGACGAGTTTGAATATTTTTTTTCTTACTTGTGAGTCTAAAAAACCATGTATTTAACATGCTTCAATGTCCTGCCCCATATTTAAGTGAGCAACCCTAGAGTTCCACAGGTATGAACAACATTGCTATACGATTAGAAGGGACAAGAATTTACCTGTGCAAATCATTTTCTTGCCATGAAACATAAAGAACGAGATCTTAATTCCTATCCTGATTGATCATATCCTCCTTTATAGGGGGTGACAGAGAAAAATTCCTTAAAACAAAGAATTACAATGGATAAAAAGGTTGATACTAAACCAAGGGGTTTCCAATGTTGATTTTCAACAATCTCTGGAATTCTCTAGAATACTCAAGGTCCGTATGTTATTCTGATGGTGTATACAGATGTGATATGTAACTAAATTCTAATATTCTTTAATCTGTTTTCACAGTTTTTAGATCACAAAATGATACACTTTGCAATCACTTTTGTATGAACTCGACACTCAAGAAAGGACTTGGACTTTTTTTATTTTGATTTGTATTATTGGTACTTTTAAATGAATTATCTTGCCTTTTTATGAACTGTTGAGCCCCCTTAGATTTGAGGAGTGCTTTCTTGTGGGAATAAGTGATTATATAGACCAATAATGTATACAAAACCACTTTTGGGTTGGAAGGAAAAGAAGCATTAGTTGCAACCTCCGGCAGTGATCGTGGAGATCACCCATTAGGGGATTTTCATTGGAATCATTGCCCTAGCTCAGGTCCCTTACACAAGTATGCCCTAATAAAGTGGTTGGTTTATTCACCAAATATCCCGATTTGCATTACTTGTATATATTGCAATGTTATTGCATTTTTAGAAGAAGTTTCCCTTACTAAAGATGTGGCACTTGAGCTACTTCCACCATAGATTGGGAGGATCCTCACCTCACATCAGAGGGCTATGACTAATATGACAGGATGTTGAGTGTGTCCATCTAACACACCACGAGTCGTGACACATGCGCACTGGGCAAGCAGAAAGCTAATGCAGTGAGTCTAGAGGGATAGGAAGTGTCGAGTTCCCTAGTATTTTTCACTTTATCACTTAACTACCTTGTTTTGTACGATGAAATACATGTTTACTATGCATAAACTGAATACCTGTATCTATGCCACAGTTTGAGATGATTTCACTTCTTCCTTACAAAGTTTGTATGTATCACATTCAGAGTGGCTTGGAGAAAGGCTCCAGTAGCACGTTTGGAATAAAAGAATTCCTTTTTACACTAACTTGAGTGCCACCCATTTTTTGATTTTTTAGGTAAAGATTTAACATACCTGAAGGTTGAGCACCCCGATTTTTTTTCTTACCTGGTGCAGCTGAATTGTTTTATTTTATATATATATATATTGCACATTTGCTCTAGAGGCTACTGGGAAAAGCGTACCTGTCTGGTGTCGCAGAGAATGGCTTCTTCACAACCCCGTAACCTCTTTCATACAATCCTATATCTCTCGTTCATTGGTACAACTTGGGTTTATCATAGTTCCTTATCATGCACAGTAAGCTTCTGGCTTCCGAGACAAGGCTTTGCTGCTGAGGCTCTAAGAGCAGCGTATGAGGGATCAAAAGAAGCTACTGGGTGTTTGTAGTAGAACAAGCTCTTGCTCCCATGGGGCACTCTGGCATCTCCAGCCCCAGTGGCCTATAGATTAAATTTTCCATAAATATAATGTAAGGCTCTAGAATAATCTAAGTTTAAACCCCGTAAGGACGCAGGGTTTTCCTCATTTTGCTCTCACCTTCAAAATCCATTACTTTTCATTTTTATGTGTACAAGACCTGTGTGAGGCTTATTTTGTGCGTACACATTTGCTTCCCGTAAATGTTTATTAATTTTAGCTGCCATGTACTGGAAGCTGAAAAAAAATTCCAAATTGTGGCAAATTGAAAAAAAAACGTTTTTGTTGGCTCAGTTTTTACGCCTTTGATCTATGCACTCAAAATAACACCCATCTTTATTCTTTGGTTCGGTGCGATCCGCGATGATACGCAAATTTATATAAGGTTTAATTGTGTTTTAATACATTTTCAAAAATTAAACGAATTGTAAAAAAAGAAAAAAATTTGTCAGCTTCTAAGATAATAACTTTTTCATACCTTTGGCGACGTAGCTGTGTGAGGTGCATTTTTGCGAAATGAGCCGACCTTTACATGCTACCATAGTAGGTCTGTGCAACATATTGATCTTTTTTATTTCCATTTTTTAATGTGATGTCAAAAGGTGTAAAAGTCGCCTTTCGACATTTGGCGCCATGTCCCCGTCTTCGGAGTCACCGCCGGCCTTTAACCGTTTTATATTTGATAGATTGGTCATTTGGCTGCGGTCAATACCTAATGTGTCTGTCTTTTTACTGTTTATTATGGTTTTTATATCTTCTAGCGAAAGGGGGGTGATTTGAATTTGTGAATATTTTATTAATTTTTTTTTATTTTTAAAACTTTTTTCTTTTTTTTTCCACTATTTCTAGACGCATCTAGGGTACCTGACCCTGATAGTCAGATGGTTCCTACCATAATCCTGCAATACTTCGTATTGCAAATATGGGCATTTTTTGGCAGCTCATTCATTACATGAGCCACTGGGCCATGTAACGGATCTGCCATGCCAGATACCGCCCCCAGGTCCAAACTAAGACCCGAGCTACCATGGCACTGATTGCGCGCCACCGGGCTATTAAAAAAAGCCGCCGGCACAACGAAAGGGTTAATACGGTTTCTTAGCGGTGGGGGTTTGCTGCAATAAATGCAAACACCCCCGCAACTCTGTATGAAGAGGACTCACCCGTGAGCCCTCTTCATACATTCCCTATACCTCTGCAGGTAGAGCTAAACTGCGCAGAGCGTTAAGTGGGTTAAATAAAGAGGATAGGGCCTGGGACCACAGCATGGGACCTACATCGGATCTACCTTATTGATCTCTACCTCCCTGATCCTCTTGATGCAGCCGCTCTGTTATCCCTCTCCCTGGATGTGAGGCTGCGGGACTCTATACAGCATGTCACATGTTACACACACCTCCTGGCTAATACACCATGCCCATAGTAGACTTTGTTCTAGTGGCTTTTACACTAGTTTGACTGGCTGCCAGCGTCGATCAACCACCATTTCCACTTTTTTCACAATCTAACCTAAGCCTGAACATCTAGCTGTGTTTGCCTTGGGACTTGGGCACCCAAAGTTCAGTCTGAAATTTGCAGTTCGGTTCCACGCATCCCTATTGAACAGACTGTAAAAATTTTTATTTAACACGACCAAAGCAACTGCCCAAATAACTCATGTAAGTCAGCAAGGTTTTATTTTTTAACCTACTTTACCCACACTTTAAATATTGTATAATACTAGTCTCCTATGGCTAAACCTGAGGTTTCAAAAATTTTCAGGTTAAGTTTAGTTGGATGAATCCTCTTGCCACCACGATATGACGTAAACCGACACAGGGGACCGGAGTATAACGGCATCCGCTTTAATCAGAGCCTGCAGTAAGCAGGTTGGATTTGCTGCGGTGGGTTACCACCAGTTTCGTCGTTCCACAGGATTACTTTGTATGGCCAATGCAATTACAGAATCTAAGGCAAACTTGTTGTCGGTGAAAGGCTGTAGGGCGAGACAGAAAAGAAACTGCTGACAAACACAGAGTCAGGGACGTAGCAGAAAGGTCAGGACATGCTTAAACTGTGATCGGAGTCAGGAATGGCATAAAGGTCACAACATGAAATCACTATAAATGCAGAGGACATATGAACAGCTTTCTTCAATGGCAAACGAGGCACAAGATCCGTCAGGGAAATAGTCAAGGGGTGAATTTATCAGAATTGGAGTCAGCCAGCGCCAATTTATCGGCATGCTAGCCTTTTAATCTCTGGAAGCCGCGGAGGCACGCGTGCAGGACCACTGCTCCGGGAATGTAAGCACGTGGGGGGGTCCCGAGACACATAATAGAACACGGTGTCGCCTGCGACCCCCCTGTAGTTGGACGCAAGAGGCATCTGTGACAGTACCCCCTTCCTTCATCCTACCCCCTTCTTCTTCTGGACTGGAGGATCTACAGAGTCCAACGGTCCAGATGTTATTTTCTGGCTCCCAGGAATCTCTCGTCTAGACCAAACCCTCTTCTAGTCGACAAGGGAAGAACCGCTTCCCTCTAACTGTCCATTGGTGAGGAATCAATCGCAGGAGCAGGAGGACGATTCAGGATACTGGTTTCAAGAATAGAGACTGGAATGAGTTTGGGATGCGCAGGATGGAGGAAGGCGAAGCTTATACGAAAACAGTATTATGGCGCTTCATTATTCAATGGACCAGCAATCAAGGACCAAGTTTATAGATGGAAGCTTCAAACAAACGTACCTAGAACACAGACATACTTTGTCAACCTGAGGAAAGACTGAGTATACTGCGCTTCTTGTTCACCGGGTGTTTGTGTCGGGTGGATGCCCGGAGTAAAGCCTGACTTGTTGTTCCCAGATGGACTGAGATCTCAGACCAATTCCCTCCATGGCAGGAACTGGAGAGGAGGACGAGGAATGTAGTCCATACACAATAAAAATAACGCTAAGCCACCAGATCAAGAGTCCAGAGAGTTTTTACAAGAATCTGGCCTGCATGGGCCGCAGGGTGGACCATGTCGTTCGTTGAACGAAGACAAAATGGTCAGAGATAGCAGCCCAGGGTCCTGATTCCACCCTCTCATCCTGTCCGTTGGACGCAGATGGGTAAGCAGATTGAGAATCCAGCTTACATCTTGTAGTTTGACTGCAAAGATATTCCAAAACAGGAAACAAACTGGACAGCAAGGTCCGAGACAATGTTATTCAAGTCCCATGAAAGCTGGAATATTGCAGGCAGAACATGCTGCAAGGCGTGGAGCCAACGGCATACATGCAGAGGAACAAAGTTGGACATCTTTGAGAACCGTCAATTACCACCCAATGAAGGTATTACCGAGGAAGATGGAAAATCGTCCATTGACAAGTGGAGTCCACGGCAGTTGGGTATCGTAACGGCTGAAGAAGACCAGTGGGGTTAAATAAAGGCAAGATGTTTGTTTTGGGCACAGGAAGTGCACGAAACCACAAAATCCTGGTCACAACCTTGACGATCTGGCCACCAGTAGAACAGGAAATGATGGCATGGAGCTTGCACCTCAGGGTGCCCAGCCACACAAGAGCAATGTCCTCAAGTCAGTATCCCTTTTTCCAAAGGACATATGGTTGCCATGGGAGTTGCCGAAGATCCACTGGAGCAGCAATAACCCGCCGTCGGAGCAACGATTATGTCTGGAGGCAGGATATTCCCCAACAACATCCGAGGCAATGAGAGAGAGCATCACCTTGACAATTCTTTCTGGCAGGATGGAAATGGTATCAGAAAGTTGAAATGGTATAAGAAGAGAGACCATGAGCCGGCCTTGGATTGAGACGTGTGGCAGTCTGGATGTAAACAAGGAGGTTTTTGTGATCCGTACAATACTGACTGATGACAAGCACCTCAGAAGATAACTCCTTACGTCAGGGAAATCAGTGGTAGTGGATCCTCTTACCACTCAGACAACTGATTTAAGCAGACACCTGGGACAAACTCTAAGTGGGCACTTGGTTTTCATCCCAGAGCCCGCCATAAGCGGTTGGCTTGCGGCGGTTTGGTACCCCAGCCCAACTTTGTCTGGCGTTCAGTGTGGCCAAGGCAAAGTAGAGAATCATAAGGCTTAGATTTATCAGAATTGGCATCCGGCCAGCACCAATTATCAGCGTGCTGCCCCTTAAATCTGTGGAAGCCGGACTCACACTTAGACCTCCTGAGTCAGCGCCGAATGCGTAAGTAACATCGGCGGGGCCAGGGGGCATATTAGGACTCCGGGTGGTGGGTCCTCCAGACACCCGTGACAATGTATTTCTGAAAGATGAAAGATACTTTCAGTTTAATGGGAAACCAGATATAAATAACTTAAATGGAACTATTTGTTGATTAATAGTCTTATTAAATAATTCACATTAATTATTAACCCCATAAAGAATTGTTTATTGGAATTACTCACATATGTTTACAGAACCTTTTCCTTGCGATTCAAAACTTAAAAATTACACAAAAGCCACTCAAGGGTGAGTGATAAACTGCCATTACTGTCCCGATCCTTAAATAAAAAGTATCCATCCTATCTGGTAACCTGCGTTTAAAGAGATACATATCTGATGGGAATAGATAAGACATGATATTACACTTAGTCACTACAGTGAAAACCTATCCGTATACTAGATTAGCATAAACAGTATGAGCTCTGTAAGAGTGATCTCTGCAACAGCTATTCTTGATCAGCATTACTTGTTGTCTTAACTAGAAAATTCAATAATAAGACCGCACACTGCTTTCAATGCATTTCTGGCTAAAAGAGCTAAGACGGGATTTATCTGTGATGAATGAGCTAGGAAGTATTCAACTCTAATCTAAGCGTGAAGACTCACTAACTTCATGTTAGGAAACACGTATTTGTCTCCTAACTCATTTTCCTAACAAGACAACCCAATGATATAAGACGCACACTGTTTTCAATTGCATTTCTTTTGGCTAAAAAGAGCTAAGATCGTGATTGTCTCGTTGCTGAATGAGCTAGGACGCATTCAACTATGATCTAAGAGAGACTCACTAACTTCATTAGGAAAACCGTTAATTTGTCTCCAAATCAGTTCCTAACAGAAACATCATGATAAGACGCAACGTGTCTTTCATGAATGTGGATAGCGGAAAGAGAGATCTTAAGAGAGTGAATGGTTCTCGATGGGGGATGACGGGGGGATGAGCGTAGGACGCTAGTGTCAAAGCTAACTAAGAGGAAAAAGAGACCCTAACTCAGTAGGAAAAACCGTTACTTTGTCTCTAACGTCATTTCCTAACAAGACAACCTCAATGATAAGACGCACACTGCTTTCAATGCATTTCTGGCTAAAGAGGCTAAGATCGTGATGGTTCGTGCTAAATGCGCTAGGACGCTATTAACTCTAATCTAAGAGAGACTCACCACTAAGTCCGGCAACACCGGTACTTTGTCTTCCTAACTCATTTTCCCCTAACAAGAAAAACCTCAATGATTAAGACGCACACTGCCTTTCAATGCATTTCTGGCCTAAAAGAGCTAAGCTCGTGATTGTCTATGTTGCTGAAGGAGTAGGAGCTATTAAACTCTATTAAGAGAGACTCATAACTTCTGTAGGAACACCATTACTTTGTCTCCTAACTCATTTCCTAACAAGACAACCTCCATGATAAGAAGCACACTGCTTTCAATGCATTTCGGGCTTAAAAGAGTAAGATCGTGATTGTCTCTGTTGTGGAATGAGCTAGGACGCTAGTAAAATCTAATATAAGAAGAGACTAACTTAACTTCAGGTAGGAACAACGTTGCGGTGTCTCCTAACTCATTTTCCTCACAAGGACAACCTCAATGATAAGACGCAAATGTTTTCAAGCATTTGGCTAAAAGCGCTAATATCGTGAGTGTCTCTGTTGCTGAATGAGCCTAGGACGCTTATTATTCAACTCCCAATCTAAGAGGACCTCACTAAATTATGTAGAACACCGTTGCTTTGTCTCCTAACTCATTTTCCTAACAAGACCAACCTCAATGATAAGACGCACACGGTTTTCATGCATTTCCTGGCTCTAAAAGAGCTAAGATCGTGATTTGTCTCGGTTGCCTGGATGAGCTTCGTAGGACGATATTAAATAGAATCTTAAGAGGCAGATTTATCTAGAATACTTCACTGTCAGGAACACCGTTGCTTTGTCTCCTAACTCATTTCCTAACAAGACAACCTAAAATTAATACGCACACTGTTTCAATGCGTATTTCTTGCTATAAAGAGCTAGATCGTGATTTGTCTCTGTGTGCTGAATGGAGCCTAGGACGCTATTCAACCTAATCCTACAGAGAGACTCAGTACTTTCAGTAGGAACACCGTTTATTTGCTCCGAACTCATTTCCTAACAAAGAAACCTCAATGATAAGGACGCATTCAACTGTTTTTTCAATGCATTTCTGGCTAAAAGAGCTAGAAGTGATGTCTCTGTTGTGATGAGCTAGAACGCTATTCAACTTCAATCACAGAAAGACTCACTAACTTCAGGTAGGAAACACCGTACTTTGTCTCCAACTCACCTTGTCCTAACAAGGACAACTCAATGAAAGACGCACACATGTTTTGTTCAATGACCATTGTGCGAAAAGATCGATTTCCCACAGCATTAGTGATTTCTCTGTTGCCTGAATGAGCTAGGACGCTATTCAACTCGAATCTAAGAGAGACTCACAACTTTCATGTAGGAACACCGTGTTACTTTGTCCTCCCTAACCTCATTTTCCTAACAAGACACCTCAATGATAAGACGCACACTGTTTTCAATGCATTCTGGCTTAAAAGAGCTAGATAGTGATTGTCTATGTTGTCTGAATGACGCTAGGTAACGCTATTAATATAACTCTAAGAGAGAGACCTCCACTAAACTCATGTAGGAAACAACGTACTTGGTCGCCTAATCTTTCTAAACAAGACAACCTCAATGATATAAGACCGCCACACCTGTTTTCAATGCATATTTCTGCTATACAAGAGAAAGATCGTGATTGCTTCTGTTGCTGAATGAGCTAGGACGCTATTCAACTCAAACTAACACCGGACTCATAACTTCACTGGTAGGAACACCGGTACTTTGTCTAAACTCATTTCCCTAACAAGACAACATAAATGATTAAGACGCACATGTTTTTCCAACTGCCCATTTCTGGATTTGTGTATACGTAAAAGAGTACCTTAGCGTCCGACGTGTCTCTGTGCTGAATGAGCCCTAGGAAGCGATTCACAATCAAATCTCCAAGACAGAGACTCACTAACTTCAGTGTAGGAACACCGTTACTTTGTCTCCTAACTCACTTTTCCTAACAGACAACTCAATGATATCTAGGACGCACACTGTTTCAAAGCATTCTGCTAATTAAGCCAGCTAAGATGTGATTGTCCCTCGTTGATGAGAATGAGCTAGGACGCTATTCAAAACTATTAATCTAAGATGAGACTCCCAACTTCATGTCGGAACCACCGTTTATTTGTCTCCCTTAAACTCTATTTTTTTCCCTAACAACGCCCAACCCCTCAATTCAATAAGACGCACATGCTTTACAGCATTTCTGTTTAAAAGAGCTAAGGACTCACGATGGCATTGTTTTATCTGTTGTCTGACCACCCGCAATGATAGGAAGATATTCAACTCTTAATCTAATTGAGAGGATCCCACTAACTTTCTCATGTAGGAAACCACCGGTACTTTGTCTCTAACTCATTTTCCTAAACAAGACAAAATAAATGATAAGACGATACACGGTTTTCAATGAATTGAGAGCTCCGACTAAAAGATTGCTAAGACCCCCCCCCGTGATTGTCCTAGGTTGCTGAAGAGCTAGGACGCTAATCACTCAGGATCTAAGAGAGGAGCCTTCACCTTAACTTCATGTTCAGGAACACCGTTACTTTGTCTACCAACCATTTTAATAAAAAAAGAAAACAATTAATTTATTGAGAAAGATAGCAAAAGGTTCCCTTCGGTTTTATTTATGCTTCGCCATCCATTCTACACATAAAAGAGCTAAGATCGTGATTGTATTTCTGTTGCGAATGAGCTAGGACGCTATTCAAACTCTAATCTAAGAGAGACTCATCAACTTCTATGTAGGAAAACACCGTTACTTTGTTCTAATATTTTCCTAACAATGAAAACCTCAATGATAAGACGCACAACTGCTTTCAATGGCATTTCTGTGCTAAAAGAGCTAATTGTGTGATTGTCTCTGTTGCTGAATGAGCTAGGACGCTATTCAAAGCTCCAATCTAGAGAGAGACTCGGGAGACTCACAACTTCATTAGGAAAAACACCGTGACTTGTTTCCCTACACACCTTCTTGACTTTCGGAACAAGAAAATCATCAATTGACTTTGATATGAGACGCACATGTTTTCAATGTATTTCTGGTTTTTAAACGTCTACGCTATAGATCTTGTGATTTTTTGTCTCGTTGCTGAATGAGTAGGACGCTATTCCAACCTTTAAATCTAGAGAGACGCACTAGGTCATGTTGAGGAACACCCGTGCTTTGTCGCCTAAAGCACGGGGTCCCCTTGAACAAAGACATCCTTCAAATGATTTCTTTAGACGCACACTGTTTTCAATTTTGTTCTATTTGGCTATAAAAGAGCTAAGATCCGTGATTCTCGGTTGCTGAAGAGCATAGGACGGCATTCAAACTCTAATCTAAGAGAGACTCAGTAGAACTTCACGGTTAGGAACCACCGTCGGCTGGTGTCTCCTAACCTCATTTTCTCTAACAAGACATACCTCAATGATAAGAAGCACCTGTTTTTTTCAAGCATATTCTGGCCTAAAAGAGCTTAAGATCGGGATTATTGTCTCTGTTGACTGGACATGAGCTAGGCCGCTATATCAACTATAATCTTAAGACACAGATCTCACTAACTTATGTAGCCCCGAACAACCGTTACTTTCCCCTGCTCTCTAACTTCATTTTCTAAACAAGACCACCCTAATGATCGTTAAGCACACTGCCTTTCAATGCGCATTCTGGCTAAAAGAGCTAAGTTTCGTGATGCTACTCTGTTGCCCTGATATGAGCTAGACGCTATTCAACTCCCAAATATAAGAGACCCGACTCACTAACTTCATGTAGAACCACCGTTACTTTGTCCTCCCTAACTCATTTTCCATAAACCCCACGACCACCTCAATGATCTAAGAAAGAAGCCCACACTGCTTTTTCCAATGATTTTACTATTTTCTGGCTAAAAGAGCCTAAGATGTGATTGTCTCTCTGTTGCTGACTGATGCTAGGACGCCTATTCAACTCCATGCTAAGTTCGAGAGACCTTCATTCTAACTCTCTATTGTTAGGACATGTTTACTTTGTCTCCTAAATACTTTCCAACAAGGACACCTCAATGATAAGTACGCACACTGCTTTTAAATGCATTCTGTGCTAAAAGGGTGGCCTCTATAGCATCAGGAGCCCTTGTGTGAGTGTCTTATGTTGCGTAGGAATTGGATGATGCCTGACGGACGCCTATCCAACCGAAATCTAGAGAGACTCCCATTCTACCACTTTTTGTGTCCAGCCCCCGAACACTCGTTACTTTTGTCTCTTTCACTAACCCCTTCATTTTGTTCCCTAAAAAGACAACTTCCTCAATGATAAGAGGACGACACTGTTTCATGCCATTTCTTAGAAAAAGAGCTCTAAGTATCGTGATTGTCATCTGTTGCTGACATGAGCTTTTAGGACGTACCCTTCCCAACTTCATTTTTATCTTAAGAAGAGGACGCAATAATTAATGCCTCAGGAAACCCTTTTCGTGTTACCTTTTTCGGTTTTTCTTTGCCTAACTCATTTTTTTCCTAAATAAAGACATCCCTCAATGATATTCAGACGCCAACCAACCCAGGTTTTCAAAGTTCTCCCCATTAATTCCTATAACCCGACGATAAGATGTGATTGGTCTCATCTTCGCTTGTTCTTGCACCATGATTCGCTTTCCTTTTTAGTGTTACTGCTATCTGCAACTCTCTAATATTTTAAGATTGAGATTCTTTCCTTTTTCTTCCCATTCCCCACTATCTAAAAATTACTGCTGAAACACCGTTGCTTTTGCGTATGTCATCTAAATCATTTTCTCTCATGATTCCCCTACCTAAATAAAAAACAAGATCTAATACTTACAATATAAGGATAGCATCAACTCGCGTTGCCCATTCTGCATTTCTGGCTTAATTTAAAATCTTCTGACGACGCCCACCTTTTCCAGATATTTGCGTTTTCTACTTGCTACTCTCTCCGTTGCACTGATCTAGCCCCCCTTTTTGGGGGGAGGTTTAATGCTAATGGTGACCATAAGCCGCGGGTTTAAGCGGTCTTTGGTGAACACAAATCTAGAATAAACTTGTAGCATGAATGTAGCATGTGATCTAAAGACTGGGAGAATAAGTCATTGAATTTGTACTTCTTGTGGAATAGGACGTAATCTTCTGGTTCATCATTTTATTATTATATGTTGTGTTGTTCTTAGAAGTTCATTGTACAGAACCGTATTAAACATGATGCAAACACCCTGTTTCCATGGCAAAGGCTGTTTGTCCCACTACAGAGAACATAGTCGTTAGAGCCAATGTCGGAAGGACATTGTCCATTTGATGTCTTAGTCTTTGTGCTGATGGCGAGCTTGGCTTTTTTTTTTTTTTTTTTTTGTGATTGCTTCTCATTCAGGTATTTGTATTAGGGAAGCTAATGCTCCTCTGACAAATGGGGCTTCTATTGTTTTGGGTCTATTCTTCTATTCATCTTGAGTGCCAGCCTTGTGAGTGAGCTGCTGATCATTGTGATAGGCTGAAGAAAACATTTCGAGCAAAATGACTCTTCTGCTTTAATGAGCTTGACATCCTTGGTCAAAAAATGTTTAGGGCTTCCTTGCTTAAGCACAGACCACTGTCAGACCCGCTTATTTAGGTATGGAAATAAACAAGGAGTAAGATTAGAGATGTCCATTAAATGATTCTATCAATGTATGAAACATTTGCTGTTGTAGCTTTATGGAATACTTATTAAACTGAGCAGGTGCATAAATCAGGGTTTTGCATACTGTTCTTTTGTACTGGATTATTTTGTCCTCAGAAAGTGTACAAAAAATGTCCATACCACATTTTGTCCATGATGTGTGTTGATGGGGTTTTTTGTTACATAGCAGATTGCTATTCTTTCGCAATTTCTGCTTGCTTTTATGACAAAGTCGTTCTCTAGGTATAGGTCTTCACTAGTTCTCATATCAATTTCACGTTTTAGCTGATGATGGTTTATCTGATTGATGTTTGAATGTTGTTCTTAGAAATGTAACATATTCTTTATACGGAGGATGCCTAGTTTTGCAAACATGAAATAAAGTATGCACTTTATTATGAGCATTGCAAAACCATGACCCATCCTATTCACCCCCCAATATTACATATTAATAGTCAAATTTCAATAACTCTTCCTCGTTTTGCACTCTCCTCTTCTTCCTTTGTTCTGTCTTCCTGGTTTTTCCCCCCATATAACCTGGTGCCAATGATATGGGTTGTTTCTGGTTCTGTCTTTCGCTGTATGTCATTTGTTGTGGTATTTCGGTTGTAAGTATGTATTTTGTTCGGTTGTATTCTAACAATCACAGATGGACAGTCTTGGCACACCCTTGCTTTTTGTTGTACTTGTAGCTACAGCCACCCATCGTAATCATTTAATAAATGGGGATTAGGGACCGATTGAATTACCCCACTACATTCAAATAATTTGATCCTATTAGTATGTCGAATTTGTGCAATTGTTTGTTTTATAGTAATTACATGTGTTCCTACGACATCAACATCATATCGATCCTGGCCTTTGCTCTTTGTTTTTCCCCATTCGACTAATTAGAAACATTTGAATAGTAGAATAATTGGAATAATGCCCCTCCACGCCAGCTCATTTCCACCCAGAAAAGCAAGTAAAGGTTGATAGATCTTCTTTACTGAAGATAACGAATTGAACGCCGGAGTCGAGTATTCGATCTTCATCCAGTATTCAGAAGGTACCGAGTGCTCTTGCAGTGATTTGCAGTGAATCTCAACTTTTCTGATCAATTTTTGCAAGGGAGCTTGTGCTCTCTAGATGGAAGAAGGATTGCTGTGCTGTTTAAAAGTGGAGTTGGTTGTCATCGTCATTATATTTTTTGCTCAAGTAGGGGCATGACGCATGGGCTTACTTAAAGTTGGAATTGATCGGATGATGATGCTGTATTTCACTGTATTTTTTTTTATCAGCTGGTGTTATAGGAAAAGGTACAATATTTCACGTTTGTTTGTACTTTTTTGTGATTAAACATTGTAAAGACTTTTGACTCTCAAATTAAGATAAGTAATATTTAACATCAATACACAATGACAAAACTTCTTGAGTTCATTGATCAAGGATTAAGATGAAGATGAATTTTGATAAAATCAATTGAAAAGTCGTTTTTCTTCATCTGTTACTTTTGTCCCCACTCAACCAATGTTTTGGTAGTCAACAGATTAAAAATAATATGTTTTTTTTGGAACTTTGACACATAATGCTACTTTGTTTCCACTATTTTTTACTTTATTGGTTTCCTTCTACAATGGATAGAACATTTAATTTGTTTGACCCTACACTCCGTGTATGGATGGAACTCTGTTGAAAATTAAAAAATTCGTGTACACCCTGTATTTTAGGGGAATGTAAGGAATTTGATTTTTATTCCTATGAATACCTCTATATTGTCCTCCCACACAACATATTATTCTCTCGTTTTTTGGTGTGTATATGACGGTTTATGTTTTTCGCAAGAAGATTTTTACTTCGTACACCCTTGGTCTGTGGTTACAAACGTACAACCTCAACAAGCTCTCAGCACATATTTTCTTGTTCTAACATTAGCCCATATTTTTAGATCGAACCCTTTCCCACTGATAAATGCTTAAATCTTGTCTCCTTTATGTTATACTTAAACTTCTCGTTTTATCTCCCATGCTACTCACCTACATGTTTGTCCCTGGTCACAATATCCTATTATTAATCTTTGTTGTCGTATTAGCCAAAGGATTATTTTGTTCCTACGCAAAACAAATGTTCATTGTTTACCCCAAAACAAAAAAGTCTGACCTACAAGTCTCTTTTCCCTGCTATCACAATTCTGTATCCAATTTCCCTTTAGTCTCACCATCCCCATGGCTATAATTCTGTCCATTTGTCAGGTGCGACGTCCTTTTTTTCCTCCTGTGCATGCTTATAGACCATCGTTTAATCATAGATGGTGCGATAACATGACTATGAATGCTTGGAAGTTTCTATTGAACTAACAGACTAAAAAAAGAGAAATAAGCTATGAGAACAGAAAGCGATATGATAAACATTCAGAATGTATATATAAATTATATGGCTTACATACACCTAAAATTATTCATTAGCTGAAATTGGGTTGATTTACCAGAAAACCGTTATTTTTGTTTTTGTTGCCAGAACGATACAAACAAGGCAGTAAACAAAAACAATGCTAAAGCTCACCAGAGAACATAGTTAATCCTAATTGAGGCTAACCCAATATTCCAACTCTCACTTTTAATGATGACTATATCATGTCAGAAAAATTGTTGCTGCACTGTTGTGTGTTTACTCATTGTGCCTTTTGTTGTGGACAAAATGGTTGAAGGAACTTTGTAGCAAGTCCCATCCTATAATGTCAAGAGCGGGGGAACCAGCAGAGCACGATCTTAGAATTTTGATTCATTAATTAGAGATGCTTTCTCGTAACACATCTCGTCCAATGCTCGATGCTCGTCTTTCGAGCATTAGCGTTTGCCCGACCCAACTTGCTCCGTTTGATCGGACGAGTCATTCGCCAGCTCGAGAAAATTGGCATATGCCGCCATGTGATGTTGTGGCTGCACAGAACACAGATGCCCAACTCAACAAGCCAGGAGACTTTGCACTCACCCAGCTTCATGATGTGGTACCCTTACACGTCGATAGCTTTCCCGTGGTGTGCCCCTGGGGCCCGATCCGGTGACCCTTGAATAAGAGGAATAGACTCTGCCCACCGCGAGGCTCGAGTATTCTCTTCTGGCATGCGCTTCTAGGGAGGCAGGCTTGCTGTGTTGTCAGGGAAACGCTTCCTAGGGTGATGTGCTAGCATATAGTGTTAGGAGGATGTGCTCTCAACAGGATCACCAACAGGCCCTTCTTAGGGCGTTTATCATATAACGCTCAGACTCTTATTATATATTTGTTTTGTTTCTTGCTTGTGGTGCGGTAATGCGATGGTACCCAAGTGAGTGCAGCTAGAACCCTATGTGCAGGCATTTATGGGACTTTCGCAGCTTGTGACAACATCTGACTTTGCTTAGGACACAATATCTGCTGCTTATGTTGTATCTTTACGTCTTTCAGTATTGACATTAGTTCTCCCTCAAAGTAATGTCTGGCACACACAAGTCGCCGTTGTTGAGGTTTTGTAGCTAGAAACATAGCAAATAGGATGAACCCAACGGCTTATTAGGCCTATCAATTAGCGTTAATATTTTAATTGGTTTTGTCCTTAGCTTCCCGTGGGTGGGCTATTGCCTGGCCACATAGTGAGTGCGGCTTTAAGTACCATATTGTGAGGAGGTATATGCAGGTATGACTTGCCGGATCCCCCCCCCCCGATGGTTTGCCCTTTAGATCATTACTCCTAGGTTGATCAATACATATCCCATCCTCAAAAGCCCAGAAGGGGGACACAATTATTTAGGGTTGTGCCACTTTGAATTAGGCACACTCTTCTCATGAATTTATTTTTTACTTTATTTATGGTCTTTTCTATAAAGCAACGATATCTGGGCAAAGAGGATGTGCTTTTACAGGTAGGCCTAGAGAAATGGCCAACGTAGAGCATCCCCTCAACGGAGTACTTAGGGCATTCTACAGTTGATGTTATTATTTTTTATTCTTTTGTTGGTTGGAGGAGGCTTGCCCCGTTCGGGAGGTCGTGCGTTGGGTCTTCGTGGGGGGCTGGCACTAGTACTGTGTCAGTAATACCGTAGTGTGGGAATTTGGTCAGGGAACTTTTGTCGTATCCGGTGTGTTTTTAGCAGTCGTAGTGAACACAGATCCCACCGTCAAACACCGATTGTAAGGGGACAATTTATTAGGGGTTTGATTTGAATTAGGCACAGTCTGCTGATTTTTTTTTTTTTACATTTATTTTTTTTTTTATAACGCAAAGTAATCTGGCAAAGAAGTGTGCTTTCAGTGTAGGCTAGAAAAAGGCCATAGGAGAACCCCAACGGCTTACTTAGGCCTACAATAGCGTTTTATTTTACTTTTTTTTTGTTTGCTTGTGGCTGAGCTTGCTGGCACTAGTAGTGCAGCTAGTACCATATTGTGGGGAATTTGCAGGGAGACTTGCGACCATTGTGTTTAGCTCTTAGTGTCACACATATCCACCTCAAACACCGAAGTGGGACAATTTATTAGGGGTTTGATTTGAATTAGGCACAGTCTGCTGATTTATTTTTTTTTTTACGTTTATTTCTTTTTATAACTCAAAGACATCAGGCACAGCACAAAATCCAGTTGTGTGCTGTCAGTGTAGGTTAGAAGCTAGCCATAGCAATAGGATAGCATCGTTTTGTTTAAAAAAAAAACACACAAAAAAACAAAAAACAAAAAAAATGTACAGTTTACATTTTAATTTTGAAAATGTTTAACCCGAGCGCTAGGGGTAGAGGACGAGGGCGTGGACGTGGGCGTCCAACTACTGCAGGGGTCAGAAGCCGTGGTCCTGAATGGGGAGAGACACCACATGCTGATGAGAGAGCAGGGGAATGCCGCAGAGCTACACTCCCTAGGTTCATCATGTCTCAAGTTACTGGGACTCGTGGTAGAGCACTGTTGAGGCCAGAACAATGCGAAGAGGTGATGTCGTGAATTGCGAACAATGCTTCTAGCCATTTGTCCACCAGTCAGTCTTCCACGCATTCCACCCATGTCACCGAAATCAGCACTCCTCCAGCTCCTCCACCTCAGCCTCCTTCCCCCCAGTCTGCCCCCTCCCAGGAAAATTTGGCATTTGAACCGGCGTACTCTGAGGAACTGTTTTCTGGACCCTTTCCAGAGTCACAAACCACTTGTCCAGTTGCTGCTGAGCTATTTTCCGATGCCCAGGTTTTGCACCGGTCGCAGTCTGTGGGTGATGATGACATTATTGACGTAGTGGAAGAAGTGTGTAAAGAGGTGTCGGACGATAAGGAGTCGCAGTCTGTGGGTGATGATGACATTATTGACGTAGTGGAAGAAGTGTGTAAAGAGGTGTCGGACGATAAGTTGTCAGACAGTGGTGAAGTTGTTGTCAGGGCAGGAAGTCCGAGGGGGGAGCAGGCTGAGGGATCGGAGGATGATGAGGTGACAGACCCAAGCTGGGTTGATAGGCCGGGTGAACACAGTGCTTGTGAGACGGAGGCGAGTCCTATAGCAGAACAGGTTGGAAGAGGCAGTGGTGGGGCCAGACGGAGAGGCAGGGCCAGAGCTGGTGCATCAGCGCCAAATGTTTCACATAGTCAAGCTCCCGTGGCGAGGGCTAGATTTTCAGAAATCTGGAGGTTCTTTAAAGAAACACAGGATGACCGATGGACTGTGGTGTGCAACCTGTGCCAAACCAGGATCAGCAGGGGTTCCACCACTACTAGCTTAACTACCACCAGTATGCACAGGCATATGAATGCTAAACACCCCAATCAATGGCACCAAGCCCGGCCGGGCACACCACTGCTCCTTCCCCTGTGTCATCTGCTAGTCAGCCCCCTGCCCAGGACCCCGGCCCAAACACCTCCCGTGCGAAAACCCCATCTTCACCTCCACGATCCTCCACAGCATCCAAACTAGTTTTCCCGATGTGCCATCCCAGCCCTGCACAAGCACGTGTCAGACAACATCATACATGCCCTGACCAACGCCGTTTCTGACAAGGTCCACCTGACCACGGACACGTGGACGAGTGCTGCCGGGCAGGGCCACTATATATCACTGACGGCACATTGGGTTAACTTGGTGGAGGCTGGGATCGAGTCTGACCCTGGGGCTGGTCATATATTGCCGACGCCGAGGATTACCTCGGGGACTACCTCGGTCCAGGTCTCTGAGGCCTACTATGCCTCCTCCTCATTCCACCCCTCCTCCACCTCCTCCTCCGAATTACCATCCGTGGGCCTGGCGCCATCAGTCGGTAGCTCTAGGCATAGCAGCAGTGCCATCGCTAAGCGACAGCAGGCGGTGCTCAAACTGCTGAGCCTAGGCGATAAAAGGCATACCGCCCAAGAGCTATTACAGGGCAGCACGACGCAGACTGATCTGCGGCTGGCACCGCTGAACCTCTGCAACTCGGCAGACTGACACATGTGCCATGCCTGGCCCATGTGTTAAATCTGATAGTTTAGCGGTTCCTCAAGACATACCCCAATCTGTCTGATTTGCTCACGGAGGTGCGCCGCATCTGTGTGCATTTCAGGAAGTCCAGCACAGATGCGGCCACTCTCAGGGCAGCGCAGCGCCGCCTCCAACTGCCCGCTCACCGACTGTTGTGTGACGTGCCCACGAGGTGGAATTCGACATTAACCATGTTATCCAGAGTTTACTAGCAGCGCAGAGCGATTGTAGACTGCCAGATGTCAACTTCCACCAGAACTGGTAATCAGGTCAGTCAGCTTCCTCAAGTCTACAATGAGGAGTGGACGTGGATGTCTGATATCTGTCAGGTACTGAGTAACTTTGAGGAGTCAACACAGATGGTCAGTGGCGATGCCACCATCATCAGCCTCACCATCCCGCTGCTTTGCCTGTTGAAAAATTCTCTGGTCAGCTGGTGGCATCATCACCGATAAGCGTACACGCCTGACGACTGACAGCGCTGACAGGCTGACGCTTATCAAGATGAATAAAGCCTGGATTTCTCAGGATTTCCATTCTCCCCCAGGTGAAGGAAGCTCAACCTGAATAATGTATGCACTCCTCCTCCTCATTGTCCTCCTTCTCCTCCTCTTTGTACACTAAAGCAGAGGAAACTGGCTATTTTTTGCCAGGGCCAACTGGCTCTAGCTATAGTACTCAATGTATTTAATTTTTCTGGAGGACCACCTACCTGCTACCTCCACAAATCATCGCCATAGCTGCCTCCAAAAGTCGTCCATATAGCTGCCTCCATACATCATCCCCTTAGCAAACGAGCTGTGTCAGGCACAATTTTGGGTTGTTTTCATGGCTTCCACATCAAACTTGTTAACTTTGTCGCCACCCTGCTGTGTGATGAGGGAGCAGGGGAACGCCGCAGAGCTACACTCCCTAGGTTCATCATGTCTCAAGTTACTGGGACTCGTAGTAGAGCACTGTTGAGGCCAGAACAGTGCGAAGAGGTGATGTCGTGGATTGCGGACAATGCTTCTAGCCATTTTTCCATCAGTCAGTCTTCCACACAGTCCACCCATGTCACCAAAATCAGCACTCCTTCAGTTCCTCCACCTCAGCCTCCTTCCCCCCAGTCTGCCTCCTCCCAGGAAAATTTGGCATTTGAACCAGCATACTCTGAGGAACTGTTTTCTGGACCCTTCCCAGAGTCACAAACCACTTGTCCGGTTGCTGCTGAGCTCTTTTCCGATGCCCAGGTTTTCCACCGGTCGCAGTCTGTGCGTGATGATGACATTGTTGACGTAGTGGAAGAAGTGTGTAAAGAGGTGTCGGATGATGAGGAGACACGGTTGTCAGACAGTGGTGAAGTTGTTGTCAGGGCAGGAAGTCCGAGGGGGGAGCAGACTGAGAGATCGGAGGATGATGAGGTGACAGACCCAAGGGATAATAGGCCGGATGAACACAGTGCTTCTGAGACGGAGGCGAGTCCTCGACGAGAACAGGTTGGAAAAGGCAGTGGTGGGACCAGACGGAGAGGCAGGGCCAGAGCTTTTGCATCAGCGCCAAATGTTTCACGTAGTGAAGCTCCGGTGGCGAGGGCTAGATTTACGGAAGTCTGGAGGTTCTTTAAAGAAACACCTGATGACCGATGGTCTAGGCTAGGCTGCCTATCCCATGACCCTCGCGTTCAAAGAATTTATTCCAGCATCGATTACTGGGTATTCATTCTCCTGGACCCACGGTACAAGCAAAATCTTTCCACTCTAATTCCTGGAGAGGAAAGGAGTGTGAGAATGCATGAATACCAGCAGGCCCTGGTGCACAAGCGGAAACAGTATTTCCCTTCTGACAGCGCTAGCGGCAGAGGGCGTACTTCTGCGGGACAAGTAGCGAGGGAGAGTAGGCGAGCAGGCAGCTTGTCCAGCACTGGCAGGGGTACGCTTTACAAGGCCTTTGCCAGTTTTATGTCACCCCAGCAAGACACTGTCACCTGTCCCCAGTCTCGGCAGAGTAGGGCTGATCTTTACAGAAAGATGGTGAGGGAGTACGTAGCTGACCATACCATCGTCCTAAATCATCACACAGCTCCCTACAACTACTGGGTTTCAAAGCTGGACATGTGGCACGAACTGGCGCTGTACGCCTTGGAGGTTCTTGCCTGCCCTGCCGCTAGCGTCTTGTCCGAGCGGGTTTTCAGTGCAGCTGGTGGCATCATCACCGATAAGCGTACACGCCTGTCGACTGACAGCGCTGACAGGCTGACGCTTATCGGAGGAGGTGGAGGAGGATGAGGAGGAAGAGGAGGAGAATGTTGGCAAGAAAGAAGAGGGGAACATTGCTCAGTCCTTCACTGTTGCCAGTTTTATGTCACCCCCGCAAAACACTGTCACCTGTCCCCAGTCTCGGCAGAGTAGGGCTGATCTTTACAGAAAGATGGTGAAGGAGTACTTAGCTGACCATACCATCGTCCTAAATGATCACACAGCTTCCTACAACTACTGGGTTTCAAAGCTGGACATGTGGCACGAACTGGCGCTGTACGCCTTGGAGGTTCTTGCCTGCCCTGCCGCTATTGTGTTGTCTGAGTGGGTTTTCAGTGCAGCTGGTGGCATCATCAGCGCTAAGCGTACACGCCTGTCGACTGACAGCGCTGACAGGCTGACGCTTATCAAGATGAATAAAGCCTGGATTTCTCAGGATTTCCATTCTCCACCAGGTGAAAGAAGCTCAACCTGAATAATGTATGGACTCCTCCTCCTCATTGTCCTCCTTCTCCTCCTCTTTATACACTAAAGCAGAGGAAACTGGCTATTTTTTGCCAGGGCCAACTGGCTCTAGCTATAGTACTCTATGTATTTAATTTTTCTGGAGGGCCACCTACCCGATCCTCCGTTTTAAACAATTTTTGGGAGTGCCACATACATGTACTCTATGTATTTAATTTTTCTGGAGGGCCACCCACCTGGTCCTCTGGTTTGAAAACTTTTTTGGACTGCCACATACAGGCACTCAATCTATTTAATTTTTTCTGGAGGACCACCTACCTGCTCCTCTGGTTTGAAAACTTTTTTGGACTGCCACATACAGGCACTATCAAAATTTAATTGTCTCCATAGCAGCCTCCACACATCATCTCCATAGCTGCCTCCCAAAGTCGTCTATATAGCTGCCTCCATACATCGTCCCCTTAGCAAACGAGCTGTGTCAGGCAGAAT